>JAMXBC010000011.1:49921054-51121054 GCA_024138005.1 Lumnitzera racemosa | reverse complement strand
TATGGAACCTCAAAATACTTTTCCTTACATAGATTTGCTTGGTGGATAAATCCTTCATCAACAAACAAAAGAAACGATCAATCTTGTTATTCATAGTATAAAACCTTCATCAGAAACAACCACTTGCAAAACGAGCACTTACTAAAGGCAAAGGAGACATACAAGACCTTAGGTGAACCAAAGGAAGGAAAGAGAGCACATGTGACATTCAATAGTAAGCGAAAGAGAGAGATTTCGATGTAGCTTAACATCTACGCATGTTTACTTAGAAAAGTAGTTTTTTTTATAAGAATTGGGATTAGAACGTATTAGAAGAAGCATTCAAAAGAGAGGAAGCTAGAAATTATGAATAAAATTCTAGTTTTCTAGTGATATTTCTTTTTAAGTAAGAGAGTAGATTCCTTGAGAGAATTTTTCATAATAGAAGTTCATTTCTTTTCACTAATTTGTTGGTGTGGTAAGTTTAATGGGTTTCAGTTCTCAGGGGATAAAGCTCATATGAGTACCTAAACTTTCAGATTTTTTTTATTTTAGTACTTAAACTTTAAATTTATTCATAATTTTTTAAATGAGACAAATTAGTATTTTTGTTATAACAACCGTTATTATGAAATGCTACAATAATAATATAAGTATATCAATTTTCATTTTAGTGCTCAAATTTTATTTTGTTATTTCATTTTTGTACTTCAACTTTATTAAGTGAAACAAATAAGTATTTTTTATAAAGGTAGTTATAGTAGAGATATTAATTTATCTCATTTGAAAAGTTGGAGCACTAAAATAAATAAATTTAAAATTTAGGTATTAAAATGAAAAAATATGAAAGTTTAAGTATTTTTAATGGCTTTATCCCCAATTCTTAGCAATTCAATTTATCCAACGAATTGTGGAAAAAAGCTAAATCATATTAAAGTTAAGGAGTCATCTAATTTGACTTGTTCTTAGGACAATTGAATCTTATTAATCTATTTTAAGTCAACTAGATTTTGATAATTAAATCAAACTACAAAAGCTTATGGCATCGTACACTTATCAAAACCTGAACGATTTGAAATTCAAGACTAATAATTTCGTTGCAAAAATATATGGTTCAATTTATTGCATTATTTGGTATTAGAGCCACATTGCAACATAAGTTGAAGAGTTTATTCTTCCATCAAAGGCCTAGAAGACAAAGTTTTGTTTTTGAGGACAAATCCAAAAGAGGTTAGGGTTAGTGATATGACTCATGTTTACATCCAAAAGTGATCCATTTTGTATTGGATTAGCAATTTAAATGTGTTAGAAAAAGTGTTGAAAGAGTATGAGCTAAAAATTATGAAAAAAATTCTATTGTTTTTCTTATGAAATTTCTTTTTAAGTGAGCGAGTGGTTCCTTTGAGAGAATTTCCAAAATGTAAACTCATTTCTCACACTAAAATGTCATTGTGGTGACTTAAGTGAATTTAAGTTCTTATCTATACAATTTGTCTAATGAATTGTAGTGAAAACCTTAAGTTGTATTAGAGTTGGGGAGTATTTTAATCCAATTTGTTCTTAGGATAACTGAATCTTCATCGATCTATTCTAGATTTGGTATATTGTGATGATTCAATCAAATTAGTGGAGTTTGTCGTGCCCAAAGGCTTATCAAACCTAAGCAATTTGAAATTCAAGACTAATAACTTGATTACAAAATGATCCGCTTTAGCATATCTCATTAGAGTTTAGTGGCCTAAAGAAAGAAAGGGTTAAAGTAAGAAATAGGTTATATAAAAAAGAAAAGGATAGGTTATATATTAAATGAAAATAAGGGTAATAACCAACTCTTACCTTCAAAAAGGTGTTTTAAGGCATTTCAAATTCAATACAAGCTTTTGTTCTCAGTAAATTATTTTATAGTCATTTTACAAAAAGATGTTTTTAGGAATTTTGAATTCAATATAAGCTCTTGTTCATAGCAAATTGTCTTAGAGTGATTTAGTGAATTAAGAAGATGGGACTAGTGCTCAACATGCTTACAATTTTTGTGCTCTTAGTAAGATATTTGATAAGGTAAAATACATTAACGTAAGATGTAGGACTTGAGATGGGTCCTTTTTTTTTGTTTCCCTTCACATTTGGATTGTTAAGGCCCCTAATGAAATATGAATATAGTAAACGAGATTTTCACATTTAGGAGGAGCAGTCAATTGGTGTTCTTATTAGTGAATCAATAGGGTGGTTTAGTTGATAGATTCATAGAAAGTTGATTGAATTAGTCACTCCATAGTCTTTTACGGTTTCGTGATTTGTTCCATTTCTTATAACTACTCCCTGTCTTTCCCTTTCGAAATTGTGTTGGCATAGTATCCACTCCAGTTAAGATTTATAAATAGATGTTTTGTGTTTTACTTGTAAATTAGCTAAGTGGCTTAGATGCATAGCTTCATGTTAGAAAAAACATACTTCTATATTGAAAAAACGCATTTGTAAAACTATTTTGAAAACAAAAGAAGGCATATTGGGCAAAATTGAAAGTTTTTCATTACCAAAGTCTCTTTTGATTGCATTGGAATATTATTTTCATGCATTGGGACAAAACCCTTTGTTATGATTCATAAATATAGTAGTGGTAAAAATGTAAACAATTAGAAAATAGTTGTACAAATTTGTAATAATCAGTTGTAATAGTAATTTTTAGTAATTGTAATGGTAGTTTTTAGTGATTGTAATAGTAGTTTATTACGTGAGAAAATTTATTACTTGTAACAAACTAATAGATGAGGAGATGTATCTGTATAAATTGAAAAACATCAAAGAAGGGAGATAGAGAAGATTCAATCGAGAAAGTGTTCTTGTGCTTTTAGAGAGTGATTTTTTTTAAATAACTAAAATAAATTCCTTTTCGTTATCTTCAAACTTTCATCCTTTCGTTGTTTCATTATTACCATGTTTCATGCAAGCATCAACAATATAATTCATAATATGATAGGGATTACAGGTGCTATAATTGGTGCTCTCATCTTTCTTAGCCATAGTCGATAGAATTCAAGCCATAAAACCAACAATGATGGAGAAATTAGAAGTTTAGCAAAAATTGTGAAATCCATGCAAATGAAAATGCAAATGCAAGAATATCTTAAATCGAATATAGTTTAGGAATCTTAGCATATGATAATTGTTTTACAAGATTCCATGCAAACAATTCAATACTAGATTGATCATTTTAATAAGAATATGATCATAATGAAGAGATTCAAGTTACTTAACCCCTATGACATTAGAAACTTAGAATTCATTATATATTCATACAGTTGATTCTTTAATGGAGGCGAACAAGAATTTTTCATTCGATTTTACATTTTACGCCTAAACCAGGATATCTTCCAAAATGACAATTCAATTGCAATTTGGAGTGGGATAGAATAAGCATGGAATAATATGACAAATCCCATTAAACAAGAAAATAAAATCTACTATTGTTGATATCAAAATTTGTTATGAAAGGTATCTTGAACACAATGCTTGTGAGCACTCTACAAAATAGGAAAAAATTGCCACTTCGATGTTTAAGTCAGAAAGAGTTTACAAAGAGAAGAAAAGAATAGGAACTAGAGTGCTTAAGTGTCCAGAAGAATATGTTTTTTGTCATTTGACCTCCTTTTCTAGTCGTGGGATAGTTTGAGCGTGGTAACTGTTGCCTCCAATCCCAACATGTATGCTTTATTTGAATTTAAGACCATTTCCTGATTTTGGGGAAAGTGGCTAATGTCATGGCAGTTGGTGGGTAGTTATCTGAATAAGGAAGCTAATTGTTTGGGCCTAATGCTAGAATTTGAACCCTTTAGAGCTGATTAGGCCAAAGTTTGACCTATGGACAGTTTTTTCGAGTTAAGGAAGGTTATTCTGATTTGCTTTGGTTAAGTCCTTCTTATCAGCATCCAAATAGCTAGTCTTCCTTGAACTTTTCGATATGATCGATGAGACCTTTTAGAGGTCGAGAGTAGGGTAAAGAGAAGATGTGATTGGATATTAAGTTAGGAGCAGCTTTAAGTAGATCAATTTATGTCTTTTGGAAAAACCTCTATCAATATTTGACCCTTGACTCCTCTTGATAAATCCATCAAGAGGAGTGATAATGCCATTCATAAATAAGAAATACTGATCGTACTTTCCCTTAGCAAAGGTCACTTTAGGCTACCACGCTTACAATCTAAATTATAGGCTTTGGTTTTGATCTTAACCACTTAGGTAGCGCATGGCTATTGGAGTGTCATCTTTTTGTTTGGCTTATTGGAGAACCTTTACTTGCTAGACATGATGTTTCATATATTACCACAAGGATTTGTATGATTGTGTTAAAGCTTATGCCCATCCTTTGGGAAGAGAAACTTTATTGAGATCGTTCAATCTGTTTAGTACACAATTAATTTGACAGACCATGTTAATTAGTAAACGCAGGGGCTTTAGAAAACTATTGCTAAATTCACCCCTTTACATTTCTAACCTTTTCTATCATATTTTCTTTATTCTTTCTACCAATTCTCATACTATTGCTTTAGTTTCCTTCTTCTTTTGCCTCCTTCAACTTACACATCGTGCATTTCTCCCTTATTCCGTACTTACAACAATCATTCTTGTAAGGTAAGTTATATCTTCAATTACATCTGACAACTTAACTTGTACCCAACAACGGAGCCAGGAACTATCTACTGCGCATTAAGTAAGCGATTCCCCTCCTCTAAAAGAACCCCCTAGCAAATGGGTTTAGATGTCGCTGACTCCCTTTGAGACTTAACTAGGTACACTAGGTTAGTTCGGATTCGTGCCCTCAAGTCATACAAGATTGGGAAGCTTCCATATGGCGAGTATCCTGTAAATGATTAAGGTAGTTATCCTGCTCTACCTTTATATGTTGCAATTGAATACGACATGAGTCCAAATGATGTGGCAAGTATTATGAGTGAACAAGAATTAAATGCCATGCAACTTAGTTTCAGAGGTATTCCTTGAGCTTAGACATTCGAAAGACCCTAACCGCATGAGCGAATCAAATCACTAGGGGATTAAGAGTTTACCCTTTTAGAGAAATATTTTGAGGTTAGTTTGAAGTTACCCCTTACCAAATTATAGAGATCTTACTTTAAATACCTTCGTTTGTGTCCTTTTATGCTTACCCTAAATTCTTATAGATTTCTTGTTGCCTTCGATGTATATATGAGGATCTAGAAATTAGGATTATAGTTACTTTATTTAGATACTTTTTTACTCTGAAAAAGAAAAAAAGGTTGGTTCTACATTTGTACCTAACCTTGTAGGAAGCTTTTGGTAAGGATGGAATCTTCAATCCATCAATGGAAATAGAAGTGGGTTATAGTCAGGTTGGTTACTCGATTGGATTTCCCAACTATTTGGAGCTAACTAATCAGGTTGTCAGATATTAAATAGATGTCATAATTTCAAAGTATTGTAATGGCGCTTCGATCTTTCCTAGGGATGAAGCTCGAGTAGATGAGGGTACATATGGTACTTTCGATGGGAATATTGAAGGCCTAGATAAGGGGACTGATGTTGGGTAAAGTATGGGCTATTATGTTCTTACCATGTTGAGAGGGGCTTATAAGTAGAGGGACCTGTGCATCTACTTCGGGAGTAGAGTAGAATTCTTTGCTAGTGCTTAGTACGAATTTTGTAATTTCTTTAGCTCTTATTTTCTTATTTTTCTAATATTTAAGTACTTTGTTACAGATATGTCACTTAAAGATTGTAGCTCTAAGGACTTATTTGCTAAGATAAAGGCCAACAGATCAAAAGGAAAAGAGGATCCTAAAAGGATCTCTATCAAGCAAGTCTTAACCAAACAACCGTCTAAATCTCAAGTCCAGGTACCGCCTAAAGCTTTAGTGAAACCAACAGCAAAGCCCAACGTTTCTACTGCTATTAAGGAGAAAGATGGCCAACAGGCTAAAGGAGCTAAGGACTTACAACAGTCCAAGGTTCCTGCTAAGAGAAAGGTCGTCGAGGTCATTGAACCAAGGAAAGGACCTAATACGCATAAGTGTCCTCCCTTAGAGAGGGATCTTAAAAAGGGGACCCTTCGAGGGATGATAAGTCTAAGATCGAGGGTAATTCTGCCAACCCCAATGAAGGAAGGGAGGCCACCTTTAGAATTCTATGCTCGATCGCTCCACCTTAAATACAGAATCCTGAGGTGCTATAGTATTTTTTGACCTAAAATGTTAACATTGTCGACCATGCCATAAGGAATGGTCGAGTAGCTTTAGAGCTACTCAGAGGAACCCATATACCCAACGACATAAACCTGTAACGAACACCATCAAACTCTATCAAAACTCGGGATCAAATAGTTTATTGTGCATGGTTACCTCTAATTGTTACGATGTAAGTTTTTCCTATTCTCGTAAACTTAACCTTGCTAAGCTTATTATTCATTTTTGAATTTATACCTATTTCTTAGAACTCTCAATGATTGTTAGATGATTATGGAGGCTTTAATTGAGGAAAGGAATACTGTAAGTTCTCCATGCTGACCTATTTTCAGGTTTCTTTATACTCTTTTAAGCTCATAACTCCCTCTTTTCTTCCTCTTCAGATTGTTGAAGAGGCAAAAAACTAAGTAGTTAGTCTAGAGGCCAGGAAGAAGAACTTATAAGAGAAGTGGAGAGTTGAGAAAGCTAAGTTAGAGGAAGATAAGAAGAAGCTAAAGATGAGCTCAAGGTTGGGAAGGACAAGGCAGAAGAACTTCCAGCTTGTAACTGACATCTAGGGAACACAGAATGGGGTTGAAACTCTCAAAAGCAAATGTAGTGAGGAGGCTACTCACCTACAGAGTTCATATGAAGAATGAAAGATCAAAATGGCTAAAGTTGAGAAGGAATAGAGCTCTATGTATCGGATAGTTTATGATAAGGCCTATAAGGACATTTTGGAGAGTGAAGAGTATAAAGGATTAACGTACTGAAAGGTATTAGATGAGATCAACTTAGCTTGGGGAGAAGTTCTAATCCATTACCTTGAGTATGAAATTAGTTGCTTAAATTTTGCTAAGTAAGCACAAGATACCTAAGCCCAGGCTAAAGAGGCTAATAACGAAGAGCTTGAGGTGGAAGGACAGGCAATAGAGGATGCAAATGCCCCTGTAGTTGATCCTAATAACATTGAAGGGCAAGATGAAGCTCTTGAAGTCTTGGAAGTAACAACTCCTAATCCTTCATTCAATCCTCAACCAAATACAATTTAAGGCTCGGATGCTTAGGATGTCTCTTCCTTTTAAGCTCTAGAGTCTAGATCAATAATTTCCTTTCCCTTTTTATTATCAATGATTGAAATTTGCTCTTAGGTTGTTATGTCAACCTTGTTATCATGTAAAGTTTCCTTGAAAGACTTCTTTTATTACCTTTCTTTGAATCTTAAACTTGTTTTTGTATTGTCAGAAGTTAGTACAATAGACCATTGGTATTTTGTAATAAGCTTTGGTTATATTATTCAACTTATTTAAATCATCCATTAACTAGCTTGTCTTGTTATTTCTTTAGTTGCCTCAGAGCTCTTAGTAGGACTCTTATGTGTTAAAATTATAATTTTATAACGATGAGAAATATTCATTTAGATGTGATTAGTTTCCTGCTTACCTTGATAGATTTGGAGTTTCTTGGCCATTGGCAATTGGTAGGTTGGGGCTTATAAGTAGCTTGTCATCCATTTCTTGGACTTAGGGCTTATTAAACCTTTAATAGTTCATCATCTATATGGACTTACTAATTAGATCTTCAATGGCTTGTTGCCTACATACTAAGCTTAGAGCATTGATCCTATTGTTATCGGAGACTTAAGGTATGATATGGCTCGTCATCCTTTAGAGGATTTGTGGCCACCATAAATGCTTACTTAAGACTTAGAGATCCTTGGATATCCTTTTCCTATCGACCATTAAGTGTAGGACTTAGGGATTTAGCGCTTTATAGTTTGCTCATTGTTCATTTGATAGGGCTCAAAGACTTTTCAAGACCTTTTCTCATTGGAAAAGTTATATGAAGGCTATGTTCTTGTTTTCCATTAAGTTATACTTCAATGATAAACATCATAAAAGAATAGAGCAAAGTAAAAAGAATTGAACGATGAGCAAGCATATCATTAAATGCCATAATAGGAAAGAACTGGGTTGGTTGATTGAGTTTGACTTTCTAAAACATGATTACAACATATGATGAAACAAATAGATCAACTCAAAAGGAAAGAAACACATATTTCCACATGGGAAATAAGAACAATGAAATACAAGTCATACAAAATTATCATAACAACAACAAAATACATAGGCAAACAAACATATATTCATCTATCCTTCATGTATCCATCCTTCACATTCTTCACTCAAAGCATGGTCTAAGGTTTTTAGCATTCTGTGCCCTAGGGATTGGTTGCCTGTTAAGCCTCTTTAACCTATAGGCATGTCCATTCCCTACTACCTTTTTCACTAAGGTTTCCGATGGCATTCCCTTGCTCCTAATGCTTCAAGTTTCCTACAAACTAAGTCATTAGGTTGGAAACACTTATTCTTGACCCACTTATCATAATACCAAACTGTTCATTACTGATAAGCAGTAAGACGAGCTTTAGCCAAGGCAGGAATCTCGTGGATCGTATCCAGATTAGTTAAGAGGGTTATATTAAGCTTGGACCCTTGCGCTTTCCACTTTTAACTTAGTTGACAATATTGCCTTTTCCTCAAAAGCTAGTTGGTGTGAAGTACAACTTGTTGAAGCCGTTTGGGTAGTCCTATACCCTGACAAAACATTGGGCAGTTCGTTTGTCTACTTGCTACCAGTTCGGTTTACTCTCTTCTTTAGACTTTGTAGAATCACCTTGTTCACTACCTTATCTTGACCATTACTTTAGCAATGCACAATAGATGTGGAGCATAGTTTGATCTTTCGAGCTTCACAAAATTCTCTAAACTTTTCATTCTTGAATTGTGGTCCATTATCCATTATGATTGCATATGGTATCCTAAACCTAGTTGGAATGTTACTGACCATAAACACTTCAATGCTTTGTTCTTGATGTGTCTCTACAATGAAGTAAACTAAAAGGAACAAAAGAAAAGCTAGTAAGATCCAGGCAGCTATTGAATGGATATAATACACTATTCGATCCTACTTGGCCTATAATTCGTCGAATATGACACATTGGTTCGAATTGAAAGGTTACTTGCTACTACTCCTTGCTAAAGAGAATAGATAAGAGTTAAAGAATAATTAAAAAAAATAAGGTTGCTCAAAGGAGATATCAATAATTTCTATATTGATGAATGAATAATGTTTAGATATAAGTAATTGGGGGTTTATATACCCATTTATGGGGCTTTATATACCCATTTACTAAGGTTACTTTACATGTATGAAAAGACAAAAAGGAATTCTTTCAATTATGTTATATAAAACATACTAAAAAGAGTAAAAGAGACAAAGAATATTCAGTATAGAAAAGTAAGAATTATTCTGGAATGTTGTATCAGAGGATACGTATCGTTTAGTGGTTGGACATTAGAAACATGATATAAGGTAGATGAAACAGAAGTGTTTGCAATTAAGGGCCGACTTGATCTAGATTAGGTTGGGGACCAATCAATCCTACAGAGAAGTCAACTTGAATTGGTGTCAGATGTTTTTGGTTGGCTTGGGAGCTTGGCTCTATTAGTCCTAAGTTATCTTCTGGGATAAAATATCGTTGTTGGGCAGGAACAAGTTCGATATACTTAAGGGTCCGATAGTCAAATCAGCAAGAAATTAGTTTAAGATAAGAATCTCCATCTCAGATATGGCGTTGAGTTAATATCCTTCGAGTGAGTCTTTGGAGTCCTCTAGCTCAGTTGTGGGTGATCGGTCCAAGGGCTTAATTCCTATCATCTGCCTAGGCATCTACCTAGGGGCTGGAGAGATTTGCCTTCAAATCTGGAGTGGTATCTGCTTCTTCTCCTGGGACGCCTACAGGGTCTTCTTTTATTGGTTGGTGGGGGATTAGATTAGATACATTGAAGGTAGAGGAGATACCATAGTCATTAGGTAACTCGATCTGGTAGGCGTTACAGTTGATCTTTTTCAGGACCTTGAATAGACTATTAGCTCGAAGAGATAGTTTGCTTTGTCTTAAGTATAGGAATCGTTTTTGATCAAGGTGAATCCATACTAGGACTACTGGCTGGAAAGTGACAGTTCAACGGCCTCGACTATCAATCTCATGTTGTTTCTCATTGAACTTAGTGATCTTATTAGTTATAAACTGGTGTAGCACTTGCAATTCTTGGGCTCGGTTAACTCCAAATTGACTCTCCTTAACAGTTACGGGGGTATGGATCATGTCTAGGGGAATTGTTGAATTAAGGCCATAGATGTCCTCGAATGGAGTCTTCCTAATGGTGCTATAGACAATTTGGTTGTATACGAACTTCATAACTAGTAGGCACAGATCTCAGTCCCCTCAATTCTTTCCCACAACAACTCTGAGTAAGTTGTCTAGTGTCTTGTTCACCACTTCAGTCTGGCTATCAGTCTAAAGGTGGTTACTGGAGTTGAACAAAATTTTAGTTTCAAGTCTTCTCCAAAGAGTCTTCCAAAAATAGCTTAAGAATTTTGTATCCCGATCTGAAGCAATAGTCTTCGACACTTCATGTAGTCAAACAACTTCTTGTAAAAATGGATTAGCAATATATAAAGTATCATTAGAAGCAATCTACTACAACAAATATGGAATCTTTTCCTCTAAATGTTCGAGGCAACCTTAGGACAAAGTCTATGCTGAGGTCGACCCAAGGTAAGGTTGGTGTCAATAAGGGCATTTATTCTCCATAAGGCTCCCTCTTCCCCTTATTTCAAATTGGCCATTTTGGTCTCTTTAAAATGACCAGATAACCCAATACTATGAGTTTCCCTGACTAATAGCTCACGTGTGGAACAGTTTGGTATACATAGTCTTCAGTCCTTGAACAGATAGCCTTCCTTAAGATAATATCCCTTAAAAGAAATTCCATCCCTATATTGTTATATTATAGGGCCGAAATGAGGATCATAAGTGTACTGCTTAGTAAGGAGTGATTTGTCTGCAAACTGGTCAACAAGGTTTGCCGTTGTGATAGGGCATCGATGACCATATTTGTACTTCCTTTCTTGTGTTAGATCACATACAAAAATCCTTCCATGAATTCTAACCACTTGGCTTGTCTCTTCGAGAGTTTGTTCTAACTTTAAAGATGCTTTAATGATTTATAGTCAGTGTAGATAACAAACACTTGTGGTAGTAGATATTATTGCCAAACCGTGAGGGCTTGGTAGAGAGAGTATAATTCTTTCTCATGTATAAAATAGTTCAGGGAAGGGCTACTAAGCTTATCACTGTGGTAAACAATAGGTCAACACTCCTACATTAGGACAACACCAATTTCAACTTCTAATGCATCACATTCTAACCCAAAGGGCTTGTCAAAATTTGGTAGTGATAGGACAGGCGTCGAGGTGAGCTTTCCCTTGATTTCTTGAAAGCTCTACTCAACTCGGTTGTTCCATTTGAATCTTTCACTCTTCTTTGTCAGCTCGGTCAAGGGGGTTAGCTATTGTACTGAAGTCCTTAATTAATCACTTATAAAAGGAAGCTAGGTTAAGAAAACTTCGAACCTTAGTGACATTCTTCAGCTTCGGCCACTCCAACAGGGCTCAGATCTTCTTTTCATCTGCTTGGATTCCTTCCCCTGACACTACAAACCTTAAGAAGATCACCTCATTTTGGTTGAATGTACACTTTTTCACATTCCCATATAACTTCTCAATCCGTAAAATGTTAAATACTTCGTGGAGATGTTCAACATGGTTGTTTAGGTTGACATTGTGTACCAGTATATCATCAAAGTATACGACCACACATTTTCCGATCAAAAGGCGCAACACATGGTTCATTAACCTTATGAATGTACTTGGTGCATTAGTAAGTCCGAATGACATAACCAACCATTTGTAAAGGCCATGCTTAGTCTTGAAGATAGTTTTCCACTCATCACCCAACCTCATATGAATTTGGTGATAACCATTTTGCAGATCAATCTTTGAGAACATTTTGGTACCATGAAGCTCATCCAGCATCTCATTGATTCTTGGTCAACTGTTGATGCACATACCCCATGAACCATCCTTCTCCGGGACGAGTAGAGCTAGTATTATGCAAGGGATCATGCTCTCCCTCACATATCATCGCTTTATGAGCTCATCTATTTGTCTCTTTAGCTTGACAACCTATTCAAGGTTTATTCTGTATGCAGGTTGGTTCGGTAGGGCAGCGCTTGGCTGTAGATCAATACAGTACTTTATACCTTAGACTGGAGGCAGTCTTCTAGGCAGTTCTTCAAGAAATAGATTGAAAAATTCATTTACCAGGCTTTAGATTTCATCAGTAATATACTCTAAATCTCTCGTCTCTAACATTCTTCTAACCAATAGGAACATAGGCCTATTGGCCTTCTCAGTAGATCGTAGCTCTCTTTGACTTATCACTAAAGTTTTCTTCTTGCTGGCTTGGGTAAGCTGATTATGGGTCTTGTTCACTTGGGATGGGGTCATGAGTTGCAACACAATCTTCTTCTATCCTTAACAAAGGCCTATGTGTTCTTATATTCATCATGAGTAATACGTCGGTCAAAAAACCAAGTTCGTCTAAGCAGTAGATGTGAAGCTGCCATGGAGACAACATCCATATTACTTTGTCCTTGTACACACTCCCAACACTGAATGGTACAGTTACTTGTTCAGTCACGTTCAAAGTACCCTTATTATGAAACCAATGTAGCTTGTAAGGTCGGGAATGTTTTAAGGTTAGTAAACCCAACCTTTATACAAAGGATTATGCTACTATGTAGGTACAACTTCCTCCATCGATAATGATTGTGCATAATTGCCCTTTGATGGTGCACTTAGTATGAAATAAATTTTCTCTTTGGTCTTCCTCGGAGTTTAGTAAAGAACTTAGTACTTGTCTTAGGATTAGGGTCATCACTTCTCTTTGATCGGTATAGACACAAGTCTCCTCTTCTTCTTTGGCTTTGGCTTTTCTAACATCCTTTTCCTCCTCGGGTTCTATTGTGAACTGTGACTAAGAACAAATAAGGCCAGTCACTAGATGAATCTAAGCTTGTAGAAAGCTCAAAAAGGGTTAACGGGGAAAGTGTGAAAAGGGCAAAAATGATGAATGAAACAATAAGCAAAATCTACGAATAGTTGTAGAGGATATGATGCACTAATAGAACTTCCGAGGACTTACGGCACAATTCGATATGATGTACGACTTGGTCCGATGAAGTTACTTGCCACCTAATCTTACTTAAGGGAAATGATAAGAGTGATGCCACAAGTAAATAAACAATACTTATGTAGGGAAGAAAGTACTCAAGTGTATTAAAGATAATTTGATGCTTTACAGCTACAAGTATAAGGGTATTCATACCCATAAGCTAAGGTAACTTACTTAAAAAATAAAATATAAAAAGGACATTTCCTAAGGAAGTAATATACAAGGTACAAAAGGGTATAAATGAATATACAAGAAAAATAATCATTGGTGCAATAGATTCTACACATGATATTATACACGTGGCGATGCTACATTGGTGAGGTTGTTAGAAGATACAGACAAAAAGTACGGACAGATGAGCTTGTTTAAGTTGGGATGGCTTAGTTAGTCCGGACTCTCTCTTTTAGCTTCTTAGCAAGGAATATGCCGATTGGTCAGCTCGGCGCTATAGAGTAATCATTAACTCGACATACTGTAGAAAAATGGGCAGTCATAGTGTTCGGTGTTACGCCTCGAAGTCGCAGAGTCGCAACAGTCCCGCCGTGTAAACCATTCTACGATAGTAACTGGCTTCACAGTGCTTACCATAGACATGACTTACACAAGGCGTCGACGACTCCTCGCTTTGAAGTAAACAGTTCGATTAACAATTAAACTACAATAATGATAAGTAGTGCCAATTTCTAATAACATGTATAATATTATATATATAAGTCCACAGAGCTTCTCAGTAAGTTTTATATAAACATAACAGTTCATTAGATCACATAATAACTATCAATCTTTCATCCCTAATTACATGGTCACTCTAGTTACACATTATACTAAGTAACTTGATCCTCACACTCCTGGCTTCCAACGGACTAACCTCTGGGTAATTGTAGGGTGGCATAGTACTTGAAATGTTCAGAAATCAGAACCTACAAAAGGATCTATAAGGGTATGAGAAACTACGGCTCAGTAAATTGAATTGGAGACTCATGAATGCATACAAGCACAAACAGGGTTATCAAACAATTATTTTTATGCAATGCAACAATCAAGTGTCATCACACAACGTAGTCCGGTCTGTTGTGAAATCAGAGAAATTTCACCCGCTCCAATCCGGGTTGAGGAGTTTCCATGTTATGCAGCAGCTCACAACCAAACCTAGGCTTATGCAATGGAGACCTCGCTCTTCCCGCGACTACCCTCAAATCATTGACTTCACCCTCATCGCGACCTCTTCTCCTGTTACTTAGTTCGACTAAGGATGAAGAAGGGACTATTTTGCAATCCTGCGCTATCCCTTTCGAAGGGGTCGGTATTTGGTTGGAGAATCCTATGATCCCCTAACGGGTTAAAATGCATGACATTTTTGGTTATTAGGGTCGACTAAGATTAAATTCCGTTTAGGGTGTTCAAACAATTTCATACCAATTCAATCAGTCACAAAATCACTCACAATACAAATTTAGCACGAATTCATATACATCAAACACATGCGTAAACTACTTACAGTCACAATCATATATAAGCCTAAGTCTCCGAGTACTACAAAACTAGTACTATATTACAATAAGCAATAACCCAACTTACTTGGAATTGCTTGATCGCTCGATCCCTTAATCGTAAGCTGATTTGTCTCTGGGTGTCCTATAATACAAATAGGTCTTTTTAGTACTTATAATTTATGGTTTCATATTCTGAGTTATATTTTAACTTATTTTTTTCCGTGTATACCCATTATGTCCTAATGATTCGTTGTACTCTATTTCGGTGTTCGAATCCTAAATGAGATTTTAAATTTTGATTCATAAGCCTTAAATATGCTCGAATCCTAATGCAAAGTTAATCACATTAAGCTCGAGTGTCCAAATATCCTATTGGATCGTAATTTGGTATTCTAAACTATTCGGTACATGCTAACCCTAATTGTGGTATCGGATTTATTCCCGATGTGTGAAAATCTTACATTTTGAGACATTTACTTAAAATTAAATTTTATTTTCAGATTTATTATTATTTTTATTTCTATTATAATATTATCTAAATAACCCTATTTTTTTAGATTTATTAATTTACAATTTCACATATTACTAAATTCTTATATTAATTACCTAATTTCCTAAATTAACCATACTTAATACTCCAAAGGCTAGGATTAGGGTTCCACATCAGAGATTAACATCCTTAAACATCTAATTAATATCTAAATCAGTAATTAACATCTTAATCACCTAATTAACCTCAAATCACCCAATTTTTCCATCATTTTAATGCTAAAAATTAACTTAAAAATTTCAAAAATTAATTTAAAAAAATGGCTTCATAGCACTGTTCTATATCATATGAGCATCCTACAGAAAAAAATTGAACTCCAAACTACATTCCCCAGCCTATTTATTTTCCGTTCTAATCATGTTTGGTTTTAAACAATTTGTTAAGAACCCTATAATTGTAGACGTAATTAAACTAAATCAATATTTTTCACTAAATCTACATACAATAAAACCTCAGAATAACAAGTTTCATAATTTTCTAGGCAAAATAACTAATTTTACAAAATTATTCAAAATCGGGAAATTTAAGAGACTAACCGGTTCAAAACTTTTTGGCCGTCCAAACCCGGTCCAAGGCTGTTGGCTGGCCTAGACGGTGGGGCTAGAGTGGTGTGGTGGTAGTGGCGGCTCGGTCCCAGGTGGTGGTGAGGTGTGGGTTTTTTTCACTACATGAATTTGCACAGTTTCCTTTTCTTTTTTCTTTTTTTTTTTTTCTGGATTTTCTCTCAGATTTTTCAGTTTTCCTATTTTTCCCAAATGTTAAACTGTCCAAATGACTTCTGGAAATTTTTCCCCTATTTATAGACGATTTTTGTAATTATTATGCATTAGTTAGACAAGACTTTGCCCAATTTCCTTAATTTTTGGCTTTTATGTTGTCTAATTTTAATTGGTTGATTTTTCTTTTACAAAGTTTGAATTTCCACGACCTGATTTAGATTATTCTAGGCTCCTCTGATTTTTTTCTGATTTTTTTATAATTAATTTATAATTTTCCTTAATTATTTACTTAGTTTTTAGCCAATTTAGGTAATTTCGTGTATTTTTATCTACACGTAAATACATGTGGGGTACATGTGAACATTCCTAATTATTATTTTGGTTATTCTAAAATTTTTATTATACATATAACCTATCTTTAGTAATTTATTAGTTATTTGATTACACTTTTCGTATTTTCAGTAATTAGTACTTATTATGCTTAAAATTTGAAAATTTTAGAGTCTCCTATTTTATTACTTATTTTCTTAAATTCAAGTTTACGGGGTCAGTTTTACTAATATTTCTCTCATTAGTTTATAATTTGGGTTTGATCGGATCCATTAACCGATCGCCCTAAACCTTGGGTTTTAAGTTCAAGTCTATGGTTACTTGGCTTAGCTTTAGGGCTTACATTCGGCATGAAGGGTGACTCGGTAAGAAAGTACTCAACCTCAGCAGGGGTTAATTGGAACAAGAGGATTTGTTGTGCCAGCCCCTTTAGTCTTTAAGCACAGTTGCGAGTTAGAGGTCCGGTAGTTTGATTCTCATCATTCCCTCTAGGTTGTTTTGGATTTAGGATCAAATCAGAATGATGTTTGCTTAGTTCTCTATCAGGGTGATATGAACTAAGGTTGGTAATGTTGAAGGCATTAGAAACCTTATAGTCCTTGGGCAATTCCAACCTGTAAGCATTGTTATTGATTTATTAGAGGATTCTGAAAGGTCCTTCCGCTCTTACAGATAAGTTGTTCCTCCTCTTGTTCGAGAACCGCTCTTTACTGAGGTACAACCACACCAAGTCTCTCAGCTAAAATTGTTTAGCCATTCTACCTTTGGTCTTTTCTCACATTCTTCTGGCAGCTTGGTTGATGTGCCAAGTGACCTTGTCATAGATGTGTTGAAGGGATTGTACTCTGGTCGTTGCGTCAGGGTTCTTTTGTGCGGGTATTGGTACATAGGCATGGTTGAAGGATAACTCAGGATTGAACTCATAGATTATCTCGAAGGGAATCTACTTAGTGGTGTCATGTACTATTTGGTTATAGGTGAACTTGACTACTGGCAAGCAAACGTCCCAATCAACTAAGTTCTTGCCTATTATAGCTTGAAGTAGTGACCCTAAAGTACAATTAACCACTTCTATTTAGCTATCAATTTGGGGGTGACGTGAGGTACTGAAGAGCAATTTGGTTCTTAACCGAGCCACAGGGTTCTTCAAAAATGGCTCAAGAACTTCGGGTCTTTATCGAATACTATGCTTCTTGACACACCGTGTATTCGCACAATCTCCTACAAGGAAAGAGAAGCAATAGTTGAAGCATCGTTAATCTTGGTGTAGGGCACGAAGTGTGCCATCTTATTGAATTGATCTACGACAACCATTATAGAATCTTTGCCTTGGGCAGTTCAGGATAATTCGAGAACAAAGTCCAGGCTTAATTTAGTCCATAACCTCCTCGGAATAGGTAGGGACATTGCTTTCCCTTGTTCAGCTTGGCACTTGGCCTTCTTGCATATGGCACAGCTTTTGACAACTTTGTATACATCTTTCCTCATTCTCGGCCAAAAGAATTGGCCATTTATCAGTTCACTGGTCCTCTTTTCCCTAAAATTTCTAGAGAGACCTCCACTGTGGGCTTCTTTGACTAGTAGCTCCGTAGTGAACAAGTTGGCATACATAATTTTCTGCCTCGGAACAAGTAACCATCTTCCACATGATACTTGTCTACTGTCCTTCCGTTAATGCATCGTGATATTATGGGTCTAAAGTGTGGATTCTTGGAGTATCGTTTTTTGATACTTTTAAACCCAAACAGCTTGGTCTGTTGTTCTGATACAAGTGCATGTCTCTTCGAAAGAGCATTTGCAACTAGTTGCACTTTCCCTGCTTATACTTTATTATAAAATTGAACTCTTCAAGAAATTTAACCTATCTTATTCCACGATTCATGGTCAGTGTATATGACAAATTCTTTCAATAATAAATAATGCTAGCATACTTGCAGTGCTTGGATTAGTGCTAAAAGTTCTTTATCATATACAGAATAATTTAACTGGGGTCTTCAAAACTTCTCATTGTGGAAAGAAATTGGTTGGCCTTCTTGCATTAGCATAGCGCCTATTCCAATGTCTGATGTGTCGCATTCTAGCTCAAAAATTTTGTCGAAGTCAGGTAACACCAATACTGGGCCGGAGGTCAATCTTTCTTTTATCTCAGCAAAGCTCCCCTCCTCCCTTTCTCCCCATCAGAAGTTGGTGTTCTTCTTTGTTAACTTGGTAAGTAGTGTGGCGAAGGTGTTGAAATTCTTAATGAATTGCCTATATAATGTAGCCAGTCTGTGGAAACTTTGAACGTTGACATGAGTAGTAGGAGTCGAGTACTTGACAATTGCTCAAATCTTTTTGTCATGGACTCATAAGCCTCCTCCATTAACTACATAGCCCTAAAACACCACTTCCTCCTAGAAAAAGCAACATTTCTTTAGATTGCTGAATAGTCTCTTAGCATGAGGATATCTAGAACTGCTTTGAGATGTTTATAGTAACTTGGCATGTCGGCAGGATGTCGTCAAAGTACACCACGATACACTTCCCTATAAGATGTCTTAGCATATGGTTCATTAGTGTCATGAAAGTGCTCGGGGCATTCAACAAGCCGAAGGGCAAGACCATCCACTCGTAAAGTCCATGTTGAGTCTTGAACATAGTTGATAACTCTGATTTTAAACATATTTCACATGGTGATTTTATAGTATTTCCCTTACATTTTTGGTTTTCTTTAAAGAAATTGATACTTAATTGAGTAAAATTTTGATTTCAAGGTTTGAACGCATTCTTGGATCGAAAACGAAGAAAAGGAATCAAGTTTCACTCAATTCGGAGTTCAAATAAAGAAGTTATGAAGTTTTGAAGTTACACAGTCTAGGACATGACCATGTCCCCAGGCTGTGTCCATGCAAGGAAATTTGTCAGAGGCAGAAAGTTACATGACCTAGGGACACGGTCATGTCCCAGGTCGTGTCTGGTAAAGAAAATGAAAACCTTATAATACAGTATAAAAAGACATATTAGGTTTTCACAAGACATAAGAGACATTAGAGAAGAGAAGAGACTTGAGGAGAAGGAGAAGAAAAAGGCGAAAACAACACCGACTTCAAGATCGGAGAGATTTTTCATTAATCAAAGGGGTTTTTCATGTTTATGTTTTTGATGGAACTCGTTTTTAGTTTCATTATGATAGCTTAGAATTCGTGTATTTAAGATCATGGAACCTAGGGTTTCATGTGACTCTTAGGTTAATTTAGAATTTTCAATAAAGTTTTTATCTTTGCTTGATTCAATTATGTCGTTTAATTGTTAATTGATATTTCTAAAATATCAATTTATGATATTATGCATGTTGATTGAGAAATTACATGTATAATTAGATCTTTACATAATTGGAGAGAATTACATGTATACTTAGAGATAAGATACATGTTTCTTCCGGAAAGTTAATTATTTGTATGGGAATTCATTATACATTAATGCAATTCTAAATTATATTACTAAGTGAAGAGATTCCGGTAAATAATTTAGGATTAGAGTTAATATGCTTGAGAAAGATAGTAACTTTAATTGTGAATCCCTCCGGTCAAGAATAATAGAAATTGAATTGAATATATTTTAAGCAGTCACATGTTAAACACTAGGGGAAATAATTCCTAAATATGTTATTGCATACTTAAAGTCGTTCTTAGTTTTATTGCTTTCTAAATTGCTTAATTAAGTCTCATAATTTGTTTAGTTTGTTAATTTCATTATTTTTAATTCATTCAACTCATCATAATTTTTCGGTTAGATAATAAAGCTAAGGTTAATATTAGTACTCGAAGTCTTTGAGGGATCGACTCGGACTCACATGCGCTATATTAAAACTGATAGGTACACTTGCCTGATATCAATAGTCTTCCATTTGTTGCCTGGTCTCATGCGGATTTGATGGTAGCCAAATTTAAGATCAATTTTGCTGAAAATTTTGGCTCCACCCAGTTCATCCAACATGTTTTCTAGCCTTGGGTTTAGATACATGTATTTGATCGTGATTTTGTTTACAGCTTGACTGTCTACACACATCCATTAGGTTCTATCCTTCTTCGGCATTAGAAGTACAGGCATAGCACAAGGATTGAGACTCTCTCTCACATAGCCTCTCTCCAGTAACTTATTGACTTGGCATTGGAGTTTAGAAGCTTGCTCGGGATTCATCCGATAAGCTGGCTTATTCGGCAGTATAGTACTAGGTACTAAGTTAATGCAGTGCTCTATACCTTGAGTTGGGGGCAACCCCTCAGGTAACTATTCTAGGAACAGGTCGACATATTCATCTAATAATTCCTTGACCTCCTAGGGTAACTCACCCTGCTCCTTCCTTTCTAATAATTGCCTGACCAATAAGAGGGTCAGCTCATTGGCATTGATGGCCTTTCGGAGCTCGACTCTACTCATCACCAGTGCCTTCTTTAATTTGCGAGCAAGTTTCATCTACAACTTGTGAACTTCTCTAGGCGGCATTAGGTTTAGTGTGATCTTCCAGTCATTTTTCTTAAACATTTACATGTTCTTGTAGCCGTTATGTATAATTCTCCTGTCAAACAGCTACGGTTTACCCAGCAATACGTGGGAAGCGCATATGGGCAGTACGTTATAGAGAATTTGGTTGGAGTAATTCCCTATAGTGATTGGCAGTAGTATTTGTTGAGTGACATGTAATGCTTCTCTCTCACTCAACTAGTACAACTTATACTGCTTCAGATGTGCAATAGTTGGCAACTTTAGTTTTGAAATAAGATCAGCTGATGACACATTGGTGTAGCTTCTACTATTTATGATGAGGGCATACATTTGATCATTTATCGGTATGGAACAAATTCTCTCTCTACTCCTCCTCTCACGAGGGTTCCATGTTCATAGTGCGTTGGATAACCATGAGTAACTGATCTAAGTCCTTAGGAAACACATCCTCCTTAGTTAACTCTTTCTTGGCACGAACCTCCTCCTCTTCAGGTTCCTTATCTGTACTCTCTACTTCTAGCTTTGGCATGTGTTACACCTCGAACAAGAAGAGTCATAACAGTTTGGCCGTGTAAACTAATCTAAGATAGAAGTTGACCTTATAGCTGCTATCGTAGATACAATTCATACAAGGCGCACAACTTAACTAGCTTGAAACTTTTGTACTGACACTTGTTAATAACCAAACCTGTGGTAGAACTTTTACAAAATACCTGTTCTATATAACCTGTTGTTTAGTACCACAATAGTATTTATACAAATGTTTTACGTCCAAAGGTAAAGTTTACAATAAGTTAGGAAACTAGTGGGCTCCTAGGGAATTCCCAATTAGTTTCCTCAAAAACAAAGTCAAAAGCCCAGGTTCCGTTGATTCCTTGATCCTTACTTTCCCAAATAGTAGCATACTGACTTGGGAACGGTGGTATCTGAATATTCTGACCTTACTCAATACCTACAAAAGAGTTTATAGAGATGTGGGCACAACTAGCTCAGTTTGTATGATGGAGTCAGAAGAGTACTGTACAAACACAAATAAGGTTAATAATTACGATGAAATGCAATGTAATCAAACAAATGAAACATCGCATAATGTTATCTGGTCCACTGTGAGGTTAGAGAAATTACATCCGCTTCAACTCAGATTGAGGAGTTTTATCGTGACTCAAGTCAGACTAAAACCGGGTTTATCCAATGGAGAATACCCTCCTCCTATGACCACCTTCGAACCATGGCCCCCAACCTTACTGCGATCTCCTCGCCTATCACTTAGTTCGATTAAGGATGGGGAAATGACCATTTCAGCTATCCTCATCGAAGGAAGTCGGTATTTGGCTTGATACTCTTAATCGTTTCCCCTAATGGGTATTATGCATGTCCAATTTTATTTTAGTTGAATAAACGTTAGTTTTAATTAGGGGTGGCCAATAAGTTCATACAATACAGAATCAATGTAAACATACAGAATAGCACACTAAGGAGTTGAACTCCTGTCACAACCAAGTATCATTCATACACACAATATGTGCACAATCAACTAACTACAAACATAACCAGAAGTACTTTTGAGTCTTCGGATACTTTAAACAGTATCCAAACAAGAGGTGAAGCTACAATCTCAATTTACTTGTTTAGATGTTCATAATTGTTGACTCGAATCGTCAATCGTCTTTGTATCGGAAGATACTATTTACATAAAAGACCTAGATTCAGTTTTCGTAATAATTACGAAAATATTAGGGTTTAATCTAAAACGGTTATATATGTATATATAGATTATTATTATTATTATTTCTATAATATATAGTCGTATTATTATTATATATTGAATGAAGTTATTAATTGTTGATACAGTACATCATATATACTATTACGTATTATATATCGTTTCGATTGTATCGAAACGTATTTTTAATTTATTAATTCATGTTTTAATTCCGGTAAGGTTACCGAAATATGTACATTCTTGAATATGATAAAGTTATAGGTTAAATTACTTAAGGTTGTCTGATTTTAACTAAGCTAGTAGCGTTGGGTTTATATAGACCTAACGACACGTTTTACGAATTCTATTTCTATAAATGACTTTTAACGAATAATTCAGGTTTTTAATATAGTTATACGTAATTATATAAATAGGATCGTATTAGATATAATTTATGTTATTAAGTTGTATTTTACCTAATTTATTCATATATCGTTACAATACAAATATTATCTAACTCTAATATACCTAAAGTGTATCCCGATTAGAAAATATTAATAAATATAATAAAAATATTCATTTAATCCAATTTGATCAGCAATCATATATATAGTTTTTATTTAACCATTTAATTTATTTTAGCTTATTAATATTAAAAATATACCCCGACTTGTAAATTAAGCTATTTTACTTAGTAAATTCGTAATAAATAGTTTGGGTTATCCAATAATTCATTGAAAATTTCTATAAACTCCTAAATATATGGGGGAATTTAGTTATCACTTAGTTTCAAGTTTCCAACCTATCACCTATATATTCGTATTGACGATTTTATCCCTAAATTATCATAAATTACCCAATTAAGATTCTTTTATTTAAATCAATACTATTATTATTTATTATAGATCAGTACATATCTATTTCATCAATTAATTTCATAATTTCTTATTTAATTCATAATTTCAACTTATTTTTGAACTATTTTTAGGCCAAAAAATGCAATAAATATTAAAAATATTCAAATAAAAATTTAGGCTACATAGCAATTATCTATATATTATACACATCTTACAAAAAAATTTTCAGCTAGAAATAATATCATTTAGTACATTTATTTTACAATTTTAAATTCGGATAAACAGTAAATTTCTTAAGAAAGTATATTATATCTTACAAATTTTTCAAAAATAAAAATATTACGTGAAATCATGTTCAAAATAACCTAAGTACGATTTTTTTTTCCCTATAATTTTCTAGGTAGATTTACTAATTTTTAAAAATTATTGAAAAATAGGGTAAGAATTTGATCTTACTGTTCTTGGTGTCCCCAGTGGCCGGCGGTGGTTGGGTGGTTGTTAGATGGCTTACGTGGTGGGTGGACCGTCTGGGGTTGGCTGGGTTTCACAGTATATTCAGGGTAGGCTTAGGTTCTAACTTAGTACGAAAATTACTCTGTTTTTGTCTAATTTTTTTAAATTGTTCTATTTTCCATTTTTTTTCTCTCTATTCTTAGTTCCTAATTGCTAAACTATCCCTAGTTTGCTGGAGGTGTAGTATTTATAGAACTTTTTCATCGCCTAGGAATTTTTCTTCTTCTTTTTTTCTTTTGTTTTCTCCCATTAAATGAAGTAGGAAGTGTCCATTTTTTATCCTTCTACTTTTGAATCATCATAATCTTTTCCTCTACAGCAGCCACGGTAGTATCCAGCAATTTCCAGATGTTTTGGAGTTGATTTAGATCAACTTTAGTATATTTTAGTTAAATAATGACAATATATCTATATATATATATATTATGTTCAAATTAGTTATTTAATTAGTATATAAGTATATACCCTATGTAAATATCACGTGTATTATACAACTTTACTCATATAATTAAATTCCTATCTTTTTATTTTTAAGATATTTTCTCTTAATAAATTTCACGATTTCAATACAATATGTATATAATTAAGTAATTTAGGATTAATTTACGGGTATAATTATTATTTATACCGGATACACTCATAAAAATACGTATATTTATATATAGTAAATTATACTATGTTATCTCATTTTGTAGCTCAATTAACTTATCTCTAAGTTCTCGTCACAATCTGAGCATAATTTTAGGAGTTTTGAGCATTTTAGTGCTATATCGAACATTCTTACTTTTAAGGGCAAAATTGGGATTTTGGGTCATTATTTCTAAAATTTAACTTCACTGTATCACCTTGACTAACTTTTCTATCTTAGTCATAAAGTTTAGGCTTAATTGGATAAGTTTCCCTAAAAACCCTAAATCTAGGCTTGGTTGTCCTAAACTTAATTTTGGGAGCTTATAGCATGTTGATATGAGGTAAGTGCACCTATCAGTTTTAATATAGTGGATGTGAGTCCGAGTCGATCCCTCAGAGATTTTGAGTACTAATATTAACTTTAGCTTTATTATCTAACCGAAAAATTGTGAAAGTTTGAATTAATTAAAAATACTGAAATTAACAGCTAAACTACTTATGAGACTTAATTACGCAAATTAGAAAGCAATAAATTACGAATGACTTCAAGTATGCAATAATGTATTTAGGAATTATTTCCCCTAGTGTTTAACATGTAACCTTTTTTAAATATATCCAATTCAATTTCTATTATTCTTGACCGGAAGTATTCACAATTAAAGCTAATATTTTTCTCAAGCATATTAATCCTAATCCTAAATTATTTACCGGAATCTCTTCACTTAGTAATATAATTTAGAATTGCATTAGTGTGTAATGAATTCCCATGCAAACAATCAACTTTCCGGAAGAAACATGTATCTTATCTCTAAGTATACATGTAATTCTCTTCAATTATGCCTAGATCTAATTACACATGCAATTTCTCAATTAACATGCATAATATCATATATTGACACTCTAGAATTATCAATCCATAATTAACGACATAATTGAATCAAGAAAAGGTAGAAACTTTATTAAAATTATAATTCAATCCAAGGGTTACATGAAACCCTAGGTTCCATAATCCTAAATACTCTAATTCTAAGCTATCATAATGAATCTAAAAACGAGTTTCATCAAAAACGTAAAATAAAGCATAAAAACCCCTCTTGATTTGATGAACAATCTCTCTAATCTTGAAATTGATGTCGTTCTTGCTTCTTGATTAATGTTCTTCTCCAATCTCCTCTCGTCTCTTGTGTCTCTTGTTTCTGTAATGTCTTTTCTTTTTTTTTTGAAACCCTAATAAGTCTTTTTATAGTATATCAAAAAGATTTTGTTTTCGTCACCCGACATGGCTTGAGACACGACCGTGTCCCCAGGTCGTGTAACTTTCTGCATTTAGGCAAATTTTCTGCACAACTTAAAAAATTCATAACTTCTTCGTTTGAACTCGGAATTGAGTGAAACTTGATTCCTTTTCTTCGTTTTTGAGTCTAGAACGCGTTTAAACCCTGGAATCAACATTTTACTTAATTAAGTATCAATTTCTTTAAAGAAAACAAAAAATGTGCGGAAAATACTATAAAATCACCCTATGAAATATGTTTAAAATTAGAGTTATCACATGTCTCCCTTAATGACTATCGTTCGTCGATTCAGGCACTTAATAACCATGTATCCGAACCCTTGGCACTTGAAACACTTGATTTAGCTAGTCTTCCTGCTAAACTCTTGCCCCTTCTCATAATTTCGGGTTGGCACTTCATCATCAGTTTGACCTTTTTGCTCGACTCTTACATCAGCCTTCCTTCTCGTCTCGGTACTCAATAGAGTTCGGTGACTTGCTTGTTTGGGTTGGCTAGTCGACATCCTCGCCGGTACTCGGCTCTTTCTTTGCCTCTCTACTTATTGGGCAATCCTAATAGCTTCATTTATAGTGTCAAATCGTTGGAGCTCCACAACATTTCGAACGTCTCCTCTTAACCCAGTATCAAATCTTGAGACTATTCGAGTTGGTGGTTCCTTCACTTCGTAATGGATCATGAGCATTTGAAACTCTTGAACATATTCGTCAATAGCTTAGCCTCCTATCTTAACTCCTGAAGCCGAGTGAAATTATCTTGGAAATAAGTTTCCAACACAAACCTGTTTCTGAGAACTCTCTTCATCTCGAGCCAAGTGTTAATCTCTCAGTAGCCCTCTTGTTTTCTCATGGCTTGAAAATTCTTCCACCACATGGCGGCATATTTAGAGAACTTAATAGAAGCAATTCTTACCTTCTCATAATCTTCATACCGATAGTAATCAAACATACATTCCACCATCTCTTCCCAATCTAGATACTCATCAGCATTCCTAAATCCATTGAAACTTGGGATCCGAAGATTCATATGGTCGGATGTTTTGGGATTCGTACATGTTCTTCTTTAAAATGCTCTTCTTTCTCTTCATTAAGCTCTCTCAGTTCTATCTTTTGCCTTACTCTTCTGCTAACTCCTCCACCTTGAATGGGTCGAGTTGGGTTTTGACCTCTAACAAGTTGAGTTGCTCGTGAAGTGTTTTGTGCGGCTTCAGTGGATTGGTAAGATAATGCATGAATGGCTTGGGTCAGATCTACTAAGAGGTTAGCTATCTTATCAAGTTTCTTGTTAATACTTTTGGGAGTTCCTTGAGATTGTCATCTGTGGTGGATAATGAGACTGTCATTGCTAGTACCAACATTCATATTTGGGGTCTGTCATTTTTTTCTCACAGATTCAAAGCTTAAACAAACACTTCAGGGAATTAACAGTTAACAATACAGTAGCCAAATGAACACAGTAACTTGCTCTATTTCATACATGCCAAAATAGAGTATAACAGAACTTCAAGAAAAACCAATTACAACTCATACGAAACCTCTGTTTTGATACCAAGATGTTGCGAACTGTGACTAAAAACAAACAATGCTGGTCGCTAGATGGGTCTAAGTTTGTAGAAAGCTCAAAAAGGGTTATTAGAGAAAGTGTAAAAAGGGCAAAAATGATGAATAAAATAATAAGCAAAACCTATGAACAATTCTAGAGGATATGACATACCAATAGAACTTCCAAGGACTTACGACACAATTTGATATGATGCATGAATTGGTTCGGTGAGGTTACTTACCACCTAACCTTACTTAAGGGAAATGATAAGAGTGATGCTAAGAGTAAACAAACAATGTTTATGTAAGGAAGAAAGTACTTAAGTGAATTAAAGATAATCTAATGCTTTACAGCTATAAGCACAAGGGTATTTATACTCATAAGTTAGGGTATATTACCTAAAAAGGAAAAAAACAAAAGGATATTTCCTAAGGAACTAATGTACAAGGTATAAAAGGGTATAAATGAATATTAAAAAAAAAATCATTGGTGCAACGGATTTTGCACATGATATTGTACATGTGGCGATGCTACATTGGCGAGGTCGTTAGAAGATACGGACAAAAAGTACGGATAAATGAGCTTGTCCGAGCTGGGATGACTTAGTCAGTCTAGACTCTTTCTTTTGTCTTTTTAACAAGGAATATGCCCAATAATTGGTTAGCTCGGCGCTAGAGAGTAATCATCAACTTGGCACATTATAGAAAAATGGGCAGTCATATAGTTTGGCATGAAGGGTGACTTGGCAAGGAAGTACTTGGCCTGAGCAGGGGTTGGTTGGAATAGAAGGATTCGCTGTGTTAGCCCCTTTAGTCCTTGGGTACGGTTGCGGGTCAAACATCCGGTAGCCTGATTCCCATCAAGTTTGCTCTCGTTGGTGTTATCCATTAAGCACCATGACACATTAGTTCGGATGCTCAATAGCAATGTATCTGAAGCTTAAGCATTTAAAGCATGTCACCTCACCAGTCTTTCGTTCAGAGGTTTGACCCTTCTCATGTGTCCTCGGGGTCGGCTTAGCCTCCATTTAGCCTGGCCGACCGGCTTAGCTCTATTAATTTATTCAACTATTATCAGGTCAGTCAGTCCTGTCCTCAATTCGGTATGGCCTCCTCGACTTAGCTTGAATAGGTCGATGCAGTATTATGGCTTGCGAAAATGTCGGCCCAAATTGGCTTGAAACACTTCTCCTTTGCCTTTTGACCCTTTACGCTATCTTTATCAACTCTTTTAAGGTATAAAACCTCCATACTTTCATGATGTTGTGAATCTCATACTTGAGCCTAGAAATGATTCTCAATACTATGCGGGTCTCTGGTTCTTTCACGTTAGCTTGGATCATAAGCATATAAAACTCTCTTATGTAGTCATCAACACATTAGCCTCCTTAGCGAAGTTCCTGCAACTTTACAAATTTATCTTGTAAGTAGGTCTTAGCTAGAAATCTATCCCTTAACTACTTTTTCATCTCATCTCAGGTTTCAACACCTTATCTTCTGTCCCTTGCCCTAATTGTATTTAGATTCTTCCACATGGGGAAGTTTAATAAATATAAATTACTTTACACTTTCTAGGTATATTTAGGCAAACATTGATCACAACTGTGTTTATTTCTAAAGTTCTTAGTACTTAATTGTATAATATATTGATTTCAGATGATTCAAGAGCAAAGGAGACGAAATTGGATAAGAATAAGGAGATTTAGAGTAATCATAGCTGTGATAAAGGAATAACTTTGAAGGAAAACTAACATGCATTCAATTACCGACATGATAATGGAAGAATTGAGTGCCTAGTGCCAATCAAACTAACATGCATTTAATTACCGGCATGATAATGGAAGAATTGAGTGCTCAGTGCCAATTATGCCCTCCATCATGGGCTTGATTAAGGGTAGTATTGTGATCTTCCTGTTAATCACAACTGTGATTGTATATCAGGAGTGTGATCACTCCCTCGATCATGGGCATGATGAGATGGAATGTTTGTGATGAGGAGATCACGTCAATTACCGGCGTGATAATGGAAGAATTGAGTGCCTAGTGCCAATTACGCCCTCCATCACGGGCTTGATTAAGGATAGTATTGTGATCCCCCTGTTAATCACAACTGTGATTATATATCAGGAGTATGATCACTCCCTCGATCATGGGCATGATGAGATGGAATGTTTGTGATGAGGAGATTACGTCCATGATCATGGCTGTGATAGTGGAGATTATTATTTTCCTAAACTATTACTCCTTGAGTTACGGGTCTGATGGAAATGGACATGATTGTTCCTCTTTGAATTTTTCACATGAATCAATGCATGGAACGAGTCTTAGCACTAGGAGGTTTCTTAAAGTGGGATATTTCAAGCCTTTTGATGAGAAGAATATAAATACATCAAAATCTTCATGTAAGAGATCATCAAGAGATATCATATCACATCATCAAACATCATTAGATATCATCACAAGACCTTAGTTGAGAGATTAACCATAACATATCCATTTATCTGTCTTCGTACCCATTGTGTTTTCCATTTTCTGTACAATTACTAAGTGTTACACCATCTACTTTTCCCGGAATTACTCAAGAGAGATGATGGGATTAATTGTTTGTGCATTGTAAAGGTTTTTACGGTGGAATTCAAAATGGGGTTGTATTCTTTTACTTTTCTTATGTTAATTTCCTTATTATTTCTCCATTTTGTTGATACATTTTGTTTCTTCGTCATGTGTGAATACTACTCTAGGACTTGCTACTTCAACTTAGTATGTTCAAGTGTGTGAATTAGCAATTTCTTGATAAATGTTAATTTCGATGAATTCAACCTAATGCATCTAAGTACGGTGTAGTGTATGACATTGACTTAGGCTAGATTTTAATAGAATATGTCGAGAGATAATTCTATTGAATAGATCTAAATCATTGGAATAACTTACTCCTGATAATAGAGATATTATTAGGAAAGTTGTTGCATCTTTGGAGGAATCGATAAATGATTATGATTTTAATGCAATTCTAATTGGCTGTTAGCTATTAATTTAGAAGAGATTTTAATAGACACAATTAGGATTAGGAGTAAGTAATTCCGAGAGGAATGCTTACAAATTAGTAATTTCCTATAGGTAAAAAATATTAGGACAAAAAGTAGATTAGTAGTATCATGTTAGGTGGTGAAGCAAGTTTGCATGTTAAGTGTAGTGTTCATAATCGTTTTTGTAACCAGTGTGCTAGTTGGCATTAGTTTGTGGATTAGTGTAGTATAGTCAATAATTTAGAGTTTTAATAATTAATCACTTGATTTTGATAAATTGGATTGCGAGATAATAGCAAGATTAATTAGTACTAGTGTTTGTATCCGTTCCCAGTGGAGACGACCATATACCCATTCATGCTAACAAACGATAGGTACACTTGCCTAATGAACCGAGTTAAGGATAGGATATAGGATTTTAAATTTTAAGACTTGATAGCTTTATTTAGAGGCAATCACTTTCAGAATAGGAGACTTAGTATGGATTCACTTCAGTTGTGAATGATTTTCACACTTGAGGCAGAGCAAGTTATCTCCATGAGTTGATAGTTCATTCAAGGTCTTAAAGTAAATCAACTGCAACACCTACCAGAATGAGCTACCCAAGAACTACGGTGTTTCTTCCCCTTACAAGGTGTCCGACTTAATTCTCCATTAACTAGATGAAGAAGACTCAATAGATGCTACATCAGGGTAAGAGCCAAAAACCTCTTCAAATTTGAGGACAAAATTTTTTGACCTTCTAAATAGATGATATGAATCAACTCCTTGGACTAATTATGTATAGCCAAGTTAGAGGGCTTTAAAGCCTCATATAGAGAATACTAACTTGAAGCCCTATCTAAGACGAGAATTTCTATTCTGATCTGCATCTTTCATATTATTGCTAACCCAAGCATCGGCCTCTTGTGTATGCCAACATAGTTTCCAAAGCTGTTAAGTTGACCTGCTAACCTACTGAGCATATAGGCTAACTCACCAAGTAGCTAGACTTATCACAAGCTCTAACCAAGACCAAGACAATGTCCAAGCAGACCAACCTTAAACTTTTGTTCGAGCCGAGATTCTGAGTCGACCAGCATTCGACCCCAATCTGAGCCGAGCTACGAGTTACTTGACCCAAAGGATTTGGACATCTTTGATTGATTAAGCTTTGACCTAAACCAGGTTGGGTCGGCTTTAGCTATAGATTCTTTTGCTTCACCTTATCCGAATTGTATCATACTTTAGATGCCAACTACCATGCAATACGTGTCTTCTGGTACAACATTCCAAAAGGATTCCCTCACCATCTGTACATAATATTTTTTGTCTTTTTTACCCTTTTTAATATAGTTAATGTATTTTAATTTATAAATTACCCTTTTTGGCTTTTCCATTTTTTCTTATAGCTATAGAGGGGCTAGTATATAAACCTATTTATTTATAAGCAGAAATATAAATTACATGATTAGATTATTACAGGTTTTCTTTGTGAGCAATCCTAGTGTTCTCATTTTCTCCTTAATTCTTATCTATTCCTTTAGCAAAGAGTAGTGGTGAGTGACCCTATAGTTCGGATCGGTGAGTTATATTTGGTGGATTGTAGGCTAAGTAGGATTGATTATTGTATCATATCCAATTGGTAGCTATCCATATTTTGCTAATCTACTTTTATTTTTCTTTTGACTCTTTCCGTTGCGGTATTTCTCCGTATGTATGACCTCAGATACGCATCATTGAGCCTCCTTAATGTCTTATGGCAAAGTTCCCTTCTCCAAATACTCCATGATTGGATCCATCCAGCCATATTCTAGGTCCTTTTATTGAATCTCTAGGCATTCTTGTGATTGTAACTCTGTGCTCCTTTTAGGCAAATATTTGATGAAGATCTTTTCCTCCCTGTTTGTTAAGCCTATAGAAGTTAATTTGGATAACTTGTCTGCAGCATAGTTTTTTACCCTTGATATCTTCACCAATTGCCAATCCTCAATTCAATCCATAGTCTTTCATTAACTGTAAGTACTTGACCATACTTTCATTGTTAGCCATATTGTTTCCTACAACTTGGTTAATTACCAACTGGGATTTAGAGAATACGTTCAAACACCTAGCTCTAACCTCCTTTGCCAACCTCATCTCAACTAACAATGCTTCATATTTTGACTCGTTGTTGCTAGTTAAGAAATAGCACTTTAGAGCATAAGAGATCCAAGCTCTTATTAGACCTATAAGGATTAATCTTGCTCCACTTCCTTTGTTGGTTGATGAACTATCTACATACAATTTCCAAGTTAGTTGCTCTATGTTTAAGTTGGAACTCTTTGTTCCCATGAATTCAACAATAAAATCCACCAAGTTTTGAGTTTTATATGCTTCCCTAAGTTAGTATTGTATTACGAGGGCACAAAGCTCCAAAGCATACTTTACCACTTGACCCAAGGTATTGAGCTTGTATAAAGCTTACTTTAAGGGTTGGTTAGTCAACATTATGGCCAGATGAGCTTCAAAATAGGGGTAGAGCTTCCTGGCGGCGACTATTATGGCCAAAATAAACATCTCTAATTTCATGTACCTTAATTCAGGCCTTTACAAGATAGGACTTAAATAATAAACTGGCCTGTACACTCATCCTTCTATTTGTATAAGCATGGAAGAAAGGGCCAAACCACTTATAAACAAATACAAATAAAGTGTTTCTCCTACTACAGGTTTTGACAAGATTGGGCGTCATGTCATAAATTGTTTCAAGGCTTTAAAAGCCTTCTTACAATCCCTATTCCATCAGAACTCAAATGGGTTCCTTGAAACTTTGAAGAATTCCACTCACCTTTGCGTACTTTTTGAAACAAAACCTATTTAATGTTGCTAGAGATTGGTTAGGTGGTCGTTATCCGTCTTACTCTCCATTATCATGTCATCCATGTAAACTTCAATATTCTTATGTATCTGCGATTTACACATCTTTGTGACTAATCTCTGATATGTGGCTCTTGCATTCTTCAGTCCAAATGGTATCACCTTATAATAGTAAGTTCTAAAGTTTGTAATAAATGAGGTGTGTACTTGATCAAAGGGGTGCATCTTCATTTGATTGTATGCTGATGATGCATCCATGAAACTTACAGTAAGCCCTGAGGTTAAGTTGACCATTTGATCCATTTAGGAGAGGGGGGAGCAGTTCTTTAAGCATGCTTTGTTTAGGTCAATAAAGTCAATGCACATCCTTCATTTCCCATTTGCTTTCTTTACCAACATACAATTTGCAAGCCATGTAGGGTATGAGTCTTCTCTAATAAAGTTCACCTTTAATAACTTTTGCACCTCCTCTTCAATTGTAGCTTGCCTCTCTAGAGCGAAATGTCTTTTCTTCTATTGCATAACCTTTATGTTTGGAAAAATATTCAACTTGTGAGTGATACCTTGCTTAGGTATACTTGGCATGTTAGAAAGAGACCAAGTGAAAATGTCCATATTAGCTTGGAGGAAACATGTTATGCACTCCTTTAGGTTAGTTGGCATACTAGCCCCAACCTTAGTCACATGTTTAGGATTGTCATTGAGTTGAATTGTTAGTGTTTCCTTTGCAAGTTCTCCTTTTATTTGCATATAATTGCTCGAGCCTTACTTGATGGTGTAGACTTGATCTCTCTTTAAAGCCTTTAAGCATAGAGCTCAAGAGAGCTATTGTTCTCCATAGCATGTCCCTCTCCTAGTTGGGGTAGGAAATTTTGCCTTCTAGTAAGCTATTGACATTACCATTCTAAACATATTGATGGAAGGCCATCTTATTATATTGCTGTACGGTGAAGGGTAATCTACTATCATGAAATTGGCCTCTTTCTCAACCACATTCTCATCATCTTCGATTTATAAGGTTAAGGTGACCACTCCATATACTTTAATCGGTTGTTTATTAAATCCGATAGGTTGTACTTATACGATTGCATCTTAATGTTCTTGAGCTTGGGACGCATTTGATCAAATTCCTGCTTGAAAATTATGTCTATAGAACTCCTTGTGTCTACCATCACCTTATTGATTTCAAAATCTACTAAGATTGTAATAATTAGGGTGTCATTATATGGAAACTGAACTCCCTAAATGTCCTTATCCGAAAATACAATCATGTCGTCAACCCTATGACCTTTACCTCTTAAGTTCAACACATGATCTCCTAATGCATTCAATGAACTTGCAATGGATGGAAGACCTCCTTTTGCTAGTCCTCTAAAGATCATACTAATCATACCTTGAGGAGCTTAATTATCTCCACTCTCGTTATCTTGTACCACTAGGTCTTGATTGTTATGTCAGGTCTCCCCAGTTCGAGCTTGCTATTCGATTCTCCTCCTTTGTGTCGGTTGCTTAAGGCATTCCTCCTTATCAGCGACAAATTTCTTTAAGTACATCCTCTAAACAGTATCTTTGAGTGCATTCTTCAAACGTATACATTGGTCTGTATTATATCTTCTATCTTCATGGAAATTACAGTACTTATTGGAATTCCTTTAGGCGGGATTACTCTTTATCTTCTCTGGCCAAGCTAAAAAACCTTGATTACATACCTCCATCAAGATATCCGACATAGGTCAGTTAAGGGGGGTATGTTCAGCAAAAGTAGGAATTGGCCTTTTCCGATCTTCAAACAGTTGGTTGAGCTTGCTACGAGTATCGAAGTTCCTTCCTAATCTATGTTCTATAGATGCCTTGTCCTTATCTGGCCTCTTCTTATGTTTTTCTTTCTCCAACTCCCTTCTAGCCTACATTTGGTCCTCTTGATGAATGAACTTTTTTAACCTCTTTGTTAAATCATCCAAGGAAGTCGGGGGGTGTTTTGCAAGGGACTTGAAGAAGTCTAAGTCTTCCCTGACTCCTTTATAGATGGCATGTAATGCTACACTCTTGTCATAATTGGTGATCTCAATCATCAATTGATTGAATCTATAGGCATAGGCATAGTCTCTGCTTGATTCTCCTAGCTTTTGCTTGACCGACATTAGGAGTAAAGAATCTTTGGTTAGAGGTTTATTAGTAAAAAAATATTGGAAAAATTCTTCGACTAGTTGATTAAAAGAGGAGATGGAGATTGCCTTAAGTGAATTGAACCAATTGCTTGTAGATTTTCTCAAAGTAGATGGGAAAACCTTGCAAGTGATAGCATTAGTCAATACATAAAGCTCCTTCGAAGTTCAGAAGGTATTCAAACGATCGTCTAGGTCCTTCCTCCCATCATAAGTGTTGAATTGAGGTAGTTGAATGCTTAGTGGTAAGACCTCATCTATTATGTTTTGCATAAGGGGACTTACCTTTCTGCCTTCCACACTTATCTCTTTCTTAGAGGTTCCTTCCATAGCCAACTTCTCAAATACTCCTCCAAATCTTGTAGGTTCATATTTGTTATAACCTTTTGTGATAAGCGAGCGGTCATATGCTTAATTCTTCCACTTAAAGGCGTTTATGCATGTGGTGTTGTAGGAGCCTACAATGGTGCTTGCTGCTGGTAGATTTCCCTTAATTGTGGCACTTGTCCTTGTTGTCTATCATCCTCATTTGCCATAGGAGCTTTCCCTCACAATCGCCACAATGCCTCTTCCTGGGTCGTTGGATCAACTTTTGTAAAGAAGGAGTAGAAAAGGGGCTGTAATTCTCTTATTGAGCTTCTAAGGAAACTCTTTGTTGCTAGCCCGAGCCTCCTCTAGTTCCTTCGTGAATTTAGTACATAATGCCTTAATTGTGCTATTCGCAAATCACTACTTTGTTGTTTTTGATTTTAGGCCATTTGATTGTGTACTTTGACTTAACATACATCAAATTCAACACGTGTGCTTTATTTGAATTTAAGATTGCTTCTTGATTTTAGGGAACGTGGTTGATGTCATGATAGTTGGTAGGTGGTTATCTAGACAAGGGAGGTAACTCTTCAGGCCTAATGTTAGAATTTGAACCCTTTCAAGTTGACTAAGTCAAAGTCTGACATATAGATGGTTGTTTTAAGCTAAGGGAGGTCGTTTTGATTTGCTTTGGTTAAGTCCTTCTTGTAGGCATCCAAGTAGCCAGTTTTTCCCAAATTGTCTTATATACTTAGTGAAATCTTTAAGAGGTCGAGAGTAGGGTAAAGAGAACATATGATTGGATATTAGGTCGGGAGTAGCTCTAAATAGATCAGTTTATGTCTTTGTTAAAAATCTCTATGAACAACTATCACAAGTGAAAAGTTCATGAAAGCATAAATAAGGGAGATGATTCTACTCTGAGAAAAGTAAAAATACTCCAAGAGTACATTAGATTTTACCTAATATCTAGAGCAATTATTCCCATCAACTCTGTCAATGGACATGTAACAACACATGATCCAATTCTTATGCTAGTCAATGAGGGAAGTGCAAGTGAGATATTGATAGGCGCTTTATGTGATAATGGTAGTGCAGTTTGAGATAGGCACAAAATTTTTTGGCAAAGGAAAGATTCAGAGTATAATGGAATTCCATTATGGGTTGTCTTTTTCATCACGGTTGCCAAGTATATTTCATCGATACTCCTCGACATAGATAAGATTTTATGGCCATAGCATATGGGACCTCCTCATTTTTGCAATTGGAGATTTTTTAAGTGGTCTCTTTCTATTTCAACCTTGAGGACATGATTAATTTTAGATAGGGAGAAATTGTTACGATTCAAAATTATAATAATGGTATAAATATAAATGATTAATAGATGTTGTACAAAATTGTAGAAAATAGTTGTGATATTAGTTTTTAGTTGTACTAATAACAGTTTTTAGTACTTGTAATAGTAGTTATATTAGGTAGGAAAATTAATTATTCACAACAAACTAATATATGAGAAGATGCATTTGTATAAATAAAGAAATGTGAAAGAGGGGAGATAGAGAAGATTCAATTAAGAAAGTGGTCTTGTGTCTTTAGAGAGAGGTTTTCTCGAAATAATCAAAACATATCCCTTTTCACCATCTTTTGGTTTTCTTGAAATAACTAAAACACAACCCTTTTCATCATCCTCAATCTTTCATTGTTTCACTATTGCTATATTTTATATTAATATCCACAATATTGTTCAAAATATCCATTCTCAACACGAGCTTTCAGTTATATGGTTGTGATATATCATTATTGATTGCATACAACCGTCTTCACTATAAAAAGAAAAAAGAATGAATCTGCTAGTAAATGTTGGAATTCCATTATTCTTTTAGACTATATCAAAGAGTTTGTGAGAAGGAGAAAACTTTCTCTTGCCTTACTTTGTATGCTCTATGTGATGGCCTTTTATACTCTCTTTGGTTATAGAATGAATTGCAACTCCTTTGCTGTTGTTATTACACATAATTAGGGTTTTCTAAGTTAAATTCTTCCTATTATTTTTTCTCTTATTTTCGTCTTTTATTCCATGATAGGATTTAGGTTATTAATGCATGACCACTCTAAAATTAATAATTAGAAATTTGAGATTCATCTCGTCTATTCATTTTTGCAGAAATACAAATTTAAGGCGGTGTATCATGCCTTCATCTATTTAGAACCATTAAAGTTAGGGAGAAACAATGGAATTTTCATTTTGGCCAATCACTTGTACCACATTCTGTCGAAGGAAGAATAGATAATGCGTCAAACCTATGGATAATAGCAAAAATAAATAGATGCTCTCTAGATAGTCTCTATTTATCAGTATCGTTTGATGACGCTATCTCATTGAAAAGTTATCCAAATATGGGTTCGTTCATGTATAAATCTCTCTTTTGCATCCGTTACGCCATCAGCATAAGGTGTCACAAGGTCCCCCTACCTTCATCTCGGATAATAGGCCCTGATTTTCTTCTAATTTTTTGTCTTTTTCTAATTTGACAAAATGAATTCGAAGAAGGTCTACAAGTAGATTTAACACTTTCGTTAGATCTAGTACTAGAACAAAAACATACATAAGTTTTAGTATTATTCGAAGGGGGGAAAAAGGTCATTGTGTATTGAAGAATTTAACTCCGTGAGGGGAAGCAGATGCATTATCTGCAGAGGGCGTGGTCGTGCAAGCATTTCTGAGGCAATTAGCTTCCTCAAAAAGTTGACATAGAAGTTGCAAAGGTTGGCATGTTTAAGAATCCTGCTACGTCCAGTGATGAGGCAAGGTACCTTAGCACAGGCATCTTTGAAGGGAGTATTGGCATTGGAGCTTCAAAACTGAGCACATTAATGGCCTGTCGAATTGTAGGACGAAGAGTTGAATCCGCATGTGCACACCACAATCCAACAATCAACAAACATTCCATTTGTTCCTTGGAAAAATTCCCTTGTAATTTTGAATCAGCCGCGTTGAGGATCTTCCCTTGTCCATGGAGTTCCCAAACCCACTCCACCATTTGTATTTCATTCTCTTCGCCTTTTGGTTTTATCGGTCTCCTTCCACATGCTATTTCTAGTGCCACAATCCCGAAGCTGTATATATCCGATTGCTTGCTAGCCTTCCCTGATGTTATGCATTCGGGGGCCATGTATCCTAATGTTCCTGCTGTCATTGTAGTTCGTATTCCCTTACTATGATCAACTAGCCGTGCGAGTCCAAAATCCCCAAGTTTAGCATTTAAGTCTAAATCCAACATGACATTGCTTGACTTAATATCCCTATGCAACACGCATCGATCTCCAAATTCATGCAAATAGAGAAGTGCTGAGGCCAATCCTTGAGCAATCTGGTATCTCCTATCCCATGACAATAAGGTAATCCCCTTGAAGAGATGCCAATCTAAGCTCGTATTTGGCATGAACTCGTATGCTAGTAATAGTTCACCCTTTTCGTGGCACCAACCGATGAGTTGAACTAAATTCCTATGCCTCAATTGACTTATTATCCGCACCTCTGATGCGTATTCCTTCAGTCCTTGTTTGGATCCCTTGGAAACTCTCTTAACCGCAACATAAGCATTTAAGTCCTTCAAGAAACCTTTGTAGACTCCACCAAATCCTCCTTCTCCTAGTTTTCCTTCCTCATTGAAGTTATTGGTTGCTTGTACCAATTCATCACATGAAAATTTCCTAGGACCTGTTTTAATGAAGTCCTGAACCATGAAGGATACAAATTCTGGATCATGTTTATCTTCATTTCTTGCTCTTCTCAACTTCGCATATCGAACAAGCCAGAGCACAAAAAAGCAACCAACCAAAAGACTCCCTCCGACACTAAGCCAAATTAATAACACCGCAGTCGTGTTCTTTTCTACATTGTCTTTCTCATTTACCAATGCACTCGGGGGAAGGCTCGGAGTTAGATCTGCATGCGGTATGGTTGAGGTGAAATCCCATGACAGGATTTTGTGAAGCTCCCTGTAACCGCCAGTGCTTGCAGCAAAACCAAAAGCGACATATTGAGTACTCAAGCTTTGGCTCAAACTCAATGTGTAACTTAATGTGGCATTTTCTATGGTACCATGGTCACTAAAGTTAGTCCAGGAAACTTGTAATTTACTCGTAACAGATTCATAGCTAATCCAAGCTTCAGAGATGTTCCCTAATAGGATTCCGTTGCCCCATCTTGCATCAAGAACTGACTTCAAAAAGTTGACATCAATGCCAATGTGATCATAATCAGGATCCCAATCATTAGTGAAGGTATCGAATTCTATAGCGACAAAATTGCTAGAAGTTCCAGTATTGCTCATTTGATCTTCCACGCTCACTAGGCCAAGGTTGCTCCCCTCTTTGTAACCGAGGAAACGAGAATTATTCGGTGCCATAAAGAATGCGAAACCATCAGCATGAGGCTTGAAATTATGCGAATCAACAATGAAGGTGAAATGAGTGGTGAAGCTAGCCAAATTTCCTTGATCATCATAGAGTTGCATTGGTTCGAAATACGTCGCCTGCCCTGAGCTACCATAGCCATCATAATTGAGGTTAAGGAATCCGTTATCAGCTATAACAGCATCTTCTTCCATGTTAATCGATGTATAAGTCAAATTAAAATTGGTGATGTTGAAGGAGACTGCTGTACTAGGTAACGGAACAATTCCAATTATAAAGGAAATGAAAGTTGCTATGAAGGGAATTGCAAAAGTCTCTTTTGCTAGTCTTGCATTAGATTTCCTATAGGGTGTGATTTCCATATGTAAGGATTCATGAGAAAATAAAAACAACTAATGTCACTATATGTTTCTACTTCTTGTTTAAGGATTTAACATGGTATGTTTGAGTAGGGACGATATTCCATTTTCAACGTGTCGATAAAAACTAGGAAACCTTTTCTTTCTTTCTTTCTTTTTATTTTTCTTTTTTTTTTCCACCCCACTTCTTTTTTGGCATTTCTTAGGCGGCCGATGTTCATAGGGATACTTTTTTTGGTTTATTCTACTCTACTACAAATATGGGCAAAATGAACAACCAAGTTTACATCAACAACTTGTTGGTTCCCTTATCGATAGCAAGAAAATATTTATGCGTTGTCTTGTTTAAATTAGACAACATGGTCATGTAAATTTCCTCCATGACTGGGGTTCGCATCTATTATTTACTGGAAACCGTACATACGCGCTGTATGTATTATGAAAAATGCATAATAGTTTCAATAGATACATAAAATTTAATAAAAAAATTATGAAGATAATGAGGACTTGTAAAATGAATTTTTTTTTTCTTAAAGTTTTCCTATTTCTGGCTTATTTTAAGAATTTTCTGGTTTCATATGGATTGGCGTTTGGTTATTTGGATGGGCAACCAAGCACACGCATTATTAATTAGTAAGGTATCTTTTTATATCTGTCTTTATGCATTTAGCCTCTTTATTTTTTTAAATCGAGCGTTTTAGACTTTAATCTTTATACAATTGCCTTTGATTCCTATTTCACTAATCTGCCATTGTATAAAATAATAAAAGAAAAACTAACATAAAAATTTATATTGAATAAAACAAAGAGAGAATTCCCATTTTTTTTATCATTAGCAATATTTAATCGATTTTTTTTTTCTAATTTTTTTGGCTTATGTTTATACCTCAGAAAATAGATCAAACTCTGAGGCAAATGAGTGAAATCGCTCCTAGGGTATGTGTTTGAGTTAAGGAACTCCATTCTGTTTGTTTTATTCTGTCATTCTACTCGTAAGGTTGATAATCTATAGCACTTATTTCTTGTTAGTCCTCAACCTTAGAACGAATGATAGAAGTTAGATTACATATTGGATATTGGACATGAACCATTATGGAAATTAGAATAATTAATTATAGTCGCGAATTGCATAATACGGTTTATGAGGAAACCTTTAGCTAATGAAAGTCTTGCTAATTATGGTTTATGGTTGGTAATCAATCGGAGAATTAATTAGGAACTCAATGATATTATGAAAAATTGTTATGGAGTTGGTGAATTGATAAGTTAAATACATTCATGGATTGATTTAAGGGAAAACCATGAAAAACATGCGAAAATATGATAAATTAAATCCTAAAACACTTGTATAGGAGGCTAAGTATCACCCCATGATCACCTAGGTCGATCAGACCCAAAATGCAAATGATTTGAAACCCCGCTAAGGGCATTGACTGGCCTTAAGCCCAGATTGAACAGTATCCTCCCAATGTGGTGCTGCTTCCAATGCTACATATGAACTGCATTCTCAATGGCATGATAGGGGTAGTAAACTTAGTGTGAGACTATTTTTTTATTGTTATTGTTCATGATATGGACTCGGATTATTCCCCATAAATCAATCGTAGTCGCTGTCACTTGTCCTTGCGTGAACAAAGTATGCGTCATTCCATATGGGATGTTGGAATTGTGTTATTTGCTTTCTCAATATTAAATAACTTCATGAATCATGCCTGTTGCATTTAGTATTTAAAGGCCGATAATATGTGTTTGGCATATGTATCTATATGATGTAGTAGTGACCTACTATGTCTTCCGGCTCACCTAATTGGGATTTTAACTACTTAGATGATGATATTCATATTAAGGCGTATGACTAGTAGGCTTATAATTTGATTCAGGGAGATGAGACTTACACTAACCTTTAATGATGGTTTGGATAGATTTTTGTGGGTGTTGGGCATTAGTAATTGGTTACTTTTTTTTTTCTTTTTTTCTTTTTATATGTTTTAGAAACCAATTTCAATTTCATTTTATGATAGACATTGAATGTTAACCTTTCAAAGATTTATAGAGATACAATATCGTAGATCATTTGTGGTTTTTTTCTTTTTTCTTTTTTTTTTTTTGGCTTTTCAGACTCAACGTTTTCTATCGATAGCAAGAATTGTGGCAAAGCACATTGCATCCCCTCTTCCTAGCTGCATGAAAATCATGGCAAGAGTAAAATAATCATGTAGTAGTTTGAATGCAGGCTTTTTGAGATTTAGGAGGTCCAAAATGCATGGTTCAAAATATAGGAGTTGAGTGCACAACAAACAAATATACAGGTGTATATAGAATTTCTCCAAAAAAAAAAAAAAATGGCAGTTTTAGATTGAAGCTGAGAATCCCCATATATTGCCTAAAAAGTAATATCTCATATAGCTTAGTTGAAGATAAACATGAAAAGAATTATAATAAAAAATAAAGAAAAGTTTTTATTAATATGATAAACAAGTAGCCTTTTAGCCATTTTACTTGGCAACCCCAAAGTGAAACAGCTCCGTTAAGGGTGTTAGAATATTGTGGCTCAAGATATGACTGTTTGACATAAAAAGTTGCTCCTTTTCTGAAGAGCTTTGACTTTAAACCTTGATGGAAGACATTTGTATTTGGTTCATCAAAATAGAATCCTTATTCTTCCTTCATTAGTTATGAAATAGCTATTTTCTTATTTGCTTAGAAAAACTATATCATGAGAATGTATATGATGTAGAATTAATAAGGGATTTCTATTCATCATATTGTAACTTCTATATGAAAATGATCTTTAATCATAAAACAAAATGACACTAGATAAATTGGTATTTTTTTCTAGATTTATCCCATTCTAGTAAACTAAATGCAAAGTTAATGTTTCATGAAGATGCATGGTCTTTTTCATACTATATACATACGTACGTACGTACTACCAAAGATTATAATGAATATGATCAGAAAATCCATTACAGGCTTTAGGGAGAGAATTCAAACTTTCTAGAGATGGTGGATCCTGGCGAAAAGGGATCGTGGGGAAGTAAATGGTTCTTCATTGCGTGGAAGTAAAGAAAAGAAACAATATAATTGCTATGTATAAAGGTATGTCCTCCATCCAATATGTTTATGTGAAAAAATATAAAGTTCTATAAATCGTAAATTAATTTATGTAGGTAATTATGTCATGTAAAAATGAAATTTACCTACAAAAGTATACCTCAATTAGATGGGGTCTTTATTTTAGAAGTTCTTCATAACCCTTCTTCTTAAAGCTTTTTCATTATTTCTTTTTCATTTTAATTATCTTTTAAAAATGTACCAATAAATTGGAAAGATTTTTAACGTACAGAGTTTTTGAAATATGTTATCTCTATTTCTATCCTCTCAGTTATATCAAATTATAAATTAATGGTTGTGATTATTTAGAATTTTGAACTACCATATGATACCTTCATTATGTTATCCTTTTTCCTATAATGTCAATTATCAATTATACATTACAACATTTAAATTAATTGAAATTGAGAAAATGATGGAGGGGATCCAACTCGGAGAGTTTTTGCAGTTTAAGTAACGTTCTTAATAAAAAATGTTCTTGTGTGTTTTTAGTGAATTATGGACGAAACACAGACGGTAGGAGTAGAACGTTTTATTTACTTTTATGTCCCTAGAATTGTAGAAGCTATTTGGAAATATGTATTGCTCTTCTTCATTAATCAATTATCATATTGCCGGAGCAGTATAAAAATATGGAGGTACAACTAAACGGCAGGCGGCCAAGCACGACGATGCTTTCTCATCCAAAAGGACTTGCATATCAAAACGACCGGAGACAAAGATAAAAACGAGGTAGTTATTCTATTCTTGAGTCCAATGGAACCAGTTTATATTTATGGATGCAATGTAAGTGTTCGTTTGTTTTATCTTCTTTTATATATGTATATGTATATATACACACACATATATATATATATATATATGTATGAAAACTACTTTCTCGGTTTCCAACTATGATTTGAATAGATAGTGAAGAAACCAAGGTTCATAATTTTCAAGGTAAAATGTGTGAGAATTATAATTTATTCTTTGAAATAAAAGAAAAAAAACCTTTGTTTTTTTTTTTTTCTAGAATTAGATAAAACTATGAATGGATTTACTTTATAAGGATTTATTAGGTTTTCAATTTTATAAGAGTATGTATATATGTGTGTATTTTTGTCTTTTAAATGTATTCTTTTAATGAATACTTAACTTAAAAATGCTATAAAAAATACTAAAAAGATGAAAAACATAGAGGTGTAATGTGTCATTTACTAACACTTTAGTACATCAAATTTCATTTCCTTATTTACCTAGGTTATTGCGGACCATATTCGTGTATCAAAAGTAATCATTGGCAAAAATACTACTACTTATAAATCATTGTTTTGTCTTTTAATAAATTTGACAGATGGATGTATGGATGATGCATCTGCATTATAGATATGTATAATACTATTAGTCAAAGTAAAAAGTGAACAATAAATTCAAAATATTATATTACGTTTAGTATGCAGGAATAATTCGAGATGAAATGGAATGGAATCAGGAAGGAAATGACCAAATCAATTCTATGTTTGGAAATGTCAATAGAATCACCGATTTCATTTCATAATTATGTTTGGTTTTACTATATTGAGAACATAATGGAGTGGGCATATGGTAGTATTTGACAAAATACCTTCAATTTATAGATACGTGCATGTGTTATGTTATATATATATGTATATAGACATATATAATTATAGATGATATACATAACCTGTATTGCTATTACAATTATATAAATAACATTTGGAAATTTATACCTAATATATATTTGTATGTTACAATATAATTATATATATAGAATATTACATGTAAAATATATAATCTATATGCATAATAATATAGTTATAACATATAACTAATATTTATTAATTTATGTGTAAACATTTGTAAATTTATATATAAAATATATTTATATATATGACAATATAGTTATATATGTATATATAGAACTATATGTTATGTATAATTGATATTGCTATTACAAAATATGTAAATAAAATTTATATATTTATAACTAACATGTACTTATATTTTCTCTCAATTATAAAATATGATCTATGTACATATTTATGTATACATATAAAACTTGTATATATATAACATTTATATATGTAATACATATATTTTCATATAACAATATATATGCTCAAATATATATATATATATATATAGACATATGATAATATTTGGAAGGCAAAACTTTTTTCTACTTGCAAATTGCAATGATGCGTAGCAATTTTTTTAGTTGTAATGATGGTAGCTTTTCCTGGTTACTTTTCTATAGTTTGTTCCTATACTTTTTTTCTTTTTCTCTTCATGCTATTTTTACATTAAATGGGATTATTTATGTAATTGCTTATTTACTAAGGTGGAATGGAATCGTAATTTCGCCTTTAAGAAGGTGGAATCTTATTCCACTTTAAAATAGGAATTGTTGATTCTAAGTAATCAAAATTTTGATTTCTTAAAATGTATCCAAACATGGGAAAAGGAATTGGACTTGGAATCGCGATTCCATTCCAAGTCCATTCCTGCATACCAAATACAACATAAATTCATTTTTAAAACCATGGATCTAGAAGCCATTCACTTGTAGGACTTTCCATTATATAAAAACAACTCCCTCGATTATAGGATCATAAAACCTCTAATAGAAAAGATAAAAACCAAATATGAAGGAGTTGAGTTTTATCATAGGATTTGCTTAGAGTAGTGGTTGATTTTGACAATTCATGCAAAATTTATTGTCATATAAATCTTTCTTACGGTTAATGTTAGCAAACCATTTCTTTCTCATAAAACTTGAACTTAAGGGTTAATTTATCTAATCTTAGGTACTAACAACAAATAAGCTTAGATATGGAAATAGGGTTGGGTAAAAAGAGAGCTATTTGTTGTAGAGTTTCCTATCCAGCCCTTGAAAGTAGCTTTGTAAAAAAGTGGTCATGTTACTCTAGGAGGATTCCGATGTAAAGATTATGGAGGTAAAGGTGTAATTACGGATTGAATTAAGTAGTGTAGAGGAAAGTTAAACTATGATACTAGATGAGGCCTATGTTTATAAAGTTTTGATGTGTTATCTTATATGAAACAATAAAAGTTTTGAAAGGTCTGTATGTATTATGAAGTTGAGTCAACAGGTTAATGTGAGACCTCGGTCTTTAAGTAATTAATTTGGATTTGGAGCAATGTATTTCTAATCTAAATGTGAAACTTACAATGTACAGTTAGAAAGTAAATAATTAAACTATTGTAGAAGACTCGAATGATGAGTTCTAATATGTATCAAGGCCTTAATGATAGATGATTTAGTATATTAAAGATTATAATATGGTATAAAATGACACTTATATTAGTTTATAGTATTAATATATCGTAATTCATGGCTACATAACTGGTAGGATGACATAGGGAGAAAGCAAATAGAGGACATTTGTGTAAGACTTTGCAGAAGGGCAATTGTTTATTTATAGCCAGTTATATTTTATTGTAGAGAGCTATTTCAGTAATTAAGCTTTTAACACAATTCAATGTCATTGACAAATATCTTAGGCTAGTAATAGATCCTAGGAAATTGGCTCAATTAGAGATGTTTTAGGAAGATCTAACTTGATAGGCTCAGAATTGGAATTAGCAAATCTAATTTTCTGCTTTCAACCCTAGTTATCTTGTGCGTGAATAGTAGACTAAGAAACGATTTTTTTGAACTCTTTTGGGCTTCGTTGGGTTTTATTGGGTCTTAAAGAGGCTTAAGTGTGTTTTAGATTTATTTAAAGGGAAAAATTGGTTTCTTTTAATTATTATAAGCCTTAAGCCCATATCTAAATCCATTAAGGCTAAAACAAAGGGATAAGCTTCAATGATAGGTTTAATTTGAGCCATCCGACTAATAATATTAGCCTCTAAATTTTATAAATAAGAGATTTCTCTTCTTATTTGATTCATTTAAAACATTGGCAAAGCTTGGGACAAATACCGAAACTCTGTTGAAATTACTCCTTAGAAGATCAAACAGGTAATTTATTAAGAACAATTCAAGAATAGTTAAGAACAACAAGTTTGATCTTCTATCACATGTATGCATTTAAGGCATTGAGTTTGCTCGTTCTTTCTCTCATACCTCTTCCTAACAACATCTCTTTATGTGCCATCAGTTTAAGATGGCTCTTAGGTCGACCGGCACACTTATTGCAGATGATTGGCTAGTTACAACAACCCCACCACATATCTATGAATTCAAATTTAATGATATGGAGATATCATAACATAAACTTAGTTAGAAAACTACTCATATGGGCTTATAGCATAATAATAATAATATCACTATTTGTAGAAATGAACAAATAGCAAATTGCACCAGTTTGCCGAGCGAGATTGGATTGAATGCGCCATTGGCTTAAATCCATGTACGTAGAAGGATGAAAACAAGGAAAAACAAGAGAAAATATAGGATGGAATGCTTTAGCAATAGATACAATTTTCACAAGCATCCCAAAAAAATCACCAACAATCTATTCTAAGCTAATATTATTCATCACATTGTACTTAGAAGTTATTGTGCAAATATTTAAGAAGCTTAATTTATCTCTCACTTTGATTTTAGGACAAGTTGTTGTACTTAGTTGTGAAGAGTAGACCACAATAGATTTGTTATAGCTTGTGTAGAAGTTAAGGAGGCAGAGCTATATTCACTATAGCCTTGGTGATTGTATTGTATACTCTTCATTTGATTTTAAAAAATAGTGGAACGATGGGTATAGAAGACTGGATCCTTAGCAAGTAAAGCTAAAAGAGAGGTTAGTTCACTAAAAATTCTCTATGCGATCTTCTTAAACTCTCTCTTCTTTATTTACTTATTTGTTTATCTGTTTGCATAATTCTTGTTTAAACTCTGAGTCATTTACATAAGTAATAAAAAAGGATTGCTTTTATTTCAAAAAAGTTTTAAATCTTATAAAGCGATTAAGTCACCTTCTCTTGATTGCTTGTAAGGGATTGCACCAACATTTAGATATATGTAACAGCTTAAGTTTTCTAAGCAAAGTTTCTAAATTGAAAAGCTAGATTTGAAGCATATAAAATGACATTTGCTTGCTTGGCTCAAACCACTTTATGTGGTCAATTTAGCTTAGTTTTAGGGGACCTATGTTAGGTTTGTTTTAGTAACGTAAGCTTATATGTGTTAATAATAATAATTGGATAATAAGGTTACCACGTAATATAACTTCCAAAATTAAAGTGGTCTAGTAAAATTAGGGACATTAATGTATTTTAGTTAACCATAAAAAAATATGTGTACAGACCAGAATATTATTTTTAATTTTATGATGAGTCAAATTAGAAATAATAATTAAAAGTTAATAGATAGTTAACCTAAGGTTTGGGAATACAGTGAGAACAAGATGATGTGAATAACTTGGATTGTTCTCATTGTATTCCCATTAGTAGAAAGGACAAGAGAAAATATCTTAAGGATTTGTGCGATCGACTTGGAAGACCAATAATAAGACTAATTTCATAAGTCTTCCAGTAATAATTTAGGTACACTTTCGCTAACTTTTGGTATACATATTTGTGCTCCTAGTTTAACATATATATTGTTCTTAGCATATTCAGTTTAGAGAATTAAGATTTTTTAATTCTAATGAATGGTATCAGAGCAATAATGTTTAAAATTGAAGTCTTAAGTTTAATATTATTTGCATAAAGTGTTATTTTCCTTAATTTTAATGGTTAGGGTTTCACGCAATAAACTCCAATAATAGGTCACAAATTCATGCGAAGAAATTCGTGTGGATCGTTTGCTTTGTATTATTTATTAATGTTTCTTCACATGCGTTGACGGTGGATTCCTTCGTATACCGTCTAAGCTTATTATGATTGTTTCGCTGGCAATATAGCATTGATGCCTGGATTCTTTATGAATTGTGTCCTTATCTTCCTCTATGATTATTCTTGATAGTTGTTGATAGAATTTTGGCATTAGTAAGTCATGGCAATACCCAGTCTTTATTATATTGCCATATCCATATAAGTTGAAAGATCGTTCGGCGGGAATTCTATAAAACTAGTGTTGACAAATAAAGAATATGCTTCAATGTTTTCATAAGCAAATATTAAGGTTCCCCTTTAATTGTTTTGCACGGAACTCGATTACGCATTGAAGTATTAATTGCGTTGCATGACTTGTAAGCAAATCTATTTAAATTACGATTTGTTTCATTTATGAATAAATTATTTTATTTTGGTCAAAGATTCTTTTTTATATCTTGGGATTCTTTTCTTTATTAGCCTATTTCTACGGTTATTTTTATTTATGGGGTTAATAAAGAAAATAAGGTTTATGAAATTGGATAGTTGAATGCAAATTTTAGCAATCTTTTTGATATATTATTCAAATGAATAATTGATATAGTATGTTGAGAAAGTAGCTTATCTTATGGAAGTCAATTCGTTTTGAATAATTAGAAAATGTTGCCGGCCCAAGCCAAGTTACATGTGCAGTTGTAGTGATAATATGTAATAATTATTCAATTCTCCATGTGAATAGTTAATTGGTTCAAAGGAAAATATAATTGTTCGATAGAAATTTATTGTCAATATTTGATCACGGCACCAAGAGTACCGCTTATAAATTAATAAACCTATCTAAAGACTAGATCGATGTTATGTTAGCTATCTTGAGATGGAGCCTTATTTTGTTCTCTATTTAGTTGCTAGTTCTTCTGTGAATATCTATGCCAATATCAATTCAACTAGTATGCTGAATGGCATTAATTTGAAGACACGGTGAGAGAATGTAACGGTTGTTCTCGGAATCATAAACCAAAGCCTTACATTAAGGGAAGATTGTTCTCTACTATCATTGATAAAAGTACCTTTGATAAAAAGAGGGAGATGAAAAAGTGGGAATGATCAAATTGCATAAGTCTAATGGTCATGAAGCATGCTATCCCAGAAGCATTCAGTGGCATAATATTAGATAATATAGTGATGGCTAAGGAGTTCCTTTATGATCTTGAGAAGAGGTTTGCCAAGAATGAAAAAGTTAAGACTAGTATACTCTTGGCAAAACTTGTCTCAATGAAATATAAGGGAAAAGGAAACATTAGAGAGTATATCGAGGAGATGTCTCATATTGCTTTAGAACTTAAGACATTGAAATTGGATATGTCGGAGGACTTATTTGTGCATTTAGTTTTGATTACTGTTTTAGCATAGTTTAGCCAATTTAAGTTGTGCTATAATTGTCAAAAAGGACTCTTGGTCTGTTAATGATCTAATCTCACGCTGTGTGCAGTAAGAAGAGAGATTAAACCATGAGAAGGTTGGGAGTGTTTACTTAGCTAGCACATTTAAGGATAAAAAGAATTAGAAGAGGAAGATGGATAAAGAGGCTACAATATAAACATTGCAAAGGAAACAATAGAAGGAGCAAGCTGAGGATATTTGTTTTTTTTTTTTTTTTTTTTATGGTGTTAAGAGACACAAGAAGAAGTAATGTCTTAACTCTTACGCTTGATATGCAAAGAAAGGTATGCTTCTTATTTTTGCTTGGTTTGAGGTTAACTTGGTTTTAGTATCCAAAACACACATGGTAGATAGATTTAGGAGCAATAACTCACATCATTGTGTCCATGTAGGGATGCGTGAGTTGCCGAATGCCTAATGATATTGAAAGATACATCTATGTTAGTGATAGCAGGACAATTGAAGTTAAGGCGATAAGGAACTTTGGGTTATTGTTGAGAATTGGTAATTGATTGAATTTGAACAAGAGATTTGATGTACTGTCTTTTGGATCGAATTTAATTTCCATTGTCTCTTTGGAAAAATTTAGTTATACTTGTTCAATTTCATTTGGCAATAGTCAGTTTAGTCTCTTTTGCGATTTAAAATTGGTTAGTCCCAGTTCCTCATCTTATAGTGATGATCTTTATTTGCTTGATGTAATTACTTCTCATAATGAATTTTTGCATGTCAATATATGAAAGTGCAAATTAACTAATGAGAATTTAGCTACATTATGGCATAAGAGATTAGATCATATTTCTAAAAGGAGAATGAAAGGGCTTGTGTTTGATTGCATTCTTGATCCCACTAATTTCACATATTTTGATATGTGCGTTAAATGTATAAAGGAAAATAGAAAAATGTTAAGAGATTAGGTGCTAATAAGGTTACAAAAGTCTTGGAATGGTCAACAATATGTTATAACATTCAAAGATGCCTTTTTACAATATAGCTAGATATGCCACAAACCATGGGCGCAGCTATATCAAGTAGGAATAGGGGTGGGTCCAAACCAAGCTATGATTTGAAGTTATATGGTAGTTGAAGTAAGCAAGCCCATGCATTGGCCTTAGATATGATGCATCATGACTACACTCAAACTTAGTAGTAAGTTTGATATTACACATAAGTTAGTTACTAAAGTCACTTGCTACTATTCTTTGCTTAAGGGGTAAATGAAAGCTAATAGGTATTGAACTTGTATACTCACAAGAATAATGGTGAAAAGAAGCATATTTAATGAAGGAAGATGACTGATTTTGGATTACACGTAAATAGGTATTTATACCCATCATCGTAAGGCTAATTTAGAAGGATAATCATTTACTAAAAAGGGTAACATGCTAAAAGAAGAAAATGCTAAGTTGAATACACACAAAGGGGCAAATCAATAAGAAACAAAAGAATATCCTCCATGAATAGTATAATATACAGAAATGTCTGTGACATGTATCGATGCTTGGTTAAGTGTCCTTTTGACAATGGACAACAAATTATGGATATGAACAAAGCAGGTTGAACTTATCTAAACAACTCAGCAAATTGCATTCTTCAGCTTAGAAACATACCAACTAATCTATTGGTATATTCAATAACTATTAAATGACCAACTATGTTTATATCAGTTGGATTATAAAATCTTGGTAGTAGTTAATTATATTGAAAATAATGATATTGGCAAGGAAAGAATGAATAAATAAATAAAAGTAGCAAATAGGTGAAGTTATTCGAACTTGAAAGTATCGAAAATTAGATTGGCTAAGTTGTTTGGATGGTTAAGCTAATATACAACATTGATTTGTAGCAATGTGAAAGATTGGTAAGAGCTTGGGTGGCTAAGCAGATCAATCGAATGCAAAAAGGATAGCTCTTTTGGGGTTAATCGGAGGGTGACAATTTAGTGTGCCAAATTCTCTAAACCTTTAGCTTGGGTATGGGTGATGGGTCCTTGGGTTTCATTCCTATCATCTCCTTTAGTTGCTTGGGATTTGAGGTCAAATCCCATAAAGTCTTCTTTCCTTTTAAATATAAGGGCTCAAGTTAGCAACATTGAAGTTATTAAAGACTCTATACCCTTGTGCAGGTTCAATTGACAAGCATTATCATTCATCTTCAAGAGTACTTTAAATGTTCCTTTAGCTTGGGTAGATAACTTATTATTCCTTAAGTTTGGCAGCTTATTTTTTCTTAAGTGCAGTTAAATAAGATCTTAGAGTTGAAATTGCCTTTCTTTCCATCACCTTCTAATAAATTTGTTGTAGAGCTTAGGCTCAGTCATTAACATTAGAGTCTTCTTGGATATGCATTGGCAAGGGCATTTAATTAAGTGATAGGTTAGGATAACCTTGCATGGGGTCTTACTTATGGTACAATGAATGGAATGGTTGTAGGTGAATTCCATTGTCGATAAGCATAAGTCCTAAGCAGATAAGTTTCTTCCCATTAAAGCTTGGAATAGAGAACTTAATGTTCTATTGATGATCATCGATTTATGGATAACATGATGTACTAAACATTTGTAAAGGGTCATTTTAGTGATCGGGCCATTAACCTAATTTAATGCCTTGGATTGATATCTTGGGCTAGTGACTTAGCTTAGGAAATTGGCCTGTTTAGGGATGTTTTAGGGAGATCTAGCTTGGTGGGCTCTAAACGGAGATTGTCGGATTAGATTTTTCCACTCTTAGCCTTGCTCGATTATCTTATGTGCGAAAAGTTCAGAAATGGTCCTTTTAGGCTATTTAGGCTTCATTTGGTCTTATTGGGCCTTAAGGATGCTCAGTTAATCTTTAGGCTTAATTATAGTAATAATGGGCCTTCTTTAGTTGCCATAAGACGTAAGCATACTTGAGCCCATATTCAAGCCCACGAAGGCTAAAGGAGATGATAGGCTTCAATAATAGAGCTCAATCTTAGCCATCCATTTTATAGCAGTCCATTTTAAAGTCCTTTGATGGATAAGATTAACCTTGAAACTCTACTAATATGAGACTTCTCTTCTCATTTGAGGCATTGAAAATATTGGCAAGCTTAAGATAAACGCAAGAGATTTGTTGAAATCACTCTAAAGAGTATTAAACAAACAATTTTATCAAGAATGATCTAAGATCGATAAAAGCACCAAGTTTAATCTACTATCATATGCATACATTTAGGATACTGAGTTTTCTCGTTCTTCCTCCCATACCTCTTTTTAACGATATCTCTCCACATGTCATCAGTTCAAGATGTCTCTTAGGTTGATTGATACACCTATTGTACATGATAGGCAAGCTACAGCAACCTTGTTGCATAACATCAATTTAGTACACAGTTTGCATCGCAGGGTCTTTTAAAAATGACTAAGGAATTTTGGGATCTCAGCTTAAGACTATAACTCGAGGCACTCTATGTAACTTGATGACCTCCCACAAGAAAAGAGAAGAAATTAATAAAGTATAATTGGTCTTGTTATAAGGCATGAAGCATGCTAAATCTATCTACTATGACTATAACCGAATCTTTCTTGTGCGCTGTCTAGATTAATCCATGGACAAAATCTATGCTTAGCTCACTCCAAGGTTAGGCAAGGGCATATTCCTTCCTTACGTAGCTCTACTTTTTGCCTTCTTGCAAGCTGCAAACCTCTCCATAATTCGATGTACATCTCTTAACATTTAGGTCCAAAAGAACCTAGTCTTCAACAGCTCATAAGTTCTCCTCTCATCAAGTGTAAGGACAGTCTTCTGTTATTCGCTTCATTGACCAATAATTCCTTCATAGAACATGTTGGTACACGTAGTTGTTTCACAGGTTCTAAATATTACCTAAATTCTATAAGATTAGAAAATAGGTTTGGGAAGTGAGGATCATGAAGAATCAGTAAAACTTTATCTTGGATGTAAATTTGACTAACATCTAGGAAAACTACTAAGATCTCTTTAGATGGCCTCCTAGTTTTCTATTACTAATATGTATATTGAGTTTCATAAACCTGTAGCCTTTTATAATACTCTTATTGGACTTATGATCTTTCCTTTGCAAATATAATTTGTAAATGTAAATACTTATCAATTTTGAACTATTTTTCCAAGTATCACATACAAAACTCAATTCTCTTGGGAAGATTTATCTACAGATTTGTTTTTAACAATGATTTTTAAAGAATTACACCACATGTTTACAATAAGCAGTTTTGAATTAGGTACTTTAAAGCGATTGAGTTGGGTTCGCCTAGTGTGAGTTGACTCTATGATAGCAGTTGTGAGGTTAGCTTCTATTTTAGCATGATTCACACGAAAAGATTGTTGTGACTTTAACTCTTCAAGCCATGACAGACCGCATACAAAATAAGACATGTTTTGTTTAAGTTGATGGTGATGCTATTTAGTCTCTCTAATGCACTGAGCATATTCATGAGTCTGATGAACCATATGCTCTAAGATTTGATTAGGAAATTTATGGTCATCTATTTCATTGACATCTTAGTATATGGTATAGCCATGAAGAGCCACTATGAGCATTTTCAAGCTATCTTCAATATACTCTAAATTGAGCAACTTTACAAAAATCTAAAGAAATGTGATTTTTGCTTACTTGAAGCTGTATTTCTTAGGTTTGTTGTGTATGGAGAGAGAGTGGGAGTTGATAAGGAAAAGATTCGAGCAATAACAGAGTAGCCAGTTTTGACTCGTATTGCTAACATCTATAGCTTTCATTTTTATTATTTTCCTTAATCTAATTAGTATTAAACCTTATCCCATTTAATATTAACACTCAACTAAGAGTTGAGAAAAACTTGATTTTTAAATGTATTTTGAAAAATATTTAGAGTCGCCACTCAACTGGAATTGAGGAAAATGTTTAAATTAAAAACAATAAGGTAAATTGATTTTAATCCAAACATTATTGCATGAAAAACCAAATTTTTTAGAAAAAAAGGTTTTTGAAAGCCAAAGATTGATTTGAAGGCTAGTTTTTTAAACTCTTACAGGTACTACCAATTTTTCAAATTTAGGGTTAATTTTTTAAAACACCTTTTTAAATAACAATTTAATCAAAAGATAAATTAAACTTGATTTTACTAATTTGAATAATTTAAAGTAAAATGGAAAAATTAATTTTTTTTTGTTTACATTGCTCCAAATGTATCTACATACCTACTAATCGGGATCAAACGTACATAGTTCTTTATATATATATATATATAAATTTTAAGTGAGTGTGTTGATTTTAATTTCTAAATTGTTAGGTTTACATTTTTAATTTGATTTGGTTTATTTAAAAAAAAAATTAAGAAGGATTCCTAAACTTGGTTTATTAGATTTTTGAAAATTCCAAAGGTCCTAATCTTGAAAAAAAATCCATTTTATTTTATTAAGGAAAAGATTTTCTAAGTGGTAAAACATTTATTTCATTGTTTAAGTTTTAATTGGGAATATAAAAACAAACTAAACTACTCTATCTTCTTTTCTTTTTTTTTTCTTGTTCGATTTTTTTCTTTTTTCTTTTTAATTATTTTTTTACAATTACAAGAATTAAAAAAAAAATTCGAAACACAAAACAATAACAAAAAAAGAAGAAGAAAAGAAGTAAGCTAGACCAAAACTTGTGCATGGGTCGAACTTAGGCTAAAGCGATCATTGAGTAAGGTTAGTCTTAGAGCTCTAATGGGTTATGGGTTGAGTCGTTGAGAAGAAGGAACATTAACTACACAAAGGGTTGTTCTAGCTCAATTTAGTGGCTTTTTTGTAGGGGTGAAGACGGTTTTGTGAGTTTCGTATTGGCTTTAGAGGGGGGGGGGGGGGTAGGCAAAGTGCCACCACATTTGGTATTTGTTTGGTTGTGTTAGGTGATGGTTGCAGTGGTAGAAGAGTGAGAGGGACTGTGTGTCGTTGTGGTGATCTTCAAAACTCGTGAGGGTGTTGGCAAGGGTAGCGAGGCTAATGGAAGCGTTGGGTTTGAGTGGGATGGCTGGAAACTAGGTGTTTCATGTTAAGGTTATCATAGGTTAGGGTTTAAGGTCGGTAGTGGTGGATGTAGTGTTGGGAGGTATGTCAACAGCTAGGGGTAGTTGAGAACAAAAGTTTGAAGTTTGCAGTGGTTGGCTATAGTGTTAGTCTTACTTGTGAATCACTAGAGATTAGCAAATCCCATAGAGAGAAGGTGCTATACTGGTTGGGGTTTTTAGTGAGAGAAAGTTTGAATTCGAACTTGTAGGGAGAATGTCCAATAATTCCTCATGCCTGAAAGTGATAGCCAATGCTTTATTTATATATTTCAAGCTTGAAACATGCAAGGAAAGTCCAAATCGTCCATTGAGTTTTGAAATTGAATATGTGAGGAAGACATGGGATTTGATTTTGATTTTAGGTGTAAATGGAAGTTAATTATTGGTTAAAACAACATCCCAATCATTCGTTTTTACCAAAATTATCAAGTAGAAGCTTTAAAATGCATCGAGGAGCTTAAATCAAGGAAATCATACTTCAGATAAGAATGGACTTTCTTTAATTTTTAAGTGCCGATTTGACCAAATTAATGATTGAATTTGGACGAGTGGTTGAGTTAATTTGAAGTAGGCTATTTGAAGTTTGTAATTTTGCCATTAATTTGGTGAAATTGCAATATAAAAGGGCTTGAATTTGAAGCTAAAGGCAGTTGACTAGGGATGGAACATGCAAGAAATCTAGAGAAAAGGAAGGAAAGAGGAGGAAAGTGGGGTAAAAGGATGTTGATGTAGCGCTATGTTAACCGTGGGGTTGAATAGCATCAAGCTACATTTCTTGAAATGATACGTGGCTGATGACACGGTAAAGGGCAACAATACGTGTCATGCCGTGTGGCTTGACATGTGAATGATATGCTGACGTAGCGCCAATCATGAAGTGTCACATGTTATGACCAGGCAAGTAGCCCAATAATTTTTTAATACGTAGGTGTGTTTTATGAAGAAAAAATAAAAGGCACTTTGTACCTATGGTGAGATTCGAACCTAAGACCTTCATGTTAAACCCAAGTGCTAGTTAGAGTGTGGAGTAATTAGGCCGTTAGCTTGTGCCTTGTTAATATATGTAATTAAATTGTATACATGGACTAGGTTAGTCTGGCTAGATTTAAATCTAAACCTAGACTCAAAAATTTCTCCACTTTTAATTATTTAAGACCTAAAAAAAACTAAGGCTAAATTAAAAAACCTTATTTTATTTAAACTAACTACCTTTTTTAATTAAATTTTCTACTTTTTGTACTTTTGTAGATTTTCTATTTTTTTTGGTACTTTTCTAAACTTTCTATTTTTTTGTATTTTTCTAAATTTTCCACTTTTTGTGATTTTTTTTCTAGATTTTCTATTTTTTTTTGTGGTTTTCCTAAATTAAGACCTTTTTTCTTATTTTAAAAATTCTAAAAAAATATAAGAAGGGGAAAAATGGGGTGTCTATATCTTCATTTTACTAATGCTTCATCAAGAATTTCAGTACCATTGTAGCTCTCTTGACTTAGCTAACCAAGAATAATTTAGAGTTTAAGTGGGGAGAGAAATAGCATAGGAGTTTTAAAGAGGTGAAGGAGGAGTTGAATTTTACCTCTATCCTTACTTTCTTAGACTTTGAGAAAGCTTTTGAGTTGAAGCACGATGCATAAGACATATGGATAAGAAATGTATTAATGTAAGAGGGCCGACATATTATTATTTCAATAAGAAACTAAGATGAGTTGTACTCAACAGTTCAATCTATGACAAGGAGTTCTACATCCTTGATTTGAGATCTAACTATCTAGCAACGCTATTTATTTCTTGGGGAATTCATCATTTATACAAACCATGAGCTATTGAGGTACTATAAGTGCCAGCTAAAGTTGTTGAAGAGATATGCGAAGTGAGTTGAATTCATGAAAGGGTTTTCATATGTGGTAAAGTTGAAGAGAGGAAGGCTAATATGGTCACTGATACTCTATCTAGGAGATACTCCTTTCTAATTGACCTGCAAACTTAACTCCTTAGATTTTCTATATCAAAGGCTTGTACTCCTAGGACTTACATTTTGGTCTAATAATTACCCATTGTATTGACAAACGAGCTACTGATGATTACTTTATGGAGGATGGATACTTGTTTTGGGAAGGGAAATTATGATCCCAACTAGTTCTATATTAGAACTACTGGTGTACATGATACATGGTAGAAGATTGTTGGGCTACTTTTGCGAGAAGCGAACATATGAGCTATTAAAGTCTAGATTCTTTTGGCCTAGGATGATGAAGGATGTATACAGTATGCTTACAAGATGTGTAATATTTAAAAAGACTAAAAGCTAAGCTAAATAGGGTTATGATATGCTTTTTACCTATTCTAACAAACCATTGTCCCAATTGAGAATAGGCTTTTTCCTTGGTATGCCAAAGACCTAGTGAGGGAAGGATTCCAACATGGTCATGGTGGATAAGTTCAACAAAATGACACACTCCATCTCTTGCTAGAAAACTAATGATGCTATTTACGTTACTTCTAGAGTACCCCAAATGATAAAGTCTAACTAAGATCGAACATTTCTGAGCCACTTCTAAAAGACCTTATAGAGACATCTTGGACTTAAGATGCTATTTAGTACATCATGCCACCAACAAATTGATCGACATTAGGTATTGAGAGTTGCAGTTAGAAGGAACCTATTAGATTGGGACTTATGCCTACCCATAGTACAGTTTGCTTACAACAAATCAACATATGACTGGTATTAAGAAAATCAGTTAGAATGCGTACAAGGTTGAAATGCTATTGGGTATAATGTCTCAGATTCCTTTAATATTGTCTGCTTTAGCCTGTATATCCCTGAAGAAGAGTAGGACGAAGACTGATTAGATTTGATCCCAAATAACCTGAAGGGTATCATAGGTTTTAGGGACCATTAACTTGATCTTAAGTTTGTGGACTAGCCACCTTGGTTCACCAAGTTCTTTCTTAGTAGTTTATCGATGAGGAAGCAAGACTGTTGTAGCTAGACAACCTTTTTGAGTACCTAAGTTTCCATTAATATTATAGTATCTCTTGGGTGGAAAGTTTCCCCTAGGTTAACTAGACTAGCTTGACAATTGATACCATTAAATCGATTGAGATGATTCAAAGTTACCCATTTGAGCCATTAAAATGACTCTGACTTAGCACCGGCCTAAGTAGAAGTTGATATGCTTCCCTAGAATCATTGCAACTCCTTCAATGAAAAGCGTCTCTTAGCAGCAGTCTTACCTATATGAATTGTTAAGCATCTACTTATTACCATTTTAGTCCTTATGCACATAATGTATACTGATTTGGACTATAATCCTTTTGGTAAATGTGTAATACCTAGTAGTTGCCCTAATTAAGATTATATATAATATAAGCTTATACTTAGTTGAAATCATCTAGTGAATATTTATATTGCCCTTTTCTTCTTTCGTCTTGAGCAGACCTTAGCTTCCTTAAGTTCAAAACTACTCTTATCTAACCTTTGATCACGGTTAGTGGCAAATGCTCCATCTAGATGATTTGTGCGTTATATTAATTTGGCTAGTTAGTTTGTGTGATGTATGCGGTATGTCATATCCCTATACTTGTGCGTAAGTTTTGCTTAACCTTCAACTATCAGTTAAACTTTAGATCGTCTTAAGGTTTGTACTCATACTCATTGTTTGTATGATTGTTTTAGCATGCATTCATCTTTGTTCATGTTTTTACATCACTTTAGGTGAACCTTATGAGTAGGTTCATAAGACATTAGAATTAACTCACCTCCATAGTAAGTTTACCCTAAAATTAGTTCAATACCCTACCTTAAGAATTGGTTCAAAACCTTTATAACTAAATAGGACTTTACTAAACTTGTATGCCTAGCGAATATATTGTACTCTACTTTTAATGGATATGTGTTAATTTTCATTATGCCCTTCAAACACTTAGATTAAGCTCATCGGTACAGGTTTACGACGATCATAGTTGTTGCTTGTTATGATAGATTCAAATAATCGAACTAATATGTGAACTTAACCTAATGGATCAATTGTTGCATGTGACCTTTAGACTATTACTAGGGTTATAAGCCTAGTTTTGGATCATGTTAGTTTCTATGCACTCAAGCCACTTCGAGGGCAGCTCGAGTGGTAGTTAATAGGGAGAAACGATATTGATGCAATGGTTACTAGTGTACTAATTGTGGTGACTAAATGACAATTATATATCCTGTATAAGACTACTTTTCATTTTGGTATGGAGATCAATTGCTTCGGATTGCTTTCGATAGCCTTATATCAAATCAACCCCCCTCACCTTAGTTTGAAGGTATCATGTGTACTCCTTTCTAGATGTTTTGGTTAATGCATTTTAATTAAAATTATTATTGAATTTTTCTTATTGCATTATAATAGGTGCATATACCTCATATGTTGTGTACTGAGCCCTATAAAGTTCACTTCTTATCATTTCATGTGAGGATATGTATGTAAATTTTTCTTATGATTCAGTTGAGTATGGGTTTTGGAGGTAGAGGAGGTTAACTTTTATGAGGCTAATCATGATGACCATGATATTATTTTTACTTTGTCCCTCTTTTTAGACATTTAAGTGCTCGAGAACTATTTTTGGAAAACTTGATTTTGGTCTTTAATTAATAAGCCACTAAAAGTGATATGCCTTTCTTGATTTTTGAAGCGCAAGATGTGCATAAACTCTATTATCACAGGTTAAGGCCAATGACACCATATAGTTGATGGCAACCTTATGGCTATAGTGATTTTGGATATGGTTATATATATATATTAACTGGTTGTCCCTTAAGTTCTAGAAAATCCTTTTTGTTCAAATTATAGATAGCATTATGTTGAAATTTTTAGAAACATCCTTAATACTTGAAATTAATTACAAAATTAGATCAAGGATTTAAAAAAAAAAAACTTAGTGTGTAAACTAATGTAATTAAGATGCTTGCATGGACTACCTAAGTATTGCATGAGGTAGACTGTCACGGGCGTGACATATTATATTATGTCGTAGAAGCTGATTGGTTTTTTCTTCTATTTCTTTTTCTTTTTCTTTCTTTTTTTTTAAATTATGGCTTCGGGTGGTGGGTGATTACCCTAAGTTATAGATTGCAACTTATCTAGATTATTTTAACCAAACCTGCCTCTTCTTAAGCTTAGGGTGGTTGACTTTAGTTTTTTGTTTTCTTTTTCTTTTTTGTTTCGTCCTTTCTTTTATTTTTCAATCTTTTAAACTTTTTATTAATTACATTAATTATATATATGATTACATTATTTAACTTTTAATTCTACACTTTTCCATATTTTTATTTTTTAGATTTTTCATTTTTATAATTTTATATATTATTTTACCTTTTTTTTAATTCATAAAAAATTGATATCTATGAAGCACATGAATATTATGTTAGCACCATATTTTAGATAATACCCATCAGATCTTCTTAATGGTTTTATTTTATACAATGGTATATCAATAGAATTTTAGTGTAATAATGATATCTTATTTTAATCACTTGAAAAATCGTCATTAGCAATATACCGATACCTAATTTATTTATTTATTTGAAAAAAATCCCAACATCCTCTGTGAATCCATTGCTTTACAAGGCATTTCTATCACTACAAAGGCACCACCCATCTATCTCCGCCCCTTCTTGTCACCAGAGGAAACCATGGAAAGCTTTCATGTTGGAGATCGATCTTGTGTTTTAGATAGGGAATTTATTTTCAAGATGACCATTCTATCCGCAATCATAACAAAAATCAGATAAGCCATAATACTTCAGATCAATCAAAATTTTCGACCCCATTAGGTTTTGCACCCATGATCCGTGAAGTAAAGGTTTATCTAATAATAAATTCCACCTTGGCTCTCAAACATTCTTTCTTGATTGATATCAGTGGTTCAGCTTTAATAACAGCAACCACTTTTCTTACTATAAGCTTTGCTTTCTTAAAGAACGGCGTAGCTGAAGGCAGGCCATGGTCTTCCAAGAGAGAAATATCGAAGTGACTGAAACGATCCCACACATGCTTCAAAATGTTGATCGAACTTCGATTTTTATTGTTTTGTCAGTAATCACATTTCCTCCCGAAATGTATCCCTGTGTCATTCTCTAAGATATATTATTTATTTATTTTTATCCATCGAACCAAGTTAATAATCCGATCTATTGTAAGAAAAGCGGAATGAAAACTAAAGATATGGTCAATAGCACGGAAACGGGCATTAACGCCTAAAGGAAAAAGACGAAACAGTTCTTAAAGCTTAGCAAAAGAATGATATTTTTGAAACAAAGAGAAAAAGATGATGGACAAAAGTAGTAGAATTAAGGATAATATTTGTTTTGATTTCTATTAAAATAAATTGGGATTCAGATCTTCTCTTCTCCAAGTTGGCCAAGAAAAAAAAAAAAGAAAAAAGAAAATCTAAAACACATAATAGCATTAAGGTGTGGTCACATCCATAAAAGGATAAAAACCCTTTCAATGCAAGCGATCAAAACAGTTTTTTACACTAAGTAATTGGAGTTTGGAGAGTGAGTATATTAAAAAGTTTTATTAAAATAGAGATTATGAACTTTGAATATTAACATGAAAATGGAATGAGATTGATGGATTTAAGGAATAGGACTGCTGCATAGGACTACTAACTTATTTACACTATCAAAGTAGGATCGGATTGAGGAATTTAGGACCTTGATTTACATTCCTGTCCCCTCTATATATATTTCAGTACAATTTGACCTTGAATGCGCCAACAAATATCGACATCTTCTTAAAGATGGGGTCCTCTCATGTCAGAATCAAAGGTATGATTTCGATATGTACTAGATCCAGTTGTTCCGTAGGTATAAAACCATGGCAAACAAGTTTCTCTATTTTAATCATAGAAGCCATGCTGCGACCCAAAAGCATCATTGTTCAACCTAAACATTCTAAGATAAGATAAAGCGAGTGCTCATAGGAAACTGTTATATGAAAGTGCATGTAGGTTGAAATCTACATCTTTCTATTGCCCTCAGTTTTCTGTTCTAATCACATCCACGGGAAAACAAAAATATTCAAAGCTAAGTTGGGAATGTATCATTTTTTTATATCTCCTTGTGCATGTCGTATTTATCTAGAAAAATATAAGTAATTGTAAAGTCTCAAATAATTAGAGCGAGATGTATTGGTGAATATCAAGTGTATATAGTATTCTCTTGATTTATGGTATAACCCTCAAACTCAATCAAGCACGTCAAATTTTGAAGTATGATAGAAAAAAAAAAAAAAAGAATGAAATGAGTACATGTATTTAAACTTCATATTTTTTTTTATTTTAATATATAAACTTTAAACTTATTTATTTTAATATCCTCACTTTTTAAATAAAATAAATTAGTATCTCTATTATAATAGCCATTATTATAAATTGGTAAAATGATAATATAAATATATTAACTTTAATTTTATTTCCATTTTAATGTACAAACTTTATTTTTTATTTTATTTTAATACTTTAAACTTTTGAAAGTGAAATAAATAAGTATTTTTTTATGACAATTATTTAAAGTAACCAGATAAGCCATCTAGAAAACAATAAAACATATGTCTAGTTAGTCATTTTGCCATTTGATCAACAAAAAGTAAGAGAAAATAGTCTTTATGTGTAGCATTATTCAATTTTCTATAATCAATATACACACGCTAACTTGTTATAGTTTTCATTGGAATTAGTTAATTCTTTTTATTGGGAACTACTATCATCCCATCTTTTTTTTGAAACCACCTGCATTAGACTTGCTGATGAACTATCAAAGATATGGTAGATCATACTTGCATTTAGGAGTTTGATAACTTCCTTTTTTGACAACCTCTTTAATGTTAGGATTCAAGCGCCTTTAGGGTTGCACAATTAGCTTATGGTTATTTTTCATCAAAATTTTGTGGGTGCAAAATGAAGGATTAATGCCTCTTATGTTGGATATTTCTAAGCAACAGGCCTCTTATGCTCCTTAAGCTCCTTTAGCAACTTTTCCTTTTGCTCCTTATTTAAGTTGGAAGTGATGATCACTAGTAATTTGGAGTCCTTCCCTAAGAAGGCATACTCCAAATAGTTAAGCAGCTGTTTCAACTCCAATACTAGTGGCTCCTTAATCGGAGGTTTTAGTTGTGCTTCCTTTGTCTTTTCAATCTCCTTAAACCCTTGCTTTTTAGTTATTGGCGTATTAGCCTCCAGTTGGGCTTCAACCTTAGATAAAATTGGATTTTCTAAAGCTACTTTTATACTTAATTGCAAGCAATTCTCCAGAGAATCCTTAGAAAGAAATCCTTACACAAAACTTGAAACAAAAGTGTCAGTGACATCTAAAAATAGCAAGCATCATCTTGTTTCATAGAATTTTTCATAGCCTTAGAAATTTTAAACACAATCTCTTTGTCTCCTACTCTCAAAATGAGCTTACCATCACTAACATTGGTGATGGTCTTAGCAGTTGCTAAGAATGGTCTACCTAAGATAAGCGGTACATTAAAATCTTCATATATGTCTAATATCACAAATCAATAGGAAAAATAAACTTACCAACTTGGACTAATACATCCTTAATAATGCTTCTAGGATATGTTACGGATCTATTGGTTAATTGCAAACTTATGCATGTGGGTTTTGGTTCCCCTGATCTTAACTTCTTGAAAAATTTATAGGGCATCAAGCTAATACTTGCACCCAATCAACTAAGGCTTCATCAACCAACAAGTTAACAATTTGACAAGGAATTGTGAAACTCCCTAGGTTTTTCAGCTTCTTAGCCAACTTGTTTTGCACAATTACTGAGCATTCTTCACTTAATGTGACCATTGAAAGCTCTTCAAGCTTCTTGTTATTGGACAGCAACTCTTTCAAAAACTTTGTGTGCTTCGGAATTTGTGACAAAGCATCAATAAGAGGTAGGTTAATATGTAATTGTTTAAAGAGATCGAGGAACTTACAAAATTGTTGATCATTGTGATCTTGCTTGAGTCTTTAGGGGTATGAGATAGGTGATTGGTATTCCTCTACCTTAGGTACCTTGACATTTTCCTTGGCTTTCACCTCTTTATTTCTCTTGCTGGTCTCCCCACTATCCTTTTTCTTAGCTTGCAATTCCTTCCCGATTTTAAGTGTCATTACCTTGATATGTTCTTTTAGATTGGTCTTCATATCCTAATAGTACCCCTATGGTTTTTTAGATATTAGCTTTGCAAGCTAACTAATTTGGTTCTCAAGATTGTGGTTAAATGCCTCTTGATTTCTAAATGATGATTCAATGTTGGATAGTCAAGCTTTGCCTTGAATATACTTAATGAGAAGCTCTTTTAAACCGGGTTCCTTCTCTTGAGAAGGTAAAGATGGTGATCTTTGGAATCTAAGTGGACCAAAGTTAGTCTTTTGTTGCTCTTGGTTTTAATTTCCCTATGAGAAGTTGGGGTGGTTCCTCCAGCCGGGATCATAAGTATCATTGAAAGGGTTATTCTTCCACCTAAATAGATTTCCTATATAATCCACTTGTTCCACCTATTCTTATGCTTCATACCCCAGCATTTTAAAATCACTTATAACCAGTTATGCTTATTGAGGGTCAACTGAGAGTGTATCAATCTTCTTGCTCAATAGATCCACTTTAGATGCCAAAGTAGTAGCTAAATCCACTTCAGGAATTCCTATAGCCCTTTACTTGGCTCTAGTGCTTTCCCATTAGTAATTGTTGATCGCTATTCCTTCGATCAAGTTTTGTACTTGCTCAAGTGTTTTTGTGTTCAAAGGACCTCCAACAGCCGCGTCAATCATTTATCTCATAAATAAGTTGGTACCATTGTAGAAGGTTTGAATCTGTAACCAAAGTCGAAGGCCATGATGTGCGCACTTCCTAAGTAGGTCCTTGAACCGTTCCAAGTATCATACAAAGTTTCAGCTTCTAATTGAAACTGAATAATCGGACATGTTCTGATTTGTTGCACCATTTATATGATATTAGGTGCAATGTGGAAGTTAATGCAGCGATGGCCGGTCATGTAATATTAGAGTTGGCCTTAGTTAGTGTAGGCCCAGAATAATTAGACATGGCTTAGTTTATTTCATCGTCGTTATTGGCCATTGGTTTAGGATCTTGTGGTGGATCTTCTTCATTAATGAATTGATCGTTCAACTCTTTACCCTCTCCCTTCATCTTAACAATTGACTCATCTTCTAAGGTAGCCACTATTTGTCTAGCACACAATCTCAACTTCTGAAAGGTAATTCTCTCAATTTCGGTATGAAGCTTTACCAAATCTTTCAGATTACTTTAGGTCATACAGTACAAGGAGAAGAAATATACATTGAGATCCTTGATTGAGCTAGAAACTATAGTTGGATCAAAGGACAATGATGGTGTCATTCCTATCCAATAAGTGATAAACTTAAAGTCACCACCATCTTGGAAATCTTAGAATTAAACACTACCCAAAGATCACTTTCTATCGTATTTACTTTTTTTGGTTTTCGCTTCTTCTAATTATTCATGAAAGAGTGCTAGCAATTTTTCTCACTTTTCATGTCTTGTCATGTGAACACCTAACCATCCTTCTTTAAAAAATGTACCAATGTTCAATGGCCTCTCATTTTCTTCTTCCTTCATATAAGCATGTATACTTATGATTGAATCTAAAGAGAATTTGGAAAAAAAAAAGAAAACACTCTTGAAATTTTATTCATCACACCACATGAATAAATACGTAGCCTTAGTATGTAGTCAAGATAACCATGTCCCTAATTTTTTGGAACATCTTTTGATCCTTCCTAATCTTACTTTACCTGATGAATCAGGTGATACACACCGAAAAAAGAAAAATCAACAAGTATAACTATATACAAATAGATAAGACATCAAAAAAATTATAGGGGAAAAAAATAACATCATACAAAAATAACCAAAAAAAAAATTCTTTTACTGCGCCCAAGCTACAAATTGATATCTATCATTTCTAACTTACCAATATTTCTAATGAAGTGTTGTTTTGCCAATGACTTAGTCATAATATCACCTTCTTAGTTTCAAGAGGCAACATACTCTAGTTGAATCCCTCCATTCTCAATTTCAGACTTGATGAAATTGTGATCGAGAAAAACATGTTTCATCTCATCATGTTGTATTAGGTTTTTAATTGCACTAAGTGTTGATTTACTATTACTCAACACCAATACATCATCTGCTTCAATCTTCAAATCCTATAACACTCGTTGTATTCGTACTACACAAATACCTTAAGTTATAGCTTGATGCTTAGCTTCAACACTACTTCTAGCTACTACAAATTGTTTTTTTTTTTTTATTTCTCTAAGTCCCTAAATTACCCCAAAAGTTTTGTACAAAAATCTAAGGTGGATTTCCTATTTGTTACATTACCTTCTAAATCTATATCTATAAAAAAAACTTTCATATCTCGACATTAATTCCTTTTTAGAAATAAACCTTTTCTCGGAGTTCCCTTAAAGTACTTGAGGATACGATTTACTACATTCATATGATGTTGTCTTAGTGAATGCATAACTTGACTCATTAAGCTAATATAATGAGTTAAAGCAGCCTATGTTAGAGATAAATAGATGAATCTCCCTACTAATTGCTGATGTTGTCCTCTATTAACTCATTCTAATGAGTAAAACTTTTCCAGTTACGAGGTAAAGGTGTGTCCATTTTTAATTTTTCAATCTCAGCTTCATTGTCCCCTATAATGACCATGTCATCTACATAAACAACTAAGATTGGTTTCAAGTTGTTTTTTGGAATTTTCACAACAAGTGTGTTCTGATTAGCTTTGTGTATATCCTAAGTTAATCATCATATAATTGAATTTGTTGAACCGGACACATGGGGATTGTTTCAAGTCATACAATGATTTTCTCATTCTATACATCTTCCCATCACTATCTCTAAAAGTGAACCCAAGTGGAAGTTTCATGTACATTTCTTCTTCTAGATCTCCATTCAAGAAAGCATTTTTCACATCTAGCTAATGTAATAACCAATCTAGATTTGCAGTTACAGATATATTTATTCTAATCGAATTCAGGTTTGTTATTAGTGAAAATGTCTCCTCATAGTTAATACATAACATTTGAGTATACCTTTGAGCAATTAGTTGTGCCTTGAATCGTGTAATACTCCTATTAAAAATTATGTTTGACATCGAAAACCAGCTTGCTACGAGCAACTTTCTTCCATTTTGGTAAGTCAACTATTTCCCATGTATTGTTTAGATACAATGCTTTCATTTCATCCATAATAACCTTTCTTTGATTCTAATCAATTAGTGCCTCATGTATGTTTATTGGAATGACAACTTTATCCACTTGCATAATAAAAGCGTGAAATTGAGGTGATAGCTTATCATAACTTACATAGTTTGCAATTGGATATTTGGTACATGTTCTTTTTTCCTTCCTTAATGCAGTAGGTAAATTCACTTCTCTCATTTTGACTCTAACTATTGGTTGTAGCACACTAGTTCCTTGCTCATCAATCTCATTTTTCCATATCAATTCTTCAAGTTACAAGACTAGCTTGGAAAATTGGCCTTATTGAGAATTTTTACCTCTTCTTATATATACATAGAGAGGTTGTGTATCTAGAATAGTCTCTAGATTATGCATAGTTTCTAATATACCATTGTCAGGAGCTACGGTAGTTAAAGGACTAGATTGGTTATGAGTTTGGACATGACTTGGATGTAGGTGAGATGTTTCATGGTAAGTTTGACTTGATTCACCAGGAATAGGCTCACAAGACTCTAATGAACCAGAATAAATGGACTAAGGTTACTCACAACTTTTTAACAGATTTAGACTTGGATCCTTGCTTAGTAAAGTAATAGACAATTGGTAAAACAACTCTCCCTTTGGAAAACAACACGCCTCTCCCTTAGCTTGCATCTCCCCTTGAATAGGGGTATTGTGGTAAGGTTTTTCTTAAAGAAAAACCAAATCAAAGGTGATAAAAACATGCTCCTATGGGAAATGGTAGCATTTATACCCTTTTTGTGTGGTTGAGTACCCTATAAACATACACTTAAGTACTATATGTGTATGATTGTCAAGGATAAAAACTATATATCGAAAAACTTTAGGTAATAGATTGTTGAATACTTGATTCTTAGGATAAAAGTCACGTAGAACACTCAAAGGGGGTTAGAAATTGAGTATTCTTTATGGAAGGCAACTGATTAAATAAGCTGATGTTAAGATGGCTTCCTCTAAAAAATGATTTGGTACTAAATTGGAAAGCATCATTAAGCAAGTAGTTCCAAGAAGGTGTCGGTTTTTTCTCTCAGCTACTCTATTTTGTTGTAAACTATACACACATGAGGTTTGGCGAATGATACCATTTTCAATGAGATAATGTTCAAAATCAATTGAGAGGTATTCCTTCCCATTGTCTATTTTGAGAATTTGAATATTCATTTGGAATACATTGTGAACAAATTTATGGATTTGTTTAAATATGTGATCAACTACTAATTTTTCTTTCAAAACATACACCCGATACGTACATGTATGGTCATAAGTGAAAGTCATAAATCATTTGTGACCCGAATGTGTTACCATGCATGCAAGGCCTTAAACATCACTATGTACAAGATGAAACTTTGAAGGGGCTATGAGGCCACACAAGATATGAATTATTTGAAAATTTAGCTAGAATGCAAGTTTCATAGTAGAAATTATTGGTACTTTTATTCTTGAAAAATTTAGATACTAAGTATTTGTGTACATGAAGCTATAATGAACAGTTGGGTAGTAGAGGTCTTACTTTTATATGGATTGACATTAAATCCATACTTTTATTTTTTATAGATACTAAGGATTGACTTAAGGACCCATGACTCAACTTAGCTGCCATTACAAATAGGTAGTAGAGGCCGTTACATTCCTTAGCATTGCCAATTGTCCTCCTTGAAGTTATGTCCTATGAAATATACTTATTCTATAAGAAAACAGCTTAGCAATTAGGATGTTTTGTCTATTTATTCACTAATATATCTTAATTCTTGTACAAATAGTACTTCATTCAATTTTAAGTCAGAGATGACAATAGTTCCCTTTCCTTTAGCTGTGGGACTCTTATTATTTGCTATTGGCACCCTATTGGATTCATTACATAGATCCAATATTCCAAAACATAATTCTAGAGTTACACATATGGTTCAAAGTTTTGCTATCTAGTATCCACTTATTCCTATCTAATCTATAAGAAAGATTGAGTGATTTATCTCTTTGGATAATAGATGTAGATGGCATCTCAACTACCTTATCATTATTCGGATTTATCTGCGTATAGTAAGAATTTCTTATAGTAAACTAATTTGCTCAATGGAGAGGTTAATGCACGAGACAACACTTAAGTTACTTGACTAAAGGGTTGAATCAGCTTCTTTTTCTACAACTTGAGCCAATTTGATATTCGATGAGATTGATTTTGAGCCTTGGACACCTCATACATGCCTGTCTTTATAATTTTCAAGGTCTTTTGTTTAATCTTAAACAATCATTACGAGTGTGATTAGGTTTCTTGCAATAGTTACACCAAACCTTTCCTTTTGAATTGACACTACCTAATGCTCCCTTGTTAACTGGCAAGGTTGAGCTAGGAACTTATGGTTTTGATGTCATCGTCACCCAACATTGGCTTTCTTCTCTCCTAACCTCTGCGAATGCTTCCTTTAGGTTTGGAAAGGGTTGTTTTCCAATCAATCTCCCTCTTGCTTCGTTTAACTCTTGATTTAAACCATATATGAAATTGCATACTCTATTTTTCTCCATTAGCAAATAATACTTAAGTCCATCTTCCACATACTTCTAGTTAACTTCATAAAATAGATCCATTTCTTGCTAGAGTTTTGTTAATGTATTATAGTATTTAGTTACAATCATACTTCCTCGAGTAGTCATATGGAACTTTGATTGTAGCTTAAAACATTGGGATGAATTATCCATGTCATAATACTTTTCTTGGACATTGCCCCATATTTCTTTTGTAGTTTCACAAAAAAATTATGTTCTTCCTATTTTTTGGCTCCATGGAATTTACCAGCCAAATTATAACCATGGAATTTTCTACCTCCCATACTCCATGCTCATCTGAATCTTTGTTGGGTATGGCTAAAGTACCAATTGAATAACCAAGTTTCCTTTTGCTACAGATAACTAGTCTGACTAATTGAAACTACTCCCTAAAATTCACACTATTAAGCTTGTGTTGTGTAATTTGGAGTAAATGTAGGTAATTCACAGTAGTTGGAACTGCTCTACTTGAAGCCTACATGCTTGATTCATCTTAAGTCTAAATCTGTACTTGGAACTAAGGAACCATTAGGTTTGTTGACGTTTCTGCTCATGTTTTCAATGGAATCAATTGCTTCAAGATCAATTATAGCTCTCATACCATGGGTAGAATTTGGAGAAAAAAATACTTTTGAAATTTTATTCATCACATCACATAAATAAATACATAGCCCTACTATATGGTCGAGATAAGTATGGGGCTGATATTTTGGACCCTCTTTTGACCCTTCGTAATCTTACTTTACTTAAGTAATCATGTAATATAAAAAAAAAAAAATCAACAACTATACATACGTACAACTAAATAAGAAAACAGAAAAAAATAATAATAATAAAACAGAAAAGAAACGTAAAAAATAATAAATTATTCTTTCACAGTCCATTTCTTTCCTCCTGTACTTCCATTAAATTTGAGAACAAGCAACTTACTGCACTCTCTTCTAGGCACTTGTCACGTACCATCACCACCTCCTTATCGTTGAGGAACCGCCGGTCAGGGGGCAAACGTGTCGCAAAGTCAGCCGCTTGGTAGGTCCCTTAAGTACACATAATTATTCTAAAGTATCAAAACATCTTTACACCCTTATTTTCTAATAATTACGTCTTTCTTGTTAGAGAATTAAACCTCGTTCCGTCTCCTCGAGGATATTCTCGACAGCACTCTCTATCATCGTGTCAATTCCCTATCGGTAAGTCGATCGAGTCCCAATTTCTCCGAAACCATTTCCCGTTCGAAACTATTTCAAAAGCTAAACGTATATAAAACTTCACTTTATATTGCCTAAATGTCTATAAGCTGCTGAGGTATGAATATAAAATGTATAAACATGACGTAAGGGTATAAAAACATTGACAAAGCTAAAGTACGGATTGGGTACGTTAAATGTAGGATATTAGCTTGTGTAAATGAGCCGGCCAAAAGTGGACTTACTATCACTTCGTACAGCTTGTTAGGGGATCTTGAATATTACGAACTAATACTGTAACTAATCATCAGGTCAAGGTGTGTAGGTTCGATTATTCTACTTACCAATTTGTTATGCGATATTGTGAGGTTATCTACATATATATAATGTGGTGTGAGTGTCATAAAGAATATTAATAGTCTATATATGTGTTGTGAATTATATATATATATATAATATATATACAGACAGACAAAAGACCGAACAAAGCTAACAACTTTACGAATGAATCGAAATGGAAACTTATGATGGTGTCCGTTCGTTGAATAGGAGTAATCAAGGTATTGTGTTTTGGATGAAATCTGTTTTCCAACGTAGCAATCGAAGAGGATTAGATAAAACCATTAAAAAAAATGTAGTGAAAGTACTAGCTGCAAATACCACCAGACCAAAGATGTACTGGCACTTGAGCCAGGGATAACAAAAAGGAAATCAATATGCGGAGTACCCATGAAGCTAATGATACGAACGCGCGACAGTGGGAGGATGAATCGCGCCTTCCATTTGTGATGTACGCAGGTTCGAGGTGGTGTACGATGTTGTGTCCGTGGCACCCACCCTCACCAAAAAAAAAAAAAAAAAAAGATAAAGGAAGATGATATAATAAAATGCCTGCTCGGTTATATAAATGATAAGCCAAGAAATGAAGAAAAATATAATCATTTATGTGTAGTTTCTTGTATTTTTTATTTTTGTTTTTAAAAGGGTCCTAATTGAAAAAGTAATAAAAATTGAAAAGAGACAAAAAAAAAATAAACGAGCAAATAAAAAAAATGAAAATTCTCATAAAAAGAAAAAGAAATTTAATAACAAAGAAAAGTATAGAGATTTTTTAGAAAAATAGATTTTTAGAAAATAAAATATTTTAGTATTAATAGATTTGATTTAATTTATTTCAAGTAATTTTATTTTAAAAATTTACATAACTTATATATAATTTAATTGTATTGAATATTAAGGTATAAACTAATAGTTTGATGATTCTATACTTTGATTTTAGATGAGAAATAATAATATCTAAAAAGAGTCCTTTTTTTTTCTTTTTTTTTGTTCATCTACATGTGATCATCTTCTTGTTCAACAAATCTAAAAAGTCTGAAGATGGCAGGAGAAATTTGCTCAGTTTGAATCTTCATCGAACTTTATTATTTTTAATTAGGTTAGGTGAAATCTTAAACAAATCCTTAATAAGTACTTTAAATCTTCTATTAGTTTGAATCAATAACTAAATCAAAACTTGATAAGGTTGTGAGTGGATTCAAATACCATCAATGAAGACTAAGATTTGTTAAAAAATTAGACTTCTTTTTCTTTTTTCTTTTTTTTTTTTCCTACATAAGCTAGTTATCACCGGATGCCATAGAGGGACACCGGCTGCAATCACCATCCCCAATCTTCTTCATTGATCCTAACTCCCTTCGTCCAACAACCGAACCCACAATAGACAGCACCATACACACACCCAATCACGGCCGTACCAACAGCCCCTGTCACGTTCTCCTCCAACCACAGAGACGACCCGTCCTCACGTACGGCCATGTCCCAGTAGCAGCCCACATCCCAACATTACAACCCACGTCACCATCATCGCCGCAAGCCAAACATCTTCTCCACAACAGCACACACGCTACTGTTGAACATAGACCATGCCGCCATCTTCAAACAGTCCTAACCGATCAGCCCTCTCTCTTGAGCACATCAGACCCCTGACCGCACTTCATTGCTACAAAACTCCCCCATGCTCCATCATACAAACTGAATCCAAACACAAGTTCTGCTCACGGCTATGAACTCCAACTCGCAAGCACACCGCAGTCCACAACTCCACGATAGCACCCATCACCGACACTTTACGCGTCAAACCCAGTTGCACGCACACCGCAGCCCACAATTCTACGACACCACAACCCATTACACAGACGACCGCCATACCTCTCCCTCTCGACTGCTACTGTACACGCGGACATTACCGCAACTTGTAGCAGCGTGTTCGAATCTACGACCAACTCCGGTCGCACGCAGTACAACGAATACAAACTCACAAGCTCGATCTCATTGTGCCGACCATCCCGGTCACTTTGTGGCAGCCCAAGCCTCTCCACCGTGCAGCAAACACGAAACACCACAAGCCCACTACGCAAACGCAACCCACACTTGCCGACTCCATCCACATCCGACCTTTATCTCCTTCGCAAGACCCAATCACCAATAGAGCCTTGCCTAGATCCGCATTGGAGCACACATCCGCGACCAAGTCCACATTCAAAAGCCACCGAGAACTACCATTAATCACTACAACTTGCTGGAGTTCTTTTTGGCGAACCAGATTTCCTATCTCGAATCAACCAGTCCAAATCCGATCAGAGGCCTATCGACCCACTTTCCAGTTTGAACAGGTCCAATTTTTGCCTTATTTCGGTTAATTTGTCCTTTTTTTTTTTAAATTGTTTATTTAATTATTTGTTTTAGTAGTTGTTTTAAAATATATAAAAGAAAAAATGTATCTTAGCTTAGGAAATTTTTTTTTTAGCATTAGATTTTTAGAATTTCTCATTTAAAAAAAATTACTTTTTAGAGATAAAAAAACAATAACAAACCCTTTTTAAAACTAGGACCTTTTAGAAATTTTTTTATAAAATAAAAATAAGGCACTCAAGTTAGCCCCTTTTAAAATTTCTCATAAAACTAAATGAATTAAAAAACATAAAGTTGATTAAATTTTCAAAATTAAAATAAATCAACATATTAAAGTTTTTGGAATGAATTATGAATATCTGATTCCAATTAACGAATATGTAAGCACCTCCAAGACAACATAAAATTTTTAATTTTGTGAATTATAGCTCGAATTCCTTATTAGGCTCAACAGCTTAACGACTTCAGTAAAGGATGTTAAGAGGGCTAACTATTTAAAATTTCTGAAATTAAGATTATTTTTCAAAAATTACTTAAGTTGAAAATTTTCACTTCCTTTTCTTTTGATAAATTTTGTTGAATTAACATTTTCTGTTGCAACTTACCTATAGGGCATATTGGAAAGGTTTAGTGTATCGTTAATATATTGTAGATATGGTTAGAACCAAGTTATTTTAAGATCTTAGAAAGGGGGTCATTATGTAAGTTTCAGATATTGGAGCAATCACCTTTGGAGTTAATCAGATTATCCTACTCAAGTTTATAAGTAACCATAGAATTGCTACTTTAAAAAACATAAGTGATCATAGATCTTGAGAACCTTTAAAATCGACCATAATTGTATAAATGAACCTGACTGATGAATAAATAATAATAGGGCGAAAATAAGGCATGTTAATCGAGGATCGATATTATGTTGAAACTCTTATATTATCCACGTAATTTTCCATGTATATTAGTTCTTTGTATTGGAAATGTTCATTGTTTTCCACTAGTTTATTTTGTAAATTACATCTTTGTAAATGTAAAAAAAAATTCCTTATAAATTATATTTCTATGTAACATCTTTTTTGTAAATTTATTATAATAATGGAATTCCAATATAATTACAATCCTAAACACCTAATATTGCCACATTACTATTTGATCATTCATTCTTTGCATTTGTATATCTTCATTTTACATTTTTTTTATCATTATTCATGCTTAATAATTATGTCTTAATTTCTAAAAATTAGGTTCATAAATAATCATGTTTTGTTAACTTGTAAAATACTATACTTTTCTCAAAAACTTGCTCTTAAGTGATTAAAAGTGAAAAGAAAAAAACAAAAAGAATCAATAATGTAAAATAATTTTAGGTACTTGTCATTTTGCCAAGTATTCTATAAGTTAGGAATATTAATTTTTTTAGATAGATTAGCACCTTATAAATAGACTTCCTCACTTTGGATAAATAGGATTTGGAAGTGATCTTTAGTTCCATTGAATAATAATTGAGCATAATATTAAGCTCCATTTTTTATGTTCCTTTTGACATGATCTTTTAGTATATTATTCTTCATTCTTTAATATTTCTCTTTTATAGATAAACCCTCAGTAATGTTGTTTTATATGTAAATAAAATTTGTAGGCTTGTATATAGAATCCTAAGAACGCAATCCCCCAATTATAATTTGATTACTAAGTCTCTATAATAATAAAAACCCTATTCTCTCTTTCTCTCTCTCTCTCTCTCTTTCAAAAAGAAAAAAAAAAAGAAAAAAGAAGAAAAAAAAAACAAAGAAAAAGTTGTTCATGATTACAAATCCTTATAGGACTTGGGACGGACATGAACCCCATGACCCATTAGTGCAGCCAACCAAACATGAACCCTTAGCCTATCAAGATAATCGAATCAACTTAAAACCCCTAAGTCATCAAGTTTAACCATAAACTAAGTCAAAACATAAAGTCATGAAATACCATCTTAAGCTTGATCTCTAGTATAAACAAAAAGGGCAATTCACAATCTCTTCCACCTCAAAAGATGTCCATGTTGGCCTATTTGACTCTAAAGAACCGGACCTGAAATCACACATGAGAGTTAAGGGGCATTAAGAATAAGTTTAAGGTAATTTTAGTAAGAAAGGGAAAAGTACATAGAATTTGGTTTTCGAAATTTCATTTTAAACTCAAAACAAATTAAATGTATTATTTCACAATTGTAGCATGTTTCAAAGAACTAGAGGTAAGGTCAATCTCCATCTTGTAGTAAATTAATCCCTATATAGGGAGTTGGTAACTCTTCTTTAAAAAAAAGTTTATAATGAAAAATAGTAAATTGCATCCCACATACTAACTCATAAACACTTGAAAGATGAGATTCCCAAAAGGAGGTTCGTTTTGAATATAATACGTAGATTAAAATGAAGTTAGGCATTTATTTTTAAATCCCAAACACAATTATCCTTTGTTAACCCCGTTATTCAGAAGGAGATGAATGACTGATGAGATGAGATGAGATGATTTCCAAATAAATATTGGTTAGTGTTTTATCTCTTTGTGAACAAGAAGGTTTAAATGTAAATTATTGTGCAAAGTTTGTACTTTAGTTGATTTTAATCAATTTCTTGTGAGCTATGTATTAGTCATAGTATACTACTCCTCATTGAGCCAAATGGTTTTATTTGGATTATTTTAGATTTCCAAATCTGGTTTGCTTACTATTTTGCTGTTCCTAGGTTTAGTGGTTAAGGGAGGGGAGGAACTTAGGTTGTAGGCTTTATGGTTTAACTATCCTTCGCTTAATTTTCATGTCCTATTACTTTATGGGTTATTATTATCTTGTCATGATATGTGGGTTATGTAATAATTTGTTTTGGACTGATACTACTATTGCTATTGTTGGCATCAATGTGCAAGTGGGTTGAATGGACGAACTCGATTAGACTTATTTTATCTTGTCGGTTAAATGAATTGGGTCCATTTGGCCCGCTTTATAACATGCCAACAAATGTATACCTAAACCCATTTAAAAAGTGGGTTAAATGGATTAATTTACAAGCTAAAACCCATTTACATTTCTTTAGGCATCATTATTACTTATATTATTATTTTTTAATATGATGATGACTAAAGGCATTTATCCATTTATAAATATATGATTAACTTATATGTACTAATTAACTTGTGCATATAACTTGTACCATCATATAATAACAAAACCGGATATATATTGAGTTGAACTAATGTAATAGTAATGTAAATACATATAATAGTGTAGAATCTTTTGAAAACACTTCATTAGTTTAGGTCTATTGATTATATATAAAAGGAACATATTACTATATTTTAATATGAAATCTTTTGAAAGAACTTCGTGAACATAAATTCTTAATGATAATCATTTAAATAAAAGTCTCTTGTTGTCAAATACTGAAATTATTAAATTATAATTATATATTTCAAATTATCAACTATGCTTCTTCTTCTTCTTTTTTTTGAAAATAAGTGTTTTAGAGTATTCAAGATTTCCATTATCAACTACTAAAGGTGAGTGTGTATAATGAGGGTAAAATATGACACTTTGTCTGTATCTTACCCTATAAATATAGTTTCCAAAAGTTTGGTATTTAAAACCTACCATGTGGCACTTTATAACCACTATATACTCTATAAATTCTACAAGATACAAAGTACTGTGTGGAATGTATATATATATATATATATATATATATATATATACATTTTACTTTATCTTCTTTCAAAATGTTGTTTAAACACATAATCAATATTAAACCTATAACTACACAGATAGATCAAATAGTAATAATTAGAAAGGTTTTTATATTTGCAAATTATTTAATTGTAACAATATAAATTTTGGTAGATAGAATAGAGAACATTCCTACAAATAAAAACATTCAACCATTGGTTAAAGCATATTAAATTATTTTTTTTATATTTTCTTTGCAAATCATAAAAATAAAATTTTTATCAAATCATAATATTATTATACACATGATACAAAACCATGTGTTAAGTAACTTCGATAAAATATTTTGAATGATAAGTTAAGAATTGAGATGCTTGGATATCTTATTAAATTAAAGTTAGTAAAAGAGGAAGAAAACAGCATAAAAATGATATAGTAAAATAAAAAGAAAAAAGAAGGTTTTACCCAAGAAAGAGAACAGGAAGAAGGAAGAGAAGCAAGGGTTTTACCCAAGAAAGAGAACAGGAAGAAGGAAGAGAAGCAAGACTGTAAACACAAAAACATGTTGTCTTAAGGTTCTATTATAAGCTGAGTATTTATTGTTATTTTTTTTAAGGCTAAAAAAATAGCAATAATATTAATTTTTTATTTATTAATATTATTCAATTATTAGTATAATGTCAGTATAGGGTCCATTGAAATTTATATGTTGTATATTTTTAGTATATGTTCTAGAGTGAGTATATAATACTTCGATATTAGACCCGTACTACATCTTATAGGAACAATTTCGAAAAATTACCACTGAAACCTATCATAAAGCTCTCTTTATCCACTCAGAACCTATCTAGTTGAGCAGGGTGTAGATAAGTACCATGTACGGTATGGTTACCTGCTCACTTCTATCAACTAACCTTGAATCTTCATAAATTTGTAATTGAACAAATACTTCAACCTGGGAACAAAGGCACCACACCTATAGTTTGGCTTGGTTTACTCTTGAATGTAGCATCTACATCCCTTGAGAATAAAATTAGATCGTTAATTTCTTCGTATGGCCTTCTTACCAAATTCCAGTTGAAATCTTTCAAGTGATTCATATGTGCTTTTTTTTTTTTTATTGCTTTTTTGAGGATATTAAGTTATAGTTTTACTAAAATTACTTTAGTATTCAAATATTTTTCTAGATTGACTTATTAAACTTTTCTGAACCTTACACTTAATTTTTTTATTTTTAGAGCTAACCATTTAGACCTTAAATTTAAAGAAAAAATAATGAGAACCATATTTGATTTCTTGTATGACTATTTTAGCATTTCAAAAATAATGAAAATGTTTTTATTATTTTTTACTATGTTGTTGAATGATGTAATAGTAAAATATAGTTTAAGAGCACATTTTATAAATATTTTAAGGTTTTTTTTTTTCAAACTATATTATAATTTGAAGGAGGGAAACTGTGATCTATCCTATTAGGAAATTAGTATTCATACCACTAAACTTCAATAACTTTGTAAAAATTTTAAGGTTTAAATGCTTAATTTAGAAGGTAAAAGGATATAAGCACAAATCAAGTAAATGTGAAGGAGAATATCTGCAATTTAATCAAGATATTAGTTATACGAGTACTCGGATTTAGTCAAGATAGTAGTTATATCTTTTGGAGTATAGATGACATTGATAAACACTTGGGGTAATGAAACCGTCCATAGGAATAGGATATTCTATTTGTTGCAATCAAAATATAACGATGTAAAATTTGACTTTTTGAAATAATATAATCATATTGAATGGAGAAAAAGAAAACATTTCCCAAACATAGAGTTGGAACTTAAAATCAACCGGATAAACGACGATAATCTTATGAAAAAAAAAACGAAAAAAAAAAAAGAAAACGATGATAATGAGCTCAATTATTTGTGCCTCAAATCGTAAAAGGGAACGTCTGATTTAATGGAGAAGTCGAGGATTAAAAGTCCCTTTGCAAACATGTAATAAAAATTCAACAAACTAAATTTATTGACGATGCTAGGACCTTATAATCCAATTGTTATAAACGTTATTGTCCAATATAAATAAAAAGTTCAATTTCTTTATTTCCGATAATTTTCTTTGTTGTCAAATTTTTTTTTTTTTTAAAAAAAACATTTGTGATTACATTGTAATGAAATTTATTTCTAAGCTTTTTATTATGTTCATCTAGGTTCAACTAAAACCAATTTATCTACGAATCCTGCAATATCGATTAAACCATGTGAGCCATAACGACACAGCCTACCATATGAGATTAGGGCAGTTTCAGGAGCACAAGTTTATGCTAACTTTTTCAATGGGTTTGCACTAAAATAAATTAAGGATTTTATAAGAATGCAACCTTTTTAAGTAATTTCTTTTGTTTTCCTTTATTTGATGCCATTTAATCACCAAATACCAAGTACAACAAGGGAGTTGCGAAGAGAAGTCGGGTGATAGAAGCATTTGAATTTATGATTTTAAGTAATTTAGTATTTAAATATTTAAAATTTTAAAATTTATCCAAATAAATGACTGAATTTTAAAATAAATTTTAAAATTTATTCAAAAGAATACTTTAACTTTAAGATATCTTAAAATTTAGGCATTCATTTGAATGGATCTCAATGTTTTAGATATTAAAATTAAAATTTTAAATATTTGGATACTAAATTGTTTGAAATGATAAGTTCACATTTCTATATCTATTATCTTGAGAAGTCGGGCACTAAACAGGATTTTTTTTTTCTTTTTTAGAAAAATTAAGGTTAGTTTCTGAATTAGGTCGCCCTTTGAAGCACACCTGCGGCCTGCATAAACCATTCAACTTCGTACAAATCAAAGGAATAAAACAGTTAAAGAAAAAGTTTTTCTAACATTATATCAAAAAGAAACGTTCAGCTTCCTGCAAATATAGCAACATCTACACGGGTGGATCTTCAATTAATCAATAAGGTTTTCCAACGACGAAAGTGCTCCAAAATATACGAAAAAAAAAACAAAAAGATCGTGATGCATCCTTGCGGACATACATACAACACGCACACACACACATAAATATATGGTTTACGTACATATATTTTTCTAAAAGTTATTTCTTTTTTAATTTTTACATGTAGTTGAAAAAAGATTGTTTTCAATATATTACATAATAGATATTGTATACAATCTGTGACTGAAAATAGAACTGAATTTTGTGATCGAAAAAATTCATATGGCAAATGTTAGTAGGCATTTCTATGGCAATTGTTAAGATCGTTAATAAAGCAATTTCTTTTTTTTTTTAATATGATTATTTTTTTGAACAAGTATATTATCAATATGTAAGATAAGAAAAATTAGGAGTATCCAATTCATATACGGAATTGGAAGTCTTTTCATTAGTTTGCCGCTTATGTGTTTGTTACTATGGTTTTGGTGTCTAATTAATTTTATATCTTCATGGTATAGATTACAGAGAGAATCATAGGCTTGAAAAATGGTATGTGTTTGTTGCACCACAAACAAAGTTGTAATACTAACTCCAAAACCATGTTTCAACTCCAAAATAAATTGCTACACAAGAGGGCATGATGGACTAACGTAGAGCATCTTATTTAGCGTAAAGGATTTGTGAGTAGTGATAATCTGCACGAAGAAAAATAAATGATAGTAGAATCCGAATAATGATATAGTAGTGTAACGTCCATCCAATTAAGTTCAAAATAAAAATAACAGTATTGGTGATAATGGATATTGCTAATATGGTTTTTGGGGGAGAGAGAGAATTGGCAAAAAAGTATCCAAAGGGAATTGGATCCCCTTACTTGATCCTTTCCTTCTTATTTGTAGGTAAGGGTACTAACTTGCTTGAATAGTGACGAGAGAGAATTAGTTGGGATAAAATCCAAAGAGGTGGCACTATTAATTTGAGAAAAGAATTCTATGTTTTTGCCAATTGGAAGAATCTTAAGGATTGGGCTTGTCACAAAGACATGGGAGGCCGCAATAGCCTAGTGACTAGACCTATGGATCGTGTGTTAGGATGTCATTTAGCATTTAATAAGAAGAAAGAAAGAAGTGAGGAGGACGACAAGTTTGGTGGTATTGCGTAACTCGTCTTATAGAGGCCATTTAGGCTAGTGGGGCACTCTTTTCCGATGGTTAAAAGGTGAAACACAAGATCATTGAGAGGGGCCCTAAGTGCTTGGAGCTCAATTTGGAAGTACTTGATGTCTTAGCTCTTGTTAAAGATCATGTGGGCTCTTTAATTGCGTGTACCTAGAGGGGAGCTCTAGGGATCGTAGGTGTTTTGGAGCCCTTTGAAGTCTTCATTTGAGCTGCGAGCTCTAGAGGTAGTGTTATTATGCATACTCAAGTTGTCTTGTGTACTTGGTGCGAGAAAGTGCCTAATGAAGGCGAGAGGGACACTCGAGCAGGTTAGTTGAGCTTGGTTATGGGTTTAGACTTCTAGAGCCTAGAGCCAAAAGGTAACCGTTAGCACTTGCCCCCTACTCTTGTTGATGTCAGAATGGTGAGTAGAGTAATGTACGGTTGAGTTTCAAAGGCCAAAGCCTTTACCAAGTGTACTCCAAGGAGAGGTGTAGTTAGCCTTAAATGTTCAAATTAGAGGAATTGTTAGGAGTTTACTTGACGTGACTATTGAAGTAACTACTTCAGGTAGTCTTTTCCAATGCAATCTTTTCCCAAGTAGGTAAGCATAGTGTTAGCCATGGGACAGTGTGCTGCATGCATAGCTACTAATGCTCCTTCGAAACATTGTAATCATTGATTAATGGTCATATTAATGGCAATCCTTTATCATTATCTTCCCTTGACCGTTGGATGGGTTAATAGTGATACGTTTATGGCATAGATCTCTCTTCAACACAATAGAGTGGCTGAGTGGAAGAATGAAACAGTACTTGACATGGTTAAAAGCATGCTTAAGATTAGAGGAATGCCACATCAATTTTGAGTTGAAGTGATTGTCATTGCAACCAACATTTTAGATAGGCATCCAACAAAGAGATCTATAATTGTACACCTAAAGAAGTATGGTCATAAAATAACCTAGATGCGAGCCATTTTAAGGTGTTGGGTCTTTGTGCTTTAGGTGCATTCTCAATGAAAAGTGGAAGAAACTAGATGATAAGAGTAAAATGTGGTATTTTTGGGTTATCATCCTATTGGAGCTTATAAGGTCTATAATTGATATATTGGTGAAGTTATTACCATTAGGGATGTGGTATTTGATGGCTAGTAGTTCTTGGAAACATGGTGCTATTCTGCCTATTGATATAGCAGAGGGGTTAGAACTTGTATCAGAAACTATACTAGTTATATACTATGAGAATTAGCCACTATCACAACAGAGGTCTTGAGGCTTAAACAATTTCCACGGAGGTTTAATAATTATGAAGTGTTTCCACGTAATGCTATCATAGTTAAGGGTGATTTGGTTCATTTGGCTTTTATTTTTTGATGTTGAACCAATAAGTTTTAAAGAGGTCATTGTTGAGCCTAAGTAAGTAGCTATCATGGAGGATGAATTTAAAGCAATAGAGAAAAATCAAACTTAGAGTTAGTGTCCCTATAACGTCATAAGAAGCCTATAAATGTGAAATGGGTGTTTAAAACTAAAGTTAAACTAGATGATACAATTGCTAAGCATAAACTAGATTAATGGCAAAGGGATTTTAATAAAGGCTAGTTTAAATCATTAGGAGGTGTTTACACCACTAGTTAGGTTTGAAACTATTGGAGTGGTGGTTGTTATTACTAGTGATGGAGATTGGTCTATGTTTCAATTAGATATAAAGTTAGCATTTTTGAATGGTCCACTAAATATAAAGATATTGGAAGCTTATGAGTTGGGACAATTTGATCTAAAAAAACATTATTGTTTTAGATGCCATCAATCTTGCAATCTCAATTTAGATGATAAATGTTTAATAAGAAAGAATAGCAAATTGATTTTGATACTGTATAATTCATTCGAGGGATGAAATAACCTTAAGAAACTTAAATGTAGTAACTTCTAAAGAAGGTATTTATGAGCTTGAGAAAATGATTAATTACCTCTATTACTTGAATAAAATGGATGTCAAACAATTGTCAGATTATCCAAAAGAAAATGATTAATTACCTCTATTACCTGAATAAAATGGATGTCAAACAATTGTCAGATTATCCAAAAGAAAATAATGAATTTTCAAAGGTCCAAACCTTAGAAAAAATGGTGGCTAGTACCATTGAAAATCTTATTAAGGATGAAACTGAAGATAATTCAGTATCTTGGAGCCAATATAGAAAGAAGCACTCATAGTCGTAACAATTATTCACAATTTTTTTTTGTTATAGTTCGTATAAACAACACTGAAATTTTTAAATTCAATGAGAAAAGTTAAGGATGGAATTCATTTATATTTTACTAAGTTATCCTAGTTATATTTGTAATTTTAGAGAATTATTAATACATAATATTGATGAGATTATAGATTTTTATAAGGTTTTTCTTAAAAATTATTGTCTTATTAATTTATGGAAATTATTAGTTTTATAAACTAGTTCAAGTTGGGATAAAAAAAAATATTATTTTAAAACGATTATTAATTTATAAAAATTTAGCTATATATAAGAAATTACAAGTATAAGTAACCCTGCGATATTTATATCTCGGTACACTTTGACCTAGAATGTGCAAACATCTGCGTAAAACAAGGATCCACTCATTCTCTTTAAGTACTCCCATAATGAAGTAATTTCCTTCAGCTCATGGACTCGAATCACAAATTCTAATTAGGATTTCCGAATGTACCAGATCCAACTCCATAGCAGATATGATATCTAGGTAAACAAATCCACTATTTTAATTAAAAAAGGCCAATCTACAACTCAGCATCATTGTTCGACCTAAACATTTTACGAAAAAAAAACAAAAGTAAGTGTACATAGAAAACTGTTTTGAGATAGTTTTAAACCCATGTAGTTTCGAACGTACATCATATGTTGTCCTCGGTTTTTTCCGCCGATGACATCCAATGGAGTGCACTTGTTAATGGAAAAGAAAAAGATATTAGATTTCCAGGAAAAGTGATTTTGGGTCTCCTATATGACAATTTAACCATTTTAAAAATAATAAAAAGTGCTTTTAATATCCCTTCGTTATTATGTCCATTGATAAAATACTGAAATCATAGAGTTTAAGAACACTTCTTGTAAAGATTTTAGGATGTAAACACCTAACTAAAAGATAAAGGCTATAAATATATGTAGAGTTAATATAAAGAGACTCCAATTTGGCCAAGACATTAAATATAACTTTTAGGAGTATTATTGACATCGATAGTAGAATTTATCTCTTTTGTTGTAGTCAAAATGTTGACCTTTTTCAATACTACAATCATACTTTGATTTTTGAATGAAAAAAGAAAATAATATTTTCCACAACATAGAGTTTGCACTTAAAATTAATTACATAACTTAGATTATTGTAACTCAATGGTATAAATATTGATTTTTTAACTAAATGAATTAAATTTGATTCTCTCTTTCTTAATGTTGCAATATTGCAATATGACATTGATAAAAAAAGAAAAAAGAAAAAAGGTATTAATCGGATAAACAACGGCAATATTGAATGCATATGCTTGCAAAGAGCATTTGCACTCTCTTGGTTATATTCGAGGAATTAGTTCAATTATTTGTGCCTCAAATATAACGGAGAAGATGAGGATTGAAAATCCTCCCAACAAACATATAATAAAATTTTAACAATATAAATTGATTGGTGATCCCAATATCTTCTAATCCAATTGTTACAAACGTTATTGTCCAATATAAATCGAACACCTTCGGTTCCTTCATTTCCCATCCTTTTTCTTTTTCTGTTAGCAGGGAAAAAAAGAAAATAATTTGTGATTACATTGTAGTGAAATTTGTTTTTAAGCTTTTGATTATTTCATCTGAGTCCAACTGAAACAAATTAGTAAACCATTTGATCTGCGAATCCTGTAACATATATTAATGAATTCTTTTTTTCTTTGTTCTTTTTCCTTCATTTAATTTCTTTACGTTTTTCTGTGCATCAAGTATTGATGCCATTTAATCAACATGTAGCAAGTACAGCAAGTTGCAGTGGGAGATAATGTTAGGCACTAATCAGGATTTCTTTTTCTTTTTTCTTTTTTCCTTTTTTTTTGGGAAAAGCGAAGTCTCTGAATTGGGTTGATTGCCGTTTGAAGCCCATATCCGGCCTACATAAACAAGTCAACGTTGTACAAATCACAGAAATAATACGTTTAAAATAAGCTTTTATAATGTATTATAAAAATAAGAAACCTTCAACTTCGTACATATTCCCATGATTTTAGAGCAGAGATCCTTCTGTTAATTAATAAGGGTTTTCCAACGAGGAAACGTGCTCCAAAATATATGCTAAGATCGCGGTGTGGCTTCGCGTATACATTCATACATATGGTTTAGTTAGTTTTTATATGTTCGTTGCCAAAAAGGTGGTTTTTTTTTTTTTTTTTTCACATGTAGTTGGAATAGACTATTCTCAATATATTATATGACACATATTATGTACATGGTCGAAAATAGAACCAAATTTTACTATGCAAAAAATTCATATGAAAAATGTTAGCGGGCATTTCTATGGCAATTGTTAAAATTCCAAATAAAATAATTTTTTAATATGATTATCTTTTTGATCAATTATATTATCAACATCGAAAATAACAAAAATATTTCTTCTACATTACCACTTAAAAGTATCCAATTTATACTTTTATTTGTGGCAACTGGGAAGACTCTTCATAAGTTTGTCGCTTGCCTGTTATCCTATTAATTTTCGATTTCCATTGTATAGATTACAAAAAAGATTCGATGGTACAGGACAAATCATATGCTTAAAAAAATGGTATTTATCTGGTGTGTAACATATGTTTATTGATATTTAAAAAAAATTATATAATTACAAATTGTATAAAAGATATTACCAAAAATACCAATACTAGTATTTATATATATGTTTCATTTTCAAGATAAGATATAGCAATAGTATATGAAAAGTAATATCGCATATTAATGATACGATATACATACAAATATTATGGTATAATTTGATTATAAAAACTGAACAGGACAGGACAAATATAAGGAGGATTGGACAACATAAGCTTATTGTATTATATTTGATTTGTATAGTACTGAATATAAAATTTATATTAAAAAAATTAATTATTTATATTATAAAATAAATAATTTTTTATAATATTTAATAAAAATAATGTTTATTAACTTAATATTATAACATGAAGGGATACTTTTGAAAATGCAAAATGTTTTTCGTTTTTGTTCAATGAATTTTGTTTTTATATTATAGTTTAAATAAAACAAAATTTAAATATTTTGTTTAATCTATTAACCTAATTTTTGTCCAATCACCAAGTAAATTTACAAATCAAACATAAGATACAATTTTTTATCCAGTTTAGTACTACAAAAATTAAGCAACTAAATGTTACTTAATATCGCATCTTCTAGATACGACATATATCTAAATATACTTTTAAAAATGTCATATCTTAAAGATACAATATATATACAAATATTAATATTGCATCTTAAAAAAGCGATATAGCATTGATATTGTGGTAATTTTCTTATACAATTTCTAATCATATCATTTTTTTTTTAATTTTGACTATATACATACAATTTTCTCTATTTGTTTGTTTCACCTCCAACTAAGTTGTAACAACGACTCTATAAAAATGCTACATAATAGAGTGTGATCGAATGATATAGTTTCCAAATAATGTTAAAATCGTGAGAAGAAAAACAAACGGAATTAGAATCCAAATAATATGGTGGTGTAATTTATTAGGTTAAATTTGCTGGGAAGAATTAAACACTCACACACACTTGTACTCAAGAAAACATATACACACAAGGAAGATAGTCAGAAGTTTTTAACTTATATTCACTCTATGTCCCTTGTAGCGATACGCTACACGCAGTTCACTTTTGCACACTCTTTGTATCGCACACGCAGTACCACAGACTGCACACTTTTTGCCATGAATTACACTCTACACTTAAATTCCAACTGACTCTATTTATAGTAACACCTGACTTTCACTAACCACAAACCGCCTTGCTACATTAATTGACAGTTGTACACGTTTAGACCAATCAAAATTACTCTCGACAAAATTAAAGTTAAACATAGGTATTGTAAAATATTAACTGCATATCAAATCACACACTAGACAACACATGATTTGGTTGTATATTTCATATTTACACATTCCATTTAATAGTCATTTCTTCATTATTAGATTATAAATACCGAAATGAGCATAGAATATCATTTCGGATGAAACAAAAAAGAAAGGAAAAGTTACAATACACAAGAAACTTTTTTACCAAAATATGAAATGAAGAAGTTAATACTCATAGCACTGGTTCAAATATACACAAACATAGATGGTTCAATGTACCCAGCAAAGTGACAACACATTATCATTTTTCAAAACAAATTACATTTTTATTAACTAGTTCAATACATGCGAAAAATATTTCGCCAAAATCCTTGCTCGTACTTTCATTCAAGTGTTCCAAGCCGTGAATAATGAGTGATCCGTAAACTTGACCTTTTTTTACCTAAATTTATATATTTCTGTGATATATATCATAAACACATGTGTTATGTTAGACGTTTATACACACCAAAATTTATTTGCACGTAACTATAGACTTCCATTTTTCTTTTATGTGTGTAAATATATTAAAGAGCGTAGAAATTAATACCACTTTCTAAGTTCCTTTTAAAATCCTTTGATTTAGAGTTTGTACACTTATATAAATGGCGAGCATATATATAAAGAAAAATTAATTGTTTAATATTTTAAAGAATAATACATTTAATAAAATTATACTTTACTGTTAAGACATTTTCAAGTATCGTCAAAAGTCAAATCTCATCAAAAGCGTTTGATTTTTTGATTTCTATTTATTCTCATGAAGCCATGAAAGTTTTTCTTTTTGCCTTTTTATATTTTTTATGCTCATATATTTGTTAGTAAAAATCACTAAACAATTGCTCTAATACTGAATATTTTCGATCAAATGATCCACTACAAGAAATTCAATGAATTATTACTATAAAATAACCTTTTAGGATGATTTTTTTTCTTTTTAATGCAACTAGTTACTCACTAAAAAAAATATGCAATTTTTCTTTTATATTATTATAATGGTATGACATAAAAATATACAGATAAAATTTCATATATTTTGTTACTTGAATAGATGTACATTTTATTGATTGAGTATAAAATTAAAAGAAAATATAGTACATAACAAAATAATATTGATAACAAAGTAGTATATCTAATAAATAAACAATCATAAATTGCATAAATGTATCACTAATAAAAAAAAAAAGACAACAGTATATCGTTATAGAAATAAAGAAAAATGTAAATACCTCCTTACAATAGCTAACTCGTTATATTAGAAAAATAAAATCATCACAAAATGATATTTGGTGTGATATTTCGTTGTTGGAATTTCTTCTAGTGATTTTCATATTGACTCAAATAATATAATATCATGTTGGGTATGTTAGAATATACTAGAATAAAATCACAATTCTAGATTCTATTTCATTTCTCTTTAGAGTACATTTAAAAGGCAAAACCACAATTATATGAAACTATTGGTTTTTGCTTTAAGAGAAAAGCAGAATTGTGATTCCATTCCCTTTCATTAATTAAGATTAATTACAATTACTTATTTAACTTTCAAATAAATTATAGTATGCAATAATTAATGATAACATTTTTTTTATAAATAATACTTTTTACATATTTATTATCATTCTATTCAATTATATTCCGTGGTTATCTCTAAATATAAAAAAAATTCCTTATTTTGGTTCTAATTCTATTCCATTCCAAATTATTTTTTCTACTAAAGGTGACATAAATTCGATTCTTCTGCATGATTTTATGTATGTCCGGACTAATATAAATACCTTCGATATTACTTTAATGAAATACCTTTTCTGCACAAAGTACCGTGCAAACGAGTTTAATCATTTGATGAATCGACCCGGTTGGCAATGCATTACTTATTTGGGGCCTTTGGCCATTATAGGCATTAGTGACGCAATATGTTTTCAGAGCTTATCTCGTATGTGAAGTGGAGTGCATCTTGAATTCTTTCTTTATTTTATTACACCCCACATATAAAAGTATTGTACTAGGTTATTATATGCTTACAGTTATATATTTCCAATACTTAAGGAGATAGAGATGGCTTTTTGTGTCTTATATAGTTAAAAGTATTAATAAGTTACAATTTAAATAAAATTACATTGATGGAAGTTATAATTAGAATTGAAGCTACAATGTTAGAGAAATGGAATTAAGGTCATATTTCAGATATTATGGTCGAAAAGTGGAGGAAGAAAGTTGCGATATCATTTTTGTATTTATTCTTCATATTCTATAGAACCAAGACACAATAGTATAGTTTAATTTTTTGCAACGCATTGCAGAATGTTTGTGTTTATAGATAATGGTTAAAAAAAAAAAATTACCTTTAACGTCTTCTATGTAATTTTTTTTAATATTTAATAAACCTTAAAAAGGTGGAAAGCTTTTGCTTTGAGTCTTTAATTAGTACCCCCGTGACGTCACTTGTTAACAAAACCTAAATAACATACACCTAGGAAAAAAAAAATGAAAAAAATGATATTATCATAGGCAATATTAACAAATGTCCCTAGTAAACTAATTATTAATCTAATTAACGATTTGGAAAAAAAAAAAGAAGAATCTAACTAAAGAAACTTAATATTTTTATATATTTTGTGTTAAATGTGCAATCAAACTTGAAAAAAGTGAGAATTTTTTTTTTAAACCCTAGCAAATATCCTAATACTTGTGGTACTCTATCATTAATAGTATGTTTGGAATGAGAGGAAAAATTGAGTGAAAGAAAGTAAGAGGAAATAATTAGAAAAGAAGGAAAATAGATGAGAAGGAAGTCTATTTTCATGTTCAAAAGCTGGAAATAATTAGGAAAGAGTAAGAAGGAAAATGCTTTTTAAATTAGATTTAAAAATAATTTTTACTATACAATTACTACAATATCTAAAAAGATGAAACAACAATTTTAAATTTAAAAGCTATCATTAGAACTTTATCACCATTCTCTCCTAGTTATTCCAACTTAGAGGAAAGAAAATTGAGGATCTAAAACTCTCATCTAAATCTATGAGCTCTCATTTTCTTTCCTTCTCTAAATAAAGAAAAGTGACTCTATTTATTTATTTATTACTTTCTATCTCCTCCCAATTCTTTCCTATTGTCAAAGGAAAATTATTGTAATTATTTTAACTTGCTAATCTCAAACACATAGTGCTTTGGGTCCATACCAACCTTTACAATCGACTCAATTTATATTGGCATTTGTGCCTATATTGGTGGATGAATTACTATTGGCTGTTACCCATGTGGAGAAGATTTTGTATGGACAAGTGAAGATATGATCTTGCCAGGAAACAACAGTAAGCCAACCCAGGATTTAGAGAATCCAAGACGACATATAATAGTCAGCGTTACCAAATCCGTGAAAAAGCCACCAAAATTGAATCGAAGTAAATTAGATTGAATAAAAATATTATAATATAATTTATATTTATTAATAAAATAATAAAAATTTATTTATTTTTTTAAAAATAAAAGTTAATAGTCTTTTACAGTTTATATTTTATTTTTTTTATCTATTTTTTTAATAAATTGGTATATTTTCTAAAATATATAAAAAAAATAATATATTTTGATTTAGAAAAATCCCGTAAATTCTTATAAAAATCAAGTTAAATTAATTGGATCAATTGATTAAACCAGAGTTACTGTGAATGAAGACTTAAGGGATGACTTAAACTAGTTTTATGGAGGAGTTATATCCAATTAGGTTGGATCGAAATGACCAACCTGATCAAATAACATTAATAATATTATCTTGTTGAGTGCTTTGAGATTTAATAATTTTTAAAAAATGGCAAAGAAAGAAAAAAACATGAAAAGCATATGGAGATTTTGGTACATGTATTAATAGAGATATCATTCAAAGAAAATTGAGATTTTGTAAGTTGATTGTGTAAGTCTTTGTAACCCCTATACCCTAGAAATTAAAAAGGAAAGGAAAAGTTAGTGAGAGGTGCATGTAAAATAAATGAATATGAGTACATCTACTTTTGTTTATAGAGACATTCAACAATATATTGAAACGATCCCATAGCCCAATTGACAAGCTTCACAAATGCAAGGGTTTTGGCACTTATTTCAAGTCAATGAAGGCAAATTAGACAACGAAACGAGATTCAAATAACCTTTCTGGCAAGGTCTACGCTTATTTCGTCGATATCGAGCAATTTGCCTTATTACTTTCGCATGACCTTCCTTGTTTTCAAAGTAAATAATTTCTCAAAGTATCCAAGGAGTAAGCCGCATCAAGTTGAGTGCGTCTTTTCAATTGGATGGTGTAGCATGAGAAAGAGATAGCCAAATGCCCCAATTCATGATGAAGGTCACATCAAAACCATTATTCTTGATGTAAAAATAAAAGAAAACAAACCCAAAACCATCACACTTTTTTTTTTGTTTTTTTTTTTTTTTTGTTTTGGTAGAATCTTCATTGGTTTGCGCTTCTACTCCATAGGCGAGGCAACAAGGACCCAATTGGTTCCAGTTCTCGATTGCAGCCAGAGTCTGGCAATTACCAACGCTTTAAGGGGCATTGATTCCAAGTTGGGGAAAGTAAATTTGGGATTTTATTTCACGTTTATTAATCAATATCCACGTAAATAATTTTACGATGGATATTAAATCTCTTTTACCTATGAAGCTGGAGAAAAATAAAACATTATACCTCTAAAAAAAGTTTTAAAAATACTAATATATTATGTAGATTAATTAATAGTATATAAATATTAATATGCATTAGCTTTTATGGTATATATTAGTGAAAAATGGCCTCATATTATAAAAATAAGTACAGCAATTATAGTTGCCTCATTGTTATAATAAATGTAAGACACAGTGTAAGTAGATGGCTAGCTATTTCCATGTATTGGGGATCAAATGCAAGAAAAATATGGGGTTGGGGTTATTTTAGCAAATGTCTAAGATAATGATAGGAAACTAAGATTAGAATATAAATTGGGGTATAATAATAATAATAATAATAATATTTTGATAAAATAAAACATCAAAAATTTTTTACGGTTTTAATACTATAAATATATCGATATATAGAAGTATACAATTTTTTTTTTAAAAAAAAATAGCATGTATAAATGAGAAAGTATTTTTCCAATCGTTGAGTTCCATGCCAAGTGTCAATCATAAAGGAATCCTAGGACTCCTCGACCAAGTACAGTACAGAAGGGAGGGCGTGTGACGTCCTGTATTTGGATATTCTTAAGAACAAAAATGGACATACTCATCCGTTTCGCACTTGAGTCATCATGACCCCCAGGTCGTTGGCTAATTGAATAATTTAATCTACGGGCAAATGGGAGCGTACACTAGATCAGGTGAAATTTGTCATGGACTCCACAACTGAAAAGCATGGTTGGAGAGATTTTCTTTGTCTAACGAAATAAGAAAAGGTTCCCGTCGTAAAAGGACAAGAATGGGCACGGTAAACGTGGCACATACCAACACCCGGATTCCATCACCAGTGGACGGTGCCCATACCAACACCCGGATTCCGTCACCATGTGGACATCAATGGAATAATAAAAAAAGTAATATTTTTGGGGTTTGGAAAAAGTAAATGGTAAAAGTAGATGGAAATTGATGGGAAGAAAATAATACGAAGAACGACTTTTTTTTTTTTTTTTTTTTGTTACGTAAGAAGTAAATGGAGTGAAACGTTTCCTTTGGTTCATAAAATAAATAGGAAATTGAAGAAATAAAACTATATAGACAAAAAGTAGATAAAAGTATTGTTATTAGTCATCTAACTATAACTTATTATCAAGTTTTAGTTATTTTCTAACGGATTAGATTAACTTTCTAATAGTATTTATATAAAAATGGTATTGTATGACCATTTATTAATTTTTTTACAGATACCAATGATATTGTAATTATCAATACTATTACTAGAAAATTGATATATTTTCAAGATTCGAAGTTATTATCTAATGACTTACACCGAGTATATCCTAAAACGAGTTTCTTTTTATTTAGTTTTGATGTTTATTGGGAAATTTTGGCATTACTTTCTATCTCCTATTTTTCTTTAATTTTATAGATATGTTATTTGAGCTTAATATATATATATATATATCTATCTATATATATATCCATTTCTCCTAAATTTTCTATCCATTTCTATTTCCATTCATCCTGTCCAAACATTAGAAAACCGCCACCACTTTCCTTGGCTTCTTTAATAAAAGGAAGCTCTAAGTATACCGCATGGCCTAAGCTGTGCAAATAGGTAAATTGTGTTACACAAAATGGTTCATTTTGGTCATCTTATTGTTGTAATTTGTACATAATGTGTCAAAATATTTATGATGTATTTATGGATATTATTGATAAAAAGGTAAGTATTTATTGTATTTATATACATTTCTGCTAGTATATATTTTACAATAAAATCTCATAGATAATTAGAGTTTATATAGAATTATAATAAAAGTATATTATCAATGAAATTCCATTACATTGTATTATCTAAAAGTTATTTTTAATCAGATAAATATCTGGATAGTACATAGATATCTAGACCAATACGTTATATAACTAAAATCGTTCTCACTAGATTGGGAGAAAGATACCCGAGTTATACAAGTGGGTATCTAAAGTTAAATAAGTATATTAAACACAACTCGCAAATAGAGGACACCACAAATTTAATATCATTGATTCCTCCTTTAAATGAACGAGTGTAAATAATCCCTAAACTTGAAACCTTCATATATTCTAGATATAGGATGTTATACTTTAGTGCTGTTAAACATAGTCTTTATTTAGATTGTAAATAATAAGGTTATTAGGTATGATATAAAAAATAAAAAGCATAGTGATGAGTTAAGATATAATTTATCACTCTCTTAGATTAAAGAGTCGATATCTAGAGCCACTTAGTTAAAATAATAGTGACTTGTAAGCTCGTAGTTACGGTAAGTATTATTAAGTCTATTTTATCTTGGAAACCAAGTAAAATGATTAAACGTTGATAATATAACATAACATGCAATGGTTTAATCAGGATATCATTTGATGAAAAGATTTAATTACGTGGTAATCAGTTAATAATGCTTTCTCATTCACCTTTTTCTATTACGTTAGATGATCAATAATTGTTATTAGATAGTTACCTTGGTTTATATTTATATATATATTACCTTTATGTATAGAAACTTAAAAGGTCATATATTATAGCACAATTAATGGGAACAGAGTTTTGATAAGGATACTAAAATTTTTCAATATTTATTTTAGAGTTAGAATCAATAGTATATATTTGCGGTTATGGACTTTTTAAAGATTATGTATTTTATTATTATCTTTTTGTATATGAATAGATGGAATTTATTAATTCCATGTTTAATTCATGGCAATTGAAAGGATATGGAAATTATACTATTAATTCTGTGTTTAATTGTTATACAAGTGAAAGGTTGTAGTAATTAAAAAGTTTATGGAATGAAAGGTCTCTTTCATTAGTTTTAGTTAATGTTTAAAAGAGACAAAAGTAAGAGAAAAAGTAATGGTGATGATTTTCTATTTTAAAGAAACACCTTAAGAAAATGCAAGAGAGAGATGTATAATTTTTGCTTCATATTTTTTCTACTTCTAATCCTAATTATCTAGTAATATAAAGGATTAGAATTTGTTCTTATTAATATGTGTGAGGATACCATTAAAGAGATTATGTTTGGAGTCCTTGTAGTGAATACATTTTAATACAACAAATCAAATTCAGATTTCAATCGAACTCCATCCCTAAGAGGAGACGGTACTTCTCATTAGGAGAAAGATAGTTTTATAATCTTTTATTAACATATTTTTTTCATTTCATTTCACATGTGGATCTTAAGATAGGTTTTATAGTTTTTTTTTCCACTACCTTCTTTTAATTTATAAAACTTAATAGTGGTATCAGAGCAACTTTTGTAACATGTAAAATATATGTTAATATTGGCCTAAATTTGATTTATAGAGTAATTATTATGATCTTTATGGGATTTATTTATTCATGTTTACATTATGGATTTAATGTGAAATATGGGATCTTTTTCTTTCAGAACAAAAATATCTATATCTCTTATAAGTGTTAACTGTTGTTTAATATTCATAATATTTTTCGATCCATGGCTTAAGAAATTCCATAAATAATTTTTTTTATGAGAATTTGGTCATAGTAATCCTAATTGTGTATATCTAGATTATAATAATTATTTTGAATCAATTAATTAATATGGCTTATACTATTTATGGAGCTTTTATTGCTTGCATATGATCATGGTAATGGCATGAATGTTTTTGTGTAAATATTTATGGATTTATTAAATAGGGCTTGCATATCCTTCGGAGAGGTTGAGTTCAACAAATAGATATAATTTCTTTTTTTTTTTTTGGGTTTGCATACTCATAAATAAAATATAAATTAAGTGTATGTAGGTCTGCAAACCCAAAATTCAAATTCCATTTGTATTCTATTTCCTATTTTTTTAGAAAGTTAGTTTTAGTAGTAAAAATGGAAGATTGGAGGTCTATATTTATTCGAGACACAAAGAACTCTAGAGGGCTAGAAAGAAGCTACATTTGAGTTAACAGATTTTGGTCTCATGACCTTTTAGTGTAGGCCTAGTCTTGGTCCATTTTTAGCTGGCCCTTAATTATTGCAGTATTATTTTATTATAGTTATTTTATGTATGCAAGTATTGTTAACGATTGACAATAGTACACATGATTGGTGAGACATTATAAAATCTCCTAAATATATTAAGTCAAGGTTCGATAATGTTACCCTCCAATTATAAATTATAAAATAGTTAGGATTTCATGTGAGTCATTATAGCTCAATTGTGAGCTCACATTAAATAACTGTAATTTTTATAATTTATTATTAGGTTAACTTAAATTGAATTATTGATTTGTTAGCTCAGCTAAGGTTAACAATTTAATGGGCAAGTATTGGGTTTCAAAATTATACTTTAAAAAGTAGCCCAATAGTTTATCCAAAAGTCATATAGTTTTATGATTGACAAGTTCATTAAGGCTTATCTAAAATAATGTAATATATATGTACAACTCAACTGTGTACATATTAATTTTATTTGAGATTTTAGATCCACTAGAAAACCTTCCAAGAAGGTTTTTCGAATCTAATAGAGGGGGCTATTTGATCTGAGTAAAATCGTGGAAGATAATTTAAAAGTCCTTTTATAAAATAAATTCATAAACACTAAACTCTACATCTTTTTGTAGATCTAAAATGGCAAATAACAACAATAACATTTTGTTGCAATCTATTCTTGATAAAGACAATATCCTTGTTTGACCAAATTTCCTTAACTAAATGAGGAAATTAAAAATTGTTCTTAAGCATGAGAAAAAATTATGTCCTAAAAGAGGAAGAAATTAAATAACCGGGCAAAGATGCCACCATAGAAAAATATGAGCAATATTAGAAATACTTGGAAGACTTTATTGATGTCTAATGTCTCATGCTATTTGTAATGTCATTTGAATTATAGAAGCAACACAAGAATATGTCTACAAGAGAGATATATGCTCACTTGCAAGAGTTATTCCAGAAAAGTACTAGAGTCGAGTGGTATAATATGTCTCGAGCACTATTTAACTATAAGATAGCTGAAGGGAGCCAAGTTGGGTCTCATGTACTCAAGATGATAAGGTACATAGAGAGGCTCGAGAGCTTGGGCTCTAAGTTAGATGAAAACTTGGTCATCAATCTGATATTGGCTTCTCTACCAGATTTCTTCTCCCTATTTGTCATGAACTATAACATGAATGGAATGGAGAGGTCTCTGATAGATTTGCTTGCTATGTTGAGGATAGTTGAAAAGGACATAAAGTTAAAGTCAAAGATTCCTCAAGAGGTTCTCTTTATTGGTGAGTAGAAAAAGAGAAAGGTTAATAGAACTAACAATTTCAAAGGTAAGCAAGTAAAGAAAGATGAGCAATCCAAGCTTAAGAAGAGGCAATAAAAGCCCAATTCTAGTAAGAAGGAAGCAATATGTTTCCATTATGGTAAGAAAGGCCATTAGAAGAGGAATTATATTCAATTTAAGAAAAAGATATCAAGTGAGAATAATACCTCAAGTATCTTTATGATTAAATGCAATCTTTCTGTTTCTTCTACATGGGTCATAGATACAGGATGTGATTCTTACATCTTTGTTGACTTGTAGGGTCTAAGTGAGAGCAGAAAATTGTCTAAGGGAGAAATGGACTTACAAGTAGCTAATGGAGCAAGAGTTATTTCTTTAGTTGTAGGAACCTATATCATTTCTTTTCCTAGTAGACTTATATTAGAATTAGAGAATTGTTATTATATTCCTAGTTTCACCAAAAATATATTTTCGATATCATGTTTAAATACCAAGGGATTTGTTTTTCAATTTAAAAATAGAAGTTGTTCATTTTATATGAGGGAATATTTTATGGTGATGGAACATTAGTTAACGGTCTTTGTATTCTTAATACTAATGAATTTGTTAGTTGCATCGAGACTAAGAAACAGAAAATGCATGATTTAAATTTAACTTACCTATGGCATTGTAGACTTGGAAAGGTAAACGAGAAACGTTTAGCTAAACTTCATTTTGAAGGTTATTTGGATTCATTTGATTTTGAATCCATAGATACTTATGAAGCATGTTTACAAGGTAAGATGGCTAAGAAACCTTTTACCAAGAAAAGTGAAAGGGTAAAAGAGTTATTAGAACTCATACACAGTGATGTGTGTAGGCCATTATCAACTTAAGCCAGAGGTAGATTTTCTTGCTTTGTGACTTTTACTGTTGATTTAAGTAAATATGGATGTATTTACTTGATGAGGCATAAGTTAGAGACATTTGAGAAATTCAAGGAATTTAAAAGTGAAGTAGACAATCAGCTTGGTAAGAAGATAAAAACGCTTTGTATTGATAGAGGTAGAGAATATCTTAGTCAAGAATCCATTGATTATCTAAAGGAGTGTGGAATAATTTCACAATTCACACCTCCTGGAACGCTAGAGTGGAATGGTGTTTTAGAGAGGAGAAACCGTACCCTAATGGATATGGTTAGGTTAATGATGAGTCATACGAGTCTTCCTTTAACCTTTTGGGGTTATGCCTTCGAAACGGTAACATATATACCGAACCATGTTCCAATTAAGGTAGTGGATAAAACACCATATGAGTTATGGTTTGGGCGGAAACCCAATTTGTCTTATCTTAAAGTTTAGGGTTGTGATCCTTGCGTGAAGAGTAGATTCTTTGATAAGCTTGAAGTAAAGTATATTAAATGCACATTTATAGGAGATCCCAAAGAAATTAAGGGATACTACTTTTATCTTCTAAGTAAGCACAAAGTGTTTGTTGCTTAATATGCTACATTCTTAGAGAGAGAGTTTATCTCTAAAGAAAGCAATGGGAGTAAAGTAGATCTTGAAGAAATTCAAGATTCCATAAATGAGTTGGAATATGAGCAACTGGATGTCAAAAAAATATCATAAGTACCTATGGTGTCATAACCAAAGATTGCTCCTAAAACGCAAGAACTACGTACGTCAACAAAAGTATGTTGAGAACTTGAAAGGTTAAATTTACTCGTAACACATTAGAAAGATGTACTATTTGTCGAAAATGACGAACCGTTGCAATATGAAGAAGCAATTGCTTCATTAGACTTTGAGAAATGGCTAGAAGCCATGAAATCTGAGATGGACTCTATGTACACCAACCAAGTATGGGATTTGGTAGATGCACTAGTTAAGGTAAAATCTTTAGGGTGCAAATGGGTCTTTAGAAAGAAGACTGACATGGATAGAAATGTAAGTACCTACAAAGCTAGGCTAGTAACAAAAGGTTTCACTCAACGTCATGGAATTGATTATGATGAAACTTTTTCTCTCGTAGTAATGCTTAAGTCCATTCGAATTTTGATTGCAATAGCAACTTATAAAGATTATGAGATTTGGCAAATGAATATTAAAACAACTTTCCTAAATGGAAATTTAAAGGTAGAAGTGTACATAGTACAACCTTTTGGTTTTATAGCACCTAAGAATGTCAATAAAATTTGTAAGTTAAAAAGATCTATTTATGGATTGAAGCAAGCTTCTCGAAGCTAGAATTTGAGATTCGATGAGGCAATCAAGGAATTTGGCTATCTTAAGAATCCAAAAGAACCTTACGTTTACAAGAAGGTAAGTAGGAGCAGCACAATTGTGTTCCTAGTTTTATACGTTAATGATATCCTTCTGATTGGAAATGATATACTTACCTTGAAGTCTACTAAGGCTTGGTTAGATAAGTACTTCTCTGTGAAAGACTTGGGAGAAGCAGCCTATATGTTAGGAATTAAGATATACCGAAATAGGTATAAGAGGTTACTTGGACTAAGTCAAAGTACGTACATTGATAAAGTATTAAATAGATTCAATATGTAAAATTCCAAGAGAAGATTTTTTCCTATGTTACAAGGTGTACATCTCTCTAAGGCAATGTGTCTAAAAACATAAGAAGAGAAGGATAAAATGGATAAAGCACCATACGCCTTGGCAATTGGATCCATAATTCATGCCATAATATGTATGCAGCTAAACATCGCTTATGTTGTGAGCATGATGAGTAGATATCGAGCTGAACCAGGTGAGAGCCACTGGACTGCTATAAAGACCATTCTCAAGTATTTGAGAAGAATAAAAGATTTGTTCTTGGTTTATGGAGGAGACAAAGAATTAGTTGTAAGAGGATATACTAATGCTACAGATCAGGATGATATGAAATCATAGCAAGGTTATGTGTTTTGCTTAAACAATGAAGTTGTTTGTTGGAGGAGCTTTAAACAAGAAATAGTGGTAAATTCTACAGCAAAGTTTGAGTACATAGCAACTTCTGAAGCAGCTAAAAAAGTCTTATGAATTAAAAACTTTATCTCCGAGTTAAGGGTGTTCCAAGTATTGTAGATCCTGTTACACTATATTGTGATAATAATGCAGCTATAGCTTAGGCTAAGGAACTAAGGTCTTACCAGAGATCTAAACATGTACTTCGGAAGTTTCACATCCTTAGAGAGATAGTTCAAAGAGATGTTGCGTTGGTTTGCAGAGTAGCAATAGATGAAAATGTTGCTGATCCACTTACAAAAGTCTTACCTCAATTAGAAGCCTGAGACCCATGTGAAGAGCCTAGGACTTAGAATCTATATTACTTAGCAATAGTGCAAGAGGGAGTGCTGTAATTTGTGCATAACGTGCTAAGATATTTTTTATATATTTATGCATACTATTTATAAAAGGCAAATATTTATTGTATTTATATACTTTTCTATTGATATATATTTTACAATAAAGTCTCATAGATAATTAAAGTATATATGGAATTATAATAAAGGTGTATTATCAATAAGATTTCATTACATTATATTATCTAAAAGTTATTCTTGGTTGGATAAATATCTAGAGGGGACATAGATATTTAAACTAATACATTGTATAACTAAGATCATTCTCACTGGATCGAAAGAAAGATATCTAAGTTATATAAGTGGGTACTTAAAATTAAGTAGATATACTGAACATGACCCACTAATAAAGGACACCACATGTTTAATGTCATCGATCTCTCCTCTAAATGAACGAGCGTAAATAATCTCTAAACTTGAGACCTTCATATATTTTGTATATGGAATGCTGTATTTTAACGTCGTTAAATATAATCTTTATTTAGATTGTAAATAATATGATTATTAGGTACGATGTGAAATATATAGATGATAGTGATGAGTCAAGATAGAATTTATCACTCTCTTAGATTAGAGAATCGACATCTAGGACCACTTAGTTAAGATAATAGTGAAATGTAAGCCCGTAGCCACAGCAAGTATTATTAAGTCTATTTTATCTTGGAAACCAAATAAAATTATTAAACGTTGATAACATGACATGCAATGGTTTAATTAGTATACCATTTGATGAAAAGATTTAATTACGCAGTAATGAGTTCTTAGTGGTTTCCCGTTCACCTTTCTTCTATTATGTTGGATGACTAATAACTCTTACTAGATGGTTAACTTAATTTATATTTATATATACATTAACTCCATGTATAAGAACATAGAGGGTTGCACATTATAGTATGATTAATGGAAACAAAGTTTTGATAAGAAATTTTAGTGAATACTAAAATTTATCAATATTTATTTTAGAGCTAGAATAAATTAATCTAAAATAATAAATTGAAAGCAATTTATTTTATCGCACAATATATATTTGCGATTAAGTACCTTTTAAAGGTTATGTATTTTATTATTACCTTTTCGTGTATAAATAGATAGAATTTATTAATTTCATATTTAATTGCTATTGAAAAGTTCATGGCAATTGAAAGAATATATTAATTTCATATTCAATTGTAATTGAAATGTTTATGGCAATTAAAAGGTTGTTTACTATTAATTCTATGTTTAATTATTATATAATTAAAATGTTGTGACAATTGAAAAGTTCATGGAATGAAAGATCTATTTCATTAACTTTAATTAATGTTTAAAAGAGATAAGAGCTGGAGAAAGAGTGATGATGATAATGACTTTTTATTTTAGAGAAACACCTTAAGTGAAGACAAGAGAGAAAGATATAATTTTTGCTTCCTATTTTTTCTAATTCTAATAACAATTATCTAGTAATATAAATTATTAGAATTTGTTCTTATTAACATGTATGTAGATATCGCTAGAGGGATTATGTTTGGAATTCTTGTGTTGAATATATTTTGAAATAACAAATCAGATTCAGATTTTAATTAAACTCTATCCCCAAAAGGAAACAGTACTTCTCATTATGAAAAATATAGTTTTATAATATTTTATTAACATATATCTTTTATTTGCATGTCATATATAGATTATAGGTTTTATAATTTTTTTTCTACTGTATTCTTTTTTATGTATAAAACCTAACACTTATTTGGTGCAAAGAAGTTGAAAGATCACAATTAATATAAAACTTGCTGATAAAATTTTTAAAAATCACAAATTTATGGAGGTCAATCTTACATACTATAGTAATATTGATCGATCAATCCTAGAGTTATAGAGTACTTTCGATAAGTATAAAATGAGTCTAGAATTTAATGTCATAAGTTACGGATTTGCAACATTTGATGTGATCACTTACATATTTCTAATCGTGTAATTGAGCTCCACATTCACAACAGTTTAGTTAAACAATAGAATTACCCGATTATACATGTAGGGTCTTACTGATTTCCATAGATTTTGTTGAGTAACAGAAGTTCTCTCACCATAATTCTTTGCATAAGTATAAGTCTATCAACACACCTTGCGGGATCGACACGGAGTTGACAAATATCAATCTTGCCAACGAGATAATAAAACTGAATCCTTAAGTGAATATGTTAACCTAAGTGAGATATGTCCTTATTGACCATGATCATGAACAAAATAATAGTTAATTTCCATATATTTTGTTCATTCATTTAAACCCAAAAAAAAAAAGGATTAGTCTAAACGTGAATTGCAAATTTGTTGTTAATATAAAGATAAAACTGGTATTGACAACGGAAAAAGAAGATCCCAAAGCAAATGATTTCAACCATACTATCTCTGTAGTACCGATTGCTACGGCCTTATATTCTGCTTCAACTAAACATCAAGAAACTACGGTTTGTTTCTTAGACTTCTGGACTTGCCAAGAATCATGACGAAGCCAAACATATATCCATGAGAAGTTGGACATGAAGCCTAATATGAGTCACAGTAAGCACTAAGAACTAATGACCAAAGGGCAATAAAGAAAATGTTGTCATTCAGAGTTCCTTTAATGTAGTAAAGAAGACATAACATGCTCTGCTTGTGAGGAACTCCTTGACTTTGCATGAATTGACTTAGAATCTACACAAAGTAGACTACATCAGCTTGACTAAGAGTTAGATTATTGAATCTTCCAATTAGCCTCAATATTGACTTGGATCTTCTAAGATTTGACATTCACCTAAAGAAATTATTTTGTTATGGAATAAGATGTGAACAGGGTTCGAGTATTACATCCCTATATCTAACAGTAAATCCGAGGCATGCTTGTATTGAAACATAGAGATGATGGTATCAATACATGTATTTTAAGATCCAAAAACATTCAAGTGATCAATATCCTTAAGGTGAAATATCTATGTAAAGGACCCTTAAGTTCATTACATCAAGTAGTATAGATGGCATTTTATTATATCATCAACGTAAACTAAAAAAAAAAAAAAAAAAAATTCTCAACTTCCCCGTCTTCACTAATAAACAAAGAGTCATCTGCCTTATTCTATTTGAAACCACACAAAGTTAGTGTACTCGATAACGTACAAGCCATTATCAAGGAGTCTGTATGAGACCACAAAGACCCTTTTAATTGACACACTGATTTGAATAAAGTTAGAGTGATTCCTTTAGGTCCTTTTATGTACATTACAAGGTAGAGTGATTCCTTTAGGTCCTTTTATGTACATTACTTCAATTAAGTCGCTGTGAAGAAATATATTGTTGATATTAAGTTTATGTAAATCCCAACCTTTGGGTGCTACCAAAGCTAAGAAACACTTCACCATAGCTAATTTAGAAACAAGAGGAAAGGTTTTAATGCAATCTTCACCTTCTACTCAAACAAATCCTTCAACAACAAGACATGCCTTATATCTTTTAATTGTGCCATCCGCTTCAAACTTATCTTTGTGAACTCATTCATATAAGCAGCCTTCTTACCTAGTGGAATTCTAGTGAATTCCTAGGTTTAATTATCATTTAAAGCTTGAAGTTCATGTTTCATCTTTATGACCCAATTTTGATTCTTAGTGCCTCTTCAGATGTTTGTAGCTCCATTATATTTAAAGAGAAAGGATTTGATGGGTATTACATACTACTTATGATATACAAGTGATGTATAAATACTAATAAAATTTTAGTATACATGGCGAGGGGAAATCATGGGTAGTAATTGATTTGGAAACTACCTATGCAATTATTATACATATCAGCATTTTATTGGTATTTACACGTCACATATGTATAACACATGGTATGTAATGCTAATTAAATCTTTTTTCCTATCTTTGTAATATGATTTTGTGAAGTACAAAAAAGTGAAGTGGAATTTAATGTGTTCTATAAAGCCATACCTTAAGAAGAAGAACAAAACTTATCTGTTGAGAATTCCTTCTTAATGGAAACAAGAGTAAACACATAATACTCCAAATAACATGTTTTTTGGCTTGTTATTTTTTTAGGCCAGTAATATTACAATTGGGGAAGAGGAGAGTCGAACTTAGTCCATTCCATTGAATTGAGTTATCATTGAAGTGTATGAGTCCAATGCATAGGACTCTTTCGCAATTATAGGGATTTTGTGTTTAAGTTTATATTACAAATGAAAGGGTGTAGGTTCTCTTCACTATCAAGAATTTTTGTTTTCTAATTTGACAAAAAAATGTTTGGTGTTCAATTATCAGCTGACATAATGAAGAGAAATGTATCTTCATAGAACTGGACTTCACAAGAATCATGAACTGTATTGCTTGATGGTTGAAGAACTTGGTTACCCTTTTACCCATAGGAATATCTAAGAAATAGATAAGGTTCAAATCCTACTTCAAATATGTCTCTTAGTTTAGGGTTCCTATAAGTATAACATAAGCAACCAAAATCTTTCATATGTTTGTACAAGGGTATTTACCAAATAAGACTTTAAAGGGTGATTTTCCATGCAAGACTCTAATGGGTAGCTTATTTATAATGTAAACAACAATTAAGACACACTCTTCTTAATAACTAATGGGAACTTTAGAGTGAAATTATAATACTCTAGCACAAAAGTAACCAATAAACAAACCAACAAGTGGCTAATGGACTATTCCAACCATTTAGCCTAAAAACTCATAACTAGTGTAAATATTTGATATTTATTACCTTAGCCCCTTATCCCATATAATGGACTATTCCAACCATTTAGCCTAAAAACTCATAACTAGTGTAAATATTTGATATTTATTACCTTAGCCCCTTATCCCATATAATCTAGGTGGGAATCTACTTACTAATCTACTCACTCAGGGCATCATAAACTTACTACTCCTCCCCTTGCCTCTTCTTCTTCCCATTTTCAAAGATGCAATGTATATATCAAATAACATTATAATGGGTCTAATTCTTCCTTCTTTTTCGTTGTATGAAAATTCGATTCATTCTTATTGCCCCATAAGACTAATGCGAGTTCCAATTGTATGAAATCTAAGATTCCTCATCAAATTGTTATAGGTTTGCTAGCTTCCACCTTAACAATTACTTAGCCCAAAAGTAGTCAATAGCTAACCAACAAGTCATTTTTATTCACCTAGCCTAAAGTTCCTAAGTAATATAGACATGATAAATAATACTTCACCTTATAAACTACTACTAATTCTCTCCATCAATTTACTTAGGACTTTACTCAATTAGAAATCTTAGGGCTCTTGCTATTTGAAATATGTCATGACATTTACTTTTAATGACAAAATTTTCAGTGGTGTATAAGGACAAGATGTTTGATGAATAATGCCATGTTGAAGAACTAGAGTAACTTCAAGAGCATTGTTTGATCATATTGACTTAATAATTTTATCAAATCACATTTCAACCATTTTAGAAAAATAGCAATTGAATTCATCATTTCATGAAGTAAACCCACATGGCGCATTAGATAATCATGAACAATTGATAAAAAGTAACGAGGATTGAGGATTGATAATGGAGCTTAAGGGATAGGGACTTAAAATGTCTAAATTGTTAAGCTTTTTGAGTCTAGCTTCATGAGACAACAACAAATTAAAATAAAAAGAAAGAGGGTGGTAGCAAAATAAGAATATTAAATTATCTTCAAATCTACAATTGGATAGTTTATTATATCTAAAGGTGACAAAACATTAGCCAATTGATTTGTGGTGTGGAGCACTCAACCATTATTACATTCTTTCTCCATCGAACCTTCTTAGTTATGCAAATGGAATTTCTATGTTCGTGATTTGATGAATTAGCTTGTATTGTATTACTTTTTATTTCCATTGGTTTGTAAATTTTTGTTTATACACCAGTTTAACTAATAAGGATATACATTGCAAGCCAACTACTTGTTAATAATGGAAGTTTTATATTAAAGTCTATGGTTTTTTCCCCTATTGAGGTTTTTCATATAAATTTGATATCCATATTTATTTATGGTTTGTAGTTTTATTGCATAGTTGTTTATCGCTTATAGGTAAGAAAAAATATTTTATCATTACAAGACTTTTATTTCTCCTAACAAATGGTATTGGAGCTGAATTTAAAAGAAAAAAAATATTGGTTTTTTATGTTAGAAGAATAGTAGAATCGTTAGTATAATGATAAAATTAAATTCATCAAATTATTCAACTCAAAAATTGATAATCAAAGAACTTTTATATTGTAAGGATTTGTATACACCGTTAGATGGTGATAATGCTAGGCTAAAGGATAAATCAAATCAAGCTTAGGTGATCATGCATAAGGAAAATGTTGGTTATATCTAATAATGGATCGATCGTAGTATCTATTGTTATATTGCTCAAGAATCCAAATTCGATGTTCTATGGAAGAAATTAGAGGACATGTATGAGAGACAAATTACCTTGAGTGAAACCTCCTTGATCAAGAGAATAGTAAATTTGAAGTATAAGGATGAATCCTATATGATAGAGAAATTGAATGAGTTTTAGGTTTTAACAAATTAGTTAACTACCATGAAGTTGTTTGATGATGAGATGCAAGAACTATTTTTATTAAGTTAACTACCTAACAATTAGGAGACACTTATGGTATTTGTTGGTAATTCTATTCAAAAGGAAAACCTACCATTATGATGGTGAAGGATAGTTTAATGAATGAAGAAGTTAGAAGAAAAAAAAGCATGTTATCAATTCTGAGACTAGGTATTGGTTATTGATAAAGAGGAAACACATGGCAGAAGCATGATTAGAGACTCATTGATTAAATCTTACAGTTCTTATATGTCCAATGGAAGATTGAAATTAAGAATAAAAAATTAAATGTTATAAGTAATAAACCAAGACATCTAAAGCAAAAATATAGAGTTTGGAATTTAGAAAAGAGAGCAAGCTAAAAGTAAAGTAATGGAAAATGTGAAAATGTAATGACAACAGTATCGGATGGTGAAATTGTCACTACTCAACATGATGATTATGTTAGTCTTACATATTATGACAATGATGAAGTTATTAGCTCTTGTACCTCCTTTTATGCATATTACATAGTGAATTTTTCTTAACCTACACTTTTGGTGATTGTGATAATGTTAGGATGGGAAATGATGAGACATCTGAAATTGCTAGCATAAGAGGCATATTTTTAAGGACTAACATTAATCGCAGGCTCATTCATAGAAATGTTAAGCACAATCCAGATATTCACCTAAACCTTATATTTATAGGATAGCTAAATGATGAAGGACATAATAGCCATTTTGGTGAAGTAAGTAGAAGCTTGCTAATGGTTCTCTTATTATGGCTAAAGGAAAGAAGAATAATACCCCTTACATAATGTTTACAAAACTAAATGAATGAGAGGTGAACATGATTAGTAATTCTTTAATAGAGCTTTGGCACAAATAACTTGCTTATATGAGCAAGAAATTACTCCAAGTGACTTTAGCCTTTTAGTAAAGCATGTCTCTAAAAACCTACATTGATTGTCTTACTGTTAAAAATCATAAGGTTACATTTCATAAATATTTTCCTACTAAGAGATCTCATGATAAGAATCCAACTACTAGACCTTTAACCTGCAGCCAAGCCGAAGGACTTGAAGGACTAATAAGGTAGATTCTCTTACTCTAGTTGACTCTTACCAAAGCTAAGCTAATCCTTATTTCCAACCAATTGCTTATGCCGAGCTAAGTAACAAATCTCTTAGAACTCATGTGCTGATTAGATGAATACCTTATTGATAGTTAAATTCCACATCTTTGCTCGCCCTTGATCGAGCTGACCTCTTAATCAGCCACATTGGTGCTGAGAAGTTAAGAGACCCAGTACATATCCATAGGCACCTCTTCTCATAAAGGTCTAGGTCTACTCAACAATCTTGCTTGGCTACCCATCCTAGCCTCACCATCTTGTTTACTCCCACTAGAAGCATCCTCAAATATGTTGCTGCCATATGCCTTAGACCCACATGAAGGAATTTGTTGCAATAATCATTGTTCTTCTTGAAATTTCATTTCTACCCTTTATATTCATTGTACATTACTGCCGTTAGGCATTATCTTTTTTGCTTTTCCTTTTTAGGCAAGTTGCCTTAGTCTCTTGGGTATAAATACCCATTATACATGTTAATGCATACTGAGCTTATCATCAATACATTAAATATTCCCTTCTGTGAACATTGCTACCTTAGTTTATTTACTCTTCTTACTCTTATTCTAACCTTTAAGTAAGGCTAATTCGCGAATAATCTCACGGACCACCTCTTGCATCATATCGAGTTGTACCGTAAGTCTTCAAAAGTTCTACTGATGCGTCATATCCTTTAGAGTTATCCGTAGGTTTGCTTATCTTACTTTTTTGTTCTTATGCATGCATTCCATCTCATTCTTCGGGCTCTCAACAAGCTTAGACTAACCCCAACAACTAACCTTATCAGTTCTTAGCCTCGATATGCATCATCTCATGTACTTGGTTAGTCCATACAAATGTGTATTATATAAAGATGGGTTAGTTGATGCTATTCTTTATTTTGTAGCCTTTGTCAATGATCACTTTGAAAGGTTATGGACTTTTACTTTGAAAACCAATGATTAAGTTTTGGATATGTTTTAAGTGATTTCATACTAGAGTTGAGAGAGAAAGAGAAAGATAATTGAAGTGTGTTCGAGTAGATAAAGGTATTAGATATAGAGGTCCTTTATGGATTATTATAGAATTTATGGGACTAATGTTTAGATGATAGTAATAAAGAACCCATTACAATGGCATTGCAAAAAGATTAAATTACACTATTATCAAGTAAATTAGATATATGTTATCTCATGCAAAGTTACTTCAATAATTACAAGGAGAAGTAATGAGGATAGCAATTGACTTGATTAACCTAGCTTCCCCGTATGCTCTGCATAGTGATATCTGAAATAAGGTGTGGATAGGTAAAAATGTTTCTTATGACCACTTGTGAGTTGCAACTATTTGGTTGTAGTGTTCATGCATGTTAAAGAGGATAAAAGAGTAAAACTTGATTCAAACATAAAATAGTGTATCTTTTGGTGTTACACATGATGAGTATGGTTATAGATTATGAGATTTGATCGAGCTAGAATGTTATCAAGAAGTTATGTTACATGAGCAGAAACATAAATGGGTATAAGCTATATGAGAGGAAATTAAATCATTACATGAAAATTACCTAAATGATTTGATAAAATTGCTTAAGGATAAGTAGCTACTGAAAAATAGATAAGTGTATAGATTAGAGATTAATGAGAATAGCTTATGGCTTAAGAACAAGGCAAGATATATTGTACAGTGGTTCAGTTAGAAGAAAGATGTCGAGCCTGATTTTTCGATTTTTGTTTAAAATTGATTTCTCATTTCTTGATTAGTACTAAACCTTAACCCATTTAATATTAATCCTCGACTGAAGAAATTGAGAAATTCTAGTTTTTTTATTAAAAATAATTTTTGGAGTCGCCACCCGACCGGAGTTGGGAAAAGAAAAGAAACCGATTAGTTACGATTTAGCTACCGGTCTTTGATTTCAATTTTAATAAAGAACCAGAGAGTTCCGAATTCGGGGGCTAATTTATTAAACCCTAATGGGTACCACTAGTTATTTACCGAAGTTAGGATTATTTTTTAGTCATAATATTTAAGAAAACAAATAAATAAAATCAAAAGAAAGAAAAAAAAAAAGAATCTAAGTTTCTACATATTTTATCGTTGCCCCGAAGGTGCCTATGTACCCACTAGACGGGATCAGACGATCGTAGTTCTTTCTTTAAAAAAATCTTCAATGTGTTGATTTACTTTAACTTAAAAGAAAAAGTTACCCGAGTTTACGTTTTTAGTTTATTCGGTTTATTTTCAAAAAATCTAAAGGGGTTCTAACTTTTGAGCGTTGTTATCTTAAAAAAAAAAAATACTCTAACAATCCTTTTTTTTTAAAAGGGCCTTTTATTAATTTTACTTAAAGAAAAATAACTTTCTATGTGATAAATCCTTAAGTAAAGCCAAATCTAAAAAAGATAACTAATTATAGCAACCACTAAACTAATATATATAACTATCTACCAAAATAAAATAATTTCATATAATACACTTTATATAAGAACTAATACCAAAACTCCTAAAGTCATATTATATATTATGTTAACTAAGAAGATATAATAATATGTGTATACATAAAGTAAAAAATAATCTTAACGACCCCTAAAGTAATCCATATATACATTTATACTCATATAACTATTATTAAATAACCGTTCACTTAAATCATTATCTAATCTATATAATGGAGAAAACTACTGTCAAAAGAAATATCTTAAACTATTATAAACATAATCTATGCTAAATCACTAATGATCTACTAAAATAATAAGATAACATAATATAATATAGTATAACAATAAATAAATGATAAATACATAATATCAAAGAAAAAAGAAAAGAAACCGAACCTGAATTCTTTTGTGTAGTAGCGATCCACAGTGGTTGTGCTCAGAGAGGTAAGTTCGCAAGCGATTGTGTGGTGTTGTGTGCAATGTCGTATGGTGTATCGCGTGTGCAAAGGAGAATGACGTAGGGGTTGTAGTCTGGTGCGCATGTGTGTCACTGTGCTGCTGATGGAGTGTGATCAGTGGCATTCACGGTGGGACATATGCTGCTGCGTCACTACTATAAGTGGGCTATCATTGGTACGGTACTACAACCGACGCGCGCGAGGGAGAAATAAGACTATTGCTGCTTATCGGGCTTGTGGCTGTTCACTGCTGTGAAGCATGGGGCTAGTCGCGATATATTAGATAGGGAGCAAGGATAGGGTGGTCGATGCTTGGTGTTTTCGTCTGTTAATCAGTTGTTGATTGTTACGACTTGTTGAAGATTGGGCATCTTATGGCTTGCAGTTCGATCGTAGAGTGTCTAACAGAGATCAGAGCAGTAGCAGCAGAGCAAGGTAGTGTCAAGGCGTGCGTGGCCAGTAATTGTGTACTGATCGCTGCTGTGTATTGGGCGTGTGGACAGTGGGCTGCTGAAAATTGTGTTTCTAGTTCCTGCTAGAGCATTTTTTCTGTTTCTGTTTCTGTTTCTACTGTTCTTCTTTTTTTTTTCTATTTCTGTTTCTGTCTTGTTGCTGTTTTTCTCTTTTTGTTCATGTTTTTCTGTTTTGTTGCTGTTTCTGCTTCTGTTTTTGTTTCTGCTGTTCTTCTTTTTTTTATTTCTGTTTCTGTTTTGTTGCTATTACTGTTTCTGCTGTTTTTTCTTTTTTATTTCTCTCTACATAAAGTGCTTATATAGTCTAACCAAATCATATGTAATTATATCTGATTTAACTATCATATGTTTTGATTAGATATGAATCTGATTTTAAATCCCGCTTTTGCAAAGACAGAAAAATTTTGCTGTTCTTCTTTTTTTTTTTCTGTTTCTGTTTCTGTTTTGTTGCTGTTTTTCTCTTTTTATTCCTGTTTCTACTGTTCTTCTCTTTTTTTTTTTTCTGTTTCTGTTTTGTTGTTGTTTCTGTTTCTGCTGTTTTTTCTTTTTTTTTTCTCTCTAGATGAAGTACTTATATAGTCTAACCAAATCATATCATATCATATGTAATTATATCTAATTCGTTAATTAAATTAGATTCAAATTTGATTTAACGATCTACTTTTGCAAAGACAGAAAAATAAAGACATAGGTGCCTGCTGAGACTCAAACTCGTGACCTTCAACTAAATATATCCAAATACTCCGTTACTTATTCGTTAGGCTGTTGGTCTGTGTCTTGACATTCATTACAATTAAATTATATTTTAACTATCTGAATCTCTAAAATAAAATTTTTAACTAAACTAAAACTAAAACTAACACTAAAACTAATTAATCATAATATAAATTACTTCCTAAAAATCTACGAAATCTTTATGATTTTTCCTTTTCTTATTTTTTTAGCATTTTTATTATTTTTTTAATTTTTATTATTTATTATTATTTTTTTTTTAAATTAGGACCCTTTTTGTAAAAATAAAAATTAAGACTATGGAAGGGCAAAAATTAGGTGTCCACAGCTGCCCCTCTTTGTAGTGAAGCTTGAGCAAAATTTTACCACAAAGATAAAAGAGACACCGTTTTTGCCTCAGGACGACTCTATTCAAAGGAATGTTAAATCACTTGACGAAGGTTAGTTTGAAGTGAAGAATAGAGAGGGATAGCGCCTTTGTGAGTTTGCAAAAATCCCTAAAAAGAATAATGAGAACTTGGTAATGCGTTTAATGAGCTGACTAAACAAAGCGGTCAAAGCGCCTCTTGAGCTGGCTAATACCTAAAAATGAAGAAAACTTGGTCGTGACCTTAATGAGCTGACTAACCAAGACGGTCAAAGCGTCTCATGAGCTGGCTAAGACTTAAAGAATGAAGAAACTTGGTCGTGCTCTTAATGAGCTGACTAACCAAGGCGGTCAAAGCGCCCTTTGAGCTGGCTAAGACCTAAAAATGTGAAGAAAACTTGGTAGTACCCTTAATGAGCTGACTAACCAAGGCGGTCAAAGTGCCCCTTGAGCTGGCTAAAACCTAAAAATGAAGAAAACTTGGTCGTGCCCTTAATGAGCTGACTAACCAAGGCGGTCAAAGCGTCCCATGAGTTGGCTAAGACTTAAAAAATGAAGAAACTTGGTCGTGTCCTTAATGAGCTGACTAAGACCTAAAAATGTGAAGAAAACTTGGTAGTGCCCTTAATGAGCTGACTAACCAAGGTAGTCAAAACGCCCCTTGAGCTGGCTAAGACTTGAAAATGAAGAAAACTTGGTCGTGCCCTTAATGAGCTGACTAACCAATGCGGTCAAAGCACCCCTTGAGCTGGCTAAGACCTAAAAATGTGAAGAAAACTTGGTAGTGCCCATAATGAGCTGACTAACCAAGGTGGTCAAAGTACCCCTTGAGCTGGTTAAGACTTAAAAATATGAAAAAAAAACTTGGTAGTGCCCTTAATGAGCTGACTAACCAAGGCGGTCAAAGCGCCCCTTGAGCCGGTTAAGACCCAAAAATAAAGAAAACTTGGTAATGCCTTTAATGAGTTGACTAACCAAGGCGGTCAAAGTGCCGCTTGAGCTGGCTAAAACCTAAAAATGTGAAGAAAACTTAGTAGTGCCCTTAATGAGCTGACTAACCAAAGCGGTTAAAGCGCCCTATGAGCTGGCTAAGACCTAAAGAATGAAGAAACTTGATCGTGCCCTTAATGATCTGACTAACCAAAGCGGTCAAAGTGCCCCATGAGCTGGCTAAGACTTAAAGATGAAGAAAAAACTTGGTCGTACCCTTAATGAGCTAACTAACCAAGGTGGTCAAAACGCCCCTTGAGCTGGTTAAGACCTAAAAATATGAAGGAAAACTTAGTAGTACCCTTAATGAGCTGACTAACCAAGGCGGTCAAAGCACCCCCTAAGCTGGCTAAGACCTAAAAATGAAGAAAACTTGGTCGTGTCCTTAATGAGCTGACTAACCAAGGCAGTCAAAGCGCCCCATGAATTGGCTAAGACCTAAAAATATAAAGAAAACTTTGAGTCAGTATAGAGTTCCATGAGCTTGCTAAATCCTTAGGAGAAATTTTGAGTCGGGTAACGTTCTATGAGTCATACTACTGGGAGTTTAAGAAACTCTGGATTGGGACTACGCTCTACGAGTTGGCTAGCTCCCTAAGAGATTATAAATTGGAACTGTGTTTTGGGAGCCAGCCTGAAGCTTAAGAAACTTTATATTAGGACTGCGCTCTATGAACGGGCTAGATCCCTAAATGAAAATATGAACCTGGATAGCACTCCATAAGCTGACTGAAGTGCTAAAGAAGATATGGATAGGAACAGTGCACTATGAGCTGGCTATATCCTTAAGTAAAGGGTAAGCATCCTTCGGACTCACTTAAGCTCTATTGAGAGTTGAAAGTAAACTAAGGAACATAACTGACTCGAAAAAAAAAAAAAACTCCTGACTTGAGAAATTTACAAATGAGGGATTTGGTGAAAATTGTTTATAACATGAATTGAAAATTTGGCCACTATGGACTGGAAAATGAATGGAAAAACTTATAACAAGCCTCCACTTTCTCTCTCTCCTTTTCATTTTCTTTTTTTTTTCCCTTCTTTTCCTTTAAAAGTTTGCTAACGATTTAAAAGGTAAACGCTATAATCCTGTAGGGTATCTCATATCTACCCTAATTTCTAACCTGGACAATGAACTTCTTGGATAGGCCTTAGACATTCATTTCATAAGAAAAAGGTAACTCATGATTAATTTAGTCAAAGAGGACTTCCTTTCGCACTCGTGGTTTAGACATCACTCTTGACTACTATTCCGAAAATTACAGTCCAATTCGCAAGTAATACGCTTTGATCGATCTACAAGTCTTTCTGGGTTCAGTATTGTAAATTTGACTTTTGGTCAAATGGTTTCAAAAGAAGTTAATTGAGAGGGCTTATTTTTTTTCAAAAAAGTGCTTTCATCTAACCCAAGGGGTACAAGTCAAGAACCCTTAGGAATGAACTAGATGTGCGCTTGCCTCAGTTTCAAAAATAATTTTTATCTTAAATAAATTATTCTTCAAAATTGGAAGAGCTTTGAGTAGGTGGGAAGGTCTTGTGTTTGAGAATTGAGTGGACAGAAAGGGTTTATGTTCATGATTTGGAGTATAATTTTGAACTGAATATGGAGTTTTTGGTTTGTGGTTGAAAACATGATCTTGAATGAATATGAGGTTTTGTGTTTTTAGTTAGGAATGCGATTCAAGGCCTTTTGTTTTTAGAGCAACTTGGGCCTTCTTTGATTGGGGATTTACTCAAGCCGGATATTTGGATATTTCTTCATTTTCCTTTTTCCTAGTTTTTTTCTTTTCTTTTTTTTTTCTCTTTTTCTTTTTCTTTTATTTTTTTCCTTTTTTTTCTTTTTTTTTTTTTTAATTTCGTTTCGTTTCATTTCTTTCTTTTCTCTCCCCAAAAATAACTATCTCTTTTGTCAAGTTTTTGTCTTTGGATGAATCAAGGCCCTAAATCCATAGGTATAGTTTCAGAATGCATCGGTTTAGGTAAGGTATATGTAGCCTTTAGGGTATTTAGAAAAAATGTTAGCTCTTCTTGAAAGAAAACAATTTATCGAAAACAAAAATTATCCTTGAATTGTTATTACTGGGGTAAGCACAAATCAGTTTTATCCTTTTCTCCTAATTAATGACCCTAACCTCCGAATTGCCCCACTATAGGGTGGTTCTTGATAAGGTTTACATTTAAAATGACTCCAGATTAGTCTAACGGGGTTATAAAAGGATAATTGTATTTGGGATTTGAAAATGAATGCCTAACTTCATTCCGATCTTAGTATCAAATTCAAAATAGACCTCCTTTAAGGAATGAGTCTAAAATATCCTCACCATGATGTCTTTTAACTCTCAAAGTGTTTAAATGTTAATGTATAGGATATAACTCGCCTCTTTTCATTCAAAACTTTTTAAAAGTAAGTTACAAATTCTTTATATAGGGATTAATTGACCTTAGGGTATTGATCTTATCCCCTAATTCCTTAGAACATGCCCTAGTTGTGAAATTTCAAAGACTAAATGCCCCATGCCCCAGACTTATAGGTCTCAAAGCCCTTAAGCTTCCATATGTGACTTTAGGTTAGGTTCTTTAGAGTTCAAATGGGTTGGAACTGATAACTTTTGAAATAGAAGGGACTAATGAATTGCCCTTTTTGTTTGTACCGAGGATCAAGCTTAGGATAGTGTTTCATGGCTTTATGTTCTGACTCGGCTCATGGTTGGACTTAATGGCTCAAACCTTGAGTTAATTCAACTATCTTGATGGGTTAGGGCTCGGGTTTGGTTGGTTATTTTCTTTGGCCAAGTGGATTTGTTTAGGTTAGCTGCCTTAACGGGCCAAGTAATTGTGTTTATCCCGAACCCTATAAAGATTTGTAACCGTTAGCAAATTTCTTTCTTTTTCTTTTCTTTCCTTTCCATTTTTTTTCTTTATTTTCTCTTTCTTTTTTTCTTTTTCTTTTTTTTTTTAAAGAGAGAGAGGAAAAGTTAGGGCTTTTATGTTACAAAGACTGAGTGATGGAATTGTAAATGGAGGGTTGCTTTACTAGAATTATATATACAGACTTGGAACAACATTACTGAGGGTCTATTTACAAATGAGGAATTTTGAAGAAAAAAAAACTAAATAAAGAAAATATCTAAATCTTATTTATTCCAAATGAAAAAGGTTATTTGCAAAATGTTGAATTTACCTAAAAGAATGAATGCTTCTGATTAGTAGAATACTGGGCACAATGATAGCTACCTATGATTTTACAGGTTTGATTCTTTTCGTTTTGTTTCCTTTATTTATTTTTATTTTTTTTGTCTTCTATTTACTCCATGAGGGTTGGGCTCAATTGATGTGGGCCCAAAGTGATAGATTCGAGCCCTAATAGATGTACTAAAGCCCTCACTATAGTAATATTTATAGGGCTCTTCTATAGGAGCAAGATGAGCCCAATCTTATTCCTAATGAATTTTTACTTATTTGGGCTAAAAAGTTATATCCATATCTAGAGTATCTTTTAAGGCCAATGAAGTGGGTAGATATAGATTTGTTTGGAAGCCCTTTGACTCGATCTAGCCATGACTGATCAAAATCAAAATCAAAATCACAATTACAATTACAATGTAATCTAAACTTACATAAAATTTTACAAGTTATTTACAAGGAAACATTACAATTACAATCACAACTTCGCAACTGCCTTTATCCATTTAGGTTTAACACATCAAAGGTTCTTGTAATTTTTTTTTCTTGAAAGAAGAAAAAATGTTTTCATGTGATGCAACAGGTGGGTTTTAAAGGTCCTCAAGTTCTGCAATCACTGCATTTTTTTCAAAGCAACGGTTCTGTGGTCGCATCTGAACTTGAGTAGGGTAGCTTGATCGGCCCCGGAAGGTGGTTGCCTCATAACATCCGAAAATTACACAATGGCCCCCCTCCTAAGGTCCTAAAACGACCTAGTTCTGACCGTATCGACTATGCATTTATGATGGAGAAAAAACAAAATAAAAGTAAACCCCCCAAAATTACCCCCTTAAATCAACTGCAGCAACAACAAAAAATGTTAGTAAAAAACAAATAAAATAAAATAAACAAATATATAAAATAACATACCTAAGTTCTTTTTTATTATTTTTATTATTTCACCTTTTTATTTTTTTTAAGAAAAATAAAACTATTTTTGGCAACTTCTAGTGGCTAGTCCTCTAGGGTCCCTAGAGGAGTCGCCAAACTGTCGAGCCTGATTTTTCGATTTTTGTCTAAAATTAATTTCTCATTTTTTTATTAATACTAAACCTTAACCCATTTAATATTAATCCTCGACTAAAGAAATTGAGGAATTCCTGTTTTTTTTATTAAAAATAATTTTTGAAGTCGCCACCCGATCGGAGTCGGGAAAAGAAAAGAAACCGTAACCAATTGGGTGGATTGGTTACGATTTAACTACCGATATTTGATTTCAATTTTAATAAAGAACCCGAAGGTTCCGAATTCGGAGATTAACCTATTAAACCCTAACGGGTACCACTATTTATTTATTGAAGTTAAGATTATTTTTTAATTATAATATTTAAGAAAATAAATAAATAAAATCAAAAGAAAGAAAAAAGAAAAGAACCTAAGTTTCTACATATTTTATCGTCGCCCTAAAGGTTCCTACGTACTCGCTTGCCGGGATCAGACGATCGTAGTTCTTTCTTTAAAAACATCTTCAATGTGTTGATTTACTTTAATTTAAAAAAAAAACTGCCCGAGTTTACTCTTTTAGTTTATTTGATTTATTTTCAAAAAATCTAAAGGGGTTCTAACTTTTGAGCGTTGTTATCTTAAAAAAAAGAAAATACTCTAACAATCCTTTTTTTTTAAAAGGGCCTTTTATTAATTTTACTTAAAGAAAAATAACTTTCTATGTGATAAATCCTTAAGTAAAGCCAAATCTAAAAAAGATAACTAATTACAGCAACCACTACACTAATATATATAACTATCTACCAAAATAAAATAATTTCATATAATACACTTTATATAAGAACTAATACCAGAACTTCTAAAGTCATATTATATATTATGTTAACTAAGAAGATATAATAATATGTGTATACATAAATAAAAAATAATCTTAACAACGCCTAAAGTAATCCATATATACATTTATACTCATATAACTATTATTAAATAACCGTTCACTTAAATCATTATCTAATCTATATAATGGAGAAAACTACTGTCAAAAGAAATATCTTAAACTATTATAAACATAATCTATGCTAAATCACTAATGATCTACTAAAATAATAAGATAACATAATATAATATAGTATAACAATAACTAAATGATAAATACATAATATCAAAGAAAAAAGAAAAGAAACCGAACCTGAATTCTTTTGTGTAGCAGCGATCCACAGTGGTTGTGCTTGGAGAGGTAAGTTCGCAAGCGATTGTGTGGTGTTTTGTGCAATGTCGTATGGAGTGTCGCGCGTGCAAAGGAGAATGACGTAGGGGTTGTAGTCTAGTGCGTGTGTATGTCACTGTGCTGCTGATGGAGTGTGATCAGTGGTATTCACGGTGGGACATATGTTGCTACGTCACTGCTGTAAGTGGGTTATCGTTGGTGTGGTACTATAACGGATGCACTCGAGGGAGAAAGAGGACTATTGCTGCGTATCGAGCTTGTGGCTGTTCACTGCTGTGAAGCATGGGGCTAATCGTGATATATTAGATAGGGAGCAAGGATAGGGTGGTCGATGCTTGGTGTTTTCGCCTGTTAATCAGTTGTTGACTGTCACGGCTTGTTGAAGATCGAGCATCTTATGGCTTGTAGTTCGATCGTGGAGTGTCTAATAGAGATCGGAGCAACAGCGGCAAAGCGGGGTTGTGTCAAGGCATGCACGGTTAGTAATTGTGTGCTGATCGCTGCTATGTGTTGGGCGTGTAGACAGTGGGTTGTTGAAGATTGTGTTCCTAGTTCTTGCCGGAGCCTTTTTTCTGTATCTGTTTCTGTTTCTCTTTTTCTTTTGTTGCTGTTTTTCTCTTTTTGTTCCTGTTTTTGCTGTTCTTCTTTTTTTTTTCTGTTTCTTTTGTTGCTGTTTTTCTCTTTTTGTTCCTGTTTTTGTTTCTACTGTTCTTCTTTTTTTTTTCCGTTTCCGTTTCTGTTTTGTTGTTTTTTCTGTTTTTGCTGTTTTTTCTTTTTTTTTTTCTCTCTACATGAAGTGCTTATATAGTCTAACCAAATCATATGTAATTATATCTGATTCGTTAATTAGATTAGATTCAAATTTAATTCAAATCTAATTTAACTATCATATGTTTTGATTAGATATGAATCCGATTTTAAATCCTGCTTTTGCAAAGATAGAAAAATAAAGACATAGGTATCTGCTAAGACTCAAACTCATGACCTTCAACTAAAGCTATCCAAATACTCCGCTACTTATTCGTTAGGCTGTTAGTCTGTGTCTTGACATTCATTACAATTAAATTATATTTTAACTATCCGAATCCCTAAAATAAAATTTTTAACTAAACTAAAACTAAAACTAACACTAAAACTAATTATTCCTAATATAAATTACTTCCTAAAAATCTACGAAATCTTTATGATTTTTCCTTTTCTTATTTTTTTTGGAATTTTCATTATTTTTTAATTTTTATTATTTATTATTTATTTATTTTTTTAAATTAGGATCCTTTTTATAAAAATAAAAATTAAGACTATGGAAGGGCAAAAATTAGGCGTCTACAAAAGGCAGTAATTTTGATGAAATTTTCCTTGCAATAGTTTGCTAAGAAAGGGTTGCAATTTAAACCTATGATAAGAAAGGGTCCCTTATGACAAATATAATATGCCCTTACAGTAAGGGTTTAGGAACATATATATATTGTATAATATATAAATCTACTTGCACAAATTTAAATTTTATAATAGTCTCCTTTATATGCTAATACAAACTCTGTAACTAACATAATGTTTTCTCACAAGTAACTACAAATGTCAATAATATTAAATGGAAATATATATATAACAGCAACTATATATGCAAAATTATCATTAAGTGCAATATACAAAATTGAACGGGAATAGAAAAAAAAAATTGAACTACGAACATAACTTACATAATGTTTGGAGTACAAAATTATCATTAAATGCAACATATAGATTACATGATATGTAAATCGAAACAAGATTCAAATATACATACAACTTTAACAACATATACAACTTCATACACATGTATAAAATTTTCATTCATAAAATAAGATCGAAATACATGTAAAAAAAATACATAATAAGGAAAAAAAAAGTGAGGTCTACCTTGATTCAAATCTTCTCTCTAATCTCTTTCGCTTAGTTATTATTTTCACATCTCTCATTTTGACTTTATCTTAAACAACATTACACAACAACTCAACCAAATCACAAAAACAAAGGTTAATAGTAACCATTAACATGAAAAATAGCAAAAGATCCACCAAAAAGTAACAAAAGTTAGTAGAAACTGGATCATCCATAGATTGAGTTATAAAGATGGTATCTTTGAGTTATATAAAGCATTTTTGTATGCCTTTGATATGCTACAACTCGGTAATATTTGTATTAATCCTAAAAAGTAAGTATGTTACAAATGAAAATGACTTAATGATCTTGAAATTGAAATAGGAAAGGAAGAAAAAAGAAGATCTATAAGACTTATGGTAAAAGAGAGGACATGATTGAGAGGGAGATAAAGAGAAGAAAGTGAGAGGTGAGATGGAGTGTGAGATGTAACATAGAAGGAGAGAAAGAAGAGGAGAGAGGGAAATATAGAAGCATAAGAGAGAGGTAGAGTACGAGAGGTTAGTGAAAGGAAAGAGTTAATGGTGAGATGTGAATGGGAGAGGAAGATCATATTAGAGAGATGATGAAAAAGATAGGGAAACAAGATGAGAAAGATAAATAGAGGATGAATAGAGGTAAATGCAGAGAGAGAGAGAGAGAGAGAGAGAGATGTATATTTAGAGGGGTTAGGGTTAGGGTTACTTTAATAGGTTAGGTTTGTCTTTATTAACGAGGAGTTCTCTAAAAAACAATGAAAGAGAAATCTATACAATGCATGCTCATAAAGTTGTAGGCCTAGCCTATATAGATAGCATGCGCATGAGTCAATGTTGCTAATCGCAACATTTTACAACGACTTAGTCATTGCTAGTCTATATGTTGCAACATCGTAGTTGCTGCGGTATTTCTGTATTTAAAAAAAGTTAAACTCACTTATTCAATTTTCTTATCATTGCATACAAGCCAATTTTTTATGTAGATAACATTTCTCATGATTTTCATAAAGAGCCGGTCCTTATGAAAATTAAAATTTAGAAAATGACATAAATGAAATAAACTTACAATTTTTGGAGCATTTGGATCAAGAAAAATCTAAAAAGAAAGAATTAGAATTAAAACTAATTAAAGACATTGAAGGAGAGACAACCAAAAGCTAGATAGAGCCTGAATGTGACCGAAAGCTTATAGGCACAAAATCACATTAGGCCAAAGATCAGAAGTGGAAACCAGATTTTGAGCTTGACTTTGAATAATTATTATTTTTCACATATGAGACGCTATGAGACATAATATACTAAGACAGATCAATTGGATTCTAATATGTCCTAATGTAAAATGTTTCCTTGTTTGTTGCCTTATGAGGAATCAAATTTGTGCATCTTCATAAGATACAATTTTCTAGTCTAGTTTAAGAAAGTGTATCTTTACTTATTTTATTTCTTATATGTTTTATTTCCAAGTTTGTTCTATCTCTCTAATAATTTTAAGGTTTTAAGATCATAAATAACCCTATGGACAACTGTTTGCGCATCTTATGATAGAATATGAGTATATTATCACTCTCTTATTCTTGTTTCATGCTATACGCTACGTAAAAAAAAAATGATATGGAAAATATATTCTCCGCCTTTTATCAGTGCCTATAAGCCAAATTTTTTGTTGTGAATATTTATTATTGTTATTATCGATGGTGTAGGCATATATTTTTTCCTATTATTATTGAACTATCATTGCTATTGTCATTTGGGTCTGGCGACATGTAACTAAAGTCATAAGTTATTTTGAATTCTAAGACACTAGAATTACATTGTTTGCTTTATTCATAAACTTGATTAATCTTATTTGTTGCTATAATACCCAGAGAAAAAAGAAAAAGGGATCATTAAATAATAAAAGTCATATAATAAAATAAGAGGTAATTAAATTTTGAGCAAGGGGTATTAAGGTCTTAAGCCATAGTTTAATAAAGGATAATAATGAAATTACAAGGAGATCTTTACCTAGCTAATGCACAAATTAGTACGTTCTTTTTCAAAGACTCATTGGACTCTTGTGTACTATAGGATTGGCCTTCAAAAACCCTTAAGATAACCGGGAATTCTATTGATTCTTTTTTATTAAAAAGGAGAAATTTTGGATCAATGTGAGAATTTTTATAATAGAGCAAGAGTAACCTTTATGAAGAAGAAAAACACAAAGTTTACGTAACCCTAAAGGAGCCTTGTAAGTGAAGATTCGATTTGCGAAATTTGAGATTTCTTTTTTAGACTAAGAATTTTATGTTAATCTTTTAGGGTTGTGTGTAGTTGGTTAAGGAAAAACAAGAAACCTTAAAGGATCGCTGGAATTAAGGCAAATATCTTGTATTCCGTAGAATTTCTTTAAACCTTATTCTTTTATCATGTTTTGGAAATAATTATTAGTTAAACATTGCTATAATAGAATTTATTGGGTAGTATTGATTTGAAACAAGAGTTAGCGATGTAAAAGTTAAGGGGTATAGTTGATGGGATTTTGATGTGGAGTTGAGTTTTCTATAAATTAAGGGTGTTTTGAATCATATGTTGAAGTTTTGGAGGATAAATTAGTTTAGAAAGGAATTGAGTGAATAAAAGTGGATTTTTTTTTTCCGTAAAAAGTAGGTGATATGACCATTTAACACATGACATGACTATTTAACACGACCATGCCCCTAGTCATATCACTAACAAGAGTATCTTTTTTTGTTGGAATACAGCAAGTTACGTGATCGTGTCCCTGGTTGTGTCACTCGCAGTAGCAAGAGTTAATACAGTCATTGACATGGTCTATTTGATACGATCGTATCGCAAACTGTATCATAAGCTATGCTCCAACAAGTTAAGTTTTTCCTCCTCTTTTTGTGTTATTTCTTTATTACATAAAATGTAAACCCCTTTAGTGTTTCATTTAATGAATTTAAGAAGAATTAAATTGCCTAAAAGTGAGTTTTAACTAAGGAGAAATTGCCTATTCAATATTTGAGAAAGGGGCCCATAGTGGCAAATTGGTAACATGATCCAAATATCTAAGTATATATCGGAATCTAATCGACCTAAAGCTAGGTGTGGTTTATCAGTAACGGAATCCAAATATTTAGGTACATGACACATACTTGCTGTATATAAGTGTTAGGTTAATAAAGACCAAAATGAATTAAATGTATATTCGACTTAAATTTATCTTTATTACTTGTGTTTGGCTCAAATCCCTAGGGGATAGTAGTCGCAGATCCCTAAGTAGTAACCCTAATTATGCATGTGATGTGTTGTCCCTTGTGGGGTCTCACATGAAAATGATATGAGATAAATCTAGGTGTTATAGAGAAGCCCAAAGAAGTATGCCCAACATTAGGTTATAGAGGAGCCTAAAGAAATATGCTCAAATGCTAGGTTATGATACATTGGTAAGGTGATTGGGTCATAAGGACCACTATTGTGTATTATGTGACCAACTTAAAAGCAAAGATAAATGAATCAATTGTGTGGATTACTTGTGATAGGAATCAACCTTTCAAACCGATCACGCACAGCTGAGCTAGAAGACTCCAAAGACTTACTTGGAGGATACTAGCTCTAGGCCATAACTAAGACATAGATTCCTTTCCTGAGCTGATTTCATGCCAACCTGACTATCAAATCTTTACATATGTTAGATCTACCCTTGTTCATCATTAATGCTTTATCCTAAGAGATAGCCTAAGAGTAGCCGAGACGAGCTCTTGATCCAACTACAAACACCCAACCCCAAATCAAGCTGACTTCTCTTCAAAAGAACTAACTGGCCCCTGACCTGGTCCACATCAGGTTAGCCCTTAACCACAAACATTACTCTATTTCCGCCTACCTTGTACCGTATTTCTCCCATCTAGACACTAAGTGACATGTGTTTTTTAACACAGTATTCTGAAATGATTATTTCCTTTTCATATTAAATATTGTTTATCTCTTTTACCCCTTTTTAGTATGTCTCATGTAACCTAGTTATAGAATAACCTTTTATCTTTCCATACAAGTAAAATAACCCTAGTGGACGGGTATATAAACCCCCACTTTCTTGTATGCAAACATTCATCTCTTTAACATAGAAATTATTCCTTTGAGCAATCTTAGTGTTCTCGTTATCATTTAACTCTTATATATTCCCTTTAATAAAGAATAGTGGTGAGTGGCCCTTCAGTTCAAACTAGTGCGTCATATCTGGTGGATTTGAGGTCGAGTAGGATTAAATAGTGCGTCATATCCATTCGATAGTTATCTTGACTTTGCTAACCTTTTTCTTATTTGTTTTGGTTTGCTTCATTATAATACCTCTCCATGTGTTTGACCTTAAAGATACATAAACTTGTTTTGCATTTCTACATATGTGAATATATATTATTTGATTACGCGTATGTGGTTGTATGTTATGTACTAGGCTTTGGCTCGCCTTGTCATTTCTTTTTCCCAGCTATAGGTCAAAATGGTGTTTATGAAGATTATAATTATAGAGATTTCGCTAGTTATGAGAGTGGTGGAGTTGAAGATTGAAATGATAGTTATTACTACCAAGATGTCGGTTTTGGAGACTATTATTATGATGATAGCCAATAATATTAAGGATAATAACAAGGATTGAAATAGGAACCGTAGTTGAGACTTGTTTTATCTTGCAATTTCTATAAGTACTAATTGTTTTATTTCATTTACGTTATTTCCACTATGAGAAATAAAGGAGTTATTTAATTTTATTAGTACTTATAGAGTATTTACTGAAGAGCTTAAATATTATGAAATGGGAGTTTTTTAAGATATCGATGTTGGTGGCTATAAATGTTAAGTTTGAAATATTCATTACGGTTTTTAAAGCCTAATGTGTTAATAAAGGACTAAGGATACGTAGCAATCTGTAGCACTCCAAGTTTTAGGGCATTACAGATTAAATGATATCAAAGATCGGGTTAAAGGATATATAGAATGTATAAATGATGGATCAGTAGAGGAGTGAAAGAATTTAGGAACAAGTAAAATTTTGGACCAAAGTGGTAATAACTTAGCTTAAGTTCTTTTGCTTTCTTTAGTGCTTATGTTATATTAAGTATTTGCTCTACTTATTGTCCCATATGATTTTCTCTTTTTCTTTTCTTAGATATTTAGTTGTTTATACCTCTTGTGGAATGCCACCTAGGAGAATCCTTGTGCTTAACAACAATGCTGGAACCAGGCAAGATGCCCTGGTGGAGAGAAACATAGGAGGGCAGTAGTAAGGTGGTAAGTTTTCACCAATTGATGTTGCCATGCAAGGTGGTCAAATACTATAAGATGGACAATTGCCTTAAGGAGGTCAAGGTCAAGATGTAGTGGATAGTTTTTAGCCACTCTATACTATGAATAATATGTTCAGAGTGCTTGTAGGGCGACAACAAAAGTAGTTCACTCTTGACAAGTTTGCTAGACAAATCAACCCTTTCAACTTCAAGAAAGAGGGTACAATTGAAGCACACCATTGCATAGAAGAAGTAGGGAAGGTCTTTGCTACTTTTAGAATGCTAAAAGAAAGAAAGGTTAGTTAGGCAACTTGCATGTTAAGGAGTATAGCAGCTTTGTGGTAGACTAGTAAGAGTAAATTGGTTAGGGAACCAGTTAATTAGCAGAGATTCAACGACCTATTCTATGAGAAGTACTTTTTTATCAACATAAGGGATGCTATGGAAAATGCATATTACAATTGCCAACAAGGAAACAAGTCTATCATAGAGTATGAGGTAGAGTTGAACCGCTTGAGCCAGTTCTTGCCAGAAGCTATTCGAGATGATGACTGATCACGAGCTCATCATTTCCTAAGAGGGTTACGGGCAGACTTAGAATATGAAGTGAGTTCTTTTCAACTAACGACTTATGCAGACTTATGGAGAAAGCCAAATGGTTAAAGTAGCATGAGAAGAAGAGAGGAGCAAAAGTCTTATAGGGTAAGTGTGGTTCTAGGTAAGAGACATGGGCCAAGTGTCACTCATCAAGACTAGGGTAAGAGACTTATGTACTCGGTGTCACTAGTTAGACCTACGGTCAATCCAGTTAAGCCTTTCCAACTTAGGTCGACTTATCCATTCTTACTTCTACCTCCACCCTAATAATAGCCTTGGTGTAAAGATGTTTACAATGTATGAGGCCTTATGAGTTGAGCCAATGCAGTTGGCTTAAAGGGACTTGTTTCTCTTGTGGTAAGGTTGGGCATTCCAGTAGAACATGTAATGAGAAATCCATCCTACAAATCTTTTGCAACATTTACAAGTAAAGAGGCCATAAAGCGGTTAATTGTAGGATAGTAAGAGGATAGGCAATTATAGTTTCATAGTAGGCTCCAGTGCATTGCTTATTAAGGGCATAGGTTAAAGCACCAACTATTAGACCTTAAGGGCCAAGACAAAGAGCTCCAGCTCGAGTACCAAACAAGATACCATTGCAAGTACGCTCCTTGTACACTCTGCCAGTGCTTTTGTGTTATTTGATACAGGTCCCACACATTTTTGTATTACTGATGTGTTTATGCGTACATGTGACTGCAAACCAGAATTGTTTTGTGACCCAGTAAGTATCAATACTCCTTTAGTAGTGGGGGCAGTGCTAGATCGACTTTATAGAGAAGTGCACATAAAAGTTCAAGGTCTAGTGGTACCTGGAGATTTATGGGTTTTAAATATGATGGACTTTGATGTAATACTTAGAGTAAACTGGTTATCTAAGTGTCATGCCACCATAGACTGCCATAACATAGTAGTGTATTTGGTGGGAATCAGGATACCAGACCTCTTACTTGCAGCCGAGCCCAAAGACTAAAGGGGCTGGCATGATGAATCCTCATATTCTAACCAACCCCTGTCTAGGCCGAGTACTTCCTTGTCGAGTCACCTTTAATGTCGTGCCATGACTACCTATTACTTTGTTGTGTGCCGAGTCGATGAATACTCTCTAGCACCTAGTTGATGAATACTCTCTAGCACCGAGTCGACCAATTACTCGGCATCTTCCTTGTTGAGAAGATGAGAGAGAGAGACCAGACCAACTAGGTTATCCTTGTACGTACAAACCCATTTGTTCGTACATTTTGTCTACATCTCCTAATAACCTTATCAATGCAATATCGCTACGTGTACAATATCATGTGTAGAATCTGTCGCACCAATGATTGTTTTCCTTGTATATTCATTTTTACCTTTTTGTATCATGTACATTGCTTCTTTAGGAAACGTCCTTTTTGTCTTTTCCCTTTTGTGCAAGTTATCTTAACTTACAAGTATAAATATCCTTGTACTTGTAATTGTAGAAGATGAGATTACCTTTAATACAATTGAGTACTTTTCTTCCTTGCGCAAACACTATTGTTTACTCTCGATATCACTCTTATCATTTCCTTTAAGCAAGGTTAGTTGGCGAATAACCTTCTTGGACCAATTTGTGCGTCATATCGAATTGTGCTGTAAGTCCTCAAAAGTTCCATAGGTGCGTCATATCCTCTGGAGCTATTCATGGTTTTTGCTTACTGTTTTCATTCTTCATTTCTTTACCCTTTCATACCTTTCCCCATTACCCCTTTTCGAGATTTCTGCAAGTTTAAAACCATCCAGTGACCGGTCTTGTTTGTTCTTGGTCACAGTTTACAACATCTTAGTATCAGAGTGGAGATTTTGTATGAGCTGTAGTTAGTTCTTCTTGAATTTTGTTATATTCTGTTTTATGTGTGAGAAACAGAGCAAGTTATTACATTCATTCAACTGTTATGTTATTAATTGTTTGCTTTCTGAAGTGTTTATTCGAATTTTGAATCTGAGAGAAAATGATAGACCCAAGTATGAATGTTAATACTGGCGATGACAGTAGAGTTTTTCGCCATGGACAACAATCTTAGAGAACTCCCAAAAACACTGATCAAAGACTTGATGAGGTAGCTAATCTCTTGGTAGATCTAACCTAAGTTGTTCATGCCCTATCTTGCTAACCCATTGAGGCCACGAAAAACACTTTACAAGCTACTCAACCTATTAAAGATCAGAACCCAGCTTGACTAATCCGAGGTAGAAGAGTTGGCAGACGAGTAAGGTGAAGAATAGACCTAAGAGAACTAGATGAGGAGGAAGAAGAGTATTTTGAAGAGGAACATGTACGAGTTCCCAAAGCATCCGACTATGTGAAGCTTCAGTTTTCGAGGTTCAATGGATCTGGGAATGCTGATGAGTATCTAGATTGGGAAGAAAAGGTAGAGCATGTATTTGATTACTATCAATCTGAGGACTATGAGAAAGTAAGGACTGATACTATTGAATTCTTCGGATATGCTGCCATGTAGTGGAAAAATTTTCAAGCAACAAGAAGAAGAGAGGGGTATCGAGAGATTAACACTTGGCCTGAGATGAAGAGAGTGCTCATAAACATTTTTGTACCAGAAACGTATCTCTAAGATACTTTCATTCGGCTTCAGGAGTTGAGATAAGGAGGTCAAACTATTGATGAATATGTTTAAGAATTCCAAATGCTTATAATTAGATGCAAAGTAGAGGAACCACTAACCTGGAACAGTCTTAAGGTTTATTATTGGATCGAGAGAAGACATCCGAGACATTGTGGAGCTTTAACAATTTGACACAATGGATGAAACTACTAGGATTACATAACGAGTAGAGAGGCAGAAAGGGAGCCAAGTAATGACCAGAATGCCAACTAGCCGACTGGAACAAGCAAGTCACCAGACTCTGCCGAATATCGAGTCGAGCAGAAGGGTTGATGTCAAAGACAAGCAGAAAAGCTGACTAAAAGATGTAGCATTGGCCCGAACGTATGAGAAGGGACAAAGGTTTGGCAGGAAGATCAGCCAAATCAAGCGATTCAAGTATCAAAGGTTCGGACATATGGTTGCTTAGTACCTAAATCGAAGGACGATGGTCATTAAAGGAGACATCCCGAAGTTAGACGTAGAGAGTACAGATAAGGAATCCGAGGAGGAGGTTCCTGCCGAGAATGAGAAAGCTGAGAAAGAGTTGATTAAGGAAGACGTATATGCTAAGGACTTGGACCAACTACTCATGGTCGTTTAACGCACTACGAGTTTGGAACCTTCACAAAAGGAGGAGCAGAGAGAGAACTTATTTCATATGAGCTGCAAGGTGAATGATCAAATGTGTGCCCTCATCGTAGATAGTGAGAGCTGCACCAATATGGCATCAGTCGACCTTGTTTCAAAACTAAGGTTGCCAACCGTTGCACATCTGAAGCCGTACAAGTTGCACCAGTTGAGTGAGAAGGGAGAATTACACGTCACTCGGTAAATACTGCTATCGATCACTATCGACAATTACTTTGACCAAATTCTTTGCGATGTATTGCCCATATGTACTTCTCATGTATTGCTAGGAAGACTGTGGCTGTTTGATAGGAGAGTTATCCACAACGGTTACAGGAATACCTACATGTTCGAGAAGGATGATCAGAAGATCATGCTAAATTCGCTGCTGCCGAGAGAAGTTCACAAGTTACAAAAGAAACTTACTCGTGGATTGAAGAAGGCTCTAATGATGAGTAGAGCTAAGCTTCGAGAGGCCATTAATGCCAATGAGTAAACCTTCTTGTTGGTCAAGCGAATACTAGAAATAAAGGAGCAAGATGATTTACCTCAGGAGGTGAAGGAACTATTAGATGAATATGCCAACCTAATGCCAAAACAATTACCTGAAGGGTTGCCTTAGACCCAAGGCATAGAATAATGCATTGACTTAGTACCTGACGCTGTACTACTAAACAAGCCAACTTATCGGATGAATCTTGAATAGGCTTTAGAGCTTCAATGATAAGTTAATGAGTTGCTAAAAAGAGGATACATGAGAGAAAGTCTTATCCCTTATATTGTGCCTGCACTTCTAGTGCCGAAGAAGGATGGAAATTGGCAAATGTATGTTGACAGCCGAGTCGTAAACAAAATCATGATCAAATATAGTTATTTGATCCTATGGCTAGAAGACATATTGGATGAACTGAATGGAGCCAAAATTTTCAGTAAGATTAATCTTAAGTCTAGCTACCATCAAATCCGCATGAAGTTAAGAGACGAGTAGAAGACTGCGTTCAAAACTCGACATGGACTTTACGAGTAGATGGTCATGCCCTTTAACTTGTCAAATGCCCTTAATACTTTCATGAGACTTATAAACCATGTGATGAGACATCTCACATGGAAGTATGTCGTGGTGTACTTTGAAGACATCCTACTCTATAATGCCGACATGTTGACTTACTATGAATATCTCAGAGCAGTCCTGGATAGCCTTCATGTTGAGAGACTATTTGGTAATTTGAGGAAATGTTGCTTCTGTTAGGAGGAAGTAGTATTTTTGGGGTATGTAATTAGTGGAGGAGGCCTGCGAGTCAATGATGAGAAGATTAAGACAATTGTTGAGTAGTCGACTCCTACTACTTGTGCCGACATAAGAAACTTCTATGGACTGGTTTCATTTTACAGAAGGTTTATCAGGAATTTCAGTACCATCACTGCACTACTTACCGAGCTAACAAAGAAGAACACGGACTTCTAATGGGGAGAAAGGGAGGATAGGAGTTTTGCTAACATAAAAGAAAGATTGACCTTCGCTCCAGTGTTAGTATTATCTAACTTCAACAAAATTTCTAAACTGAAATGCGATGCATCGGGTGTTGGAATAGGTGCTGTCCTGATGTAAGAAGGCCGACCAATCGCCTTCTATAATGCGAAGTTCTGAAGACCACAACCGAATTACTCCATGTATGACAAGGAACTTTTAGCATTGATTCGAGTAATGCAAGTATGGAAACATTACTTACTATCAACAGAATTTATCATATATACTAACCAAGAATCATTAAGGTACCTCCCAAGTCAAACTAAGTTGTCGAAGCGGCAGGCAAGATGGGTTGAATTCTTTGAAAGGTTCAATTTTGTAATTTAATATAAGTAGGGAAAGAGTAATGTAGTTGCAGATGCTCTTTCGAGGAGACATGTGCTTTTATCAAAACTATAGACCAATCTGTTTGGTTTCGTAAGTATTAAAGAACATTATTCCAGGGATCCAAACTTTAGACTAATAATTTCACGATGCATAAATGGAAGGACAATGGACGAACATTATGTATAGGATGGCTATTTGTTTCAAGGGGGGAAACTGTGTGTGCCGACTTACTCCTTACGGGAATTATTAATTAAGAAAGCCTACAACGAAGGACTTTCTAGACACTTTGGAGAGAGAAGAACCTATGAACTATTGAATGGTTGATTCTTTTGGCCGAGAATGCAAAGAGATGTGTACTGAGTTGTCGAAAGTTGTGCCATGTACAAAAAGGCTAAGTGCTGAACCAAACAAGGGAAAGCCCCTATCTGTTTCAATGAGGCCGTAGACTAAACTGAGTATGGACTTTGTTCTTGGACTATCACAAACTACCTGAAGCAAAGATTCTGTGATGGTCGTCATTGATTAGTTAAGTAAGATGGCATACTTCGTGCCCTACACCAAAACCAACAACGCTTTGGCTATTACTTCTCTTTTCTTACAAGAGATTGTGTAAATACACTGTGTACCAAGAAGTATAGTCTCTGATAGATATCCGAAGTTCTTGAGCTATTTTTAGAGAACTATATGGTGTCGGTTAGGAATAAATTACTCTTTAGTACCTCATGTCACCCTTAAAATGACAACCAAACAGAGGTAGTTAATTATAGTTTGGGGTCACTGCTTCGAGCTGTAGTAAGCAAGAACTTAGCTAATTAGGATGTTTTGCCTGCCAGTAGTTGAGTTCACCTATAATTAAACCGTACATGACACCACTAAGGAAACTCCCTTCAAGGTGGTCTATGGATTCAATCCCAAATTGCCCTTTAACCACACCCTTATACCAATACCTATACAAGAGGACCTTGACACTTCGGCTAGAGTACAATCTCTTTAGCACATTTATGACAAGATCACTCGGCACATTGATCAAGCTGCTAAAAGAATGCGAGAAAAGACCAAGGGTAAGTTAGCTAAACAATTTCAACAAGGAGACTTGGTATGACTACACCTCATTAAGGAACGGATCTCAAATAAGGGGAAGAACAAATTGTCTACAAAAGCGGAAAGACCTTTCAGAATCCTCTAGAAAATCGGTGACAATGCCTACAAGCTGGAACTACCTGAGGACTATGGGGTTTCTAATACCTTTGACATTGCCAACCTCAAACCATATCACCTTGATAGAGAACTAAGCGAACACCATTCAGATTTGATCCTAAATCCAAAATAACCGAAGGGAGTAATGGGAATTAAGCTACCTGACTTCTTACTTGCAGCCAAGCTCGAGGACTAAAGGGACTAGCATAACGAATTCTCCTGTTCTAACCAACTTTTACCAAAGCTGAGTACTTCTTTACTGAGTTACCTTTAATGTCATGTCGTACGACCACCCATTACTCTATTGTGTACCGAGTTAATGAATACTCTTTAGCATCGAGCCAACCAATTACTTGGCATCTTCCTTGCTGAGAAACCGAGAGAGAGAAACTAGACTGACAAAGCCATCCCTATTCAGATAAGCCCATATGTCTGTACTTTTTGTCTACATTTCTTAACAACTTTGCTAATGTAGCATCACCACGTGTACAGTATCATGTGTAAAATCTATAGTAACAATGATTGTTTTCCTTGTATATTCATTTTTACTCTTTTATATCATGTACATTGCTTCTTTAGGAAATGTTCTTTTTGTCTTTTCCCTTTTGAGCAAGTTACCTTAACTTACAGGTATAAATACCCTTGTACTTGTAATTATAGGAGATGAGATTACCTTCATTACAATTGAGTACTTTTCTTCCTTGCATAAACACTGTTGTTTACTCTTGACATCACTCCTATTGTTTCACTTAAGCAAGATTGGGTGGCAAGTAACCTCATTGGACCAATTTGTGCCTCATATTGAATTGTACTGTGAATCCTCGAAAGTTCCATTAGTACGTCATATTCTCTGGAGCTATTCGTGGGTTTAGCTTACTTTTTTCATTCTTCATTTCTTTACTTTTTCATACCTATCCCCATTACTCTTTTTCGAGCTTTCTACAAACTTAGATCCATCCAACGACCGACCTTGTCTGTTCTTGGTCACAGATCGCAATAATATTTCGATTCCTTAGGAGAAGAGTGATTCTTTCTAAAGTTAGAAGTTCAAAGGCCAATAGTTATCCTTACATATGAATTATGGGGTAAAGGCAAGTTGGCTACCATATCTGTAGAGGTAAGGGATGATAAGAAAATTGAAGAAGTTATGATAGTAAATGAGTTCATAAAGCTATTTCCAAACAACTTGCTTGCTTTACCAACAGCCTAAGAGAACAAGTTCAATATCAATCTAGTATCGGATACTAAGCCAATTTCAAAGTCTACTTATAGAATGGCACCAATGGAATTAAAAATTCAATTAGAAGAATTACAAGAGAAAGGTTTCATTAAGCCTAGCATGTCACCATGTGAAGCACTAGCGCTTTTTGTTAAGAAAAAGGATGGTAACATGAGATTGTGAATAGATTATAGAGAGCTGAATAAAGTGACTATAAAGAACAAGTATCCTCTTCCCAGAATTGACGACTTGTTCGACCAGTTGCAAGGAGCTTAGGTACTCTATAAAATTGATCTTAGATTAGGATACCATCAACTGAGGATCAAAGAAGACAACATTCAGAACCTCCTATGATCTAAATAAGTTTTTAGTTATGCCATTTAGCCTTATAAATGCACCAATTGCATTCATGGATCTAATGAATAGAGTCTTTCAAGATTACCTAAACAAGTTTATAATCGTCTTCATAGATGACATCTTAATATATTCTAAAAGTCAAGAAGAGCTTGAAGAGAATTTGAGAATTATGTTAAACAGGTTGCAGATGGAGAAACTATTTGCTAAGTTTAAGAAGTACGAGTTCTAGCTTGAGTAGTTGTCTTTTCTCAAGTATATCATAAATAAAGAAGGTATCTTTGTTGCCCCAAAAAAAGTTAGAGCAATGGAGGATTGGTCAATACCTCAAACGGTGACTGAAATTAAAAGTTTTCTTGGGTTAGCAAGTTATTACAAACAATTTGTTAAAAGTTTTTCCAAGATAGTGACATTACTTACTAGGTTGACTTAGAAGGGAGTAAAGTTTATTTGGGATGATAAGTGTAAGGCAAGTTTTGTAAAACTAGAAGAGAAACTGATGACAGTCCTAGAATTGGCATTGCCTTAGAGCAGCAAGGAGTATGTTATTTATAGCGATGCTTCTAATTAAGGATTGGGGTATATTTTGATACAACAAAGAAGATTAATTACTTATGTATCCCGACAGCTAAAACCATATGAAAAGAATTATCTTACTCATGACATAGAGTTAGCAGCAGTTGTCTTAGCCTTAAAACTTTAGAGACATTACTTATATAGGGAAAGGTATTAAGTGTTTAAAGATTATAAAAGTTTGAAGTACAGTTTCACATAAAAGGAGTTGAATTTAAGACAAAGGCAGTAGTTGGACTTAATTAAACACTATGACATAGATATTTAGTATCACCCAAGTAAAGCTAATATAGTGGTAGATGCTCTTAATTGGAAGAAACAAGGTAACATAGCAGCACTGATTACGTCATAGAAACCTTTAATTGAAGACATGTGTAGACTAGAGTTAGAAATTGTTATGCAATAGGTAGGGGCCAGACTTGCAAATCTGTGCATTCAATTAACTCTTGTAGATAGAATAAAAGCTACATAATTTGAAGATGCAAGTATTTGAGAAATCAAGAGTAGCTAAATTTAGCATTGATGCCGAAGGCATCTTGAGTTATGGGAATAGACCATGTATGCCAAACCAGGGCGAGTTTAAGCAGGAAATCTTGAGATAAGCTCATTACTCCAAGTTCTCTATTCATCTTAGGAGTACTAAGATGTATAAGGACTTAAAGAAGCATTACTAGTAGAATAAGAAGAAATGAGAAATTTCAAAGTATATCTCTAAGTGTGCCATGTGTCAATTGGTAAAGATTGAACAAAAGAGGTTGATTGGTGAATTCCAACACTTGCCTACACCAGAGCAGAATTAGGAGCAGGTGACCATAGATTTTGTCATGCATCTCCCTAGGACTAAGGAAAAGCATGATACAATATGGGTAATAGTGGATCGGTTGACGAAAATGGCTCACTTTATTCCTATAAAGTTATATTATAGGTTAGAGAGGCTGGCCAAGTTGTATGTGTAAGAGATAGTGCGATTGCATGGGATTCCAATCACAATAACATTTGATAGAAATATACGATTTATAAGTAGATTCTAGAAAAGTTTACAAAAGTCTTTAGATACTAAAGTATAACTTAGTACAACATTTTATCCTTAGACTTATGGACAGTTCGAGTGAACAATACAGATATTAGAGGATATGCTATAAGCTTGTGCTTTATACTTTGGTGGTAGTTAGAGTGAGCATCTTCTATTAGTTGAATTTTCCTACAACAATAGTTATTAGGCAGTTATACAAATGGCTCCATATGAAGCTTTATATGAAAGAAAGTGTAGATCACCCATTCATTGGAATGAGATGGGAGAAAGATAACTTTTGGGGCTAGAGTTAGTGTAAGAGGCAATATAGAAGGTCAAAATCATCAAGAAGAGAATGCAAGCAGCTCAAAGTCATCAGAAAAGTTATGTAGACTAATGGCGATGACCTTTGGAATTTCAAGTTAGAGATAAAGTACTGCTAAAAATTTCTCCAACTAAAGGATTTAAAAGGTTCAGATTGAAAGGTAAGTTGATTCCAAGATATATGGGATTGTATGTAATATAGGAAAGGATTGGCAAGACAACTTATAGGTTGATTCTACGCCCAAGTCAAAAGGAGTTCATGATGTCTTCCATGTTTTAATGTTGAGGAAATTTGTGGAAAATCTAAAACAATAGTCAAAATAGCCACTTATATAGATTGTTAGGTTGGAGTCGTTGGAGTTACAACCTAATCTAACCTTAAAGAAAAGACATGTAAAGATTGTGGATACTAAGAATCAAATACTATGAAGAAGGACAATCCCTTATGTCAAAGTGTAGTGATCAAACTAACCTAAATGAGAAGCTACTTAGGAGTTAAAGGAGGAGGTAAGAAAGAAGTACCTTGAACTGTTCTAAGAATCAGGTAACTTTTGAGGGTGAAAGTTTTCTAAGGGGGAGATAATATAATACCTAAATAAAAAAAAGAAAAAAAAAGAAAAAGGGGTCATTAAATAATAAAAGTCATATAATCAAATAAGAGGTAATTAATTTTTGAACAAGGGGTATTATGGTCTTAAGCTATGGTTTAATGAGGGGTAATAACGAAATTACAAGGAACTCTTAATCTAACTAGTGTACAAATTATCACGTTCTTTTTCAAAGACTCATTATACTCCTTGTGTACTATAGGATTGGACTCCTCTCCTTCAAACTTTGAAAACCCTCAAGGTAAGTAGAAATTCCATTGATTTTTTTTTTTCTTAAAGAGAAAAAATTTTAGACTAATGTGAGAATTTTTATTGTATAGCAAGAGTCGCCTGCATGAAGAAGAAAAACACAAAATTTACATAACCCTAAAAGACCTTTATAAGTGAAGATTCAATTTGTGAAATTTGACATTTCTTTTTGAAACTAAGAATTTTATGTTGATCTTTTAAGGTTGTGCATAGTTAGTTAAACAATGCAATAGTAGAATCTATTGGGTAATGTTGATTTGAATAAAGAGTTAAGATGTGGAAATTAAGGGGCGTAGTTGATGGGATTTTGATATAAAGTGGAGTTTTATATAAATTAAGGGTGTTTTGAATTATGTGTTGAAGTTTTGGAGGATAAATTGGGTTTAGAAAGGAACTGAGTAAATAAGAGTAGAGGTCTTTTTTGTGAATAGTGGGTGATACAACTATTTAACCTAACCATGTCCTTGGTTGTGTCATTAACAAGGGTGTCTTTTTTTGTTAGATCACAGTAAGTTACACAATTGGTCAATACGATAATGTCTTCAGTTGTGTCACTTGTAGTGATAAGAGTTAACACAATAATTGACATGTTTGTTTGACAAGACCATATCACAAACCGTATTGTAGACTATACTCTAATAAGTCAAGTTTTTCTTCCTCTTTTTGTTTTATTCCTTTATTACATTAAAAGTAAACCCCTTTATGTTTCATTTAGTGAATTTAAGGAGAATTAAATGGCCTAAAAATGAGTTTTAACTAAAGAGAAATTGCTTATCCAATATTTAAGAAAATTTAATGAGTATCTATTGTTTTTAAGATCTAAAGCTAGGCATCGTTTGTCGGTAATAGATTCCAAATATCTAGATACATAACACATGTTTGTTGTATGTGAGTGTTAGAATAGCAAAGACTAAAAGGAATTAAATGTATATTCAACTTAAATATCTTTTCATTGCTTGTGTTTAGCCAATCTTAAGGGCTTATAATAGCAGATTTATAGGGGACAACCCTAATGATCCATGTGACATGTTCATTGTGGAGTTTTACATGGAAATGATCTAATGTAAATTTAGGCGCTGTAGAAAGCTCGAAGAGGTACGCCCTAACACCTAGTTGTGATATATTGGTAAGGTGATCAGGTCATAAAGACCACTATTGTATGTTGTGTGATCGACTTAAAAATAAAGATAAATGAATTAATTATGTGAATTACTTGTTTTGTATTTATAAGCATGTGAATTTATTTGATTACGCACATGTGGTTGTGTGTTATATACTAGGCTTCGGCTCACCTTATCATTTCTTTTTCCCAATTGTAAGTCAAAATGATGTTATAAAAGTGTTAAAGTTGAAGATTGGAGTGATAGTTATTACTACTTGAATACCGATTTTAAAGACTATTATTATGATAATAGTAAATAGTGTTAAGCATAATACTAAGGATTGAAATAGGAACTATGATTAAAACTTGTTTTATCTTGCAATTTCTGTTAGCATTAGTTGTTTGATTTCATTTATGTTATTACTATTGTGAAAGATAAGAGAGTTATTTAATTTTATTAGTATTTGTAGAGTATTTACTAAGAAGTTAAAATATTATGAAATGAAAGTTTTATAAGATACTGGTATTAGTACTTATAAATATCAAATTTAAAATATTCATTATAATTTTTAAAGCTTAATGTATTAATAAAAAAACTAGAAACACATGACGATTTATAACTTCTAGGTTCTAAGGTATTATGGTTGCATTAGTAATTGTAGGCCTTTGTGTTTTCAATATATATATATATATATATATGATACAGTAGTTATTTGTTGAGTTTTGTAACTCAACCTATTGGGATTTTTATATTCCAAATAATGATATTGCATTGAAATTGATGCATATATGACAAGTCAGTTTATGACATGACTCAAGGAGAAGGTACATCTAGTAGTTGGTTGACCTTTGACAATGCCGAGGATGGATTTTAATGGGCGCTAGACATTAGCAATCGAATTATATGTTTGAGGAAACAATTTAAGTTTTGTCTTATGCTAAATATTGAATGTTAACCATTAAGAGGTTAATGGAAATGTACATGATAGCTTATTTGTGTGGCATTTAATGGTTCCCGTATCTTGGTATATTCAATTCATGGTAGGAATCATTGGTGAAGCATGTCGCACACCTACTCAGGACTTGGCAATAATCGTACATCATGATCTCAAGTTTGATTGTCCCATTTTAATCATCACTTTCAGTTATATCTAAACTACATTGTCGCAGCCTGAAACTTTTAAAATCCAACTTGCATCCTTTCTTATAAATGTGAGTTGCACAAAAGAACAAAAAAAAAAAAAAAAAAAAAACTTTTGATCTATTATGTGGCATTTTTTGTTCTATTTAATGGAATTGGATACTGATTTATTTATGTAAATAACTTAATTAATTAATTAATTATATCCTTATCTTGATAAATCGGCATCTATGAAAAATAAATAATATATATAATAATTTAAAATTTTATCTCCAATATTTTATTTGATACTTTATATGACACCATAGCATCTCATAATTTAAATTAATTTACTGCCACATAAATATTTTGGATATGAAATATGATATATAAGAGCTATATAAAACACCACATAGTGAAACACATGTTCATATATTTGTGAGAGTGAGGTAAATGTAGTATTTTTAAAATTTGGTAAAAGAAGAGTAGTTAAAATAATTTTCCTCGGAATGTTCTATGTAATTTTTCTGCTGTCCTAAAAACTTAGAAGGTTAAGATGATTTCTTCCAGGAATTGTCGAAATATAATTGCAAGGGTGATTCGACCTTGATAAAATATACACCATTATAGGTATAAATTATAATCTAGGAGGAGCCATGACTTTAATTTATTTTTCTATTTTCATTTTAGGCTAACTTTATGATCTCTTTTTTCTTGATTACGGTACTGGCATGTCCTGATGGCTTTAGGGTTTCCTAGGGCTATTTAGCTATAAACTTTGCTTTGGAGACCGTTGTGGCCAGATTTCACTTATGAATAAACAACAAATGAGTCATTCGATTTGCTGCTTTTCTTGTTTACAATACGTTATTTGGTGTCAGAGTAAACAATTTTTTTGAAAATCAATGGTTGATTAATTACAGGGTAATGGTATACACAAAAACATCCCGCTACAAAAAGATCATGGGGCACATGTCTGTTACTATTTTGTTGTCTTGATGCATGTCCCGAGTGCAGCGTTCTTTGGTAGTAATTGTGCAACAAATCGGCTTGGATATAGAGAGAAAATCTCGATCAAGTTAGCAATATGTTACCGAGGTACAATAGGTTAGGCTCATAGCCAATTATTTGAGGTGCTGGCTTAAAATTTTCCTGCTAATTGCCTCTATGCTGCTCTATAGACTGGGATGGCAAGAGGCAAAAATGAGATAACAAATCTAAAATTTGTGCTTATCTTTTGCATGCTTCTCTCTAGATTACATGAAGCCGACAAATCTGGTGGTTCACTTTAACATGATCTTGGCTCTAGCAGAGTAGTCTGACCTGAATAGGAAGATTGAGTTTGGAAAATGTAAAGGGGTTAAGGTCGAGAGGTTAAACCGAATTAAGTCTCGATTAAAATGATCAATACAATATAATTTATATTATTTTCATAAGTGTATATCTTTTCAAAAACTGTAAAATTGTTCTTCTTCTTTTTTTTTTTAAATATTTTCCTTTTTAACATTAAGTCAAAATTGCCGGAACTTTGGCTATTATTGATAGTTAACATAAGAACTAAAAGAAACTTTCACCTATTTATGCTAAAAATGACAAATTCGAGCTTTATAAATACCTCATTTTCTATTTGATCCTATTTCTAGGCTGCCAAACTCTCCCAAAATCCTTTAAAATATATCGTAAAATAGGAAATCGGACTAAATCGATTCCAACGTCTGGCTGTGCATCTTCCCATCTTTATTTTACTAAATCCGACAGAAGGGATATATCTACGGCGTGCACGATCAAGAAGCTCATTTCATCCACAAGTATGAAAACGAATCATAAAATCCATTTAATTAGTTTACTACGGATCACCTTGGAACTTGAATAACGTGAATATCATAGTAAGAGGAGCTGAAACCAACATTTAATTGGTTACAATTTGCTAGCTGTAAAGGCCCCTGCGTGCTCTCTTTTGATAAGTGGATCTGTGGCAGCTTTCGTCTCATCCATCCGCGCCAATTACTCCCTGATAAGATGACAAAGTGCATCCTATTTTTCTTACTTAATAAAACTAAACGTGCAGCCTATGTGAACTCAGATGCAGAACCGGGATGCTTTCTAGATATAATCCGACTAATCGTTACAAGCTATTGCATGTAAAGAATATCCGGTATAAGCATCCCTTCACACTTCTTTTTCTATAGGTTATAATATGTGATTACACAGGATATGGATAAAAACGCTACTTAAAAAATTTTGTTAAATATTTTCATACGAATTATAATAAGATTTTTCCAATATCACATAAAGAGATAGCTATGAATAAATTGCTACTGCTCCATTATATACCAAAAAGGAGGAGGAGATGCGGCAAATGCCGTTTGTTTTACCCACAAACCCAGAAAGGAAAAAGATAAATCAAAAGAAAGCAATTACCTCAATTTAACATGGAAAAAACAATAGTTGTCTCTTCCAAGTTATGTGCCACGATTGGCTATTGATGGACGGCAGATTACGCTAATAACTCAAATTGATTTATTTATTTATTTATTTTTTGTAATTAACTATTATAAATTAAAAATTAAAAAAATAATAATAATTTCCATGTCATTAAATTATAAGCATTATAACAACTTGATGGTTTTAAACTTACTATCTATTATTTTCACCCGATGTCACTCAAACTTATATTCTGACTTGTCTTCAGCAGGGGACACATCATTCGGGTCAATACATGTAAATACTGTCTAATACCGCAATATCTGCCGCTTTTGCTTTTGATGGCAAATCTAGACAACTATCCTAACATGGACTTTAGCTAATTTTGATATATAGATCTTTTTGCGATATTTGATGCCAACTAAGAAGTTATTTTACCAATAAGTTATTGCAATCTAAGATACACAAACCACAAAAAGCTTCTTTTGTAAATTAATTAAATATATGCAACTTGGCAAGGAAGGTTGATGGCATCTAGTTGCAACTTCCATCTAACATGGCATTAGGAATAAAATAATGTATAAGTGGCAAAAGAATGATATTGGGTATAAGGATTTTCTCACTTTAGGAAAGTTAGAAAAAGGAAATAAATAATATAAACCCCAACTTTTTTCACTTTTTTTGGCTTCTCTACATGGTCATGGTTCACTTTAGGGCAGCCAATAATAATCACCTGTATACATACGGTGGAGCATCTTCAACCCTAACTTATTCCTTTACTTCAAAACGGTCAGTGAGCGATATTATCTTCTTGCCTTTTGAAGAAGTAGGGGCTATATATAACAGCCAAATTAGTGGGTGTAGTCTGCTCATTTCGGATAGCGCTTTGTCATAATTAATATTGTTTGTTTTGCTTTGCCGAGGCCAAAAAGTGCGTGCTTGAAAAGAGAGCGGAAATTTTATTTTTCTTGTGATGCGTAAGGGTTAAGGTTACGGATTAAAAAACACATCTGTTCCATACTTTCGATACACTAAACGTGCGCGAGAATCCGATATATACAACGCCTTCCGTCGTGGAATATATTATCGCAAATTTCATTTGAAAATTTTGATGAATGTCTACAACACTTATTACAACAAAAAAATCAGGAGACCTTTTGGCATTTTCATATCATCCACTTTTTGTAATGTGTATAATTAATATTGGATTTTCTAAAATTTTTCTCTTTCAAACCGTTAACAACAATCTTAAATGCACCCATTGATGGGATCTAATTTCTTATATCAAATCATAGTTTGAATAGATATAAATAACTTATTGTTGAGTTTGTTAATATGCTTATAATTCATTTAAGTTTATCCAAAGGTTGCACATTGATCTTAAATTATGGTACAAGTGGTTCAAAGCAAGTAGGAGATGAATTCACTTAGCAAAGCGGGGAAAACTAGAAGATTTTGACTTTTATTATGGACTCTCCAATTGACAACATTTGAACCTTCCATCTAGTAAGGACAACAGAATTATATAGACACCTAGTTGTAGGACTAATACTGCAACCAATTGACTAAATCGTATCAACAGAACGATATTTCCAACTAGTTACAAGACCAGTAGTCTCATAACCAATCCAATAGTTCCACCAAACAACTTTTTCCTTGTTATTTAATTTTTCATAGTCTTTTTAATTAGTATCAAGTTTAGATCTTTTTTACTTATTTACCCTTATTATGTCTTGTTAAGATTATATTACCTTATACTAAACCCTAATTATACAATTGATGACATTGTATTTTCTTTGAAAGTCTCTCTCTATTTTGTTATTAATAACCGTGGTTGTGGCAAACATACATTTAGTCTATTCATTATAATATCATGCAGATTAAACATTACTCCAATTTCTCCCAATGCATTATATCCTAGAGATATTGCTCATATCCTTTTAATTATTCCTAAAAAATATAAAAATATAAACTTTCTATCCCATTGGTTGAGGATTGATCGACAAATTATTGTAGAATATTGCACATATAGGTTGTTCCATATCATCATGCCTTCTGTTTGAGCTTTTATAGCTACTAATTTTCCAAATTAGAGACCATAGCCCATAGTCAACCATGATATAGATCTTTTCACATACTTGAAGTAGTAAGTTTGTGAATATTTTGGTGAGAAAAGAAACTAAGTTTATTAAGAACTTGTATTGATCATAACAATTAGCATAAGTTGTGATTAAACCATCACTACTTTCGCTCGATCGTGGTTCCTACATAAGTAAGATAGAAGTGTAGCATGTTGGGATCCTTCATGCCAATCACCCTCCTTTTGGCTTCTTAGAATAGTATTTTCACTTTCTAAAACAAGTTTGCAATTCAATCATGCATGGTATAGTCTATCATAGGTTATTAGAAAAATTGAATGCTTTAAAATTGTGAGACAATCAATTTACTATTGTGGTTACACTATAGTTGATTAGTTCATTTTGCTTATTATGGTTTTCTATCCTGTTCTTGTAAGGTTTTATATGTATATTCAATGTGCCTCTCTTTGCTTGTTATCTATCTCTTAGTTTTGTATTTTTTTATAGATCATTAAAAATCTAAATCATGTCCCAATAAATTAGTATCACAATGAAGTTGAGATTGAGGATTTTGAGAGCTAATCTAAAATCTATATACTAAAGCAATGTAACGCCCTGCATTTAGGTATCTATTTTATCCATTTGATAACCTATAATATTATTACAATGTCTTGCATAATTTATCAAAGGATGTTTATTGTTTCACAAAGGGAGACAAATATGTACTACTACTAATGACTCTAGAGAAAATTCAAAGGAGCTAAAAGATAGTTAAAAGGGTAGTATTAGCGTGGAGAGATGTGAAACAAATCTAAAAAGAGAATGAGCACATTTAGTACAATTGATCATGGGGTAGGTGAAGAGTATGGCGTTGTAGAAACTCCTTAAGAGGTTATTGAAGGCGAGACAATGAAGAAGGTCAACAAGAAGCCTATATGTGAAGTTAATGAAGTTCTTGACAAGAATATTAAAGAGGAGATTACAGAGTAAGTGGAAAGTGTGAACATGGAACCATACAAGGAGTTTTATGCTATTGAATTTTCGCCAGCCACTTATACATAAGATTAGCTATGGCATTTGATAATATCATGCCGTAGTTGACTAAAGATCCTCTGAAGTTCCTTATGTCAGTAGACAGGGCTTGTAATGAATGGAAAGTGTGCATACAAGTGAGAGCAATTCAAGTTTCTTTGAGTCATTCTATTTTTTTTTTTCACCTTAGTTTTTACAATTCAATGTTCGAATTGCCAATCTAGGATTTAAGTCAAATCTTCTCTGAGATGGAGGTATGATGAGGACATTGACTTATGTAATTAAGATCTAAAGGGTTAATCTAGTTGGAATGAGGGAAATTAGGGCTTGAAGAAGTACATACCTATGAACACAACCCTGTATAAAAGGGGTGTTCAGTTTGATTCAATTTAAGGTCAAACCGAATTGAGCAGCATTTGAAATAGTTCGGTTTAAACTCTTAATGAATAGAATTGCTTCTAAAGGCTCGATTTGGCCACTTTTGAAAGTATCATTTTATTTTTTGAAAATAATAATAGTTATTTAAGTTTTTAACCAATATTGATATTCGATTGAAGAATATTATACAAGAATTAAAATCACACAATATTATACATCAACATTTCATCTTAATAATAGTGAAGGTGTGTGAGTCAACTAGAGATGAGAGACAACTATAAAGGAAAATGAGTAGATTGTTTGTTAAATTGAAATATTAACAATGTTTAAAACTAAAATATATCGTTCATTTTCTTTATTTTTTAATAAGAAGCGGTTTGGTTCAAGTTTAAGTAGTTCAGTTCAATATAAACCCTAAACTGAACCACAATTTGTTTGGGCATTCCTCAAACCAAACTGAAACACAAAAGATCTTCATTTTACGGTTTGATGCGATTCGATTTAGTTCTATTCTCTATTCAGTTTGGTTCGATTTGATAAACAACCCTACTATACAGGACGTACATTCAATACGTAGGCATGTTTTTGCAATGCATGGGAATGTGTTTGTTTGCAACATCCACGGGCTATTATGAAATTGTAACTCTAAAAATTTTTTACAACTTTTAATGCTTAACTATTCATTTGCTAGGAAAATAAAAAACAAATTAACAAATAGTATAAAAGGAATAAATGACAAATGAGTTATAAGAGCACTTAGTTATATAATCTCATCACTTGTGAAGGAAAATGGATGCCATATTATATTGAAACACTAACTAGATGGGCCTATTCACCATCAAATGTTGGTAAAGCTACAATAATCCAAATCTTACACAATGACCATCCTCCCAACTTCTAGTCCAAAATTTATATAGTTTCTCTTTCCTACTTCTCCCAGATGCCCTTTAACCCCCAACCACCCCTACCCCCTCTTTTGTTTTCAAAATTTCTTAACACATATGGAAACAAACTTTTAGAAAATGATGAAATAGGCCTAGGTTTCTATGATTTCAAAGTTTTAAATTCAAACGATTCCACCAATAAAAGAAAGATGCTAGGTTTTTTCTACAAAAAATTTGCCAAGCTATCAAATTGAAAAAAAAATTTCTTTTTCCCTTAATTTCAATTTATATTAAGGTCATTCACATAATGTAAAGCACTTAGCAAGAAATTTAAAGACATTAAATATTTAATCAAAAATTTTAAGAAGGGTTTTGGAATCACTACAATTAAAATCAAATGGACGAATCAATTTTAACCTACCTAGTGGTCTATTTGGAAAACCAAAAGTTCTAAATTTTAAGTCAAATGGCAAGCCCATTCTAGCCTTCCTATGCACCTAAATGGCATGTGAGGTTTCTTAAAGTAGCTTGGGTCAATTCAAATAAAAAGGATTTTGTGCCAATTGACTTAAACACGGTACTTCTCTAAAAGTTGGTTTTGCATTCTAAATAGTTACAAAATCTAATATATGAAATTTAGATTTTAAAAATTGGTTGAATTTGATTAAAAAATTTAAGCTTAAGTTACTCCTCGATGTAATTAACCTAAAACTTCTTTTTTTTTTTCTTTAAAAGGATCAACTAAAGCTCAAATTAAACTCATTTTAAAGCCATATTTATCTTAAATTATTTTCTTCCATGTTTCCAAAAGTAGTTGGATTGGGCTTAATTGAAAAACTTATAATTTTTTTTAGATGGAGCCCTTTGCTAGTTAGAAAGGTAATTTTCATCAAATTGCATATGCATATTAAAGTTTTTTTTTTTTGTCCCAATAAGATCTAAATCTTTATTTTTATTGTTAAAACTTCTTATTTTTTATTTCTTTTAAGATTTTATGCTTTTAGGAATCTTTCTTATTTTCTATATTTTTTATTGTTAATTTTAAGCTGTCAAAATGGGGTATCTATACTAATGGCTGAACTTCATATGTATTGCACGAATCTCCATCTTCTCAAGACCATCAATTTTATATAATGTTGTACACTTGATAAAGCCAAAATCTGATCCCATACTATGGTCTTGGGCTATGTTTACATTAATCTAGATATGCATTAAGGTACCATAAAGGCTATGCTAAGGAATCACTTATCATTATTTGAATGACCTCAAAATTGATAAGGGACACAAAATCCCATACCCAAAGTTATTAAAAGACTATGTGCAATGTTGCATTTATATGGTTACTCATAGAAAGCTTATGGTTGACAACTTGCTTGCCATTGTGTGTATGGTAATGAAAATACTTATAACTCTATCTTATTGAGCCATCACAATAGTGCTTCCTCCTCTTTAGATTATTACATTTTGCCAGCCATAACCTTACTAAATGAACTACTCTAATGAGTCACTATTGCAAATCCTTTGGGTTTAGGTATGATTGGAAGGAAAGAGAGAAGCTTGATCCTTAACTCAACAAAGACTTTCATTGTATTTTATAGGTAGATAAAATCCTACTTTACAAATTTTGTTAATAAGACCATGTTATTATACTAGTGGAAGTTGTAGCCACATTTGTTAATCCATGAAATTCTCATTATAATTCAAGTTATATTTGTTTATATTATGGTTGTTAGATGTTTTATGGGTGTTTGATAGGACTTTGAGCATCTATGGAGATATCCGTTCTCCTTAAAAGCATTCATGGTGGGTTATCATAAATTCGATTCCTTACATGATGTTAGGAAGATGGTTGGCATTTCTCAAGATTTAACCTTGAATGAAGCTTTGTTGAGTATATATTTCAAATGTTAGTAAAAGTCCTTTATAAGCAAGAAAGTATTTGATAAGATTTCTATAAGACCAATTTTACCATCCAAGGAAGAATTGGCAATTAATGTTTATGATGGTTGACTGAAAGCCATTTTAGTTCATCGAAACCTATAATGGTCAACCCAATTAATCATGCTTTTAGTCTTTATCTATTTCATCTTGTTTATCAATTTATATAATTACAAATTTTTTCTTTATTGATTTGGACTTTTCTTTTCCTTTTATTTTTTTATTTTGGCTTGATCCTTATTCTAGTTTGTGTTCGTAATGTATTACTTAAAGTTATATGTACTTTTAAATTAGCTTATTCCTATAACTTGCCTCTAGAGTCTTTTTGGTAAATATCTCCAAGTATGACTAAATGATATCTCATTGTGAATTTTAGTTTGGTTTGAATTATTTAATGAGTGTTGTACTTTAAAGAAATTTCAATACACTCAATTGTGTGCTTTATTATGACATATACTGATAGTTAATTCTCCTTTGCACTTAGAATATTTACTCTTAATTAGGGTTCTCATGTTAAAATATAAATATTGTTGGATCGAAAGAAATTATGTAAAGGCACTATGATATTAGAAAGGATAAAATTGTAATTTCGTTTTTGAAACTATTGATTATAATTAAGTATTTCAAAGTATGATTTTGGTATCTCAAAACTTTAATTTTATTTTTAAAAAAAAATTCCCTAACCGTATTATCTCTAAAAATGTGCTATGTATTGCAAACTATTGCTATTATGGAGGGTTTTAGCAATATTGTCAAATTCAAGTCAATCCATACAGTCCAACTCGTTTTAACTTGATAAAATTGATCAAATCCAACTATAGTTCAATCTCAAGCAACTGTAATTTATTTCCTTAACCTGTAACCTTATTATATATCTAGTTTAATTGTTTGGATCAAGTCTATTTAATTACCATGATTTATGGTTTTTCAATATTGGAAGAAAATTGACACTCAATGAATTGCTAAGCTTTGGCCTTTTGGGGGCATGAGAATGATGTTATCCTTTAATAGAAATTACGAGGAAAAGAAAGAAGCAGGTGAAGCGTGGTCAAAATCTAAATCCAGAAGGCAAGCCCTAACCCTCCCAAAAAAAGGAAGAACAGCGCCCTCGGTTTTCCATATACAGAACCCCACATGTCACTCATCCATACGTTTACTTTTTGGTATGGTCCCATATTATCCTATTCGCACGCCCCCAGGAATCCTGGCCATCTCTCCCACCTATTCTATACTCTCACGGTCTCACTTTAGTACTCGCTTTCTCACCCTGACACTTGTCCTTTCCAAATCTATTAATCAAACGACCTGCGCTTGTTTGATTCTATCACTGTGTACTAGCTACAGCGTAGCTTCACGCTCAGAACAGATGCGAGTGGGTGTCGTTAACCTAGGATGCAAGCACCTGACCAAAACCGGATGTAATTTTAGATTTCAATTCTCTATTTATCTTTCTTTCAATTTTTTTTTTTTTAAATTTACAAATTAATAATTAAAATTATATAAATTTTTTAAATATAATTATAATATTATCATATTCTTTATAATTTTAATAGTTAATTATATATAATAATATCTTTAAAAAATAAATTTTTTTTAAAAAAAAACGATTTTAGTGTAATTTTTTATGTCATTTGATAGGAAAAACCGCTTTCCGGTTTTCTACTTTTCGTTTGTATAAAAACCTATCATTAGAAACCTAAGACTAACTTATGTCTCTCTCTCTCTCTCTCTCTCGCTCTTCCCTTTCCTAAAAGACTGAAAGAGGACTTTCTCTAACTTCCTCTCACATCAAAGTAAGCTCCTCAAATCCACCTTTTATACATGTCAAGTCTTTGTTGCCCCTTCTCTTTTCGTTTGATTTCACACGTTCTTGTTATTCCATATTTTATGCCCTTTTTATAAGTCAATCTTCTTTTTACTTTGTTCTTATTGATATCATAGTTATGAGGTATGAATTTTTTCTTTTCTTTTTTCGATCTAGCATATTGAACAAGTGTTGATCGAGGTGTTTCGATTGGGGAAAAAAAAAATGGGGAGGGGAAAGATTGTGATTCGACGGATCGATAATTCCACAAATCGACAAGTGACTTTCTCCAAGAGAAGAAATGGATTGCTGAAGAAGGCGAAAGAGCTGTCGATTTTATGTGATGCAGAAGTTGGACTTGTAATCTTCTCCTGCACCGGGAAGTTGTATGAATTTTCAAGCAGCAGGTTAGAAAAAACGATTCTTTCCTCTTTTTATTATACTTTATTATTATATCTTATAACTTTTCCTTTTCCGTCGTTTAAGTTTGGCCTTTTGCTTCTTTTCTTAATCACTGGCCTGACCGATATAAAATAAAAGTATACTCATATATTAATACATGCATACAATTGATATTTTCATAAAATATCAAAATGTATCATTAACTATTAGTAATTTTATTGTTCTTTTTCGATATTAATTAATATTTAGTGTTAGAATATTTGATTCCTAATTAATTAATGCCTGCCAAATAATTTAATTTTCTATCTTTAAAGCTAAACAAAAATTTAAAATAATTTGAGTATAGGAAATAGTATTTGTTCTTAAAGGACTTCAATGATGACACACAATCATGTCTTTCGTTTGGTTGGGGTGGCATTCGATATTTCTGGTCCTTGAAAACCATGTAGTATTTTTTAAGTTTTCGAATTCTTCTTAAAAGCTTGGTTCTAAATTAATGAGAGACGTGCACTATTTACCAGGAGATAACATATAATAAGAAGTGTCGATTAGGATAATCAGAAGATTAAGAGACTCATTTTATGGACACTATGCATATATATATTTGTAAATGCAGGTTTTAGTTTCTTTATGAAACGATGATGTAATAATTAGCATACGACAGATAAAAGGCAATATATTCGTTTTTTCACGTATGAAAAGCTTATCATTAATATCATCGTTAATTAATCAACGAGAAAAATTCAAGGAAAAAAAATGGCTTAATTATTTATAGATCTATCAGTTACCTTATTTACAAAGCACAGAACTAGCATTAACTAGCAAACAAAAGATACAATGCAACGCGGTCAATTGACATCAAATTAATGAGCACGAGATACGTATAAAATATGTGCCACAGTATCAACATACATACATACATATACTTTTTTTTTTTTCCAACTACATACATACATACATATACACTTAATACATGAAGCGTATGACATGCATAATGAATAGGTTTCTCGTTACTACATTCAAATATCTCGTCCGTCTATTGTTTGACTAAATCAGCTACATCATGAATCGCAGAAATTTCGTCTAAACTGAGGTGTTATCCGGTCAAGTCGAGAATGCACTATGGTAAACTAAGGGCCAAAATTCAAAGTTTAAATTTTACTATTAGACAATTTGCTGTAATTAGTTTGAGTTGGGATACAGTCTTTCCAATGAGCATACTCGATCGACTTGAAATCAATTCAAGAATCATACTTAAGGGAAAACTCAATTCGAAAGTTTACATGCAGCTCAACTAAGATTGCAAAATGATGCAAAAAGTGCTCCAATTAATTTATTCTACGTAATAATCAAATTACTCAAACCTATTTAACTGAGCTTAGCTTTCTAATGAAATGTGCTATTCAAGTAGCTTGAACTTGAATTTTGGCAAGCTCATGCTCCATTCTAAGAGTAAACTTTCAAGAGCTCTAGTCTTATTAAGTTAGCCTCAGGTTACCTTCTAAAATGTAATGCTCAATGAGCTTAAGTTTGACCAAGCGATGTCCCATTTGCTCAAATTAAATTTGAAGAATTACTTCATCAGATCAAATTGGACTCATAGTGATGCAATGAGCTCTAAGCTGATTGAAGTAATGCTTAACTACTAAGTTAGAGTTAATCTGAAACAACATTCATTGGGCTTGAGGCTTCTTTGACTAGGCTCAACTTGCATCGTTAGTGTGTGCTATTCAACAAGCATGATCTTGCCTAAGGTGATTCTTAATGGGTTTAAGCTTAGTTTAGAGTGATACACACCGAGCTCAAATTAGAACTAGTAATGCCTAACAAGCTCAAAATCGATTCAAGTAATATTCAAGCTTGAACCTACCTAGCTACTTAATGAGCTTTGGACATGCTAGATGATTCATAAATTTCCCAAATTCAGCATAATGTCCCTCAATATAAGGGAGTTTATGCTAGATCAAAGTGACATGAGATGAGCTTGAACTCCTTTGAAGTAGTATATAATAAGCCTAGGTCCTATTAAACTTGGCTCAATATTTCTTACCAAATGATTTTAATTGGAAGTAGATCCCTCTCTAAACTCTGATTCACAATGCTAGAGTCAAACCTAAGCCCAAAATTGAGCTTCAAGAAGCTCACAATTCCCTCAAGTTGAGTATTCTTAGATGAGTATACCCAGTTATATTCCTCTCCTAGCTCTTTAAGTTATTAAGCAGAGAATGCTAAAATTCAAGTTCTAGATTAAAAGTTTGGTCGTAATTTTGATCGCAAAGTGAACCAAAAGTAATGTTTCATTCGGCTTAGTTTTCCTTATAATCATTGAATCACGTTTAAGTTGAAGCTAGTAGTATAGAACTAAACTTAAGGGCTGCCAATATTTCGTAAACCCATAGGACTTAGTAATTTGACGCTAGAAATTTAGAATAATAAATATTAAATTGAATTTCATCGGTTTATGAGTCGCCTTTAGTTCCCTGGGTAGTTAGTCAAACCAAAGTAAGATGGGGAAATAACGGATGAACTTGGAGAGGGAAATTAAGAGGGTGGTGTAAGATAATAAGAAGAAATAGCTCTAACACTAATTTAATATAGCACAGTATGAAAATATAATCTAAACAATAATTATATTTGAATACGCTAAGAAAATCTATAAAAGTAAATTGAAACAAAAGATCTTTTTACATGTCTTCATAAAGAAGGATAAATTTGGAAAAAGATATATTTGGTATGCTTACATCAATGGATTGCTTACATCATCACACCATAATGGATTTGTTGAAGGACTCGTGCCAACAAACCCTTAATAGAACTACACCAAGAAGACGAATTTTGATGGGACACAATTAAGATAAAGAAAAGGCCTCGTACAAATTTTTCATAAAATAATTTGTTTTAATATCTCAATGTCTCCTCAAAACCCGAGCAATGTATGATATGTATATAAGTAAGGTCAAATATGAGTCCTACAATCTAAACTCAATCTAATAGTTCTTAAATAACCACTTTAATAAAGAAAATAACAAAAAAGAATCCGAATAATAATGTAATCAAATCTTAAAAACAAGAAACCAAATCAAATTAAATATGAGATTATAATGAAACATATCAAGCTTGAATAAAACTAAAATAAATTTAATAGAATTATCTTCCCCTATTCATTCTTTCTTGATCTTCATTATCCTTTCTCTCTTCTAAGTTTCCTTTGGATCTTCCTAGATCAAACATCAATCTACAAAAACCATGCTTGAATTCATGGCATTGCAAATTTCCAATGTCCTTATCATTTCTCACCAGCAAAAGAAGTTTCAACTCAAGTGAGTTGATTTAAAATCTATTCCGGTTTTTAACAATGCCTCCAATTCTTCTTTTTCTTTTGTCACAATTACTATATCATCCTCTACATAGTCTAAATCTCTAAATTTTAGCTTTAGTGTATATTTTCAACTGAAAAAATAAATATTTTGTATGATATCAATTTATCAAAGTTTAAGAGTTGTTTACAATCTTGGAAAGTTCAACAAGCTCAAGTTTAAATAACATAAAATAAGATACATAAATAAGTCATCTCTTTCTTGATCTCCATCAAACCCTTGGAAACAAAATGCTCTATCAACTATAACCAAAACTTGCATAAAGTAGTCTTTTCTTGCTTTCCCAAAGATCTTTTTCTTTACCTAATCTTCCTGTAATCATTTTAATTCAGCTAGTGGATGCTTGAATTTGGTATATCTTTTTTCAATACTTGGTACCCTGTAATATATTTTAGATGCATCTAGTATTGTTGAGAGTACTTCTAGATTAGCAAGATATTTGTTGAACTTAAAATAGGTGTATGAACAAAATGTATTATTGCAATTTGGAGGACATGAAATTGAAGAATAAAACATCAAATATTGAAGTTTATTAATTGACTAGAATTCACGATGGACTTCTTATTAGGTATAATACATTATTAGTTTATATTACACATGTGAATTTTCTCTAACCGAAATCATTTTTGCAGCATGACATCAATAATTGAGCGTTATAACAAGCTAAAGGAGGAACAACATCAATTGCTAAACCTAGGTTCTGAAATCAAGGTAAAGTTGCTTTAGTATAAGTAAAGTGAAGGCAAAACAACATTGCATTTATTTAAGAAATTATTATTTTTTTACGAAAATGACTAATATATAGTAAATAAACATTTAACTCTTACTTAAATTTTTTAAGAATGAGAATTAATATCCTGATGTATCTGAAACAATATCTATACTTTCCACATCGGATACTATAATAAAGAAGTGCATACAGACTGGGTAAGCTAGTCACATGGATTAGTTAAATGCTTCCTTCCTCATTAAACCAAAAATATGCTTGAAAGATAATGAAAATTTAACATCATTCGCAAAGTTCTAAGAACATAATCAACTATGAAAAACATTGAACTAATTGAAGATTCTCAACATGTGCTACTAAATACCAAATCCATTAAAATAAAAGTCAAATAGATATAAAGTAAATTATGTAGACAAGTAGAAAGGTAACAAAGATTATCCCATAAAAAATACAAGATTAATATGTGTAAAGAATGCATTGGTAGAAAAAAATAATAGAAAATATTAAGGTAGACTACTATTTAACCTCAATATGCACCAAGTAGCATATTTACAAAATTAGTTGTTAATTGAAGTATTGAACCAATTAGTTACTTAAAACTTACTATTTATAATGTGTTTCTATATATGATATTCAATAATCTTTCCCATTGATGGGAGGGATCTTTAACTAGTCAAATGATAGGGAGGAAGTCTATACTTGAGTGTTATTATAATACCTATTAAATTATCCTACAACCAAATAACGTGAAATCACAAGTTTTCGTATAGATATTTGTTTTTCTTCCTTTTTTTTTTAATATTTAATATATTAACAATCAACAAGATGAAGATTTAAAATTTTTAGGATGACTTGTGAATTATCAATAAACCCAGTAATCATAAATTACCAAAACTCAAACGAGGCATTCTCAACATATTTAATTCTAATCTACAGGTTTTAAATGCATCTTTATTTCAAAAGGCATTTTCATGATCATCTCATGCTACGTTATAAGAAGACATAGATCATATTTTTTCTCCCTCTATGAACCATACGTTTGTTTACTTTATTCACTTTATAACTTAAAAACTATGTTGATGATTAAAAATATTGACCATCATTACTTCTCTCAGTTTTGGCAGATGGAGGCAACAACCTTAAGGCAACAATTGCAATACTTGCATGAATGTCACAGGTATCTTAAATACTTATTTGCATAATCTAATAACCTATTTTATTAATGTATTATAATTTACTGAACTACAAAAAGGAAGAAAAAAAATTAAATGTAGATTTTTTTTCAATAAAAAATACTTATACATGCCATTAATGAAGTAGATTGATAAAGTGTATTCCAAGAAATTACTATGCCATCCGTTCTTAAATAAAACCAACAATGGCTTGATCTTTTGACTAAATAATTTCTTAAACAAAACTTTTAAACTTCTCGTTAAAACCTACAAGTAAACAAAAGCATTACATAATCTATGGAATTAGATCCATTTAATTATGTTGTCCCAAGTATGGGAAAAACAACCACCACAAATTACGATTCATCCTAGTGGAAGGCAACTTCCATTCTAATCAAAGCAATTGTATGCGGGTTAGAAAGGTATCCATGTGTGTATGCATAAGCTAGCGTTTGCAGTATAATGATGTGTGTTTAAGTGGCTTTAAGGTCATTAGGTAGATAATATATATGGTGATGGTTAACCAAAAACTATAGGCAATGTTAAGGTTTGGTTGAGTGCATAACTTAAAGAGTAATGTCAGTTAAGCATAAGAAAAAGAATGTAGTTGAATAGCTTTAAAAAAGAAAAAGAAAGAAAGATAAATCATCATGGCACCACTTATAAAGAATAGCATCACAACCATTTGTTTTAAAAACTAAGATTTTTAGATATAGTGTTGACTATTATATTATTACTTAATGCTTCCTATAACTTGTAGGTCGAACTTTAACTATGTACTATCAAATAAAAGACTAAATTACATTAAAGAGAAATTACAACGTAGATATCTCTTACCCTAATGCCACATAAAAACCAACACCCCAAACATCTAATTTAGAAACTTAAGCTTTTACATGTCGTGTGTTCTATTATATTTATTACTTAACACCAATAATAGAAGTGAACTATATACTTATCAAGAAAAGATTCTTTCTAACTCTAAGCTTCCTCACATATTTAACAATGTATAGCATGTAAGCAACAATCTTTCCTTGAAAAGTGCCTTCTAGAAGCAACTTTTCAAGATCTTCCATCAAGGAATATAATAATCCATTAATATTTTCTAACGATGAAGTATAAATGACTTATATTCTCAACCAAGCTCTAGTTTGATCGATCTACCTAACCTTGAACTAAGAGATTAGAAATAAGTAGGAAATCAAAGATTAGTTAAAGATGAGCTTTAGGCTTAAGGTTAAACTAAGAAAACAATAAGTGGAAAGAAATCCCTTATTAACTCTACTTTTAACCTATGAGAAAATGCTTCATAAAAGAGATATAAACTCAAAGAAATTACTAATGATGATAAATCTTTTAGATAAGATATGTCACTCTTTATCCAACATATTGAAGAAATAATTGATTGGCAACTTTCTTATCTTACATAATTCACTAGAATATTAGCATTTTACATATATCCAACTCTAAACTATACATCAGAATAGTGAAAACAAGTTATTTGCTATGCTTAGCTATGAAGTATTATTGCTTCGGAAACCTTGTAAAGTAACATGGCTTGCTAAACTTCTGTTGACAATCCTCTCATATTTTTCATTTTCTTCTTAATCATAATAATTGTCAACTAGGTTATGCAATGTAATAAAAGGAACTTTGGTAAAGAGATACTCCTTTTCTAGTGACAAATTGTCCTCATGTGCAGGTAGAACCTCAAGGCTCCCATATTACCATTTAATATCTTCATAGTTAATAGCATCTTTAGATTTTTCAGCACAATCTATCATATTAAGACAAAAATAAAAAGAGATGACTAATGTTAACATCGATGTATTGATGCAAATCACACCTTTGCTAAAGATTTGAGATCATGCATACAACTCAAAGAAAATGTAGACTTACAATACCTATATTTAAATTTACAATCAATGCTCTTATCTCCCCAATCTACATCTACAAATCCTTCGGTGTCTCTTTTTGGTATCTTCTTAAACAACATTCCTTCATCAATTGAGCCCTTTGGATACTCTAAAGTGTAAATCAAAGCATCTACTTGATTCTTTGTTAGACACATGGGTTGACTCACTACAATTATTACATGAGAGAAATAAATTAGTCTTCTCATATTGATTCTACTAGTTATTAATCAAGTTTGTCGGGATAGTCTCAATACCTTTGTACTTCTAATTTAGGAGAACTGGAATTGCCACAACTTGCATCTAAGGTCAATAGATTCTTCAAGATTAGTTAAGATATATTTGCATTGAGACATGAGAATTACTAATTTATTTCTAGCCACTTCCATTTTCAAGAAACATTGAAAGTCACCAAGCTCCTTAACATCAAATCCCAACTTACTCTTTGTCTTTAGTCAATTAATCTCCTTGAGGCCATCAAGATAAATAGTTAGAATGGAGCTTTTACCTTCATAACTTAATTTTATAAAGAGAATACAATTAGCTTGTCCTTATGTGTGACCCATTCAAATTGTAGCATTGCATAATTATATGAACCAAGCATTAGGTGATAATATTAACCCTATAGAGATTTGTTCAATATACATACTTCTCCTTCCTATTTATAAGCAGAGAAACCACAAGGCAATTTCATGTGAATTTCCTCTTTTAACTCACCATTTAAAAAAGGCATCTTTTTTACATTCATCTAATAATAAAGGCCAATTAAGATTTGCATCTAATGATAGAAGTAATCAAACTATGTTGAGTCCTACTACTAGAACAAAAGAAGTGAGTCCCTTTAGAGTCATCACTAATGATTAAAATATCATAAATATAAACAATTCCATTATTTAAGTGTGTCGATAAGCCAGTAACCTTGTATTATAACTCTCTACACTACGATTTGTCTTAAACTTCAAAATAAAAACCCATTTACTTCCCATAAGTTTCTTTCCTTTAAGTAATTCAACAATGTCCTAAGTATTCTCATGTTCATTTCCTCCATTACAACCTTCTTTCATTTAGGAATACTAAAAGTTTCATGAAAATATTTCTTGTTATTTCATCATATCAATCTTTGTAATAAAAGCTTTATATTGTAGGGATAACTTCTCATAGGCTAACGGTTGAAAATGGGATATGGAATGCATCTTTCCCTCTCCTTAAAGTGCTATTATTATGACCCTAACATGTATATTAGTAGTTACTTCTAATTGAGTCATGTATATGTTGATCTAGTTTATCTTATCCCATAAATAAGCCTAGATTAGTAGTAAGTGAGATTCAAATATTTTAGTTAGGTTGCAATTCTCTTTAAGAAAGAATTGGGAGTCTAAGCACCCTTTAAGAGCTTCAGCTCTTAGATTTGTTACATGTGGCAACTTTAGTATCCTTTACTTTTTCTTAATTAATAAAAATACCTTCCATATGTGACTTAATTTACCCTATTTAACCCTAATAGATTCTCAAGTGTATTTATTTGGTACAACCTAACTTAGATCTCTGAACATGACTCAAATAGAAAATCAAATTCAATCCTTAGAGAAAGATTTGACAATTGCATTAGACAACCGTTCAACAATTCAATTGCTAGGATCCATTTAAATTTACAGGATCAACAAGGACATTTCTTTTAGGGTTAGCATTGTTATACCCTAATATACGTATTAGTAGTTAGTTCTCGTTGAGTCATGAATTTATTAGTTTAGTTTGTCTTGGCCATGAAATAGGTTTAGGAGAGTAACTAGTGGGGAAGTTTAAAAATTTAGTTAAGTTGTTCTCTTTAAGAGAGAATTGGGAGCATAGATGCTCTTAGATAGCTTTATCTCTACTCTATCACATTTGACAATTTTCATACCTTTAATTTTTTTCTCACAATAAAAATTCCCCTAATTGTACCTTATATTTTTCAACCTTAATTGATTTATGTGAAATAACTTTGGGTAAGTAACCACTTAGTTTTAGTAGAATTCCTTCATTCAAGTTATAATTTTCCCTACATTTCCTATCTAACTATCTTTAAGTTCCTCCTACTATATAAAATACCGATAAAAGGATTGAACAATTAGGTTTAGTTGACTAGCTTTCAACCTTCTTATAAACACTTACAATTTAAAGGTTTAACAACCATAAATGGTATACATATGACTCTGACTTAAGTTTGTCGACCAAAGTAAGACTCAACTGATTCAATATAAGATCGAGTTGACTTGACTAGGATAGAGACTAAAGCTTAAGACTCGATACAGACTGAGGTAGAGACATGTATGAATTTCTCAAGATCCTTACAAAAAAAAATGAATTTCTTAAGATATAAAAGATAGGGATTTGTATAAATATAGATATCTCTAAAACAAGTATACCATGTCCACATAAATTCTCCTCACAGGGAACATTGCAAGAACGATCTTTACAATGTAACTACTAAGAAAAGGTTAAGTGTGTTGCATATATTCATAATCATCAACCCAATTGCAATAAACTTGATCTCAAATCGATATAATGTACATTTCCTCGCTACTCAAGTAAAAAGGGCTATAGATGCTCCCATTCACCTACACATAAATGATATATCACTGGATAAAAAAATGTCAAAAAATCTAATAATAGAACTAAGTTCTAAACTTGAGAGATTTGGAGGACATTTCAATCTATTAGATAAGTTATTATTAAGACTGTATCCATCATTAAAAATGTGACATTGAGCTAGCTAGCCTCATAGCTCTAGTTACTTTTAATGAATACTTTATTTTTCCTCTCATTTTTTCCCAATCATTGAAAAGCATATGAGCTAGAATTCTAATGATTATGCCATTTTCTATAGAATAGGATGTGAATTCAAATGAAAATTATTCTTGCACGTTATGTAACCTTAGGATGTACATCGAGGTTTGAAAGACATTGCTAATAAACCCATGAAATTGATAAAGGATTATAAATGCCTTAGAGTTATCATTCAAAACCCAACTCACTCGTAAGTGATCATTCATGAAAATTATAAATTAATGACTTGAAAAACATTGAATTCTCATTTGACCCTATATATATAAGATGAAAGCTATAAGATGTCTGAGAAAAGTGTGTTTTATAAGAGGAACAATAATGTTTTTCCATGATATAGCATTCACAATGTAATTAAACATAAATATAGTTCAAGTACATATTCAAAAGGTGTTTTTGAGTGTGATCCTCCTCCTAAAAGGCAATAGAGTCTGTTTTCTTCCTTAGAATGCCAATCATCCTCCCCAAGGATAGGTCCTAAAATTCACAATAATGAGAAGAGAAAATAATTCAACAATGTGCATCCCTTATCAACTTACTCAAACAATGAATTGTACTTTTAACTCTAATTCTAAGTTGAGCACAACTTTAATCTTGACATGCATACAAAACTCTATTTTTTTAAGCTGAAACTAAGTTTCCAATAGCAACATACTCATATTCTAATCACATTGTTCATATGTTTCAAACTGCAAAATCCAATGATCTAAGTCTCAATAATCAACACATTTTCATCCATGCATGCTAAATAGAATGCATGATTACGTAAGCTATAGAGACTGATGCACTATTATATTGTACTTTGCTCTCATTTACAATTTATGCCCGATTCAATAATTTCTAAAACATTTCTACTTCCTTTGCTAGAAAAATTGAAAGGTTAAAGTCTCCTTACACTTGTTTTTGTCGCCTAACTTTGCATGAAGACCCTTTCTATCTCCTCAACTTCAAATTTTCTTACATACCATACAACTTCTAACAAGTTTCCTCACAATGATATGGCTTGTGAGAGTGCTCATAATAGGGCTTCTTTCTTTCTTTCAAATGTTTATTTGTCATCTCTTATTTTATAGTAACAAAAGCTAAATTTGGGGGCTAATCAATGGTAACACTAGATGGCATAACCTTCATTCTGCTTTCCTCCCCACACGAACTTCTACAACTACATCTCTTAATGTATGAAAAGGCCTCATACTTAGCTAATGCCCTCTAACTTCATCTAGATCTAGATTTAGACCCTAAAACGAATCTTTTTAATACGTTTTCCTATTTGTAACAAAACATTATAATATTCAGTTAGCAACATGGAGCCTTTATCATATCATAAATCTCAAAGTTTATATCAAAGCATTAGGCTACAGTCCCCAAGTACAAGAAGAGTTCTTAAACTATGCTACATGTCTCTTAGCCATATTATAAAAGATATGTCCTAACAACCTTTCGTTCCATAGAACTTATAAGCTAAGCATGACAAAATAGAACATAACAATAAGAGAAGAAGAGAGTTTGTAGGATGGAAGAAAGGGGGTGAAGATAGTAAAGGGAGATGAAGGCAAAGACAAAGTATGAAAGGTTTATGAAATTGAATCAGACAATCTAAGTATGCTTTACAACTCTTTATATACAAGTGATTCACAACTAATGGAACTAACAACTAAAAGAAACTAACAAACGAACATACTAGCAGAGTAGTTAGTAGCACAACAATCAACTAATTTAACTAACTGAACTACAAAACTGAATTAGATATAAAAAACATCTCTAACACCACTAGCCTCCCTCCCTCCCCCTCTATCTCCTCTCAAGATAGAGAGTAAAGGTTAATTACTCTCATCTAGAACAATAAAAACTGAAATTGATCAGCAACCAACCCTTTAGTTTAGACATTCGCAAGCTGCTGCTATTGTATAGGAACATAAATGGGCAATACAACACCTTCAAGTACTTTGTCTCGCATAAAGTGTAAATCTATTTCAAGATATTTTGTACACTCATGGAAAACAGGATTCTTCATAATGTGTAATGTAGATTGGTTATCACAAAATAGTCATATTGGCAACCGATAAGATAAAACTCTCTTAACAAGGCTATCAGCTAAAGTACTTCACATGTAGTTGTAGCAACGGCTCGATACTCTAATTCAATTGAACTTCGAGTAACAATAGATTGTTTCTTTGATTTCCAATTTAGCAAAGAGTTTCCTAGAAAAGCACAAAAACCTATAGTAGATCTCTTGAAATTTAAACAACCTCCTCAGTCACTGTCACTATATGCTCATAGGACTCAGTCATTATTAGTAAAGAAAAGAATGCCTTGTCCAACAGACCTTTTCATATATTGTAACGTATGCTCTAATGCCAACTTATGAACATGTAGTGGTTTATCCATGAACAGACTAAAAATGTGAATTAAATATGTAATGTCAGGCCGTGTTATATACAAATACAGCAATTTTCCAACAGCCTTCGAATAAAAGGAAGCATCCACCAAATTAGAGGAATCTTGCCTTTACAACCGATGATTGACAACAATAGGAGTAGTAAGTAGCTTAGAACCAAGAAAACCAATGTCCATAAGTAAATCCAAGGTGAACTTTCTCTGAGAAAGTACAAGTCCTTGCTGTGAACATGCTAACTCAAGACCTATGAAATATTTAAGGATCCCCAAGTCTTTTATTTTGAATTGTGTATGCATAAAAGACTTGAATTGATCAATGAGGTGAAGACGTTTGTGAACTACAGCAATGTCATCCACATACACTAAGACAACAATCATATTATCACCAGAGTCTTTACTAAAGAGGGAATAGTCACAATAAGACCATTCAAAACCATATGCCAATAAGGATTGAGTGAGTTTGGCATTCTACTATTGTAAGTCTTGTTTTAGTCCATAAAGAGACTTATTCAATTTACACATAAGTCTACCATGAGAAATTGAAGACTCAAAAACACACAAACTTAGAAGAATATCCATATGTACTACTTCATGAAGATTACCATTAAGAAAAGCATTATGCTTATACATACGATGCACATGCCGGCTATAAATTGCAACTAAACAAAAGAACATCCTTACCATAGCATACCTGATTACTAGACTAAAAGTCTCAATATAGTCAAAACCTTCTTTTCAACTATAGCCTTTTACAACAAGACGTGCTTTATACTTATCTATAGACCCAACTACCTTAGTCTTGAGCTTATAAACTCACTTACAACTAATAGTATGCTTCCTAGGAGGTAGAGAAACAATAGTCCATGTATCATTAGCTTTCATAGCGTCTAATTCCTCATTCATAACCTTACAACATTGCTCAAATTGTTTAGCTTGATCATGAGAAGAAGACTTATTGTGTTGGGAAAGTTGAACACTAAAAGCCTTCAAACCATATGATAAAGAATTATAAGATAACACTTGATGCAAAGAATGAGAAGTAGAAAATTTAGAGGGAGTAGCAATCATTAAGTTGTGATGATAATCAGTAAGATAAGATGGTAACTTTTGTAGCCTAGTATTACACGTTGTCCCAACTTCAGAACGTACAACCAAGTGCTAAACAATATTAGAAAGAGAAGAATCAAGACAACTAGAAGAACCTTGTTCAAAATCTTCCACATCTATTGGAAACAAAGACAAAACATGATCCATGTATGACATGGATTCTACAGATGGAAATGACACAAGCAAGAAAGATGAAGCCTAATGTGATGAATTTATCAACTGAAAATGAAAGAGATGTTCAACAAACCTCACATCCTTGAAGACAATAGCCTTTTGTATCACTAATTCATAAATTTTGTACCCTTTAATACCAATTGAATAACCAAGAAAAACATATGGATGAACCCTCGGATCAAACTTAGTTCTCCCTTGTGCAATTATAGAAGCAAAACATGACCACCCAAACACTTGAAAATATGCAAAGTCAAGAATTTTGCCAAATAACAACTGATAAGGAGATAACCCTCCTAATATACCAATTGGTAGTTTATTAATGATATGTGTTACTGTCAACGCAGCATCACCCCCAAAAGCATACAGGAAGATTAGCTTGAAATAATAAGGCCCTAGCTATGGAAATTAAATGCTAATGTTTGTGTTCCATAACACCGTTTTGTTGTGGAGTTTCAACATAAGACATCTGATGTAAAATCTTAGGAGAGGAATAAAATGCTGGCAATAGAAATTCCTTTACATTATCACTCATAACAACTTTAACATAAGAACCAAACTATGTAACCACCATTTGACAAAAAGCTAGAATAATAGAAGAAACATCATGGTTATGCCTCAACAAATATACCCAAGTCACTCTAGTATAGTCATCCACCATAATAAGAAAGTACCTATAACCATCCATAGTAAGAACATGGTAAGCCTCCAAATGTCCAAATGAATCAATTCAAAAGCAATTGACATATTTCGTACATGAACAGGAAACATAGTACGTTTTTGTTTTGCCAATGGACATATCAAGCAATGAAAATTCTTACAATTAATATTTTTGTCTAATCGGTTCAATTGTTTCATTCAAGCAAAAGATTGATGCCTACAGCGAAAATGCTAAACAATCAAAATTATTAGGCAAATGTTTCAGGACATTAGACAATGTAGAGAAGTTTAAAGAAGAACCATTATTAATCTGATCAAAAACTTCAACTTGTTGTTGCAACAAATATAAGCCATTTACAACTCTAGCTTATCTAATCATCTTCCGATTGGAAGAATCCTGAATCGAAGCAATATTCTTCATAAAAAGCACCACAAAATTATTATCTTCCATCAATTCAGTAACAGAAATAGGATGATAACGAAAAGATCGAAGAAATAGAACACTATATAAAACCACTAATCCAACATGAGTTGCTCTAATCTATTGTCCATTTGGCAAATAAACATAATGCTCTTTTATCTCAGTATATGAACAAAACATATTAATTGAACTAACCATATGGTCAGTAGCACCAAAATCCAAGATCCAAACAATAGATTCTTCTTGACGAGAACAAGAAGAAAGATTAAAAGTACTTACCATATGACTCTTAACTGTGTGTACTTTAGAAAATCCTTCTTATGTGACATTAGTTACATAAGAAGATGAACTATCCACTGCTAAATTAGAATGTTGAGAAACATTTAGTAAATTGAACAGACTAAGCAACAATTCATGAGAAAGATTATGAGTCTAAATGGTGTATTTATACGAAGAATTAATGTTCTTAGTAAGTGAATTAGACATTCTAATCCAACCACAAAAGCTTTGATAACATGACAAAATAGAATAGAACAATAAGAGAAGAAGAGTGTATAGAACGAAAGAAAGGGAGTGAAGACAGTGAAGGGAGACGGAAGTATGAAAGGTCTATGAAATTGAATCAATCAATCCAACTACACTCCACAACTCTTTATATATAAGTGATCCGTAACTAACAGAACTAACAACTAAAACAAACTAACTAAACTAACAGAGCAATTAGTAAAACAACTATCAACTAATCTAACTAACTGAACTACAAAACTGAATTAGATATAAATAACATCTCTAACAGAGCCATGTTCTCATCTTCCAAGTTCTCATATCCTTTACCTATTGAATTTGGCCTTAGAGTGGCACCTATGAGATACCAAATTTGGCCTCATTCCCTTCTAACCAATTTGACCAACTAGAACCATTCTCAAAAGTTATTATAGCCATTTAACTTGTGTTCAATGATCTATAATATATGTATGTGTATTAAGGTTCAAATTGGAAGAGCTTGATATTGCAATTTTGTCTTTAAGGTTAGGGAAATCAAACTCATGTTTGGCTCTTGCAAAGGGTCTAAGGTTGTTTCCATCATCATCTTAGATGACATGACTTGAGATTTAATTAAGAATGACTATTGATACTAAAAAGAGAATGTTGAACAAAGAACTTGAATCTTGTCAATCACAACGTGTACTTTTACATGATACGAGATATTCTTAGCAAACAAGAACTAGAAATATAAGGTATGAGTTCAAATTTAATAGATATATATCTCCATTTATTTAGATAACAGCTATAGCTAATTTAAAAATTTTGATCCAATAATCTGATTCTAGCCAATGAAACCTGTTTCTGATTAATCCATTTGAAAACTTCCAACAACATTTATTATGTTTTTGATAGACATTCTTTATATTTAGGCATAAGAACTAATATATTTACTAAAAAGCTTTGATTCAACAAGAAGACCAGTAAATTTAATATTAGGTTGAAGAGACCATTGAAATGCCAAGCTTAACTCTTGCCAGTGCCCATGTGCATGATAAGTGTGGTTGGGCTTTAGCAAGAGTACCAAAGTCAATTTCTGCAGCCTTTTCCCTAAATGGTAACTATGCACAAAGATATTACAGCAATAACGTAGTCACTAGTGAGTAAAGTTATCTGACAGTAGTAAAATAAAGATATAGTGAAAATAGCTTTTGAATATATATTAAGTATTGAATTAACTTAAGACTTTGGTCTTGTAGTACTGGATTTATCACATTTTTGTCCATATATTTTAAGTTGACCACAACTATCAAACACTAAAAAGAAACGCTAAAAAGAGGAGAAAATTTTTCATTATGGAAAGAAGTATGAAATGACCAAAAGCATATGAAGCCTTTAAAATTGAAATGTAGAGAACTATACATACTATAGAGTAAGATTCCAGATTACCAGTAATTGTGCATTCATCTTAGAAGCAGGACAATAGTTATAAAAGTGAATTGGAGACACTTTTTTGCCAAATGAAGAAAGTTTGCTATAATATTCCCACTAGCTTTATCATTTTGGAATCAAACTTACCTCACAAGGACTGGTGCATTTGTAATATATGAGCTCATTCATGATAACTCATGCTTTAAGGTGACCTAGATCAGTTTAAGAGTAAAGACATCTTGGTCAAGAGCCAATTCCTGATAGCCATGATCAAATCTAATGTCTGGAACCGTCAGGCCATCAACATGCAGATAATACTCTTAATTGCACATGCAGACAATTGATGGGACAAGAACTGTCAGGACTCAGTGTGAAAGAACTTCAGCATCTGGAAAACCAACTGGAAACTAGCTTAAAAGGTGTCCGCATGAAGAAGGTAACATCTCAGGTCTCAACACGTGCAAAAGAGGGACAAGAACACACAAAAAGAGAGAGAGAGTGAACAAGACCCCTTTCTGAGTCCAATTTTGATCGGTATCTCTTTTCTTAGTTTGTCTGGAAAGCAACCATTTCATGTGCATGAACACATATTGATTTGCAGGATCAACTTCTTACTGAGGAAATCAAAGAGCTGAACCGAAAGGTATGGCCAAGATCTGTCTTTCCACGTCAACTTTTATTAAATAATAAATTATATTTAACTTCATTTCAGGGTAACCTCCTACATCAAGAACATATAGAACTATGTAAGAAGGTGAACCTCAACAATCAAGAAAACATAGAATTACAGAAGAAGGTAATCATTTCAGGAAGCTGGACATAGCACAAAAAAAGGATCATCACATATATTCTTGTATCGATAACCACAAAAAACATGCATTCAATTTCTAGGAGGAAAACAGCCTAACAACCAATCCCCAAAAAGTCCAAGCTTGCACATCAGACCTCCTTTACTAGGACCACTGACCAAGTTAAAGGACCCGTGTTGGTTCCAATATTGTAGAGAAGAAGAAATTGCTCCATCTTCCATTCTTTACTTGTATGCTGATTGCATTTTCTGATCAGGTTCATGGCACTAGAGATCTAAATGAAGCAAACAGAAGCTCTATTATTTCCAGTTCTACAAGCAGTGGATATGACCTCCATATTCCAACCAATCTGCAGCTAAGCCAGCCACAGCCAGAGAGTGGTGACACAACAAAAATAATGAAACTGGGGTAATATTTCTAGTTCATTAAAAGAGCACAGTACAAACCTTTTCTTTCCCAGTCCTAGACTCCCACAAAGCTTGTACTTGGCAGGCTGCGGCTGCATCAATAGTCAGATAGCAGCTATGTAGACATTGTAGTTAACTTGATGTCTGAAGTTTGAAGTTTTATTGCAAGTTACATTCTCGCAAGAAAAATCAAACTGGAGAACAGAGCAACTATATCCTGCTGAATCTCCAAACCGTCGTATGCTAATATATGAATCAAGTTTCAAGAATTCCTGCCAGATGATGCTTAATGTAAATTTACAAAATAAACTTGAGGATATGCCATGTGCATTATTCTGGTTGTCTTCAAAATCAGTTGGTGATCCATTTATAAAACATGATTGGTATGTTTTGGCAACAAAACCTTTTATTTCGGCAGGTAAACTCATCTACTAACACAGAAATTTTCTCAGAAAACAGTTGCCAGATAGATTGTAAATTGCAAGCATTTTACTTATCGTAATTCCCTCCTATATGAAAGAGTCTTTATAAATCCAAAAGAAAGAGAGAACTCATCAAAGGAATCATGGTTATGTCATATCTTACTCACACAAGCAACCATGATTACAAAAAGAAATAAATAGTGGCAGGAAAGCTTACGTTGCCAATTAAAGGGAAAATATTTAGAGCATTTATTTTTGGGGTAAATCAATAATTGTATTGAAGAGGAAGTTACATAAAACCCATATGGTGGAAACAGGGAAGATTATAGCTTACAACAAATAGAGTTTACAAAAAAATTGTAAGAAATGAGCCATGAAGCATTATATCTTGCACAATATGATGTGCGGTACGTTCTCACATTTGTCCAACTTAGAATGCACCCACTCAGTCACAATTCTTTCAAGTGCAGCAAAGCAAAGATCCTGCTGCTTGCAGCATCTCAAAGAAGATGCAAGGTTCAAACGGTTTCTTCTCCATATCACCATACATCCAACCAAATTTTTAATATTTATACTACATCCTGTCAACACGACTGTAGTTTAATTCAAATAAATGTGGCAATGTAATCTTCCGCATGATGCACTAGTATGATCAAAATTAACAAAATTTTTCCTAATAACCTTCGCCTGGAAAAACTAGCAAAAAGAAATCGATCTAATCGAGCAATCACTGGCCTCCATGATGAGTATCAACTTCCCAAAAGCCCTTTGATCTCATAAATCAAAAACTTTCTTGCAAGTGGCTTTTCACTAGTAACTAGAATTAACGCACTTCAAATACTCTCAAGGAAGAGGGGAGGAAAATTTTAAGCATTCACCCTTACATGAGGAGAGCATTTGGAGACACCAGTCCTCAAATATTGCTGTCAGTAGAAGACATCTAACTACATCTAATACTCCTAAATCATAATTACACACGGTGAAAAAGAAAAAAAAAAAAAGAATTTATTTCACCGGAATCTTGATATGATAAAAGATGATATGCAAATAAAAGAAATATGAGGTTTATGCATTTCTGTGCTAAAACCTAATGCAATAGGTTCTCTTTTATGCCAATTATGATCCTAGTCTCCCTATCCCAAGAATAAACATCTATATAAGGTGTCTAGCGAAGGAACAAGCAAAGGATGAAGTGTGATCTCAAGCAAGGTTGCATATTTCACCTAGTCACTAAGTAGCACCTATGAATGAAGGTCATAGGTGCCTCCAAGATGTCCTGCCATGAATCTTCTCTTCATTAACATGTAAAATACATATAATGCAAGAGGAAAAAACAGTTGGATTGATCTTACTGGATGTAGAAACAAACGTAACTTTCATAGATTTTTTTTTACTAGGAAAAAGAGGACCTACAAGTGATTCACTTCTTCATGTATGAGCTCATAAATCCTCTCTGTTAAAAGAGTAATGGAAATAGGTCACCCACCTATTTCTTTATTCAAAACCTCCACCCGAACCATGAAAAGAGGGGGGGGGGGGGGGTGGGGTCCTACCACTCTAGTGCAATCCAAGCTAATTCGGGAGATGTCCATTATGGCAGAAACTCCGATTTCAACTGTCCTTCATTTGGACAAACAATCTTCAATTTCTACTCCTACGATCCAACTCTTGGAACCTAACTTGTGCAATCCAAATCCAAGATAATGGATAGTCAGTCCATTGTTTTGGTGAATTAAACATAAATACTTGGTGGCTGTGATGGTGGTCACATCGTGGGGTGGAGATAGAATCAGGGTTTGGAAGGAATGAGATTTTATACCTTATTATGAGTTACTTCTATTCTATATAGAGTTGGTAATTTATGTCATTCTATGTCTAAATACCTTCGTTTTCTATCTAAAAATCTAAAGGCATGACAAAACTTATACATTGATGTATGAAAACTTTAATCCATGACTTAGCATATATTGTATTTGAGTTGAACCTTGTTTAATTAAAGCTAATAATTCGTGTTACTATATTATATTTTATTTATCTTAAGTTTAATATCGTTTATTGATTAAAAAGTTACAATTAAATCTATAAAATATTTATAAATATAAATAAAAATAAATGATAATAATATTTAAATTTTATAAACACAAATGAAAAAATATCTTCATATTTAATACAAAATTACAATTCAAATAAAAGTTTTAATAAAGAAAAATCTTATCAAATATAAAATATTCAAAAATTTAAATTATATAACATTACTAAATTAATTAAAATTATGGATTAAATTTCATTTCCAAATTTATTACATTGTTTATAAGATTTTTAAGAGAGAGAAAGCGCTAAAAAATCTATACACGAATTTATAATTTTTTGTCGATTTAAACTACCATATAGTAAAAAAAAATATATTGCTTTACTAAATTTAAGTTATATAATGTTATTAAACTAAGCAAACCCATTACTAAAATAAATGTCAACTTCAAAATTTATCACATTTTATATCAAATTTTCAAGTAAAACAATACATATGAGCTTATAATACTTTGCCCATTTAAACTACAATGTAATAAAATATATATATAACTGAAAATATCTCATATCTTCAATTGAAATCCCTAACTTAAAAAAAATGATTTATATAACAAAATGCAAATATGAAAAAAAATATAACATGTCTTATGCCTTGTATCCAGGTCTGAAAACTTGATTTGAACTCAAATACAAATTTAATTGTATATAAACAAGTCTAACCTGTTTGTGTTTTGTGTTTTGTATTAAATTTTTTCATACACTAACTTGTTTTACTTGTGTGGTATCATGTTCAAATCCCGAATTGCCAATGCTAGTGCTACGACCCCATCCTTATTTTAACGAAACTTGTATAGCTCTTCATTTTACTTTTGATTTATATTCTTTTAATTTTAGACTATCAAATTCACAATTAATTTAATAATGTAAATTTAAAGGAATATAAATTAAAAATGGGATGAAAAGCTAAACTAATCCATGAAAAATAGACAAGATAATAGAAAAATCACTTAACAAACTAAAGAGAGAGACAATAATGAAGGAGAGAGATAATTTGTTCATCTTGTTCCTTATCTACCTTACATGTTATGGTAATGGCATCTAAGTGAACAACAGAGAGAGAGAGAGAGGTTATTGCAAGGGAGTAAAGAAGAGGTACGAGCTTTGGGACTTAGGGTTTGGAAAGATAACAATCGTCATGAAATAATCACATTTTGATTACTTCCTTAAAATTCCAAGAGCCCTATACAGAGAGAGAGAGAGAGATTGGCACTTGGGGATAGGAAGGATAACAACTATCATGAAACAGTCACATTTTGAATGATTGCTTGAAGTTCCAAAAGAGCCCCTGAGTAGAAAGAGAGAGAGAGGCGATTACAAGGAAGTGAAAGAGAGGAATGAGCTTTGGAACATGAGGCTTCAAAGGATAACAATCCTCATGAAACAATCCCACTTCGATTGATTGCTTGAAATTCCAAAACAACCCTGCCCTCTCATATATATATATATATATATATATGTAGATTGAGAGAGAGGGAGAAAGAGAGGTGATTGCAAGAAACGAAGTAGTATGAGCTTTGGAAGATAAGTGTTGGAAGGATAACAATCGTCATGAAGCGATTATAAAGAGGCGCACTTAAAGAAAGAAATTATAAAAAGAAAAGAACATGAAGATAAAGGAGGTTTCCTTTGTGAAGGGTGATTGTCATTTCAATTACTAGTTACATAGTTGATTGAATATTATTGGGCAAGCGGGAAAATATATAATTAAATTTTAAAATATAATTAAGTAATTTATTTCCTAAATTTTAGAAAGATTGTCTAAAATAAATTTTAAATTATGAGAACTACATAGATATATAAAGTAAATAGTAGACAATCACCTGTGTTTATGTTGATCTGTTTCGTTATTTTAAATTATGAGTGCATAAAATTCCAAGAAAGTCCCTAATAGCAAGATTAGTGGAAGTGATCTTGTCATTTAATAAATTTTAAATTGTGAGGATAGATAAAAACTTCTAATTGCTTTTTATAAATTTAAGTTCTAAAATAGCAATTATATAAACACCTATGTTAACTTATGCTCTCATTTGTGTTAATTTAATTATATAATAATTACTAAAGATAAGAAGTTAAACTCTCTATTCCTTTTTAAATAACATGGAATTAGAATTCTTGTGGAAATACTTGTGGAGACCTCAAAATGCTCTTCTTGGTTTTTTTTTTTTTCCTCCTTCTATGCACTTGTTTGTGCACTCTCACTAGGGTTGTAAATAAACTAACCTAAAATAAGGTTTTAAAGACTTAAGTTTAGCTTATTTTAAAGACTTTTGAGCTCTCTTCAAGTTGAGCTTTTACGAAGTCTAAAATTTATAAACGCGAGTTCAAACTTGTTTACTTAAATGAGTTTAAGCTCAAATTCAAGTTTAAGATAAAGCTCGATATTAATTCAAAAATTTCAAAATAGACCTTTTCTAATAATTTTTTTATTGTATTATTTTTATTCTTATATTCTTACAATTTTATTATATTTTTTAAGATAATATCATAATTTATACCATGACTTTACTACTTTTTATAATTATATATCTGAAATTTTAACTTATCTAATTAAAAATTTAATTAAATATTTAGTTATTATTATCTATACCTTAATCATCTTCAATTTATACTAATAGGATATTCTGCACGATCTGCCAATGAGATGGCCATCTATTGCTTTGAAAGGGTAGTGTGACTCTCTTAGGTCCATGGGTAATCACTACCAATGAGTTGCATAACTCACATTTTTAAAGTGAATCAAGATTAACTATTTTATAACAGTTGACTATCAACTACTTATTACGGGTTATACAACCCCTTAAAGCCTAAGGTGACTACTCAATTAAGTGATTGTGCTATTTGAAATAACGATATGAATTGAAATTAATTAAAATATAGATAATAACAATTATATTTTCAATTAAATATATAATTAAATAAATCAAAACTTTAAATATATAATTGCAAAAGTTAGTAAAATTAATATGCAAATTACAATATTGACCCATATTTCTTAATATAATATATCGACTCTTTAACTTATTGAGCCTATTCATGAACTTGTTTGTGAGCCAACTAATTAACAACATAAACAGTTTACTCGGGAGTTAACTCACGAACTTAAACATGAGCTCAAGCTCTACCCATTAATACAAATGAGCTTCGTCTCGAGCTCAAGCTTGACTCATTTATAAATTAAGTTCAAGTCAAGCTAAGTTTAAAGCAAATCGAACTCGAATAACTCATAGACAATTTTGCTCATTTATAGCTATAATTCCAACTTACAATATATGAAAGTTTTCTTACTTTAACTTTTAACAAATACTTAAAGACATCTATAAATGAGACTTCGCTTATATTATGCTTTGAAAATTAAGAAAAATCAAGAATAAGGGGGATAAATGAAAATAAATTGAAAAAACAAAAATAACAAAGCTCCACAAGAAGTATATCATTTAATTGTTTGATTGTTAAAATAAAAATAAATGACTAAAAGTGAAATTTATGTCTTAATATATAAATTCATTACATGGCTCATGGGAAAGGGAAAAAAAAGTTTCATTACCTAACAAATAGCATCTATAATAAGGAAAGCTGATTCACATATTATAATTACTATATGAATTTTCTATATGTTATACATTTGAAACTATTAAGTATTATAAGACTGTACAACAAGCCAAGCTACATCGAGTTTTTGAAGGCTTAGGAAATTATCAAGCTCGAACTAAGTTTTAATTGAGCCTAACAATAATAAGCTTAAGCTATAACTTGTTATGGAATCCAAAACTCAAGCTGGACTCATTTAGATAAACAAACTCAAGCTCATGAGCTTTAACTTATTTGAGCTCGAGCTTGTTTAAACTTAAGCTTGAGCTCGAGCTCAAGCCAACTAAAGCTCAAGCTAACTCAAGTTCAAGCTCGTTTAAGGAGATGATCCTAAACTCAAGCTCTAATATGTATTAAGATTTGTAATTAATTCAAATTTTCAAAATATACCTTCTTTAATAATTTTTAAATTGTACCAATTTTATTAATATATTTATATTAATTATTTTAAATATAACATATTTTTAATATGATATATTATTTGCAAGCCTATTTATGAGCTTGTTTACAAATCGACTTGTTAAGCTGATAGAGCTAAGTTGACTCGCAAGTCTAAACAAATCATGATAGAGCTAAGTCAAACTTAAAGCTTGCCAAGTTTGAGTAATTCATAAATTTAGTTAATTTACAACCCTCAATATTATGCTAAATTAGACTTTTTATCTATCACAAGTACTCCAATCATCATGCTTAAGTTCTACAATCAATGAATATTTAAATTCATCCAAGATGTATAAAGATAGTAGATTTATAAGATATATTTCTAATTTGATTTCAATCTTCAAACTTAAAAGTTTGACAAACAGGAGTCCAATTAAGTATTTTACGCAGCAACTTCAATTTAGATAAAAAACTTGAAATATCCCAGATAATATATTAAAGACCGGCAATTTAGTAAGTCCCTCTTGGTCTTTTTAAATGAAAACCAAATCCTCCTTAATTTCCCTTAATTAAATTTAATAAACTTCTTTTATATATTTCAAAAAAGGATGCAAGAACAAAATCAAATCAAATAAACTAGTTTTCAAATTAAAATCTTCTTATGTGCAATTCTGTAAAAACAAACTCCTAAAAAATAAGGTATCTTTCTTCCTTTCCTTATTTCTGTCAAACCATCTCTCCTTCAAGAAACCACAAACTACCTATCAAATGAAAGGTAACTTCTCTTCCCCTTGTTCTTTTCCTCAATTCCCCCTTTTTTTTTTTCCCTAAAGCCTTAATGAAAAGATGAATCAAAGCAAAATATCGTTATTATATGTAGAAGACAAAGTTTGAGAAGTGTAATAAGTGTCTGTATCCCTTTAATTGTAGGAACTATTCAAGAATTCTAAACATAAGTCTAGTTTTTGAAGAGGTTATTGAAGAATAGTAGTTCCAAGAATAGATAGTACTTGAACCCCATCAAGAGTCAAAAACATGATATGTAACAAACATTTTTTACATCTCTAATTAAGGTTTGAGGATAACTAAAGTTTTGACTTCAATCTATAGATGGATGCAAATATTTGTTTAGAGTTATAATAAGTGGAATCAAGGAGAACATACAAATATGATTCTTCGTAGTTATTGATGTATAATTAATGTGTACTGGGTTGATCAACACCATAGATACATGTTATTGGAGATTAATTATTGATGAAAATGGATTCAAGACTTTGGCAAAGAAAATTGATTTGGAATTGTTTTGTCAAAGAGTTTGAAGGATAAGGTTGTTTAAGATAGCTAAGTCAATCTTACTACCAATGTGCAAGTGATTGGGTTAAAATAGAAGGGTTAGTTAAACAAACCCATGGCTTGTTACAATGCCCATTCTAACAATTCCACTTTCTTTTGATCGTGTACATTGAAAGCATGGCAGATGTGTTCATTGAGCTCGTCCATGTTTATATCTTCGTAGTCTTTTGGCATTAGCCTTGGTCATAGACTATCAACCAACTTGCTTGTTGCTGTACGCTCGCCTTCCACATGTGTTTTGCTGTAGTTGCGATTCAACCATTCGCATAGCTCTTCGTACAATCAGTGATCATATTAAATATAATCATAAGTACATATGACTCATATGTTGTACAAGTCATCATTTTGTCATTTTTACTTAGCTGTGAGGAGAAGTCGATGATTACCTCCTTATTTAGACGCTTTAAAGATGCATTTTTTAGTACTGTTACATCTTTGTGCAAGGCTGCAATAGATTCATGATATTTTCTGTTTTATTCCAACATCTACTAAACGAGTGATATGAGTTGTTGAACTTCAATATTTTCACTTTAAGGTAGAAGTGTTTGATTGCCTTCCCTATGTTAGGAGGTATTAGTGTTATCTACATAAGAAACTAGCAAATTATTGTTTTTGCTTTTAGACATCTTTATCGTTGTGGCCTAAAATGGTAAGCATCAAAATGTTGATCGTAGTTAAACCAACTAGGATGTACAAACTTGAGTAAAATCCAATTCATATTGGCTTGGGCTTCGCCTTCAACTCCTCAATACCTAAAAAAAAAGCCCCCTATAAGCGAGGCTATAGGGTTCCTCTGATACTTAAATCAACAAAGAGGATCGAGAAAAAAGGGGGACAAGCATTAAGGATCTAATAGACCATACTCGCCTAATGTGTGGGTGTCGTGTTGAACTTTAATCTTTAAGCAAGAGGGAGGAGAAAAGTTCCAATAAAGTAAGAGGAAGAGAGAGTCAAGGTCCCTTACTTCTTAGCGCTTTTTATGTTGGTCACTTGGACGCATAGCAATTAGGCACTCACTCGTACTGACTACCAGCAAACAATACACTCTACAGTAAAGACTCAACATCATTGCAGGCGGCATGCCATGGCCAACCAAGCCACCAGATAAGCAACTCACTAATCTTACAGGAATAAGGGTGCTAAGTGTATTGGTTGTACTATTAATGTCAAATGCTCATTAATAAGTTACAACAAAATGTAAGCACTAAAGACAAAAGTCACACTAAGATAGTGAAGAAGAGGTTAGTTAATGCTCGATGGGAGCGAACTGAGCCCTAAATTTACGCTAAATGGTCAATGAATGCTAACTTGACAATCGAAGGATAACCTGCTCAAGCGATTGTTCTTTGGGTAGCTGGTAGGTTGTGATGTAGGGGATAGGCTCACCATCGGTTAACATCTAAAGGATTATGTTGCAGCATGTGAGCTCACCATTCGATGCCCTCTATGATAAGCTTCATCCATTTTGGTCTTATTTCGGGCTAGAATCAAGTATTAACACTTGTCTCCCCACTTTCATCAACATTTGAGGCATAAAGAGTAATCCATGCAATATGACCAAACTAAGGCCAGCCCTAAGCAGAGCTAGTTCTGCTACTTAGGTTGTAGCGAACAACGCTTCTAGTTGAGCTCATTTTCCCATACATCAGGTTATTACATCATTGACGTGATTGGTAGGTTACTCGATGCGTCATGATGATTACCATTAGGAAATATAGCGTACATTGATAGTCTATAAAGAACGACTACATACAAGGGGGTAATTCGTTGTCGGGCCACATCATAGATCCATGTGCAAGGATTAATCAAAGCCATTAGTTAAAGGAGTGGAGCAAATAGACAGTCGGGATTTGATGCACATCCTATTGTAGGTTTGTACGTTGAGAGTGAAGAAACGATTTGCCTTTTTCCGTTTTTTGTCTGGTGCCTAAATGTTCATTTTCCACTTTACTCTATTTACTTAAGAGAAACTCTACCAAAATTTCGACTTGCAAACTGATTGCTGTTTTTTTTTTTTAACATGCTTCCAATCTTTGTTGATCACTCGTAATGATTAATTATAACACAACCAAAAATTAGAGTAAGTCTACCCATTTTTCTAGTTTAACAAAAGTAGACAAGAGATGCGAAAGCTGGTCCCAAGCAGGAAGAAGACCAACTAGGATGCATGGACTTAGGTGAAACCCAATTCAAATAGGCTTGGGTTTCATCTCTTACTCCTCTATACTTGCAAAAAGAAGCTCCCATAATCAAGGCCACCTGAGCTCTCTAATTCTTAAGTCAATAAGGAAAACTAAGAGAAAAAGAGGATGAGCACTAAGAACCTAACAAGCTGTACTCGCCTAATGTGTAGCCATCATGTGTTGAACTTCAATATTTGAGAGAAGGGAAGGAGAAAAGTTCCTACAAAGTGAAAGAAGAGAGTTAGAGTCCTTTACTTCCTACCATCTGGCACTTTTTATGTAGGTTATCTCGATACATGGCAATTACACACTCACTTGAATTGACTACCAACAAACAATACGCTTCATAATAAAGATTGAATGTCACTACAAACAACATATCGTAGCCGACCAAGCTACTAAATAAGCAACTTACTGATTTGATAAGGCTAAGGGTGCTAAGCGTGTGGACTATGCTACAGATATCAAATGCTTATTAATGAGTTGCAATGAAATGTAAGCTTTAAAAACAAAAGTTGAGCTGAAATGCTAAGGAAGGGATTAGCTGATGCTTGATAGGGGTAAGATAAGCCTCGAGCTTACACCAAACAATCAATGAATGCTAACTCAATGGTTAAGGGCTGTCCTACTTGAATAGTTGTTACTTGGCTAGCCAAGCAAGTCACAACATAAGGTATAAGCTCACCATCGATTCACATCTTCATCAACGCAAGCTCATGATCTTATGAGGGGGTCATGATGTGACATACAGGTTCACTATCCACTCAGGCACCATTTGGCATCCCTTGTGATGGCTTTACTCATTGGACCTTAATTCAGGTGAGAATCAAGTATCAAAAATACTAATATATAAAAAGTTAATAGTATTGTGTTTTTTATTTCAATCTTAGAAAAATAATAATAAAAGCCCAACTCTCAATAAAACCTTAAGACTACTTAACTTATGTTTACTATCCGATCCCTCTTCTTACTTCTCCTCCTTTTTCTTCTTCTATCCTCTTTCTTCTTTTACTACCTTGTTTTTGTTGCATTCTCATTCCTTATTTACTAACTCTAATTTAATAAAATTTTAAAAATATCTAAATTCTTAACTTATTATTCAATATATTATATTGAAATTATTTATACATGTTTTTTATATTCTACATATAATAATAATAATAAATTTATTTTGATTATTTAAAAATAAAAAATAAATAAATTAAAGTATGACCCAACTAAGAGTTTCAACATTTCCATCTGTAAACATATTTTTTATTTTGCCTATCAAAGTTTTATAGTATCTAAATAGTATAGTTATAATTTTAATATTAATTATGTATTTAATAGAAAGCTTAAAGGAAGATAATGAAAAAATTTCATGCTCCTCACCTCATCTACCCTGTATCCTCTTACTCCTAATTCCTAACCTACAAAGCTAAATTTCTTAAAACCACCCTAATTATGGTTTGAAGATCCTAAGACATATCAAGTTAAGCCTAAATTAATACTAGGCCGGACGACATTTTAATATAGTCAATTAAGCCCTTTATAGCTATTACAGAAGCAAGCTATCCAAGCATTTTATAGGCTGCTTCCTGATTATTAATTATGAAAATTATATTCATTTTTACATGCTTTTTCGGTTTGCATATTTGTTTTTTAAAAAGATTAACTAAATGTTAAAACTGCATATTAGAATGTACCAAAACTTAGAAAGAGAAAAGCTCCAAAACCGCTTAGTACGACTATTTTCAATACCAATATACAGGTATATGCAAAGGGTAAAAGGTTAAAACAGATATACAAACGAAAACAGAGAAACACATTTTTTACGTAACTCTTTAAGAATCCATATGTTACAAACTATATGAATATACTTGAAATCTATCCGGTAAGAAAACTTAATGGAATGATAATGAAGAATGTATTATTACAAGTATATTCGTCAACTAATATTATGAATTTAAAAAATAATAATCAAATTACTATTAAAAATTATCAATTATTCAAAAACGGATTGCCGTAATTAATTGGCAAAGTGATCAAAGTACTTTATGCAATCTAATTAATAAATTTGCTTCTTCAGACGAGAATTGAGGGTACACTGGACCAAGGAGATAAAAAAAAAAAAAAAAAGATATATAATAAATTATATAAGGTTGTTGGAAGAGAATACGTAGAAACTCGAGTTGGAGTACTACTCAATCAATTCGGGCTCCTTAAGGTCAAACTTCTTTTATTTTGAATCGAAATATTTTCTTTCCAACTAATTAGTGGCAATGTCAAAACCCTACTTGGATTTATATTTCGGCCCAAAAAAAGGCAGGAATAGAGAGATCAAAGGAATTTAGGGGTAAGGAGTGTTTGGTAACTTTTTCATTTTCATTTTGGAGTTCACATCTTCTTTTCTCTCCGACTAATAGGTTGAAATTGGGAGAAATGGGAAATGATTATAAAATTATCCTTTATCTTATATTAACTCAATTTCCAACTATAAGACAAATCAAGCAAAATAAACAGACACATTTTTTTCAGTTGCTTCACATGTTACCAAACACAAACACAAAATTACAGTTACATTTCATTTTGTTTCCACATATTTCAACCAATTTCTTTTCTATCAAAAATTGACGTATACATTGTGAAATATATGACAACTTATATCAAAAAGAAATCGGTGAAATTAAATAGAAAGAAGGGGAAAATAATTAAAATAGAAAAAGGAAAAGATTGTACTTCGTGTTTGGAAATATAGGGAAAAAAAAAGAAATAAAGGAAAATCTTTTCATTTCAACCGGTTTTGCAAAAGGAAATAAAGAGAAATGATATTGATATTTGAGAAAATTACCCTATTTTACTTTGTGTCTCATTTTTGTTCATTGCCACCCATCTTAGAGAGAAGATGGACTCTAAAGTACAAACCCTAGTTTTCGTCCATTTCCCTTCTTCACTTAAATTATCACATATAACATTTCCTCCCATTTCATTCCGATTTGCATAGATTTCTACCCCTTAACACTATCTTTGGTAACTTTTGTGAAGGGCAGAATTCAAAAGAAAATTGTGGAAAAAAAATCAAATGAAATATGATTTTTGTTGTTTAGATATAAAAATTAGAAATGGAGTTTCGTATAGAGAGAGAGAGAGAGTAGAAGAGAGAGAATCAAAAGCAGGCTTTACCATATCGTTACTGTTTTCTTTCTAACACATCTCAATAAGAAAAATAAGAAAACAGTGTAGAAGAGCGTTTTTAGTTGGAAAAGAAGATAAACAGTATTTGTTTCTGTCTTTTCCTTTATGGACATTTCTATAATTTCGTGCTATTTTCATTTATTTGAACAGATTTTTCTTTAAATTTGAAGAGATAAGAAAGAGAACTTTTGAGTAGAATTATCTCCATCGATTTCTATCAAATTCATCCCATTTTCAGTTTCTTTAAGATAATTCAAACATAAATTTTCTTTCCATTTTCCTTGATTTCCATTAATTTCTACTCATCCAACATCGTATAAGTTATATACAAACATTGTTAAGCTCAAATTCAACATACAATTATGTGTATCAGCGCTCAACTCTTAATATGCGATAGTTTCAATTTGAAGGGTGTCAAAAAGAAAAAGGATACAAAAACAAATAGTTCTATGAAACAATAATAAGATGAAATTGAAAGGGGGTGATAAAGAAACTGAAAGGCAGAGCAAATGCACAAGGAGATGAGATCTGTAACCATTTATCAGGTGTTGAAAGACCTATTTATCCCACGCAAATGCGAGAAAAGCTAATTGGTGTTTTGTTTTTTTTTTTTTTTGCATCTGCAGTTGATATACGTACCTCCTGCAACACAAAGACGAGCCAAACAAACAGCTTATGGGGAGAGAAGCAGCAAAACATCACGTCGGAGGAAGCATTACCTGCCTCATATTTTCAGCTGCGATAGGAAAAAAGAAAAAACGTGGAAGAATATATATCCAAATAGTTGGTTGATTGACTAACAAGTCGGGTGTAGATAAAAACTTAATGGTTCGAATCTCGATGAATTCACTTACTGATGGGATGACTTCCTCGCTGCAAACTGAATAGCGCGAATTAAGCCCATCTCCTAATAAAACGAGTGAAATTCGTGGAGAAACAACTAGATAAAGAAAAGAAAAGAAAAGAAAGAGAATAAAACAATCCATGGACGAAGAAAATGCTAGCTGTAGGAGGACGAGAGTGACCAAGGGCATAAAGAAGAGATGTACATGTACATGTACTTACTCATCCACCAAGAGGAAGAAACTGCGAGACGACTCCTATAACTCACTGTCATATGATAATCATAAAGTTGGAGATAAAAATTCCGTAAATAGTCGGACGTGAGGAGAGAGAAGAAAATATCTGAGGTACGACCGAGGGCGGTACATGTGAATTTCCTTTTTTATTTTTATTTTTTTTATTTTTTTTTTTTTGGCCAGGGTAAATGTGATTAAATTAAGGAAAAGGTTCTGCTGGACTTTGGGCTGGGACTCCGTGCATTTTCAACGTAATCCTATGCGTCACGTGGGGTTTTGCTGTGCAGATAAATCCGGTGAAAGCCGATTTGGATGGATATTAGTCTGTATAAAATAATTATAATATTTTAATTTAAAATTTTAATAAAAAGAAATTATATATATAATTAAATTAATTTTTATATAAATTGCTTGTAAAGAGATGAAAAATAAAAGATTATTTATATATTTATTTTAAAATAAAGAAAAAATATTGAAATAGCTTCTTTTTCTTTTACCTTAATCTTAATGTTAACTAAGAAATATAGTTTATATAAAAATTTAAAATATTTTTTTAGTTTCTCTATAAACACCTTTAAATACAAATTTTGATATTTATTTAAACTTACAATACTAATTATTTGAGCATTTAATAAAATTTCAGAATCAAACAATTAGATATATATATTTAAGAAATATATCTGTATGTATATGTGTTTTAATAAAATCCCAAAATCAAATAAATAAATACATATATGCATATATTAAAAATATATATTTCTATGTAAGATATAATGGAAAGTAAAAAATTAAGTTATTTGTATGAAAGTGGGTTTGAATGAAAAATAAAAATAAAAAAAGTAGAGTTTTGAGGAGTTAGATTAGAGGTAGAGAGTAAGCATAAGAAGTAAGTTAATGGGCTAATAAGAAGATTAATGGTAAAAAAAATTAGAAAGAGACAAGCTAAGATGAAAGAACAATCCACAGAGTTAAAAATTTTGTTCATATTATATTCATAGTTTTTAAAGATTAGTTTAATGTTAATTTTTTTGTTATGTAAAATTATATTGGAGAACTAAATAATAATTTTAAGGAGAACATATTAATGATAGTTTTTTAAGCCTCTTGAAACTTTAATATTATAGATATTATATATATATAAAGGAACCATGTGCTCATAATGTATGCATTTCACTTTTCTCATAAAAATAAAATATGAGTTCACATAATAAGAGAATCTTAAAGAATTTTAACTAGATACAAAATTACCAAATTAGTCTTTTTCCCTTAAAGAAAACAGTTAATTGTAGTGTAATGATATATAATCATAATTTGAATTTCAAAATTTAATATGCGATTCTACTATTTAAGATTGAAAAAAAAAATTTGTGCTTTCCAATTTACATTTAATCATTAAAGATCGATAACAGTATAATGCTTTCCTTTGATTAGAATGAAATTGAATACTAAATGATAGGAACCATGGAAATACATTAATATATTGTGTGACTTTATCAAAATAGATTAGAAAAAATTGCTAATTTTATATATAATTATCAATATATATATATATATCAAACCTAATTTACCGTTGTTTAGTGGGTTGGGTTATCAATCCAATTTTTTAAATAGGTTGTAACCAACTTCATTAGAAGTGGTTGGACTAACCACCCCAAAGTTAAGGGTGCTCAGATCTTTTTTTTTTCTTATTTTTATTCTTTCAAATGTTTTAAAATTTTAATTAATTTGATTATTTTATATATAATTATATTATGTATATTTGCTTATGTATTTTAAATGTTGATTTTTGGATTTTTTTTCTATTTTTCCAATATTTTATATTTTTTACTTTATTATAATACTATTTTTTTATTTGATAATTTATTTTATACTATAGTAGACGATGTTTTACTATTAAAAGCTAATTTTTACTATGAAGTATTAACCATTTCGAGGATTTTTTACTTTACTCAATAATGTTTTACCATAAGGGGCTCAATTTTACCATTAAGCATTATGTTTTAGGAGGAGTGTGATTTTACTTTATTGGATATCATCAAAGGCTATGTTTTACTTTCAAGAATTAATCAATATTTGAAGGTAGGGGAGGTAGTAGGGAAGGATGTTGAGGGTACGTGGGGTTGTTAAGTTTTAGTATTAAGCATTTTTCTTTTTAGTGTAGTGAATTTACATGCAAAGGTGACAATAACTTTAAGTGGACTCCATGCAATACATGTAAGCATGCAAAAAGTGGCATCAACTAAATAATCTGTACATAAATTAGGCAACAATTCTAGCTGGAATTTGCAATGTCTATCTATTTGAATTATTCTAAGAGAGCTAAAAAAAAATCCCCATAATAAACTTAAACAAATGTTATATTCAATAGATGCAAATTACCTTAACTACTTTGAGTCAAATGAGGACTTAGATCATGCTTTAAGGAAATGTCCTCATTTAAACACCTTATGGCAGGGGAAATGGCTTTAAAATTCAATCTTTAACTTATAATAGCACCAAATAGAGCTCAATTGTTAAATAAGTAAAAGAGATATGAGTTAAACATCCCTTCCAAGATAATATAGAACCTTTAATTCTAAATTATGGACCATTTGGATTAAAAGAAACTGATCGACATTAGGCAAGTACATTTGGTTAAATTACGATACAAACAAAACGAACATGAGTCTAAATGTTAGTCCCTTAGGAAACTATAAGTGTGAGAACCCTATTTACTAGTAATTTACCCTAGATCCAATTATCTAACCTACCAATGCAAATATAATTGTGATTATACTGGGAGGTTGAATAGAGAACAATAAATAAAATAAGAACAATAAAATAAACTAAACCAAAACAAGCAAAACTAATTAAAACAATCAAACATGAATCAATTAAAAGAAATATATGTAATCCTAAGTAAATTGTTGTTATCTACCCACTAGTTTTATGCAACTATTCAACCTCAATTATTCTTTGGAAAGAAGATGCTTAAATTAAATTGACCGAACTCATGTCTCTAACCTCTTCCTAATCCTGAACCTTCTCTACCCAAATTGCTTCTAAATAAAGCGTCATAGAATCGCATTAAGAATTAAGATCCTACTATAAGGTTGGCTACCTAGATTACCTTAATCTAGAGAAACTAGTATCTAATCTCTTAACGTATTAAATTTTTTCTAATTACACTTGTTAATTCAATTATTGGACTCGCATCTTTACAACAAACCCAAACATCAATTTAGCAACTCGAGTAAATACTAATTAATGGCAAGAAGATCGATGTAATTAGATTATCAAAGAACAAAATCATAGATTGAATAAAAGATTATTGTAAGAAAAAGTAGATTTCAATGACAATTTACCAAGAATAATTCAACAGAACAACATAATTTAAAGAAAAGAAGAAGTAATATGAGAAACCCAACTATAATTTTAGCCTATAACTCTTTTAAAGAGGACTCTCCTTGAAAATCTAAGCCTAACAGTTTATATATTGGGAGTAGGGCTAGGTCTATAAAGAGAAATTAACAAAAATAGAAGATTCGTTGATTATTGCATGTCTACAAGCTAGGTATACAATTGTAGAGTATGGGCGTATACTTGCACATCACACGAAATCTTCAAAATTAATGAAATTGGTTAACAAATGGAACACAAGTGAGGACTATAGCCATTATCCCTAACCGTGGTCTTCATTAGGCTTCATTATTTGCTTAAGTCTCGACTAATTTAATTCGTTATCATTGCTTACGTCTAAATTAAGCTCAAAATATGATAAAAACTTTCAAAACTTCATAAAGCGGTTCCTGAGTTCCTGCAAACAAAATTTAAATAGATTAAGTTCAAGATATCATAAAATTAATTGAATTGTCATTCAAAATAACATGAAATAAGTATATAAAGTGTATGCTACCATACTTAAGTTTTTGTTTGTCCTTAAGCAAAATAATGAAAATCAAAGTAAAAATATTTTACGGACAAGGTAATTATAAACAATCTTAGAAAAGTACACCCTTAAGTTTGAATGCTTAGCAAAAATCTTTCCAAAACGCCATTTTTCTTTAACTTCACAATACATTTAGAATACTTAGGTACTAATACTAAAGAACTATTGAATTTTAGTAATCAATCTAAATAACTTAGAGTTAGCCACATCACCTAAGTAAAAACTAAACTAAAGATTAAGATAAACATAAATCTACCAAGAAAAAGTTATAGTGATTTCCTCACTTTAATGCAAGAAGAGAGAGATCTTCCTTAATTATTTTTAAATTTAAAACTAAAATAGATGCATATTATATCGATCTATCCTTTGATTATCCCTTGACTTTTGTAAATTTTCAATAAGAGGCTTTTTAAACTCAAATTGATTTTCTTTACTGAAGCTTCATTAGCATTGAAAAAGCACTTCGCTCTTCTTACGGAGTAGAGCCGATTCTTATTAATTCGACTTGTTTAATTATTTTAGCAATTGTCAATGGAAAGGTTGATCCTTAATAAGTTTAATTGAATTCACTTTTTTCGATTAGCAACAACAATGGTTTTTGCTCTTTTAAGGAACCAAGATCTATCCTTACTGATTTTTAGCAATTATTTATATTAATTCAATTAATACCTCTAACTACTTTAATTTTTTCAAGCAACTTTCAAAGGACAAATCTCACTTATTCATCCAATCTAACACTTTTGAAAAGAAAAAATAAATAATTATCCTCTAAAGTCAAGCTTATAAGTCAAAAAAACTAGTTCTTAGCCAATTCATATCTTTCATAATTTTAAGTCTAAGTTTGGGCTTAAGTAACGGGGAACTCTGAATCATAAAGATTTAATCACTTAAATTCAATAAAGTGTTCTAAATTCATAAAGGAATTTGTAAAATTTAAAAAAAAAATTATGCTTACTTAATGTATATAAGAGAATTGCAAATTTCTAAGATTTTTTAGAAAAATTATTAAAAACTTAAGTGTATTGTATCTAATTTATAACATACATAATCTAACATTTTCCCATACATAAGTTGTACATTATCTTCAATATATATAATATAAATGGGAGAAAAAAAATAAAAATAACAAAGGGAAAGGAATTAGGTCTTCCCTAATTTTTGGCATTGATCCTTGGAAAAGTTGAAGTTTAGAAGCTAAATTCCATCGACTAACTATACGCACGAAGTTTTCTTTGCATTAAAAATGAACTAACTAAGGAAAGAAATAAAGAAGTTACACTAAATGAAATAAAACTACTATTGATTTAAGTATCAAAGCATTAGTACCCTACAAACTTACAAAACATAAAAAAGTAAAAACAATTATCTAAAAATTACAATAAGGAATAAGTTAAAAGTATAGTTATCCAAAATAAAAATCAAACTGAATCTTTTAGAGAAAAATAAAAGTGCAAGAAAAGTTTATTTTTCGTCTTCACCGTCCTCCTCGTCAATCCCATCCTTTTCATCCAACTCTTCAGTTAAGTCAAGCTCGAGTGTTGGTGGTAGAGATGGTAACTGAATCTATAAGTGTACCATGATCAAATCCCACCTTTTCAAAGCATAATCCACCTTATATGTCAAAATTCTCTACTTCTTCAGTATCTTTCCCATGAATTTCTTAATCACACTGATTACTAAAGAAGATGAACTAGGTTACTACTGTAATGATGAGGAGGTAGCCTTACCAACTAACTTAGGAAAATTCTTTAGGTGCTAAAGGCAATTGCATTGCCTTGATGGAGTCATAACTTAAAGGGGTAGGAGGATCCAATGTTCGCATGCGGGGTACATTTCAAAGGCTAGGAAAGTTTGTCACCGGGTGAGTAAAAAAAAGACCTACAAAAATATACTTTGAATGACCATTAATAGCCCGGTTCCTAAAGATCCAAGCTGATGAGAATCAAGCTACAGAACCTTTGACCCGCAACCGAACCTAAGGACTAAAGGGATTGGCACAACGAATCCTTATGTTCCAACCAACCCCTATTGAAGCCGAGTACTTCCTTACCGAGTCACCTTTAATGCCATGCCGTATAACCGCTCATTATTCTATGGTATGCCGAGTTGATGATTACACTCTAGTACCAAGCTAACCTATCACTCGGCATCATCCTTACCAAGAAGCCGAGAGATAAAGAATCTTAACAATCTTGCCAATGTAGCATTGCCACGTGTACAATATCATATGTAGAATCTATAGCACCAATGATTGTTTTCCTTATATATTTATTTTTACCCTTTTGTATCGTATACATTGCTTCTTTAAAAAATATCCTTATTGTCTTTTCCCTTTTAGGTAAGTTACCCTAACTTACGAGTATAAATACTTTTGTACTTATAGCTGTAATATATCAGATTATTTTCAATACACTTGAGTACTTTCTTCCTTGCGTAAACACTGTTTCTTTATTCTCGATATCACTCTTATCCTTTCCCTTAAGTAAGGTTAGATGGCGAATAACCTCATTAGACCAATTTGTATGTCATACTGAATTGTGCCGTAAGTTCTCGGAAGTTCCATTGATGCATCATATCCTCTGGAATTATTCGTGGGTTTTTCTTAATATTTTTGTTCTTCACTTTTACCCTTTTATATCTTTCCTCATTAACCCTTTTCAAGATTTCTGCAAGCTTGAACACATCCAGTGACCGACCTTATTTGTTCTTGGTCACTGTTCGCAACATAAGCTATCCTAACAACTAAGTTAATGGGTCATCTGTTAGCAATGCTATACGAATATAATATATCCCTTTCATTTACAACACCCTGGCTATTTCTTATACTAGTAAATCCCCTAACCAATATGTAATGGATCAATCTCAAACTAGGATCAATTAAGTTGGAGGCTTTTAACCTCCCTACATCATAAAACCACATATTTCCCCCCAATTAAATCCATCCACATGAATGATTAAAAAACACTCTAAGGTAGTTTATACGACTCCATATACTCCTGACTTATGACATATTCCACAAGATAAAGACCTATGTGTACAGCTAGATCATCAATTGGCATAGTCACTTCATTGCCAAAAAAAAAAAAAAAAACCTAAAATGAATAGTATTTTCTCTACCTTGAGTGAGATTGTCAATGCATAACTTGAAGGTACTGAACATGTCGAGCTTGATTTTTCAATTTCTTTTATTTTAAAAATTAATTTTCCTATTTCCGATTAATACTAAACCTTAACTCATTTAATATTAATTCTTGACTAAAGAAATTAGGAAATTCTGGTTTTTTTATTGAAAATTATTTTTGGAGTCACCACCCAACTGAAGTCGGGAAAAGAAAAAGAAACCGTAATTAATTGAGTGGATTGATTACGATTTGGCTACCAGTCTTTGATTTCAATTTGAATAAAGAATTAGAGGGTTCCGAATTCGGGGGCTAATCTATTAAACCCTAACGGGTACCACTATTTATTTACTGAAATTAAGATTATTTTTTTAAGTATAATATTTAAAATAAATAGATAAATAAACAAAAAAATTAAAAGAAAAAGAAGCTAAGTTTAACATATTTTTTCGTCGCCTTGAAGGTGCCTACATACTCACTAACCGGGATCAGACGATCATAGTTCTCTCAGAAAATCTTTAGTGTGTTAATTGATTTTAATTTTGAAAACCGATCGAGTTTACGTTATTATCAAATTAATTTTTGAAAGAAAACTCTAAAAGAGCCCTAATTCACTGTCTTTTATTTTATTTTATTTTATAAAAAAAAACTCTCTAAAAGTTCTATTTCTATTTTTTTTTAAAAAAAATGGGGTTTTTATTTATTTTTTATTCTTATTTATTTACAAAATAAATTTTCTTAAGTGAGAAAATCCTAAAGTCATAATGCTAAAAATATACCTAAGCATATAAATACATACACATATATCTATTTACCTATCATGTCATAAACCTAACTAAATAACTAAGGGAATTATAATGATAAATAAAGAGACAAATAAATAAATAAAATAAAATAATCAAAACTGAACCTGACTTGGGCTGTTCGGTGAAGTGTTGGTGTTGGTTCGTTGAGCGTGGAGACGTGATGGTCAGTGCTGAAATGTACTCTATGGTGCTGTTGTACAAAACGTACTGCTGTTCGCCTGGAGTTACTGTCTGCCTAGTGTTGCTGTTGCCCGTCTGGTGTCGTTGCTGTCCGTCTGGTGTCGTTGCTATCTGTCTGGTGTTGTGCAGCAGTTTGGGATTCTCGTTGGGGTATGCAGGACAGTCGTTGATTGTGAACAGCAACCACGCTGGAGTGTTCTGTTGGCGGAGAAGATGGAGCTACACTGATCGTATGTCACAGTTACCAAATGTGCATGTGTGAACTGCCGTAGTGTATGGGGCATCAGTGACGTATGTTGTTGGCTACTGGGCGTATGTAAATTGGGCTATAGGTGGGTCACCGAAGTGGTGTCGCGTGCGTTCTATGCTATTGCAAGCGTAGACTGTCGCGCGCGGGTGATCGAAGATTGCAAGGATTTGGTAGAGCTGTGGATGGTAAACTTGAGGACTAGTTGATGCTGTTAGGCTTGTTGGCTTCGGGTTTATTGCAAGTGAAGCGTGCGTAGCTTGGAGTGATTAGGCGAAGGATTGTTGGTCGGCGTTTCGTCAGGGGATTGGGGATATGTTTGGTCTTTATTCAGGCGTGATTCTCTGTATGTCTTCGTCAGTCGTGCGGTGCTAACTGTTCGGTCAGAAGGTATTGTATTCCAGCAAGCGGCGTCAAGCAATTCAGCCAAGGGATTGAAGACGGTAGACTTGGACTTAATTGAATTGGAGCGTCAGGGACTTCGGAATCATTTGGATTTGTGGACATCAAGGTAGACTTGTGTATGTGAAGGATCGAGAAGAAAAAGGGGAGAGTGTGTTCATAGATTCTAAAGCATATCACATGATTCAAATGAATTCAAATCTGATTTAACTAAATTCATATGATTTAATTAGATATGACCCATTTTCATTTCGCTTCTGCAGAGATAGAAAAATAAAGACATAAGTGCCTACTAAGACTCGAACCCAAGACTTCAGACTAAATCCACTCCTCAATACCTTGATACTTATCCGTTAGGCCGTTTGCCTACACCTTAACATTTAATACAATTAAACTATACTTAAACTATCCGATTCCCTAAAATAAAATTTTTTAACTAAAACTATTTGTTCCTAATAAAGTTATTCCTAAAAATTTGCAAAAATCTTTTTAAATTTTCTTTTCTTATTTTTTGGTATTTTCATTATTTGTTAATTTTTATTATTTTTATCTTTTATTAATTTTTCTGTTATTTTTATTTTTGAATTAGGACCCTTTTTGTAAAAATAAAAATTAAGACTATAGAGGGGCAAAAATTAGGTGCCTATAGAACACTTCTAAAGTTAATCTTTGTATACCAACTCATTAATGGTTAATAGTCAGTCCTATCCTTCAAACTCGATCAATTGCTTAATCTTAGCTTCATAGTTAGCTTGGGCAAGTGCTTCCCATTCGAATATGTAATTTAGTAGAACTTTTTCTTTGACAAGCAGGAGTATCTTTGCTACTACTATAAGTAGTAGCATTGCAAGAGTAGTGCATGAGGAGGTACTACTATAAGTAGTAGCATTGCAAGAGTAGTGCATGAGGAGAGTACCTGAATTTTTACTCACTATGTGCTTTTCTCTAGGCATATTTTACAATAAAAAAGAAATTGGAATTTAATTTTGATAAAAAGAACAATTTGTGTTATATAAACAATAACTAATTCAAGAGTCTAATGAAACTCAAATGTTATTTCAAGTCTATTACTAGTTTACCCAATTTAAGCAACATATGCAAAGATTGAATTAGCAAAAAGATTGTATAATATAATGCTAATTAGCTAAGTTATGGATTAATGCAATTATATAATTATTTCAAGATCAAATCCTATTTCCATGCATAATCTCTATTAACACAAGCATTAGTATTTAGCATATACAAATTCTTGAAACTTTGTTCAATATAAGGAATTCTTGAGATATTGACATACTGTATATGGAAGTGCTAATTTCTCGAGACATGTGTTAATGAAATTAATAAGCTAATGAGACATTAATTTTCAATTTTTAATTAAACCTATAATTTCATAACCTCGGCTGGCAATCATCATTAGCATTTAACATACAAGTAATTTAAAACATGTTTTTCACAATAAAAAAAATTGTGATTTTTTTTTTAGTAACATCATCCCAATTTCTAACATAAAGGACATATATGTTAAAACAAATCCATATCAACAATTCTAAAAATTCATGGGTTTTTTTAATTACACAAGAATTTCAATTTTAATAAATTTTGAAATTTCAACATGAATTATGTATATCACATTGCAAGAATGATATCAACATCAATTTCTAGCCCTTGTCTTCACTTTCTCATTACTTTCTCTCACCTTCTCACATTTTGTTTCACTTTCTCACCTACAATCCTTGGTGAGCATGCATTTTTTATGAAGTTTTTAGAAAGTAATGGATAGAAAACATGTTTCATGAAATTAATTATCCTAAATCACTCCTACAAATCAATGTTCTTCATAAAATCCTCATCAAAAATCAAATTTTTAGACAATCTAACCACAAATCTAAGAAATTAGCTAATGAAAGATGATGTACATACCTTAAATTTGTAATGTGCGATATTGGATTGTGAAGTTATATTAATATTAAGGGAGTGTATAAAGAGAGAAATGAGAGAAAATAGAAGTTTAGAGAGAGAATGTGTGTTAGAATGGAGCGAGAATCAAATATCAATCATCTTTGAATTTGTATCAAACCACTAATATGGTGTTACGTAATGGCCTACAACTGTGTAATGTAGCCATAGTCTATGTTCATTTTATTTTTACTTTACATGGATAGACCATGAGCGTGGTCCTTGCCCATGGACGTCTCATCCTTAATTTCCTTAAATATTTTTTTGAAATTACATACGAGGGGAATACAGTCCATATCTATGGGCATGGACCTTGACCGTGTTCTTCTCCAAGTCATGAACTCACACCAATTTGCACTTAACTCAATTCTTCAAGTGCTTTTGAAAAGCTTGAAATTAGAATGAATTAAAATACAAAAATGAATCAAATATCAATTCAATTAGATGACAACTTTAAATTTACTATTGTGTCAATGAATCTAATAACTATTTTTAGATGAAATTAAATTGTTCAAGTAAGAAAACACTAACTAGTGTTCAAAACTAGATACTTAAATTACGAAATAAATAAATAAACTAACAAAAATAACTAAAATTGAAATAAACCAAACTAAACTTAAGTTACCTCTCAAGAAGCATTGTTGTTTTATGTCGTTAACTTGACAATTGAATCCTTTCCTTTACGTAATTCCTTGGCTAATATTTACATAGTTAACCAGTTAAAAAGCATGTTAATAAAGAAAATAAAAAAAAATAGCAAGGAGCATTATTGCAAGAATGTTAAAATAATTGGAAATTAAGGTCTCTTTACTAATATCCTATTTAGGTTACTCTTTTGTCTTTCCTGGCAATGGCACCAAAAACTTGATTGGTGTCAAGTAAGTACGCTTAGTTAAATTATAGTATAAATAAAATGAACGTAAGTTTAAGTGTTAATTCTATAAGGAACCATATGTGTGAAAACCTCATTTACTAGCAATCCACCTTAAAAGAAATACACATAATTCTTAATAAATTGTTGTTATCTACTTCCTAGTTTTATGTAACCATTCAATCTCAATTATTCTTTGGATTATAGAGGTACCTAAATTGAATTGACTAGGCTCGCATCTTTAGCTTCTTCCTAATTTTGAGATCCTGTCTACTTGAATCACTTCTAAATAAAGCTTCACAGGATCGTATAAAGAACCTGGATCTCGCTATTAGGTTAGCTACTTAGGTTACTATAATCTAGAGAAACTAGTACCTAATCTCTTAACATACTCAATTCTTTCTAATTACACTTATTAGTTCAACTACAGGACTAGCGTCTCTATAGTAAACTCAAACATCAATTTAGCAACTTGGGTAAATACTAATTGATAGCAATAAGATCGGTGTAATTAGATTATCAAAGAACAAAATCATAGATTGAATAAAAGATTATTGCAAGAAAAACTAGATTTCAATAACAATTTACTAAAAATAATTCAAAAGAACAATGTAATTAAAAGAAACAAAGAACTAATTTGAGAGACCTACATTAGAATTCTCGCTTATAACTCTTCTAAAGGGGAGGGTCTCCTTGAAAATCTAAGCCTAAAAGTCTATATATAAAGAGTAGGGCTAAGTTTACAAAGAGAACTTAACAAAATTAGAAGATTTGTTAGTCATTGCATATCTATGAGCTAGGTACATGGTTATAGAGTGTAGGCATATATTTGCACTTCGTGTGAAATCTTCAAAATTGATGGAATTTCTTGATGAATGGAATATAGGTGGGGACTACAACCATAGTCCCTAACTGTAATCTTCACTAGGCTTCATTTTTTGCTCAATTCTCGTCTACTTCAATCCATTATCAATGCTTATGCCCAAACAAAACTCAAAATGTGATAAAAACTTTCAAAACTACATAAAATACTCCTAGAGTAATTGAAAACAAAATTTAAAAGGATAAAGCTAAAAAAATCATAAAATTAACTGAATTATCATTCAAAATAACATGAAATAAGTATATAAAACATATGTTGAATTCTCATTATCAAAAACTAAAAGTTTTCAAACCAATATCAAAGCATTACCTTTAGAGCTTCACAAGTAAGGCGAGTTAGGTCAACTCGTTTAACCGACAAAAAATGCGAGTTGAGCTTAAAAATTTGACTAGCTTAAGTACAAACTTTTTTAGTTTACCCTGCTTGACTCATGAGTTTAAGCAAATCAACTCGTTGCAAGGTAGCTTAGCTCATTAACCTACAAAAAATATGGGAAAAGAAAAACTAACCATAATCAATGAGCAAGATAATGAAATACTGTAAAAATAATAAGCAAGACAATGTTTTTTAATAACGTCATAACAAATTCAAAATTTCACAAGAAATAAGCAATGACACAATGGTGATGACGTGGAAATTAGGCTACAAGGAAGCCTGGCTATCATTTATTATCTAAGTAATTGGTAAAAAGGTCCACACTACTATTATATAACTAAAAAGGAAAATCATTTTATCAACAAAGTTGTGAAGAAATTGAGTTAGGATGGAAAATTAAATCTAGCTATGGAAAATTGAAGAGTTAAGCAATTCGAAAGCTTAAATTACGAAAGAACCTAAATAAACAATTTTCATTCTCATCTACAAAGTAATTGAAACCAAATATATATATATATATATATGAGATTCCTTTAACAACAACATAAGGTAGAGAGAGCTAAAAAAAATGACAAAAGAAGAAACATTTGCATAAATTGATGCATACATAGGTTAATTTTAAAATATTAAATTTTGTACTAAAAAATTCATAGTGGGTTCATTAGTTGGCCACATGTCAACCCTTTTAACCTACTAAATGGTGCAAATAAGTCAAATGTTACGAATTAGTGACTTAGCCTGCTTAAACTACCAATCATGGTAAAGTAGGTTGGCTAAAAATCTCAAACCACATATTAAGTAAGACAAAACAAGCCAACTTATTCAACCTATGGATCAATACATGGTGAAACGAGTTAGCCTACATAGCCTGTATGCATAGCTTTAATTACCTTTGTATCAAATAGTAAGAGTTAGATCTCATGAATTCTAACAATTAGGAAGAGAAAAAAAAAATATAGCTTCATTCAAAGAAATAACTTAAGATCCCTCATAAGAAGGGTTGGTCAAGATAAATATGGATGCTTATGTGGTTAGAGCAATGAATCTAGCAATTGTAGTTGCGATGGTTAGAGATGAACTAGCATACTAGATTATGAGTTTTTTCAATACAATAGAGATATAGACATACTAATTATAAGGCTCGCTAATATACTTAAGCACATATAAAGGTATAAACCTAAATTCCTAAGTAGTTCAGCTACTTACCTCATAACCGTAAACAACTCTAAGATGTAAGAATTGACTTGAGCACCCGTTTTTGGATGACCTTAGACTTAGCTCACAAGAAGGCCTGTACTAGCACAATGGCAATTACATGATGAGCATGTGGCAAGTATGTGGTTGAGCACCCTGCTCGCTAACCATCTTACGAGAGCCCTTAGGCTACCACCCAAGCGAACTCACCACTAAGACCAATACATTCTTTCTTTGAGTTGAGCACGATAGTTAATAGCATCCAGCAACCACTTTTGGAGCTCGAATTACCCTTAAATGAGCGCCTGTTTGCTTTCTCAAATGCCTTGTCTCCCTTTCTTGTCTCTAGCGCCAACACCTAGATAGAGCCCATTAATTACTCTCTAGTACACTTGGTACAGCCAGCATACCTAACAAACCCTGAAGATGTCGACCAATAGGTCACAAATGTAGCTACCAACTTAGTTGTGACCGACAGCCCCATAAAATCACCTTGTTAATTACGTATTGCATGTCACCTGACACTTGCCTCCTGATACCTACTTATACAAGTAAAGCCCAGGCTTCCATGTATCTAGGTAACTATAGCTTTGCTACACTATAAATAGTATATGAGATTGCCAGGTAAAGGATCCTGGATGGAGACCGATATTCCCTTACTCAGTAAACACCCTTACATACATTAACACTCTCGGTAAACACCTCCCATTTAGACTTTAGTGTTCACTTACCTCACCTTTCCTTTCTTTATCTTTCCTTTCTCCTGCCTCGCTAACTTAAGTATCGAAGGACCTTCATGGATTCACCCACAAGGGAGCTTTCTTATAGGTTTCCAAAAGTGAAGAGTCCATCAAGCCTAACCTTTTTTAAAGCTTAGTTCAGCGTTTTCAAGATCATCCTTAGAGTTGATTGCTTATACGATCAACATTTTAACCCCTACTATTTTAGGCCACTACATACGATGGTTAAAAGTAAAAACAATAACCCCTAAACTTTAAACCTAGGCGATGTTAACACATCACAACTACAAGATGGCAATACAACGCCCCCACTATAACGTATAGTAATGCAGCTACCCTTAGAAAATGAGCTTGTTGGAGTTCAATAGCTTGAGCTCCTTATCCTACAAATGATATGAGAAAACAAAAAAATGCAAGAGTCCAATACTACCTTATATAAAGGCATTGCTATATTTAAAAGTAAAGTAAAAAAATGCCACATTGAGGAGACAACTATCAGCTGATCCACAGAACTAAATAGAAACCATGACTTAGGGACTACATGCTTGTCACATTTACAGAACCAGACTCAATATGGTTAGCTAGTCTATTACGACCTACGACACTAGCTAAATCGCAATCATGACATAATGCTAGTGTAAGGTGAGTACATAACCATAAGCAGGCCAGTTAATGACCTACCTAAATAGGTTGCCAAAAAAATTTTACGACATGAATGTTGTAAAGTTGGATGAGTACATCCGTTGTGCTTCCACTATAAGCAACCAGAAGAAGTTGGAGTCCCCTACCCATACATCGCACTTTATGGTAACAAAGAGCCCTTTCATCCTCTATATCCTTAGTGAAACATTGCCAACAGGCTATTTGACTTCTATACCTTAACACATCTGATGGAACCACTAACCTAGATGACCACCTCGTCTACTTTAAAACAGTGATGAATTTGCACAATATCTCGAATGCAATAATTTGTAAGGCTTTCCTAAGCACATTGGCTAAAGCTACCCTACTCTAATTCAACACCCTGACCAAAGCCTCCATCACTTCGGTTGGCAAGAAAATTCTAGCAACACTTCTTAAGTTTAAGGTATTGATGAGAGATTCCTCTATACACTATAATGTATGGTAGTGGCCAAACAAAACGCTATGCACAACCTAAAATGCTTTAACTGTGCAAAACCAAAAGTGTCTAAACTCAACATAAGAATAGCCTTACAGGCACTAATGATAGGGATTGACCTTATAGGCTGACTATTTTTTGTAGTAAACAAGCTAAACTCCCTTGACGAGTTCATGCAAGTGGTTGAGAAATACATAGCCCAAGAAGATGCAATTAAGGCTCATTTCAAGATAGACACTAATGGATGAGGCTCAATGAAAGATCGCTTAGGGCTTTACGACCCTAAACCATAACACTTATAAAAGGATAAACATGATAAGAACTGACAGAAATTTCAAGACTACCCCTCAGACACTCCCTTCAGCAAGTCTCTTGGGGAAATTATGTATGAGGTCAAGCAGTAGCTCCTGCAAGCACCCATAGTTCAGAAAAGCCCAAAAGTAATGAACTTCAGCAAATACTGGGACTACCACTAAGTACATGGCCATAAAATAGATGAGTGTCTTTACCTTAAAAATGCGGTCGAAGGCCTTATCCATAAAGACTACATTGACCATCTAATTGTAGATGAAAGAAACCAAATACAACGGCCTATTTAACCCCACCTATTAGATCAACACCAACAAGTGCAACAACTAGAGTAAAATGACTAGGTTGATGCCCTTGTAGATGACCAAAATCACCAAGGACACCAAGGTCAGGATAACACCATATTTGAAGGCCCTAGCCTCTTCCCTGACACTGTAGTCTCGACAGCTTAGCATAAGGTATACCTTATAAGGATAAAAAAGTAATAAACAGAAACGATGATTAGCTTTACCATTGACAACAAGCAAGGCATCAATTCCCCCCATAATAATGCGCTCATCATCAATGTAGAGATCGGGTACTTTGATGTACCCATAATGTTCGTTAATAGTGGTAGCTCAACAGATATACTCTTCTATGGTACCTATGAGCAAATGAAAGATCAAATGGATAAACCCCTCCAACAATACAAACATAGCCTTATAGGATTTAGAGCTGGTGGACTCGTGCTTGCCAAGGGAATAATTACTCTTCTAATACAACTAGGTGACGACGAGTACATCACTACACAGCTTGTTGACTTCGTCGTTGTTAACCACTGGTCTCTATACAACGTTATCCTAAGCTGGCTGAGCATAACAAAGTTTAACATGCTTATCAACCAAAGGTACCTCAAAATGAAGTTTATGATACCAACTGGAGTAGGCAAAACCCAAGGAGACCAGAAATTATATAGGTCCCTCTACCTCAAAGCTCAAACTAAAGGTAATATCATGAGCATAAAGTCCACTAATAGCCTAACCCTAACATTGCTGGACAAGCCAACTAAGAAGGCCAAAGAAATTCAATTGCCTAATGCTTTAGGTATCATCACAAAAATTAGAGCAAAGCTACCTACAAAAGAAAAAGAGGATATCATAAAGTTCCTTGAAAACAACTCGGATGTGTTTGCATCTAGTCTAAAAGATATGATGTGCCTAGGAGCTTAATTAATCACTAAGGCTTACTGTAAGGAAGGTAACCAATGTGTTCTTTGAAATATCAAAGAAAGAAGGAATGGATGGGTCAACAATTACGGTAGCTTCCATAAAGCTACTTATTGTCACACCTTGAAGTGACAGAGTCATAACAGTTCTGCAATGCAAACCATTCTAAGATAGAAGCATTCCATACAACTGCTATCTTTGATATGATTTACATAAGATATCTACAACTAACCCACTTTGAAGTAAATGGCTCGTAAATAAATATGTTATTTAGCTATGAAATTATAAAGAATACATATTTACACTAAGATAATCTTACTGTATTACAAGATTTAGTAGCTTAATTATAATCTAGTTTAAGAATGCATAAATTATTACTAAAAGCTTTAAAGATAAAATCCAAACTTGTAAATGAATCATATCTTTAGTTTTATATCCTTACTCCCCAAGATCTAACAATTGATAGCTTCAAGGTAAATGTAAGCTACCTCCTAGCTAGCACCTAAAATAACGTCTATAGAGATGCGAGCCACTACAGCTCAATAAGTTGGGATGAAGACTTAAAACTATATGTCAATCACAAACACGATTATCAACCAGATTAGTTAGATGCTATGTATGTAAAAGTAAATGGCATCACACGACGTTGTTTAGTCCATCGTAAGATTAAAAAAATTATACTCGCTCTAATCTAGCTTGAGGAGTTTCTATTTAATGCAACAACTTACGATCAAACCTAAGCTTGTATAATAGAGACATGGCTCCTCCTATGACTACCTTCGAACCATTGACTTCATTCTTACTGTGACCTCCTCACCTATTACTTAATTCAACTAAGGATGAAGAAGAAACCAATTATGCTATTCAGTGCTATCCCTTTCAAAGAAGTCGGTATTTGGTTGAGGAACCCTAATATTTTCCCTAATAGGTTACTATGCATGTCCGATTTAGAATTTCAAGTCATATATTTAATTAGGTCCTTATGGTGTTCAATTATTTCAACAAATCACACAAATACAAGCTAGGACAACAAATCAGAATCATACCATTAACTCAAAAACAAGCATATGCGCACAGCTAACTATCTAACAAGCACAATTAAGTATAATTTCAAGCTTCCGAGTACTACAAATTAATACTTCAAAATACAGTAAGGTATTAATCCCAACTTTCTTAGACTCCTTACTTGCTTACTTAAGGTATGACTCGTACAAGCTATTGCCGATAATTTCTATAATATAAATATTGTTTTAGTGCATGTATATAACTATCATATATATAAACTTCATTCTATAGTTCTTTTATGTTATCTTTAGTTTAGAGTTTTAGTATACTTAATTATTCAGGTTTTTAAGTCTCTTAAAGTTATTCCTAATTTAGGTTGAGTTCTGATTCAATTTTGAAGTCGATTTCTAAATTAGGTTTTTAACTCGATTTTCAATTAGGGATTTTATACATAAATTTTAGGAAATCATTTTGACCCATAATATGAAATTAATTACATTATTTTCGAGTATCCTAAATATCGTTTGTAGTCCCTAACCAATGTTCTAGTCCATATAATACATCTTAATTCTAATTTAACCACTGAATTTAGTCTTAATATGAGAAAATTTTATATTTTTATATAATTACCTAAATTTATGTTTCGTACCAGATTTAATATATTTTACTATTATTATTATATTATCCATTTTAACCTATTATTTTATAGTTATTATTACTCCAATTTCACATATTCTTAAAATTATATATTAGACTTCATAACACCCTTAATAATCACATCTAACATCCTAAATACCACAATTATCCTACCACATTAGATATGAGCACCTTAAAATACTTAATTATACTTTAAATCAATAATTATTCAATTAACTATTAATTAAACCCCAAAATCCCTAATTATATATATATTTTTTAAAGGCCTAAAAATCACTTAAAAATTTTGAAAATTAATTTCTAATAAAGGGCTTCATATCATTGCTCTATATGCTCTAATTAGCATACACAAAAATTTTGGACTCAAAACTACACTCTTAAGGTAATTTATTTTTAGCTCAAAATATGTTTGGTTTTATGCGGTTTCTTAAGGACCATTTATTTATGTGTATAATTAAATCTAACCAATATTTTTCCTTAAATCTAGATATAATAAAACATTATAATAATAAAATTCATAATTTTCTAGATAAAATTAGAAATTTTAGTAAATTACACAAAATTAAGTTAAAATCGGACTCGCTAAGCTATTGGAATTCTGGCCACTAGCAGCGACCCTAGGTATGTTAGTAGGTCTAGGTAGTGGGTGTAGGGTGTGGGGTGTGGTGGTGGTGGTGGGTTGTAGGTTTGACTTAAATTCCTTAAGTGCAAAGACTTTTTGTAAGTTTTATAATTAAACCCTAACCTTTACTTTTTTTATTCTCTCTAATTTTCTAACACTCCTAACTAGCCAATTGAGCTTCTGAAAAATTTTGGGTATTTATAGTTTTGCATAGATATTTTTTTTCTCATTAATTTGAGTTGACATTGGCCTTATCTTATCCTTCTCCACTTTCTATTTGTTAAATTTTGATTGTTTAATTTTGTTTCCTTGATTTCTAAGCTACCACAACCACTTTCTGGACATTTTGTCATCTTTTTTTATTTTTCTTTAATTATTTAGTATTATTTTAGCATATTTCAAGTATTTTAAGTAATTTCGCATATTTCTACTTACATGTAAATTCATATATGGTACAAATAAATATTTCTAAATATTATTTATGTTATTTCATGATTTTTAGTTTGCATATAATTTATTTCTATCAATTCGTTAGTTATTGAAACTCGTTTTATATGTTTCCAATAAATAACGAATAATATATATATAATTCAATGTTATATTATTTAGTTATTTATTTTCCTAAATTCAAACTCATCGAATCACTTTTACTAATATTCCTAGCTTCATTGTCAAATTTGGGCAAGATCGGACAATTTGCTTTATTGCCTTAAATTTTATAAACCAAACCCCGAGTAGCTGATTGCAAGGCTTACACTTGTTGAATATAACACAACAACAAATACGACACAACTTAGTATTTCTCCTAATATGACACATAAGCTAATTATAAGATCTACTCACCATTAATCTTAAACTACCTAATGTGCTTAGGAGCTTAGTTAATCACTAGGGCTTACCATAGAGCATAGTGACCAAGTAAATCCTTTGAGATATTGAAGAAAAAGGAAATGGGTTAGCAAATAAATAGCTTCCATGAAGCTGCTCTTCGAATATAACGTACTGAGGAACACAACATGACTTAGTATTTCACTTGATATGACGTACAAGTAAATATTAAGGTTCACTCATTACTAATCTTGAGTTTCTTAGCAAGATTAGATAAGAGTGCAAAATGAATGTACTCGGAGAATAGTGTCTCACAAGAATAAGAATATTCATTAATAATATGGTGTAAGATGATTTTAATTACAAAAGATAAGGGACCGTTTATAAACTCCTATTCGTTGTAAGATCACTGAAGATTAATTCTTTAAGGTAACAATATAATAATGGAAATTATACAAAAGATAATGTATGAGAGAGATTCCTAGTATATGCGAAAAGGGTAAATATGACAAAGAACAAGAAGGCATATAGTACAAATGTAAAAAAAGTAAAGGACAAGTGGTAACCTATTAATGGGTTCGTATCATGGGATCTTAGGGCATTGTAGCTGAACTAAGCTGACTTTAAGGCTATCGTTGCTAAGCTGTATTGAAAGTTGTCGAGATGATTGGGTGAAGTTACAACTTAGTAGGAAGGGAAAGGAGAGTTCGATGTATAAGGACCTCTAACTTAGCATTCGATAGGTTAACCTTGGCATTTGACAGGTTGGTGACTAGGTAGGAATCTGAATAAAGCAGAGTATGTCTAAGTTGGGGCCTTAAGAAGTTCTTCCATAGCTTTTCCATGTATTAAAGCTTATCCTTGGTAGGTTGAGAAGATAAGATCCTTCTCGTAAGAGATTGTAAGCTTCGAAGGTGAGCTTAGGTGAAGGGCCCGGAGGTCGACACTCCATTAGCTCCTCGGGTTTATTGAAGATTTTCCCTCAAATCTTAATTTTCTTCTTCTTCTTTTGGTGCATAAGGTGTCAAGTTGGTGACATTGAAAGTTGAAGACACTTCGTATCCTTTAGGTAATTCTAGCTAATAGGCAATGTCAATGATGTATCGAAGGATTTTGAAAGAGCCATTTGACTTGGGAGATAACTTCTTTATTCTCTTCCTTAGGAACCACTCCTTGCTGAGGTAAATCCATATAAGGTCTCTTAGGCTATAAATAATTCGCCTTTTACCTTGGTTTCCTTGCTCTCTTTGTTGGTCTACTGTCTTAGTTAATTAATCAGCAACTTTCTGATGTAGTTTCTGAAACTCTTCGGCACACTACTGACTTTCTCCTTGAGAGGTTGAGTTAGTAATCATGTCCAAAGGTAAGTTCGGATTAAGTCTATAGATAACTTTGAAAGGCGATCTTCTTGTTGAGTTATGAGTAGAGAAATTGTAAGCAAACTTGATGATGGGTAGGCATAGATCCCAATCATGCAGATTCTCTTCAACAATGGCTCGAAGGAGGTTACCTACTGTTCTATTCACAACCTCTGTTTGGATGTCTATCTGCGGATGGTAAGAAGTACTGAACATAAGGAAGAAGCTCTTAAACTTCGAATCATGATCTGATACAATACTTCTTTGGATACCATACAGTCGCACAATTTCCTGTAAAAAGAGGTTAACAATAAATAAAGTATCATTGGTTTTATGGCAATAGATGAAGTAGCTCATTTTGTTGAACCGATCGATCACCACTGTAATAAAATCATGTTTCTGAGGTATTCTAAGTAGGTTAAGCATGAAATCCATGCTTAGATCTATCCATGGCTGTTTAAGTAAGGGCAAAGGTATATATTCTCCATATGGTTCCATTCTTTCTTTAGCTCATTTGTACACCTCACAAGGCTCCAACGCTTAAGAGCCTTACATACATTCTTCATCATCCTAAGCCAATAGAAGTGTTCTTTCAATAGCTTAATGGTTCTATTTTTGATAAAATGGCTAGCTACCCCAACATAGGCTTCCCATACAAGTAATTCCCTAGCATAACTACTTGAAACACAGATTTGTCTTCCTTTCATAAAAAATCCTTAGTTCAAGTAAAATCCATCCACTACTTCTCCAACATTGTACTCAGTCAATAAGGGTCCGAAATACAAATCATGTTCATACTTGTTAGGTAGAGTGCCAAACCCAAGTATTTTAGCTTGTAATGCTATTATAAGAACATATTGATGAGAAAGGGTATCGGCCATTGATATGGATCCCATAGGTGAACACACGAAACCCAGTATCACATGAAAACCAATGAGTGGGTCTAAGCGGCGAGATGGCTCCAAAAATAAATGATAGTTAAGGGTTTTAGCAAATTTGTGAGCTATCTAACCGGATATGACATACTAGCTAGATTCTACATGGCTTAGGACTCACTGGATGTGACGCACCAGTTCGAATAATAGGGTTGTATGCCACAATTCTTGTTAAAAGGATTAATAAGGGCTGGTAAAAAAGAGCTTTCCAAGAGAAAAAAAAGAGTCAAAGGTTTTTCATTAATTATTCAAAATCTCCCTAAAACCCTATACAATTCTTGATAAAGGGATTGATAAGAGCTAGTAAAAAAGAGATTTCCAAGAGAAAAAACTCGAAGGTTTTTCATTAATTGTTCAAAATCCCCCTAAAACCCTATACAAGTGTCCTATTTATACAAAAGGAGTAAAGTTGTAAATAAAATGACTAAAAGGATACCTTAGTGGCATTCTAGTAATTACAAATGAAACATGAATGATAACTAAGGGAAAATACAAGAAATGGGAAATCTAAATAATATAAGTAAAATGGTAGCTGAACAAGATTTTTGGGTGATGGGTTGATGTTTGATTTTGAAGAGCTGATGGAGACTAAGAGCTGTAATCTAAGCAGACCTGATTCTAGATGACTTGTCTTGTCCGAGTTGATCTAATATGTTCGTAGCTGACCTGATATGATTAAGGTCGACCTTGCATGGCTAGATCAACCTGATATGGCAATAGTCGAGCTAACATAACAATGGCTGACCTCGCAGGGCCAGGCCAATTTGGTATGGACGTAGCCAACCTATTTGATATGACCTAGTACGATTGAGTTGATATGGAATACCCGGGTATTCTCATCATGACCAATCAGATCTTGGCCAAACAGACTTTGTCAAGTAAATCAATCTCGATAAAGTAGAGTGGGGCATACTCAACATAATAGTGCAGACCTAATAGAGTAGGGAAAGCTATCCAACGCTGACATAGCTTATAAATAAGTCACCCATTCATGCGGAGCTCGCAAGCAAGCCTCCCGTGTGTTCTGAAACCTGGCATAGCATTAGGTTGGTACTTGGAATCCTATCAGCCATAGTGTTAGAACTTTCCTTCTTGTACTTGATGATGTAGCAAAAGGTTTCTAGGTACTTGACCCACTTGGCATGGCATTCGGAGAGTTTTTACTGTCCTTTGAGATGCTTGAGAGATTTATGGTCTGTATAGATAATAAACTCTTTCGGCAGTAGATAATGTTGCTAGTTCTGAAGTGCTTGGATAAGGATGTAAAACTCTTTGTCATATGTGGAGTAATTCAGCGTGGCAACTTTGAGCTTCTCACCAAAATATGCAACTAATCGGTGCTCTTGCACTAGAACAGCTTTAATGCTAACTCTGGATGCCCCACATTCTAACTCAAAAACCTTGCAAAAATCAGGTGATATTAGCATTGGGGCAAAAGTTAACTTGGATTTGATCTCCTTAAAACTCTTTTGAGCTTTCTCGAACCATTTAAATTCAAAGTTCTTCCTTATCAGCTTAGTTAGTAGAGCAGTTATGGAACTAAAGTTTTGAATGAATTTTCGATAAAACAAAGCTAGATCATGAAAACTCCTTATTTTGGCAGCACTGGTCAGCATTGGTTATTCAAGAAGATCTAGGATCTTTTCATCATCAACTTTGATTCCTTCTCTAAAGATAACATATCCGAGGAATACTACCTCGCTTTGATAGAATACGCATTTCTTCAAATTACTTAATAATCGTTCAGTTCGGAGGATATCAAATACTGACTTTAAGTGCTTGACATGAGAATTAAGGTTGGCACTATATACTAAAATGTTATTAAAATAAACCACAACACACTTTCCTATCAATGATTTCAAAACATGATTCATAAGTTGCATAAAGGTATTCGGTGTGTTTGTAAATGTAGAAGACATCACTATCTACTTGAATAGACCATCCTTCGTTTTGAAAGCACTATTCCACTCATCTCCTAATCTCATTTAGATCTGGTGGTAACCACTCTATAGATTAATCTTTGAAAATATTTACGCTCCATATAACTCATCAAACATATCATCCAATCGTAGGATCGGATATCGGTACCTGATGGTGATCTTGTTGATAGCTTAGCTATCAATGTACATTTGATAAAGGCATATTTTTCATGTTTTAAATGTGCAAATTAGATAGAATTATTATCAATTTTATAGAAATCATTAGGAAATGGTACTTAATTATTTTCATTTGAATATTTTAAGAATTGGAGGATTCAAAGTGGAAATACGGACGATTTAGAAGAGTTTTACGCAAAATGAACGAAGTCTAAATTAACAAGTTGCAATTTGGAATTCAATACAGTTAGCTTTGAAGCCTACATCGTTGGCCTATCGGCCGGCCTTCATTAAAAAGAAGCTTTACACGAACCAACCCCAGTTTTTCTCATAAATAGCCTTATATTTCACCGTTTAGAAGACTTTTGTTTTTTTTTTTTTTTAGACACACACTTTCCTTAGACTTTGATAGTCGTAGAACAGTGATTTGATAGTTCTTGAAGAATTCTTCCATAGAATCACTTGGATCATTGAGAAGATTTTACTTTTGCTGTAGAGACCAAGTTTTGGAGATGTAATTGAAGTTTATCTTTTCCAATTATAGAATTGGTGACATCTATTTTAATTATATTTATGCAATTCTGTTAATTATTCATGCTTTCAATTATGAATTTCCTTGCAGTTTCAATCAGTAGTTGTGCTTTTGTTTCAAATTACATAGTTAGCTAAATTTATTTGTGAGAATTGATGAAATCTTAGATTGCTAAGATGATAATTGTGTTCATATTATAGGATTAATAGATATATGGATAATTCATGATTGCAATTTCTATGATTTCAATTATAGTTGTTAGAAACCCTAGTGATACAGGAGTTGATATAGGATTTGTTAAAAATTCTTGGTTAATTTGATTAATTAATGTGGAAGCAGCATTAATTGAATTAATTAGAAATTGTCTAGAGATTAATACAACGTTTGGCGATTGATTATTCACTAAGGCATTAGGAATAATTGATTTAGGACATTAGACAATCATAGTATCATGAGATATCTTATTGTAATTTAAAGTCCACTATTAATTGGAGATGCGGGAGCTGACTGATTAATTAGGGGTTTAAATTCTTAAGTTTTAAGGTATAATAATTTCACTTGAATGAACATATAGCTAATAATCTATATAACATGATAATAATTTGATTTGTATAACTTAGGGTGGATTCTGTTTTTCCGACAATTCTTAATTGATTGCTTAGTTTTAGAAATTTTATAGTTATTTTCTTTTCAATAGTTTTATTATAGTTATTTGATTAGTTAATTTATTATTTATTACTTGAATATTGATAAGAACTATCATAGGTTTAGTAATATTATAGTCCTCAAGGGATCGACAACCTTACTTGCTTTGTATTACTTGATTCTGACCTAGTATCTTTACTAGAGTATTCACAATTCAATTTATAATATATAATTTAAGCAAATCAACATTCTCCATAAGCCATCCTTCTTTGACACTAAGATAGCTAGCATGACATAATGGCTTATGCTTTTTGTGACATATCCATATTGGATCAACTTGTTAACTTGTTTCTTCAACTTGGCTGCTTGTTTAAGATTAAGCCTATAGGCAGGTCGGTTTGGTAAAGCAGCTTGATTCGCTGAAAACATGAGTGTATAAACTGATAAGTGTATCGGGTTGTGAAAGTAGTACAAACGATGAGTCAAGGTTGTATTCTATAGGGAGCTAGGTACTAAGTAATAAATTATTTAAGTTTTTTCCTAAGCTAAGCTATCGATAATTGAACTAAAAGTAAGTAAAAGCTAAATAATAAGATGAACACTAAACCAAATGTTCTAACTGCATTATGAAGGTCCCGGGTCTAGGAGATAAGGAAAGATCAATTTGGGATTTACACATCTACTCTCATTTGAATCAATGTAATGTCTTAAATTGATATTCAAAATTGACTAAAAAGGATTTAACTAAACTCACTAGAACTCATCTATCTTCCAGAGTAGCGGAATTCTAATTAATATATTAATTCACCTGCTAAGGTAATTTATCCAAAATTATTAGGTAAATAATAATCCGCTCACACCAAAATTATTATTTCAGTTAGAAATATGATTTAAGCATGTCCCTATAACCTGAACCATATTTCTAATTGCATTAAGTGCGTAAATTCATGAATTTAATTAAAACCTACATATCCCAATGATGAGCTTTTTCAAAAATTCAAACTAGGTTTGACATGAGTTATCGAAACCCCAGTATTAAAAATTCAAACTATGTATAACTCTATTTAGCTAAAAAGTAATGGCCAAGTATTAAATAACTAGACAATAAACATAATAAAAAAAAACCCAAATATTCAACATAGATATTGGAATAATACATAAAATACATCAACTCAATAAATCTATCGATACAAAACTCAAATAAATTAAGTACAATATCATGTCACAAAACTCAAATGAATCAAGATATATAAATTGAAATAATAAGGAAAAAAAACGCTTCGATTAGTATATTTAATCCCGAAACTTAATACAAAATCTGTAAATCTTGATTCATTTGAAACTCGGGGTAATTCTCTAGTAAGCTAGAACAAAATGATTTAGAGTCCTAAAATTAAATAAAACATAATGAAATAAAATAAAGATCAAAATTATATTCTTCAATATTAAAGCTATCTCTAAGTTGCTGTCTAAACTCTCTATATTCAACTACTGTATCCTTTCTTTCTCTTGTCTCTACCATCTTCCTTTTTGTATTCTTCTTTTTTCCTCCACAACGTGAGCTTGCTTCTTTCGCTAAAATAAATAATGGCCCATAAAAGATGACAAAGTCTACCTCACGTACAGTAAGAGTCCCTCGAAATAAAATTCCTCAAAGTTGCTATTTCCACATATAGGCCACCAAATATGACATTGGGCTAAAACTTCCTTAATGTTCATGGCCTGCCCCTTTCTACTCTTTTGCTTCAATTCACTAAAGAGAAGAATATATAATCGTTAACCCACTTTGTCCATATTGAAGCTCCTTATATGAGTGTTACCATACAACTCCTCAATTGCTTGCTCCGATACTTCATGGATTGACCATGTGTATAGGAACTTCCTTGGTTCTATAGTTTTCTATGAGATTGCAGCTCACTAGTCTCTTAACTTCTACTAATTAAAGTCATAGCCTGCAATAAAAACAGTTAAAAATGGAACTTTACAAGCTTCACTCAATATATAGATATAGAATGCAATTTTTTTTTCCTTAAATTTATTCTAGAGCTCAGTTTGACTAGTTATTGAATTCTTTAAATAATGTATCATTCTAGTTGTGTGGAGTTGCTACTTTTAGTCCTTGCTTTGTTTGTTGCTACTCTTGTCCATAAAGTCCATGACTTAGTTTAGTTGCTTCTCTTCAATTATTTGGCTACGAAGTTTATTAAATTGCAACTCAAGGATGACGTAGCCTTATTATGCTATTAAAATTGTTTGTTGTAGCTGTAGCTAAGGTAAATTTGGACTTACTTGACATCGAAGCAGTAGCTTCGCGTTAAAGTCATTCTACTATAAATTGTTGGAGATGTATGGCATATAATATGAAAAAAAAAATCAAAATGAATTCTTATAAACTCAAAATGTTGAATTGTTGTTCTATCTTGATGCGTGGAGTATTTAGCTGGCAGACTTTAATCTGTGCTCTTTTCAATCCTATGAGTTGTTGCTGATACTGTTATGCTCAATTCTTGTTCTTCAAGAGTTTTTCAGATTAGTTGCTCATTGCATGGAGTATTGGAACACTAAGTTGACTTACACCTGCTAAAATTAGCTTGGCTATTTAGAAGAGTGTAGAGTGTTTTATTCAATTATGACAAAGGCTGAAATTGAAAGTTACAGCTACTATGTTTTTTTATCTTCAATCAATCGGCCATAGAATTCATCAAGTTGCAACTGTTGTGCTTGGTTGTAGAGTGCCATCGGGTTGCTAATTTTTTAGGTGCTTAAACTACTGTCCACTTGAGATGGAGTTATTGTTAATGTGTTGGAGCACTAACTGAGCACTAGGTTTAGCATGCTCCTTGGCATGTAGCTACTGGAAGTACTTAGTTCTCTACTTAGTTGAAGTGTTCTTTTGTACAATTTGGTTCATTCATGTAGAGCTCTCATATTGGTCATGGAATTGCTGAGTTGTGAACTAATTTGTCCTAAAAATGGAGCTTAAGCACAACTTGAAAGGAAACATAGGAGCTACTACAATTTCCTTAGAATGTAAGTAGGGGTGCTTCTTTGAAGAACTTCTTGGCCTTTTAGCTATTGAATATGAGGTCTACGGCTTAGTTCTTTCAGTCACTCAAGAAGCTACTGCTCGAATTTCTCATAGAAAGCATCTTATTTGTTCTTATATGCTACAAGGTGCTCATGAGACTCAGTTCAGCTGCTGTAACATGTTGCAGCTCGATTATAACTTGTAGTACAATAGTTGGATTGGTCATGGAGTGAACTCAGTTTGTTGGTTGCTCAATTGCAGCTGTCACATGAAGGTTTTGCTTGGTCTTTTGAAGTTTAAGTTTGTCGATGATATGCTCTATTTGATGTAGCTTGGTGCTTGGTTCGGCTTTAAAGCTTTTAAGTCTTGGAGCTGCTATTTGTGTAAACATTCTACTGTATGAGTTGTTGAAATTTCAAGATGGCTAGTACTTGATCAAGTTATAGAATTCCCAAGCTCAAGTAGCTGCTACTACAGGTTGATGTCACATCGTGGTGCTCACAAGCTGCTGTTTAAATTTGTGTCTTGCTTCATTGTTGCTATGAAATTTCCCCAAGTGAGTAAAGGCTCTCAATTTCAAATCCCCAACTTAATCACTAAGCTGAAATATTTGCGACTCAATTCAATTCCCACTTGATGAAGAATTAGTCAACCTAAGGTTCACGTAAGATGAAGAATCAGCAGCTCAGTTTGCTCAAGTCGGCAAGTTACTATAACCGAAGTTCATTGTTGTCCCCAATCTCGTTTTCTCTAAATGAGTTCTTAGGTCTGGTTATGATTGCTTCAATTGGTTACCGCTATCATTTGGAGTCCTCAGCCTGCTATTATTCTTAGATAACAGCTTATTAGGTTTGGTGTACTTGGAAAATTTGCTACAAAAATAGCAACATAGAGAGAGCTAATAAGCTCATTTTAATGAAAAGCAAGCATAAGCAACTGATTTAAGTATATACCCTTCTGAACATGGTCAAATAGCTAATTAGATGATTCTTTCTTTTATAAATTACATAAACTCACATATAAAAAGACATATAATCGTGATATGAATATATGAGTTTATAACAGTTATTTAAGTCATGTTTTGATCCATTTTCTCACTATTTATGCATTTGAATAAGAAAATTACATTTTTCATAATTTCTAAGCATAACTTACAATAAAAACACCATGAAATGCATAAATGTGCAGTAATTAAGTGAAGATAAATGTGCAATTTTATACATTTAACACAGCTCTAAGTTAGAGGTCAATGCAATGTTCTATACCTTTTGACAAAGGGTAATTCTATCAGCAACTTGGTAGGAAACAAGTCAATATATTCTTAGAGCAATGTCTACACGTCGACAGGTAATACTCCAACTTTCTTTAACTCTAGTAGTCTTTTGACTAATAAGAGTAGATACTCTTCTATCTTAACATCTTTGGAAAATTGAGCTCGGAAAATCACTAAGGACTTCCTTTGCAACGATTTGGCAATCTTCTCTTGAGACTCCTAGACCTCTTTAGGGGTCATTGGGGTTAATATAACCTTTTTCCTATCCTTTTGGAGCATATAGGTGTTCCTTTGCCCATTATTGAGTACCGTAAGATCAAAAAGCCATAGTCAGCCTAGCAGTATGTATGAAGCACACATAGGTAGGACATCGCATAACACCTCATCCTTTATCTATTAGCAGTAATGATCCACATTCTGATTTGCTCGACAATATGTAGATCTCTCTTTTCATTAAGCTAATGAATCTTGTAGGGCTTAGGATGAGGACAGGTTAACAACTTTAAAGCCTTTAGCACGCCTTATGCTATCATATTGGTATAACTTCCTCCATTAATGATTACAACATATAGGTTTCCATTCACTCGACAATTCATGTGATGGAGGTTCTCTCTTTATTCATTCTCTTCAATAATAAGGGTATTGAGTGATCGACGCACAACTATGCAATATTCTCCTAGTTTAGGTTAGATCTAGGCATCAGAATCTTCTTGAAACTTGACTAATAGGTGATTGACATCCACCCCCTCTTCACTAGCACTCTCCACTTCAAACTAAGACTTGTCTCCTTTAATGGTCATGATGCATTGATTCAGACATTAACCATCCACTTGTTTAAAGCTAAGACACTCGAAGTACTTGATTTCTCGAGTCTTTTATCCTAAGCTCTAACCTTAGTCCTTCTTGACCTTAAGTTCCTCAACCTTAGTCTTACCTCAACCATCATCAGGTCTACTCAACATTTGACCTCAATGGGCAGCCTCAAAACTATATTAAGCTTGGTCATATCTAAGTCGGCTTAGCATACCAATTTAGCTTAGTAAGGTAGGTTAACTACTCTGTGCTTAGCTAAGCTGATTTTTTCCTCTGCCTTTTAACCTTTTATGCTACTCAGATTATCTCATCTAGATTTCTTATTCTTTGTACTTCCACTATATTACCAATGTCCGACCTTAGTCTAGAAATGAACCTGGCTATTGTCTATGCTTTCAGCTCATTAACATCATAATGGATCATCGGTAGCTAAAACTCTCAAACATACCCATCTACAGATTAACTACCTTGCTTAAGTTCTTAAAGACATAGGAAGGTGTCTTGCTCATAATGTTCTAACACAAATCTGCTCCCCAAAACTCTTCATCTCATTGCAAGTTTAGATTTCACATTGGGTTTGCTAATGTACATTTTGCAATTTCCTCCACTACATGTTGCATACCTAGAAAATTCTAAAGTAGCTACTCAAATACACACCATATCTTCATAATTATAGAAGTCAAATATCTTCTCAATTTTCTCCTCTTAGTTTAGGTAGTCATCAGCACTACCATACCAATTAAAGCTCGAAACTTAAGCTTTAAGATGTTTTGCTCCTCTAAGAGCTTGGAGCTCGCGCTCTTTGAGTTTGTCATACTGTTCTTCCTCCTCATCATACTCTTCAACTTTATCTAACTCAAGTCTCCTCCTTGCAAGCCTCTCAACATGTCAGGGTAGAGTTGAGTTCACATTAACAGCTTCTACTGCTCTATGCTCAACTACTTGTCTTCTTAGTCTATCTCTTACATTTTAGCCTTATTCATCAACTCTCTCTTAAGGCCTAGTCTCTACTATCTTTTGTATTAATATAGCTAAGTTGGCTACAATAGCAGTAAGGTATTGCACTTACTTGTCAGTAGTTCCTGGGGTCTATTGGGTAACACAACTGCGACCATGAGCATCACTCTCGACATCATTAACCTCTCCTTGAACACGAGGATTTGACATTCTCACTATAGAACTTCTAGAAGTGCATTACTTAACAGAAGATTTCACACAACTTCGATAACATGATATCGCATAGTGACTTAAGAACTTGCTTCATTTGCCTACTAGAGAACAAACTATAATAGAACACACACTATAACAAGAAGCAACTATTACAATACTTAGTTTTTCATTGTAACCACAAGCGTTGATACTATGATTATATGATGTGTCTAAAAGTTCAGTTAATCACTAAGCCTTACCATAAAAGGATAATAATTAGGTGGATCCTTTGAGATATCGAAGAAAAAGGAAATGGGTTAGCAAACACAACATATTCTGTAAAGTTACTCTACGAATATGACGCTTTGAGGAATATAACACGACTTAGATTTCACTCGATATGATGCATAAGCTAATACTAATGTCTACCCGTTACTAATCTCAAGCTATTCGATAAGATTAGCTAAGAATACAAAAAGGATGTACTCAAAGAACAGTGTCTTGCAAGAATAAGAATATTCATTAATAATATGGTGTAAGATGATTTTGGCTACAAAAGATAAGGGACTATTTATAATAAGTCCTTAGGGCAACAATACAATAATGGAAATTATACAGAAGATAATGTATAAGAGAGATTCCTAATATATGTAAAAAGGGTAAATATGACAAAGAGCAAAAAGAAATATAGTATAAATGTTAGAAAAGTAAGGGATAGGTGGTGACCTGTCAATGGGTTTGTGTTTTGGGATTTAGGGGCATTGTGGCTAAACTGAACTAACGTTAGGGCTGCTATTGTTGAGCTACATTAAAAGTTGCTGAGGTGATTAGGTGAAGCGGCAACTTAGTAGGATGGAAAAGGAGAGTTCGATGTACAAGGATCTTAGTCTCAACACTCGGTAGGTCGAAGACTAGGTAAGAGTCAAAATTGAGTAGAGTGTATCCAAGCTAGGACCTTAAGGAGCTCTTCCATAATTCTTCTATGTATAGGAGTTCATCTTCCATAGGTTGAGAAGATAGAATCATTCTTGTGAGAGATTGTAAACTTCAGAGGCAAGCTTGGGTAAGGGGTCTAAAGGTTAGCACTTCATCATTATAGGACAAGAGATGTTGTTGCTTAGAGGAGGTATCTTACAAGAACGGGGAAGAAATATGTAATGTTCGAATTGATCAAAAGCTGATTATCTACAACTACAATTGATGGACTATTTATAGTAAGTCCCTTAGGGTAACAATACAATAATGGAAATTACATAGAGGATAATGAATGAAACAAATTCCTAGTATATGCGAAAAAGGTAAATGATCGCTTTTAATTAGAGCTATCGAGTTTTACAATTTATAAACTTATAGTCTATCTTTAAGTTAGTTCAACAGGCAAGTATACCCATCGTTTTATAGCATGAATGGGTATAGGGTTGTTTCTATTGGGAAAAGGATTGAAACACTACCACCAATTATTCTTCTTATTAACTAGTAACCAAATTTATCAAGTGATGAAAATATTAAATTATCTAATTTACTAGCTAAACCACACTAATCCACAACAACTTTTATCCAACACAAATGCTACAAAAAGTATTAACACTACAATGATTAACATACAGACTTGCTTTACCAACATACAGACTTGCTTTACCACTTAGTATGATATTATTAATATGGCTTTTATCCTAATACTTGTTATCTACAGGAAATTACAGGTATATAAGCATTCTTCTCATAACTACTTATATATAATCCTAATTGTGTCTATTAGAATCTCTTATGAATTAACAGCTAATTTGAATCACATTAATGTTATGTTAATATATCAATTTCTTTAAGAATGCAGCAACTTTCCTAATAATATCTCTATTATTAGAAGTAAATTGTTCCAATGAATCAAATCTATTCAATAGAATTGTCTCTCGACATATTCTACTAAAATCTAGCCTAAGACAAGTTTCCTAAATGATCACTTTAGGAAACTACTATTTCACGCACTTGATCATACTAAGTTAATGTAGAAAGTCCTAGACTGTACACATATGATGAAGAAACAAAACATATCAATAAAATGCAGAATTAATAAAGAAAGTAACGTAAGACAAGTAAAAGAATACGACACTGTTTGGATTCCATTGTAGAAATCTTTATAACAAATGAATGATGAATTCCCATCGCCTCTCTTGAGTAATTTTGGGGAAAAAAACTATACAACACTTAGAAAACTATACTAAAAATGGGAACACAATGGTACAAAGATGGATTATTAGGTGTTGGTTGGTGTTGTTTACCTTTTGATCTAATATTATATCTTCTGTTCTCTGATGTTTTCTTTCTTTTTTGATCTGGTCTCCTCTTCTCTCTCTTTATTGTGATATATTTATACTTGACTTGTTAAAGGACTCGAATTATACCCCTTCAAGACACTGTCTCATGTTAAGACATATTCCATGTACTAGTTTACATGAAAAGGTTAAAGAAGAATAGTTGTGTCCATTCTTATCACGCTCGTAACTCGGGAAGTGATAGTCTTGAAAAACAAGATTCAACATCAATCATCGTCATGATTGACAAGGGGATCATTAGCACTTCCTTAATCATGCTCATGATGAAGTGTGTGATTAGTGTTGGCCATTCCAATCCTTCATTATCACACCCATAATTGAGTAAATCTTGATTTTACTTTAAGTTTTTTTTTTTCTCCTTACGACCGTGGTTATCTTAAAATTCATTGTTCTTGTGTAAATTTCATCCCCTTGCTTATGATTCATCTAAAACCAATACATTGTACAATTAAGTACTAAAATCTTAAGAATTGAATCACAATTATGAATAATTTATGCCTAAATATACCTTAAAATTGTAGAGTAATTTACACTTATCAATAAATATGACAAATGACAAAAGGGAATATAGTACAAACGTTAAAAAAGTGAAGGATAGGTGGCAACTCGTCAATGGGTGTATATTTTGGAATCTTAGGGCATTGCAGCTAAATTGAGATGATGTTAGGGTTGTTGTTGCTGAGCTGTGCTAAAGGTTATCGAGGTGATCGAGTGAGGTTGTAGCTTGATAGCGCAAGATAAGAGAGCTCGACATATAGGGACCTTAGCCTTAGTGCTTAGTAGGTCGACATTGGTGTTCTCAATATCGAAGTGGAAGATGGAGTAAATCAGCGTATGTCCAATAAGAGTATTCTAAGTGCTTGCTATCTGGCCTTCTTTTTAAATGAGTTTGTTAGGGTTGAGCTAAGTGACTAGGATTTTCCTAACTAAGGCCTATAAGCCTCTAAGCCTGGCTTGAGTGAGAGGTCTAGAGGTCAGCACTTCATCAAGATATGCTTAGAATCATAAACATTCCTAAGGTTACTCCTTATCTCAATGTAGATCCCACAGTACGACCTGTTAAATAAAAGAAGCGACACTTTGCCCTAAAATACTATGTTGTAATTGAGCAGGAGGTTCAACTGCCCCAAAAAGCTGGATTCATAAAACTAAAAAGGTATCTAACTTGGCTTGCAAACATCATCCTAGTTAAGAAAGCCCATGATAAATGGAGGATGTGCATTGATTATATTATCCTAGTGTCGAGCTTCCTTCATAGTGTTCACCATAAGAAATTGGAAACTTTGAATCACAATCTAAGATGATACTTCTCGAAATGCTATGTAACCGCACAATCTCCTATAAAAAGAGATTAACAAAAAATAAAACATTATTAGTTTTGTGGCAAGGGATGAAGTGGCTCACTTTGTTGAACTAATTGACCACCACCATAATTGATGCGAACTATGACCAAGAACAGACAAAGTTAGTCATTAAATGAGTCCAAGCTTTTAGAAAGCTCAAAATGAAACTGGTAGGGAACGTATAAGATGATAATTATGAATGAAGAAGTAAGCAAAACACATAAACAGCTTCATAGAATATGATGCACCAATAGAACTTCTAAAGACTCATGGTACAATTTGATATGACGCACAAATCGGTCCAATGAAATTACTTACCACCTAGCCTTGCTCAAGGGTTAAGATAAGAGTGATACCGAAAGGAAACAAAGTGTTTATACAAGGAAGAAAATACAATAATGTATTAATCGTAATCTGAATTTTGATTCTAGCTACAAGTACAAGGGTATTTATATCTATAAGTTAAGGCAACTTACATAAAAAAAAGGAAAAGACAAAAGGGGTATTTCCTAAGGAAGTAATATACAAGATAGAAAGGGTAAAAATAAATATATAAGAAAAACAATCATCAATGCAATAGATTTTACACATGATACTATACATGTGGCGATGCTACATTAGCAAGGCTGTTAGAAGATGCGGACAAAAAGTATGGACAGCTTACTTATCCGAGCAGGGGTGGCTTAGTCAATCCATAGTCTCTTTATCTCGGCTTCTCGGTAAGGAAGATGTTGAGTGATTGGACAACTCGGCCGTGAGTGAGTATTTTTCAATTTGGCGTACTATAGAGAGATGGGTAGTCATTTGAATTGGTATGAAGAGTGACTTAGCCTCGACAAGAAAGTACTCGGCCTTAGCAAGGGTTGGCTGGAACAAAAAGATTTGTCTTGCCAGTCCTTCTAGTCCTTGGGCTTGACTATGAGTCAGTGGTCTAATAGCCTGATTCCCATCATTCTATTCGAGTTATTTTAGATTTAAGATCAAATCCGAATGGTCTTTGTTCAATTCTTCGTCAGGGTGATATGGACTAAGATCGACAATGTTAAAGGCATCAGAAACCCCATAGTCCTTGGGTTATTCCAATCTATAGGCATTATAATTGATCTTCTAGAGGATTTTGAAAGGTCCTTTAACTTTTGCAAATAATTTGTTCCTCATCTTATTTGAGAACCATTCCTTATTGAGGTGTAGTCATACCAAGTCTCCTGGCTAGAATTGTCTAGTTGTCCTACCCTTTATCTTCTTTTGTATTCTACTGGCTACTTTATCGATGTGTCGATATACTGAAGGGATTCTGCTTTAACCTTTGTTGCATGGGTACAGGTACAGAGGTGTGATCGAAAGGTAACTCAGGATTAAAACCATAAACTACTTCGAAGGGAGTTTGCTTAGTGGTGTCATGGCAAACTCAACTACTAGCAAGCAGGCGTCCCAATCAACCAAGTTCTTTTCCATTGCAGCTTAGAGCAATGATCCTAAAGTGCGATTAACCACCTCTATTTGGCTATTAATTTGGGGGTGACAAGAAGTATTGAATAATAGTTTGGTCCCCATCCAACGCCACAAGGTCTTTCAAAAGTAGCTTAAGAACTTTATATTCCTGTCAAAGACTACACTTCTTGGCACGTTGTGTAACCATACAATCTCCTGCTAGAAAAGAGAAGCAATAATCGAAGCATCATTAGTTTTTGAGTAAGGTACGAAGTATGCCATTTTGCTGAACCAATCTACGACAACCATTATAGAATCTTTGCTTCGGGTAGTTCACGGTAGTTCGAGAACAAAGTCCATACTCAATTCAGTCTATGGCTTCATCAAAATAGGTAAAGGCATTACTTTCTCTTACTCGGCTCGATATTTAGGCCTCTTGCATACAATACAGTTTTCGACAACTCAATGCACATCTCTCCTCATTCTTAGCCAAAAGAAGTGACCATTCAACAGTTCACAGGTCCTTCTTTCTCCAAAATGTCCAAAAAGTCTTCCATTGTAGGCTTTCCTGATTAATAGTTCCTATAGTGAACCAATCGGCACACACAATTTTCTACCTCGAAGTAAATAGCCATTCTCCACATAATGCTCATCCAGTGTCCTTCCATCAGTGCATTGCATGATTATGTGTCTAAAGTATAGATCCTTAGAATACTGCTCTTTAATATTTGCAAACCCAAAAAGCTTGGCCTGTAGTTCAATTAAAAGCGCATGTCTCCTTGAAAGAGCATCTGCAACTATGTTGCTCTTTTGCTACTTGTATTTAATCATAAAATTGAATCCTTTAAGGAATTCAACCCATCTCACTTGCCGCTTTAATAACTTTATTTGACTTCGGAGATACCTCAGAGATTCATGATTAATGTAGATGACAAACTCTTTCAACAATAGATAATACTACCATATTTGTAGTTTTTGGATTAGTGCCAAGAGTTCTTTATCATACATTAAGTAATTTAATTGTGGTCCTCTAAGTTTTTCATTGTAAAAGGTAATGGGTTGGCCTTCTTGCATTAGGACAATGCTTATTCCAATGCCCGATGTGTCACATTTTAGCTCAAATATTCTTTCAAAGTTAGGTAGAACTAATTCTGAGGTGGAGGTCAACCTCTCTTTGATCTCAGCAAAGCTCTTCTCCTCCCTTTCTCCCCATCGGAAGTCGGTATTTCTCTTTGTTAGCTTAGTAAGTGGTGCGACAAGGGCGCTAAAATTCTTGATGAATTGTTTATAGAATGAAGCCAGTTCATGAATAGTAGAAGTCGGCAACTCTATAATTGCTCAGATCTTCTCATCATCTACTTGTAAGCCACCCCCGTTGACTATGTAACCCAAGAATACCACTTCCTCTTAGAAAAAGCAACACATTGTGAGATTTTCGAGTAGTCTCTTAGTTTAGAGGATATCTAATGCTTCTCGAAGATGTTTGTAGTAACTTAACATATTGGCAATATAGACCAACATGTCGTTAAAGTACATCACGACATACTTTCCAATCAGATGTCTTAACACATGGTTCATCAATCGCATGAATGTGCTCGGGGCATTTGACAGGCCAAATGGCATGACCATCCACTCATAGAGTCCATGCCGAGTTTTGAACGCAGTCTTCCATTCATCTCCTAGCCTTATGCGAATCTAATGGTATCCAGACTTAAGATCAATTTGCTGAAAATCTTACCTCTACTCAATTCATCCAACATATCTTTCAACCTCGAGATAGGATACTTGTACTTGATAGTAATCTTGTTCAAGGTGTGGTTATCTATACATATTTGCCAGGTTCCATCCTTCTTTGGTACTAGAAGGCTGGTACAATGCAAGGGCTGAGGCTTTCCTTCACATATCCTCTCTCTAGCAACTCATTAACTTGTCGTTGGAGCTCAGCAGCCTGTTTGGGATTCATCCGATAGGCAGGCTTATTCAGTAGTGCAGCATTAGGTAATAAGTTAATACAGTGCTCTATGCCTCGAGTTGGGAGCAACCCCTCAGGTAATTGTTTTAGGAATAAATCGATATACTCGTCCAGCAACTCTTTGATTTCCTAGGGTAGTTCACCCACTCCTGCATTTCTAATAAGTGCCTAACCAACATAAAGGTCGGCTCTTCAGCATTGATGGCTTCTCGAAGCTTAGCTCTACTCATCACCAGAGCCTTCTTCAATTCGTGAGCAAGTTTTGCCTGTAACTTGTTAACTTCTCTTAGCGGCATCAAGTTTAGTGTGATCTTTTGGTCATCCTTCTCGAACATGTATGTATTCTTGTAGCCATTATAGATAACTCTTCTATCAAACAGCCACGGTCTACCTAGTAATGCGTGGGAAGCACATATGAGTAGTACATCGTACAGAATCTAGTATGAGTAATTCCCTATAGTGATTTGTAGTAGTATTTGCTGAGTAATATGTAATTCTCCTTTCTCACTTAACCAATGCAACTTATATAGCTTCGAATGTACAATAGTTGGCAACTTCAGTTTTGAAACAAGATCAGTTGATGTCATATTAGTGTAGCTTCCACTATCTACAAAGAGGATGCACACCTGATCATTCACTTTACAAGTGATATGGTACAAATTCTCTCTTTGCTCCTCCTCTTATGAGGGTTCTATGTTCATAATGCATCGGGCAACCATGAGTAACTTATCTAAGTCCTCAGCAAATATATCCTTCTCAATCAGTTCTTTCTTGGCATTTTCTTTCTTAGTAGAGACCTCCTCCTCCTTAGGTTCCTCATCTGTATTATCTACTTTTAGCTTCGAGGCGTCTCCATTGATGACCAATATCCTTGATTCAGGCACTAAGTAGCCATATGTCCAAATCCTTATCACTTGAAGCACTTGATCTGGCTCGTCTTCTTACCAGACCCTTACCTCTTCTCATAAGTTTGAGTTGGCACTTCACAATCAAGTTAGCCTTTCTGCTCAGCTTAGACATTAATCTTTTAGCTCTACTTGGTACTTGACTAAGCTCGGTAGCTTACCTATTTGGGTTGGTTAGTCGGCATCCCGGTCGTTAGTCAGCTCCTCCTTTGCCTTTTTACTTGCTAGGCAATTTTAATAGCTTCATCTATTGTGTCAAATCATAATAGCTCCATAATGTCTTGAATGTCTTCTCTTAACCTAGTAATGAATCTTAAGACTATTCTAGTTGGTAGTTCCTCTACTTTGCTACAGATCATAAGCATTTGAAATTCTTGAATATACCCATCAACAGTCTAGCCTCCTTATCTCAACTCTAAAGTCGAGTGAAAGTATCTTGAAGATAAGTTTTCGGCACAAATTTGTTTATGAGTATTCTCTTCGTCTCGGGCCAAGTATTAATCGCTCGATAGCCCTCTCATCTCCTCATGGTCTGCAAAATTCTTCCCCTATATGGTGACATATCTGGAGAACTTAATAGTAGTAATTCTCACTTTCTCATAATCCTTATATTGATAATAATAAAAAACATGCTCGACCTTCCCTTCCCACTCCAAATATTCATCAACATTCCCAAATCTATTGAAACTTGGAATCCAAAGCTTCACATAGTCAAATGTTCTGGGGACTCAGATACGCTCTTCCTCATCCTCTTCATCAAGCTTTCTTAGGTCTATCTTTCGCCTTACTCATCTGCCTACTCCTCCACCTCGAACTGGTTGAGCTGGGTTATGACCTCTAACAAGTTGAGTAGCTTATGGAGTATTTTGTGCAGGCAAGATAACGTATGAACAACGTAGGTCAAATCTACCAAGAAGTAAGCTACTTCATTAAGGCTCTCGTCAATGCTTTTGGGTATTCCTTGAGACTGTTGTCCATAGTAGACAACTCTATTATTGTCATCTCCTATACCAACATTTATCCTTGAGTTTGTCATTTTCTTCACATTTTCAAAGTTCAAACAAACACTTCAAGAAATTAATAGCTAACAAACATAGTAGCTAAAATGAATATAGTAACTTGCTTTGTTTCATACATGCAAAACAGAGTATAAACAAAACTCCAAAAAAACCAACAACTCAAACAAAAGCTCCTCTCTGATACTAAGATGATTGGAACTGTAACCAAGAACAGACAAAGCTGATCATTGAATGAGTTTAAGCTTTACAAAAGCTCAAAATAGAAGTGGTAGGGAATGTACGGGATGATAATTATGAATGAAGAAGTAAGCAAAATCTATTAATAGCTCTAGAGGATATGATGCACTAATGAAACTTTCAAGGACTCACGGTATAATTCGATCTGGTACACAAATCGGTTCAATGAGGTTACCAGCCACTTAACCTTGCTCAAAGGTTAGGAAAAGAGTGATCTTAAGAGTAAACAAACAATGTTTACGTAAGGAAGAAAACACAATAGTGTATTAATGGTAATTAGAATTCTAATTCTAGTTACAAGTATAAGGGTATTTATACCCATAAGTTATGACAGCTTGCCCAAAAAAAGGAAAAGATAAAAGGGCATTTCTTAAGGAAGTAATGTATAAGATACAAAGGGTAAAAATGAATATATAAGGAAAACAATTATTGGTGTAATGGATTCTACACATGATACTGTGCACGTGATGATGTTACATTAGCAAGGCTATTAGAAGATGCGAACAAAAAAGTCCAAATAACTTGCTTGTTTGAGCAAGGGTGGCTTAGTCAGTCTAGAGTCTGTTAGAAGATGCCAAATGATTGGACAGCTTGGATCGAGTGAGTATTCTTCAATTCAGCACACTATAGAGAGATGTGTAGTCATTCGATTCAGTATAAAGGATAACTCAGCAAGGAAGTACTCAACTTCGGTAGGGGTCGGCCGGAACAAGAGGATTCGTTTTGCTAGTCCTTTTAGTCCTTAAGCTCGAATGTAGGTCAATAGTCCAGTATCTTGATTCCTATCAATAATAGAGTCATGTTTTTGAAGTGTTCTTAGTAGGCTGAGCATGAAATCCATGCTTAGATCAATCCATAGCCATTCAGGTATAGATATAGGTGTATATTCTTCATATGACTCCTTTCTTCCTTTAGCTCACTTACCTTCTTCGTAACATTCAAGAACCTTGCATACATCCTTCATCATCCCAAGCTAATATAAATGTCCTTTCAATAGTTTAGCATTTCTCTTTCCACCAAAATAGCTAGATAAGCCCCTAGCATGGGCTTCTCAAACAAGTAATTTCTTAACAAAATTGATCAACACACATACTTGTTTTCTTTTCGTCAGAAACCCTTGGCTAAGGTAGAATCCATCTACTGCTCCTCCAACATTGCACTTGGCTACCGAGAGTCAAAAGTACAGATCATATTCATATTGAACAAGTTGGGTGCCAAACTTGAGTATTCTAACCTGTAATGTTGTAATAAGAACATGCTGACGAGAAAGGGCGTCAACCCGCTTAACATGATGTTGAGAGAGTTTTTATTAGCCTCAAAGGTGTTTAAGGGACTCACGATTTGTGTAGAAAATAAATCTTTCGGTAGCAAATTATGTTACTTGTTTTGAAAAACTCGGGCAAGGGCATAAAACTTTGTCATACATCGAGTAATTCAGAGTAGCACCTTTAAGCTTCTCACTGAAAAATACAATAAGTCAACATTCTTACATAACTTTAAAAACTTTCTCAAAGTCTGGTAGTGCAAGTACCAAGGCAGAGGTCAACTTACTCTTAATCTCATAAAAACTACTCTAAGCCTTCTCGAACCCTTTAAATTCGAAGTTCTTTCTAATCAGCTTGGTCAATGGGGCAGTTATGGAACTAAAGTTCTGAATAAATCTTTGATAAAACAAAGCTAAACCATGAAAACTCCTCATTTTAACAACATTAGTCGATGTCGGCCATTCGAGAATAGCTTAGAATTCTCATCATCAACCCTGATACCTCTTCCAAAGACAACATACTTGAGGAATATTATCTCACTCTAACAGAATACGCATTTCTTCAAATTATCGTGCAGTCATTCAACTCAAAGAATATCAAATACTAATCTTAAGTGCTCAAGGTAAGAGTGACACTATATACTAAGATGTCATCAAAATAAACCGCAATATAATTACCTATCAAGGTCCTTAAGACATGATTCATAAGTTGCATGAAGATGCTTGGTGCGTTGGTAAGTCTAAATGGCATTACTAACCACTTAAATAAACCGTCTTTTGTTTTGAAAACAATCTTCCACTCATCTCTGAGTCACATTCTAATTTGGTGGTAGCCACTCTTTAGATCAACCTTTGAAAATATCCACATACCACACAACTCATCTAGCATATCATTAGATCATAGGATCGGATATCAATACTTGATAGTGATCCTATTGATAGCTTAACTATCAATGCATATTCTCCATGAGCCATCCTTCTTCGGTATTAGGATAGTTGGTATGATATGGGGGTTTATGTTTTCTCTAACATATCCACGCTCAATTAACTTGTCTACTTGTCTCTTTAGCTTGGTTGCTTGCTTGGGATTAAGCCTATAGGTAAGTTGATTAGGTAAGGCAACTCTAGGCTAGAGGTCGATGTAATGTTCTATACCTCTAACAGGGGGTAAACCTCTTGGCAACTCAATAGAAAACAGGTTGGTGTATCAAGCCTGATTTTTGGCTAATTTTTATTATTCTCCTTAACCCAATTAGTACTAAACCCTAACTCATTTAATGCTAATCTTCACTTAGGAGTTAAGAAAAACTTGGTTTTTAATATATTTTGAAAATTCTTAAAGTCGCCACCTGATTAAAGTTGAGGAAAAAAGTAGGTTAGGTTAAATCTATTGGATGAATTGATTTAACCTAAACAATGGTTTACTTAAAGAATCGATTTAAAATACAAAAGGTTTTGAAAACTAAAGATCGAGTCTAGGAGCTAATCTTTTTAAATCTTTACGGGTATCACTTTTAACTTTTCGAAATTAGATTTTATCTTTTAAAAAATTACCATTTTGTGATTTTGATTTCTATTTTATGAAAACAACAAATCATATCACATGCACCTAAGTTAATCAAATTCATTATTTACAAAAGATGGAAAAAGAAAATTTTCCATATTTTAAGTCGCCTCGTAATTATGTATGAGTGTCTATGTACTCGTTATTAGGATTAGAATTTCATATTTTGTTTGATAAAACTTTAGGTAGATGAGTTAATTTTAACTTCTAAAAATGTCAGGCCTATGTTTTTAATCCGGTTCGAGTTATTTTAAAGAAAATTTTCTAAAAGGATCTTAAACTTGATTTATTATTTTGAAAATTCTATGAATGACCCTAATTTTGAAAAGGGTCTATTTTATTATTAAAAAAAGAAGGTTTTCTAAGTGGTAAAACATTTATTTTATCTTTGCTTATTTTATTCTATTTTATTATTTATTATTAAGTATATTTTTGTTTTATGTTCTAACCAAGAAAATAAAAATAACTAAAATAAAAGAAACTAACCTCCCATGTTCATCCTTCTTCCTCTTTTTTTTTTGTTACAATTACAATTATAATAAATTAAATAAAAAATACAAATTAAAAAAAAAAACAAAATCGGACCAAATGAGTTGGGCGTGCAAATCTTAAAGTAAAGTCATTGAGTTGGACTTGGAGCATAGATCGATCTTTAGTTCGCGTCAAATCTTATATCGAGAAGGAGCAGTGGATGATCAAAGGGTGCTTCAAGTGGTTGTTGGCGTAAAAACAAGTGGGGAAGAGGTTATTTATGACTTTTGCACTAAATTTGGTAGAGGGGATAAAGAGCATGCCCTTGTAAGTGGTGGTCATTTGGTATTTCATTAGAGGCAGGTGGTTGTAGTCGGGTGTTGGATAGCCCTGGCAGGGGTTTCTAAGTGCAAGAAGGAAGTTTGGTATTAGATTTTAGGGTACGAGGAGTTTAGCCATAGGGTCGATTTATGCTAAAATTGGTAGCATGTGGTGATTTAAGAGTAGGGACCACTACGAGTTAGGGTTTATGTAGAGGGTGGTGGAGCGGCTAGACGCTACAGCTAGGAATGAGAGGGACGGGGTTTGAGGGAGCTTAGGGTGATGAATGTCATAATGGTGGTAGGTTCATTCGAAAGTGACCAGTAAGTCTGTGAAATGTAGAAAAAGAGAGGGATGACATAGTTAGGGGATGTAGAGAGAGAAAGAAGACGTGTGGGGTGCGATTAAGAGTGTTTTTTTTTTATTGAGTGATGCCAAAAACAAATCCCCAATGCCTAATTTAGAGCAAACAAACTTCACATTAGCATGATAAGTTCAAATATGTCCTTAAATTCAAAATCAAAATCAATAGCTTTTTCTTTTTCTTGATCTGATTTTTATTTTATTTCACTTGATATTAGCTAAAATGGATGGTCAAATATGATCCCTTGATACTTGTTTTTTGCCAAAATATACATTAGAAGCTTCGAATTTCAATGAGGAACTAGAATCAAGCTTAGTCAACTCTAGTACTTAAAAGCTCGAATTAAATTTTTTCCAATATTTCGATGCTTAACACATGAATTTGGATGTGTTCTTAGACTCCATCCAAAGTGTTCTAAGTCTACTTTTTGATTTTACCATTAATTTAGTGAAATTACAAAGAAAATTGGTAAAAAATGGCCTTGAAGTGAGTTGTCTAGTTTGTTCTTGCACAAGAAAATAAAGTAAAGAACAGGAGAGGACTAGAAAGAGAAGGAAAGGGGTGTTGACGTAACAGCAATGGCATCATGCTACATATCCCGATAAGATACGTAGTAGAGATGCCAATGTGTCGTGGTGTTATGTGGATAATGTGGCTGATGTGGCACCATGTTAACTCATGACCTAACCATGAAGTGTCACGTATCATGAACAAATATGTAGCCCAATGGCATTCTAACACATGGCAGGTATGTTTTGTGAAGAAAAATAAAAGGTACTTTGCAAGATTCAAACCCAAAACCTTTAGTTCCAATGCCATGTTAAGTTAAAGTGTATTACCATCAAGCTGTTGGCTTGTGCGTTGTCCATACATGCAATCAAATTGCATGTATAGACTAGATCAACCTATGATAGATTTAAATAGAAGCCTAAGCCTAAAATCCCTTTTCCCTCTTTGTTTTTTAAGATCTAAAAAATACTAAGGCTAAATTAAAAAAAATTATTTATTTTTAATGTTTTCATCTTTTACTTTTTTGTGATTTTTCTTAAATTTTCTATTATATATATATATATATTGCCTTTTCCTAAATTAAGACCCTTTACCTTATCCTAAAATTTTTAAATTACAAGAAAGCAAAAATGGGGTATCTACAACTGTCTTTCATTGTGGTGAAATTTGTGTAAAACTTTGTCACAAAAATAAAAAGAGACATCATTTATGCCTTATGAATGAAATTGCCTTAAGTAGCCTATAAATAGCCAACTATCCTAAGTATGGTCCACTAGAGATTTGGTGAATGAAAGAGGGGGTGCTTTAAGAGTCAATCGAGACAAAAAAGTGAGTTGTTTTTTTAAAGGGTCTAGTGTTCTAGGAGTTGGCTAAAAAAATCGGTTTAAAACTTGGTAATGCTCTTCTAAGCTAACTAACCTAAGTGAACAGGTGAAGTACTCTTTGAGCTAGCTAAAATCCTAAATGAGAACCTAGTCGTGCACCTGTGAGCTGCCTAACTTAGGCAAACGGGTGAAACACTCTTCGACCTAGCTAAAACCTAAATGAGAACCTAGTTGTGCTCTTATGAGCTGACTAACCTAGGTGAACCGGTGAAGTGCTTTTTGAGTTGGCTAAAACCCTAAATGAGAACCTAGTTATGCCCTTATGAGTTGATTAACCTAGATGAATGAGCAAAGTACTCCTTGAGCTAACTAAAACCCTAAATGAGAACCTAGTTGTGTCCCTATGAGCTAATTAACCTAGGTAAATTAGTGAAGTACTCCTTTAGCTGGCTAAAACCTTAAATGAGAACTCAGTCTTGCCCTTATAAGCTAACTAACCTAGGCGAATGTGTGAAGCACTCCTTAAGCTGGCTAAAACTCTAAATAAGAACAGGGCCATGCCCCTATAAGCTAACTAACCTAGGTGAGAGCATTTCTAAGGAACTAGTTACCTTAAATTAGAATAGATTTGGAAAACTTGGAAGTGCTCCTTTGAGTTGATTATCCTAAGTGAAAGGGTGAAGCGCTCCTTAAGCTAGCTAAGACTCTAAATAAGAACTTGGTTGGACTCCTTTAAGTTGACTAACATAAGTAAAAGCATCTCTAAGGGATTAACAACCCTAAATTGGAATCGATTTGGAAAACCTGGAAGTGCTCTTCTGAGTTAACTATCCTAAGCGAAAGGGCAAAGCATTTCTTTAACTAGCTAAGACCTTAGATTTGAACCTAGTTATGCTTCTCTAACCCGACTAACCTAGGCGAGAGTGTCTGTAAGGGACTAGCAATCCTAAATTGGAATCGATTTGGAAAACCTGGAAGTACTCCTCTGAATTAACTATCTTAAGTGAAAAGGGCAAAGTACTCCTTTAGCTGGTTAAGACCCTAAATGAGAACCTCGTTGTACTCCTCTAAACTGACTAACTTAGGTAGGAGTATCTCTAAGGGACTAGCAACCTTAAATTAGAATGGATTTGAAAAACTTGGAGTTGCTCCTCTGAACTAACTATCTTAGGTGAAAGGGTGAAGCGCTTCTTGAGCTATCTAAGACCTTAAATGAGAACCTAATTTTGCTCTACTAAGCTAACTAACCTAAGTGGGAGTATCTCCAAAAGACTAGTAACCTTAAATTGGAATTGGTTTGGAAAACTTAGAAGTGCTTCTCTAAGCTGACTATCTTAGGTGAAAGGGAGAAGCGCTCTTTAAGCTGGCTAAGACCTTAAATAAGAACATGGTTGTGCTCCTTTGAGTTAACTAACTTAGGCAGAAGCATCTCTAAGGGACTAGCAACCCTAAATTGAAATTGATTTGGAAAACTTTAAAGTGCTCCTCCGACCTAACTATCCTAGGCAAAAGGGCGAAGTGCTTCTTGAGCTAATTAAGACCCTAAATGAGAACTTAGTTATGCTCCTCTAAGCTAACTAACCTAAGCGGAAACATCACTAAGAGACTAGCAATCCTAAATTAGAATCGATTTGGAAAACCTAGAAATGCTCCTTTGAGTTGACTATCCTAGGCGAAAGGGTGAAGCGCTCCTTGAGCTGGCTAAGACCCTAAATGAGAACCTGGTTGTGCCCCTCTAAGCTTACTAACCTAGGCAGGAGCATCTTTAAGTGACTAGCAACCCTAAATTGGAATCAATTTGGAAAACCTAGATATGCTCCTCCAAGTTGACTAACTTAAGAAAGAACATCTCTAAGGGATTAGTAATCTTAAATTGGAATAGATTTAGAAAACCGGGAAATGCTCCTTTGAGCTACCTATCCTAGGCGAAAGGGTGAAGTGCTCTTTAACTTGGCTAAGACCCTAAATAAGAACTTAGTTATGCTCCTCTAAGCTGACTAACCTAAGCAGGAGCATCTTTAAGGGACTAGCAATATTAAATGGGAATCAATTTGGAAAATCTAAAAATGCTCTTCTAAGTTGACTATCCTAAGCGAAAGGGTGAAGCGCTTCTTAAGCTGGCTAAGACCCTAAATGAGAACCTAGTTATGCCCTTTAAGCTGACTAACCAAGGTGAGGGCATCTCTAAGGGTCTAGCAACCCTAAATGAGAATCAATTTAAGAAAACCCAATTGTGCTCCTTCAAGCTCTCTAACCTAAGCAAGAGCGTCTCTAAGAAGGTAGCAACCTTAAATGAAATTGGTAAAGGGGAGTGCCCTATAGGTTACTAAAAAGATAGATTAGTGATGGAAAGTGCTCTACGGGCTCATTAAAACCTTAAGAGAAAGGTTAATAGGACGATGCTCTTATAAGCTTGCTATAACCCTAAAAGAAATTAGTAAAAGGAAGCATCCTATGGGCTTGCTAAAACACTGAAAGAAATTGGTAAAGGGAAGCGCCCTATGAGCTCGCTAAAATCTTAAGAAAATTGGTAAAAGAAAGCACCTTATGGGCTCGTTAAAACACTGAAAGAAATTGGTAAAGGGAATACCCTATGGGCTTGCTAAAAAGATAGATTGATGAAGGAAAACACTCTATAAGCTCGTTAAAACACTAAAGAGAGATTGAGGAAGGGAAGCACCCTATGGACTGGCTAGAAACCTTAAGAGAAAATGATGAAGGATAGTGCCATATGAGCTTGCTAAAACACTAAAGAGAGATTAAGAAAGGGATAGTACTCCATGTGCTTACTAAAACCCTAAAAAAATGATGAAAGATTGGATAACGCTTTAAGAGATGGCTAGAACCCTAAAAACTAGTCAAAAAATGGGACAGTAGTCTACAAGCTAGCTAAGACCTTAAAAATAGATTAAAAATGGGATAGTACTCTAAAAGTTGGCTAGAACCCTAAAAATGGACTGAAGATGGGATAGTGCTTTAAGAGTTGGCTAGAATCCTAAAAAATGATTAAAGATGGGACGGCTAGCTAAGACCCTGAAGGAGAGTTGATGAAGGATTGACAAAGTAAAGTAAGGAAATGTAACCAGTTTATAAAATTTCTTGACTTAAAAAATATTTATAAAGAATTTGGTGAAAATCATTTATGATAAAAAGGCATTAGGGATTAGATCCCTTAATCTAAAAAAAAATTAATGGACATCAAAAACTTCATCAGGAGGCATGACTTAGACTATTACAATTAACTTTAAAAGTTGTGACCTCATTGAAGAAGGAAGTAGGTAACATAAATTGAAAACTTAGCCACTTGGGCTAACATGGACTTGAAAATGGATAAAAGACTTATAACAAGCCTTTACTCTCTCTCTCTCTCTCTCTCTCTCTCAAGTTTGTTAATGAGCATAAATTCTTATAACTATCTCTTTCCTTGGTAACCATGTGAGGTATATCATATTATGTTCTTAAGGAAAAGGTAATTCATGATTAATCTAGTCGAAGAAGACTTTCTTATGTACTCTCAGTCTAGATTATACTCTTAACTACCGTTGTAAAAATTATAATCCATTTTGTAAGTGATACGCTTTGATAAATCTAGTAGGTATTTTTCAATCCAATATTATGAATTAAACTTTTGGACAAATGGTTTCAAGATAACTGATGAGATGGCTTATTTTGAAAATTTTATTTATTCAACCCAGATGTACAAGTAAAGAACCTTTAGAAAAAAAAAAAACTAGAAGAGTACTTGCCCCAGTTTCGAAAATAATTGTTATTAAAGATAAATTATCCTTTAAGATCAGAAAAGCTTTTATCAAGTGTAGCAGGTATTGTGAATGGGAAAGCCTTGTGTTAGTGATTAAGGATGTGTAAATCGGCTTTGTGTTTTGCGATTAGAGATGGATATGTAAGGTTTATGTTTTTAGGCTGAGTATGAGTTCAGGGCTTTATATTTTTTGGGCCTTCTTTAGTTGGGGTTTTTCTCTTACATAAAAGGTCAATTTTCAAACATTTCTCCTTTTTTCTCCCTTTTTTTTATTTCTTTTCATTTTTTTATTGCCCCAATCTTTCCATATTTATTACTTGGCTCCATTATTTCTTGCTCTTCTTTCTTTCCTTTAGCTCAGAAAGTGATTATGTATATTGTCAAGTTTTGTCTTTAAGAGATTTAAAGCCTTGAATCCATGGATTCCGAGCGTATGGGTTTAGATGAAGTATATGTAGGCTTAAGGTGAGTGAAAAGGAGTTGGCTCTTCTTCATTTTGAAGAAAAATAACTTATTAGAAATAAAATTTGTCTTTGAATTAACTGAAGCAAGCACAAACCAATTTTACTTTTCTAATCAATGATCCTAGCCTCTGAATTACCCCAATATAGGATGATTCTTAATAGGGTTTAGATTTGAAAATTCTCCAAATTAGTCCAATGGGGTTTAATATAGCGGATGTGAGTTCAAGTCGATCCCTCAAAGACCTCGAGTACTAATATTAACTTTAGTTCTATTATCTAACTAGAAAATTGTGATGGATTGAATGAATTAAAAATACTAAAATTAACAAACTAACCTAATTATGAGACTTGATTAAACAATTTAGAAAGCGATAAAATTAAGAACGACTTCAATGAGGCAAATAATGTATTTAGGAGTTATTTCCCCTAGTATTTAATATGTGACTACTTAAAATGTATCCAATTCAATCTCTATTATTCTTGACCAAAGGGATTTACAATTAAAGTTAATACCTTTTCTCAAGCATATTAACCCTATTCCAGAATTATTTATCGAAATCTCTTCATGTAGTAATATAATTCAGAATCGTATTAATGTATGATGAATTCCCACACAAAATAACAACTTTCCGGAAGAAACATGTATCTCCTCTATAAGTAGACATATAATTCTCTTCAATTATGTCAAGATCTCATTACACATGTGATTTCTCAATCATCATGCATAATATCATAGATTGATACCCTAGAAATATCAATTAATAGTTAAAATACATAATTGAATCAAGAAAAGATAGAAACTTTATTGAAAATTATCAATAAATCTAATAGTCACATGAAACCCTAGGTTATACAGTCCTAAATACAAAAATCTTAAGCTATCATAACGAAACTAAAAACGAATTGCAACAAAATCAAGAAATAAGACATGAAAAACCCCTTTTGTTAATGAAAAATCTCTTCTTCAATCTCGAAGTTAAGTGTTGCTTCCACCTTTTTCTCTTCCTTCTCTTCAAGTCTTTTCTCTTTTCGAATGTCCCAAGTTATTTGCAAAACCCTCATAAGTCCTTTTATAATGTATTGTGAAGTTTCTTTTTTTCGTCACTAGACACAGCCTGGGACACGATTGTGTCTCCAGGTTGTGTAATTTACTGACCTTAGCACAAAAAATCTTCTTACATTAACACAGCCTATGCATATAATTGTGTCTTAGACTATGTAACTTTCTGATGAAAAATTGTCACTTTCTCCTATTGTTTATGTAACTTCAAAACTTTATAACTCATTCATTTAAACTCCAAATTGAGTGAAACTTAATTCCTTTTCTTCATTTTCAATCCAAGAACGCGTTCAAACCTTGAAATTAAAATTTTACTCAATTAAGTATCAATTTCTTTTAAAAAAAACCAAAGATGTAAGAGAAATATTATAAAATCACCATGTGAAATGTATTTAAAATAAGAGTTATCAAATACTTTAGCAAGTATACTAAGTCAGAATCAAGTAATACAGAGCAAGTAAAGTTATCGATCCCATAAGGACTATAATATTACTAAACCTATGATAATTCTTATCAATATTCAAGCAATAAAAAATAAATTAACTAATCTAATAATTATACTAAACCTATTGAAAAGAAAATAACTATAAAATTTCTAAAATTAAGCAATTAATTGAGAAGTATGGAAAAAACAGAATCCATCTTAAATTATGCAAATCAAATTGTTATCATGTTATATAGATTATTAGCTGTATGGTTATTCAAATGAAATTATTATTCCTTAAAACTTAAGGATTTAAACCCCTAATTAATCAGTCAGCTCTCGCATTTCCAATTAACAGTGGACTCTAAATTACAATCATATATCTCCCGATATTATGATTGTTTACTATCCTAAATCAATTATTCCTAATAACTTAGTGAATAATCAATTGTCAAACATCGCATTAATCTATAGATAATTTCTAATTAATTCAATTAACGCTACTTTCACATTAATTAATCAAATTAAATAAGAATTTCTAACAAACCCTATATCAACTCCCGTATCACTAGGGTTTCTAACAATTATAATAAATTAAACAACTATAATTGAAATCATAGGAATTACAATCATGAATCATCCCTATATCTATTAATCCTATAACATGAACACAATCATCTTCTTAGCTATCTAGGGTTTCATCAACTCTTATAAATAAATTTAGCTAACAATGGAATTTGAAACAAAAGCGCAACTACTAATTGAAATTGCAAGGAAATTCATAATTGAAAGCATGAATAATTAACAGAATTGCATAAATATAATTAAAATAGATGTCACCAATTCTGTAATTAGAAAAGATATACTTCAATTGCAACTCTAAAACTTAGGCTCTAAAGCAAAATCTTCTCAATGATCCAAGTGATTCCATAGAAGAATTCTTTAAGAACTATCTAATAACTATTCTACGACTCTCTAAGTCTAAGGAAAGTGTGTGTCTTCCCCCCCCCCCCGAAAAAAAAAAAAAACAAAGTCCTTTTAAATGGTGAAACATAAGGGGCATAAGCTTCAAGGCCAACAATGTAGACTCCAAAGGCAGCTGGTGTAACTGTAGGCCGGTTGTATTGAATTCCAAATTGCAAAGTATTAATTTGCGCAAAACTCCTCTAAATCATCCATATTTCCACTTTAAATCCTCCAATTCCTAAAATATTCAAATGAAAATATTAGATACCATTTCTTAAGGATTTCTATAAAATAAATAATAATTCTATCTAGTTTTCATATTAAAACATGAAAAATATGCTTTTATCAACTCCTCCACACATGAACTTTTGCTTATCTTCAAGCAAAATAAACAGAATTAAAAAAATCTATCATTAAAAATACAAATTTTCCAGTAGCTAATCTAAGGCATATGATATTTCACACTTTCAAACTCACTAATTTATAACGTCTACCACTCGGACCAAATCGAAATATGTGATCAGAGTACTATAATTGAAATTAACCAACCATTCTAGAGAAAACAAGCTTTAACCTAAGCATTTAACTTAGGATTTCTTTTTCAAAAGTAAATACTTAGTCCTAGAAGGAAAAACACCCATTTAAACTTCATAGTAGTTAGTAAACATAATATCCCTCTAATTGTTCTAACAAACAAGTTAACAAAGTAGTGAAAACATTTGGTATCTACTCTATCCCAAAGTTTTCTTACAAGCCTTAATCCATTTCTTGAATTGCATTCAAAATTTCCATTTTCCATTCCCTTCTTTTTTTCTTTTCTTTTCCTCTTTTTTTTTAATTTCTTTTTAGTTCAGATATTGAACTTTTACCTTTCCACCCTTCTCATTATGGTGAGTACATTAAGTCAGCACATCTCGAGCTCATCACCTAAGTGACCAGGTTTCTAAAGGGACCCCTACGAACTCTTCCTTGCTCTAACATTCAAGTTAGGATACTCTTAACTTAATTTCTAGAATTATTAGAGTAAAGGCTCTCATTTCATCACTTTTTGAATGCTCACTAAAATTTATCAAACTTCTTTTATAGGAATCACTAAGTTCAAAGCTTTACCTATCTCTTTTACTAAGTATCAAAGTGCCATTAGAATAACTAAAAAGACCATATACTAACTAACTTTGCATAGAAGTGAACATGTTTACTTTTCACTTAAGGACTCAATTGACTCTTAAACTTTAAATTCTAAGGCTAAAAACTAAGTAAATTAGATTCCTAAAGAATTGACTAATTAATTTTATTTTAGTACTAAAATCTCAACATTGGTGAGTAAAGCACTTTAGTGAGTCAACTATTCAAATCACAATCAGATGCTATCAACAAATTTTTTCATTGCAAAATCTATAGATTCCAAACAAGAAATTCAAAATTTTGAAAAAAATTGGCTTAGACATTGCCGAATACTTAAGAACAAGTAAAGTTATAGCTGATAGGAAAGTATAACTATTTGTAAACAAAAATGGACATCAAAATTGATATTCAGTTTAGTTCAAAATCCATTTCCTATATTTCCTCCCCCCACTTTAGAGTAGACAATGTCTACACTGTCTTCTATTCCATATTCAAGAAAAACATAAATTTACAGCAATAAGAAATGAAAAATCGGTACTCCCCTGGAATCAAATTTTCAACAATAATGAAAATTCCAAACATAAGATCATTGTTAGCATAGAATTCAAATTTGACCTGTCTCATCAAACGTAAAGAAACATGAAATAACAAAGATAGCATAAAAGTACACTCAATAATACATAGTAGAGTTCATGATCCAAAGTTACCCAAACAGATGGGTACTAAACAGAAAAAACCTAATAGCCAAGTGAAAATAAAAGAAAAATAAACATAAAAAAAAATTAGAAAAGCTCACAAATGTCTAACTTTCTCAGTCAGTGCTATTACTACTTTTTGCATTGGAAGTCTCATAATAAAGCTACTCTACAACTGCTGGTTAGAAACATAAAATAACAAACTTCAACATATTGAACATAATAGTCTGGAACTTCTTATTGTTCTTTCTTTCTTTCCTAATTTCATTCCCGACTTCGCTAATTTCGGCACTTAACTACTCATAACTACTAGCTAGTGGATGATATGAAGTAGATGCTCTAATAGTAGGAAGATTTTTAGGAATATCCTCCTCATCAACAAGATGAGGCCTATTATTTAACTTAATCAATCCCTAACCCCTAAAGGATGCAACAGAAATAGGCTTACATAGAATACCATTGTCCCCCTTCAATTCTCGAAAAAGCCCCATACCCTTCAATGATGCTATAATATACCTACCATAAAAGATAACCTATGTCTCGATATCATCTATCTGTCTATAGATAAAATTTGCTATTTCTATTCCCAGATATATATAATACCCAGAAATCATATTATATAGATAAAACATATCAAAACTGGTTACCTTGCTATAGCTAGTCCTCTTGCAACTGAGAGTATGAGCAAGAATATGGTGGAGCAGCCTATGCTACACTACTAAGAAAGTCGTGGTGAGCAACTTTGAAGGTACAAAATCGTCCTACCTAGGATGAATCAATTAAAACCAAAATCTTTCAGCAGCCATATCATTAGGCCAGGAGTTGGGCAAATTAACTTCCTCCTCATTATATAGACCTAGAAAATAACTAATTTAACTCAATTCAATTACATGAATTTCTCCATAAACCTGCAATGTGAAAGTAGACATTCGCCCACTTCTCTTCAACTGCAAAGTGGACAAGAAATCAATGGCTATATTTCTAAAAGTAGGTTCTTTTACCTCAAATAATCAAAACCATGATTTATCAGGAACGACTTATTGGATTCTATCATCCATTCCATACTCTTGTAAAAGAGTCCAATCCAGATATTGTTAATCCATGAATGTCATTCGTTGTAACTTCCTCCTTCCTTCCCTAGCATACTCTTGATGTGAAAGTAAATCATTGCCTGAACTTCTATAAGACGAAGCGACTGCCGTCTTCTATTTCTTTCGTTGAGATTGCATCTTCTTGGGTGGTATGGTGAATGTAGAAAGCACAGATCTGCAAAGAAGAATGGAAATGTGTGTAGAAAAAGTGAAGAGAGTGAGTGTATGTGGTTATAGGTGTACGGGAGAGGGAGCGTTTGAGAGAAATCGAGAAGAAAAATAATTGAGGAGAGAGAGAAAACCGACGGTCATGCTTTAAAAAGCATTGTACGTCGGCTCTTTCCTTTATACATCGACAATATACATTGCCAGCGTATATAAGTAGGCTGACAGCCTTGAGTTCAAATTTTCGCACTTTTCTCTTCTTCTTTTTTTATAAACAGGCGACCTTAGTACCAATGGTCGACTCTTCTACTTTTTTATTTATTATTATTTTTTATTTTTATCATTATTATTTTTAAATAATAATAAATAAAAATAAATACTAATAAGATAAAAAAAATTAGTTTGGTTAGACATGGGTTGCCTCTCATGAAGCGCTTAGTTTATAGTCGCTAACCCGACTTTTCCAATCTTACTTTGAATTCTCGCTCACTACCATAGTGGCATCAATATCCATGTTTTCTCCTTCAAAATAGTGTTTGAGGAGATGACTATTTACCTTGAAAGTGCAGTTGTCTCTTGCCTTTAACTCAACTATACCATAAGGAAAAACATTAGCTATTTCAAATGACCCAGACCATTGAGATTTTAACTTACTTGGGAATAGCTTCAGTTAAGAGTTATATAATAACACTTTCTAACCAAGCACGAACTCTCGTTGTTGAATGTTCTTGTCATGCCACCGCTTGGCTCTTTTCTTGTAGATCTTAGCATTTTCATAAGCTTCTTCTCTGATCTTGTCCAACTGGTTCAATTGAAGCAATCTCTTTTCACTTGCAACTTGTAAATCAAAGTTGAGGTATTTCATGGCCCAGTAGGCCTTGTGTTCGAGCTCTATAGGTAGGTGACATGACTTACTATAAACAATTTTGTATGGGGACATTCCTATAGGTTTTTAAAAGCTGTCTTATAAGCCTACAATGCATCATCAAGTTTTAAAGACCAATCTTTCCTAGAAGCATTGATAGTCCTCTCTAGGATACGCTTTATTTCCCTATTGGATACCTCAACTTGTCCACAAGTTTGTGGATGGTATGGGGTGACAATTTTATGAGTAACTCCATATTTTGTTAAAAATTTTTGAAACCGCCGATTACAAAAATGCGACTCCCTATCACTTATAATAACCTTAGGTACCCTAAACTTAGACAAAATGTTCTTTTTCAAAAATTTAATCACCACTCTGGCATCGTTAGTTTGTAAAGCAACTGCTTCTACCCATTTCGACACATAATCTACTAGTAGAAGTATATATTTGTTTAAAAAAGATAAAGGTAAAGGACTTATGAAGTTTATTCCCTACACATCAAAAAGCTTAATTACCAGAATGCTATTTTGTGGTAATTCATGTCTCCTAGAAATATTCTTGATCCTTTGGCATTAAGCACAAGACATAACATAGTTCTTGCAATCACTAAACAAATTAGGCCAGTAAAATTCATAAGATAAAATTTTAGCTGTAATTCTTTCCACACCAAAGTGGCCTCCTACTTCTTTAGAATGACAATGCTAAATTATGCCAAGCTGTTCTATTTTGGGCATATAACATCTAATTACTTGGTCAACACAACTTTTAAACAAATATAGTTCATCCCAAAAATAAAATTTCACATCATGTAAAAACTTCTTTTTCTTTTGAAATGAAAAACCGTATGGTATGATCTTACTAGCTAGGTAATTAACTATATCAGCATACCAAGATAACCCTTAGATCTCTACTGTATACAATTATTCATCAGGAAACTTTTCATTAATGGGTAGCTCTAAACATTCAAATTGTAAACGAGATAAATGATCAACAATTATGTTTTCAGTTCCCTTTTTATCTCTAATTTGAAGGTCAAATTCTTGCAGTAATAAGATCTAACGAATTAACCTAGGTTTAGTATTAAGTTTAGCATCAACTTTAGCAAACAAATATGTTAGAGCAGCATAGTCCGTGTATACTATGATCTTAAAACCTATGAGATAAGGCCTAAAGTTGTCACAAGCAAATATAACTGCTAAAAGTTCTTTCTCTGTCATGGCATAGTTTCTCTATGCCTCATTCAAGGTTTTACTTGCATAGTATATAACATGAAATAACTTACCTTTCATTTGCTCAAGTACTGCTCCTACAACATAGTCGCTAGCATCACATATCATCTCTAAAGGGAGCTTCCAATCAAGTGCTACGATCACTAGTGCCAAAGTATGCTTCTCCTTTAATAGATTGAATGCCTACAAACAATTGTCATAAAAAAACAAAGGTAGAATCCTTTTCAAGTAAATTACAAAAGGTCTAGACATTTTAGAAAAGTCCCTGATAAATCTCCAGTAAAAGCCAGCATGCCTTAGGAAGTTCCTGACTCCTTTGATTGAAGTGGGTAGTATTAGCTTCTCTATTATCTCCACTTTGGCTCTGTCAACTTCAATCCCTTTTTTTGACACCTTGTGACCTAAGACTATTCCTTCTATTACCATAAAATGGCATTTTTTCCAATTCAGAAGTAAATTAGTCTCTTTATATCTTCTGAGCACACAACCTAAATTAGCCAGAAATGAATCAAATGACTTTCCAAAGACAGAGAAGTCATCCATAAATATTTCAATAATATCTTCTAACATGTCAAAGAATATAGACATCTTGCATCTTTGAAAAATAGCGGGTGCATTACAGAGACCAAAGGGAATTCTTCTAAAGGCAAAAGTACCATAAAGACATGTAAAGGTAGTTTTCTCCTGGTTCTTGGGTGTGATATGTGTAAGCCCCACAACTAACCATTCGAGGTTTCGATCAGTTGAAAGACTCGATCGAACCTAAATTATAAAGTAAAACTAGAAATATTAGTAAACTGATCCCGTAAACTTGAATTTAAGAAAATAAGCAATAAAATAAAAGATTATAAAAATTTCAAATTTTAAGTATATAACGCGTCATTTATCGAAAATGCGTAAAATGCATTTCGATAATTGACGAATAGCTAGAGGTAAATTATATGTATACTAAAAATCATAAAATGACCTAAATAATATTTAAGAATATTTATTTGTACTATATATGAATTTACATGTAAGTATAAATACGAGTAATTACTTAAAATACGTGAAATGTGCTAAAATAATACTAAATACTTAAAGAAAATTCATAATTAATTAAGGAAAAATCAGAAAAAATCATGAATGATCCAAAATTGAGTCATTGCAGCTGGGAAAAATAAGGAAAAATTCGGCCAATTAAATTAAGATAACATAAAAGCCAAAAATTAAGGGATAAGACAATTGTCTTGTCCCATTTAATGCACAATAAATCCCCTAAATCCCTATAAATAGCAAGAAAAATCATAGAGCTCATTTGGGCAGTTGAGAAAGTGATAAAAATAGAGAGAGGCAAAAATTGAGAGAAAAATTTGGGTTAGAAAAAAATTAGGAAAAATTGTGCAACTAGGGCCTTTAAAGGGAACCCTCACCAGACGAGCAGCTGGAAGTAGACGGCCACCACCACTACACGGTGGTGGCAGTGCCTAAGCCTGCTGACACACCCATGGCCACCAACGGTAGCCGGAGCCACCCAGATCGATGAGTCCGATTTCCAGCCAGATTCTTGTGTAATTTTGTAAAAATAGTAAATATTCTTAGAAAATTATGAAACTTGTTATTATAAAATATTTTTGTATTTAGTTTTTAGGAAAAATATTATTTTGATAAAAATATGTCTCGTGATATAAGGTCCTTAAGAAATCGTGCAAAATCGAGCATGTTTCAGTTTAGAAATAAATGACCTTAGAAGTGTAGTTTTGAACCCAAAATTTTTGTGTAGATTACTTAGATGATATAGAACAGTGTTATGAATCCCGTCTTCAAAAATTAATTTTCTAAATTTTTAGATAATTTTTAGGCCCTAAAATGAGGTATAAAATGGGTAATTTAGGGTTAATTAAGTAATTAAATGATTAATTTCTGATTTAGTGAATAATTATATATTTTAGGATGTTGAAATCTGATGGAGGATGATACTTGTAGCATTTAGGGTGTTACATGTAATTAGTAGGTTAATTATGTAGTAAATGATTAATAAGGAAAAATAGTTAACTTTAAGTTAATTTTGTAAATTAGGGAAATTAGGAGTAAAATCTGATTTAGGATGAATTTAGATATTTTGAAATGATAATTGATATTTAGGGATGGTAATTAAGTTGATAGAAATATTAGAAATGCATTATGTACATGATAGGTAATAATGCATAATATGTAATTTTTGAAAATATAATAAATAGAAAATATTAGGATAAAAATTGATATTATATAAATAACAAGGATATATAATAAATCTGATAAGAAACTTATATTTATGTAATTATATGAAAAATGTAAAAATTTCTCACATCAAGAGTAAATTCGGTACACCAATAAGGAAATAAGTGTACCGGATGAAATAAAATACTGACTAGGAGTAATAATGATATTTAGGAGATCGGGAAGTAATGTGATTAATTTCACATTATGAGTTGAAACAAATTTTTAGGGTTGGAATATAAAACATTACTTAGAAATCGAACTAAAACCTAATTTAGAAATCGATGTGGAAACCGAACCCCAAACCTAGAATAATATAAAAGACTTAAGACCTAGATAATTAGGCATATTAAACCGTAAATAAAACCTAACAATAAGCGTTATAGGATAAAATGAACCTATAATGGTTATATGAAAAGCTAAAACCACATTTGTGTTATAGGGATGATCGGCGATGGCTTGAGCAAATCGAATCTCGAGTGAATGAGCAAAAAGTCGAGGTAAGTTAGGATTAATACGATGCTGTATTTTAGAGGCTTAAGATTATGCTTGGTTGTGCTTGTTAGATAATTGAATGTGTACATGTGCTTTATTATGGGTGATGCTATGATTTTGTTTGTTGTTCTGGCATATATTGTATGATTTGTATGAAATAATTTGTCACCCTAAACTGGACTTAATCAAATATACGACCAGTAATCATAATCGGACATGCATGGCAACCTATTAGGGGAACTTAGGACTCTCCGGCCAAATACTGACCCCTTCAAAAGGGATAGCACAGGATTGCAAAATGGTCCCTTCTTTATCCTCAGTCGAACTAAGTGATAGGAGAGGAGGTCACGGCGAGGGTGAAGATAGTGGTTCGAAGGTAGTCGCGGGAGGAGTAAGGTCTCCATTACACAAGCCTGGGTTTGGTCCTGAGCTGTTGCATTAACGGCAACTCCTCAACCCGAATTAGAACGGGCGCAATTTTTCTAATCTCACGACGGGTCGGACAACGTCGTACGATGGCATTTGCTTGCATATGCATTGCACCTAATAAGTGATTGAAAACCTTGTTGTATGTATGGTATAGTTTTAAGTCCTCCATCCTAACTTACCGAGCTATGGTTGCTTACATCTCTATAGACGTCGTGCAGGTACTGGCTAAGAAGCGGCAACAACTACTCTGAAGCTAGCAACTGCTGGATCCTGGAGAGTGAGGAAAAACGCTGAAGAATCAACACATATTTTATTACTTTTCATTTCTAAATAATGTATAACTAGAAAATATGTTACGGAGAATTATTATAAACTTGAATTTCAATAATTGAATGATAGTGTATATATATATTTCCTCACTTTCTTAGGTACATGATTTATTTAAATTACAAACTGTTTACTTCAAAGCGGGTTAGTCGTGGACGCCTTGTGTAGATTAGGTCTAAGATAGCGGTTGTAAAGCCAACTTCTATCTTAGGATGGTTTACACGGCGGGGCTGTTACGACTCTGCCGCTTCAGGGCGTGACAATATGAATTTGATTGTAACCAAAATATCCATTTAAAAAACAATAGTAATCATGCCCTTAAAGTTTTTCTAACATCTGATCTATGAAAAGGAGTGGAAAGTGGTCTTTATGGGTACATGATTTATTTAAATTACAAACTGTTTACTTCAAAGCGGGTTAGTCGTGGACGCCTTGTGTAGATTAGGTCTAAGATAGCGGTTGTAAAGCCAACTTCTATCTTAGGATGGTTTACACGGCGGGGCTGTTACGACTCTGCTGCTTCAGGGCGTGACAATATGAATTTGATTGTAACCAAAATATCCATTTAAAAAACAATAGTAATCATGCCCTTAAAGTTTTTCTAACATCTGATCTATGAAAAGGAGTGGAAAGTGGTCTTTATGGGTGGCATCATTCAGTTTTTTATAATCTATGCAAACTCTCTACCCGGTCACAGTGCGAGTAAAAATTAGCTCATTTTTCACCATGGTCATTCTACCTTTTTTTGGCACTACCTGAATAGGACTAACCCACTTACTATTTGAGATAAAGTAGATAATACCTGCATCCAGCAATGTGAGTACCTCTTTCTTCACTACCTCCTTGAGAGTTAGGTTAAGTTGTCTTTATGGTTGTACTATGGGTTGCACTCTGCCTCAAGCAATATCTTGTGAGTACAAATTAAGAGACTAATCCCCTTAATATTGGTCATAGTCTACTCAATGGCTTCTTGATGCTCTCTTAGAACTCCTAGAAGTTGTTTCTCCTGGTCACCAGTCAAAGAAGAGGAGATAATTATTGGCAAAGTATCAGTTGTTCCAAGATAAGCATATTTTAAATGACTAGGTAAAGGTTTAAGTTTAAGTACCAGGGGTTGTATCAATGATGAGACCGGCTTCTTCTCACTGGTTCTTAACTCTTCATAGTATTGAGCCTTGATTTTCTGACACCTGTTCCCTACCTTCTTCTTCAAGCTCGTTGCCATCGCTCCAATCATCCAAATCCCTGAGAACTGGTTCCATGGTATTCATTCCTACTTTCTCTTCCATTGACTCATATGTAATCTCATAAAAAATATCAATAGTATAATAGGATTTACAATCATCAAAATGCTTTATGGCTTCATAAACATTAAACGTTACTTGATCATCCATAACTCTTAAAGTAAGCTTACCCTGTTCCACGTATATCAACGCCTTACCTATTGCATGAAACAACTTGCCCAAGATAATGGGTACCTCTCTGTCCTCTTCCATCTATAGGATTATAAAGTCGACTGGGAAGATAAGTTTCTCTACCTTCACCAAGACATTCTTAACAATATCCCTTAGATATTTGATATTCCTATTAACAAGTTATAAGGTGACATGAGTCTCCTTGCAATCTCCAAGTAGACAAGGGCATTAAATTTATACTTACACTTGAGTTAATAAGAACCTTATCAAAGTGAAAATTTCTTATAGTGCAAAGAATAGTAAAACTCCCCTAATCTCTTTGTTTTCTAGGTAGGGTGGATAAATTTTTTTGAATGATCATGGAGTACTCCCATGTAAGCATTACCGGTTCATTCCCATTAATCTTTCTCTTCTTGGTGAGCAAACAAGTCATGAATTTGGCATACAAAAGCATTTGCTAAAGTGCCTTTACAAAAGGAATGTTGATTTGCAATTTCTTGAAGACATTTAGGAATTTGGCGAATTGAGCGTCTATCTACTGTTGCTTTAGCCTTCTTAGAAAAGGGACTGGAGGAACATACAGTTTCACTTCTAGTGACTTCTGCTTTGGTTTCTCTTCTACCTACTTTCCTTTTTCTTCCTTTAGAATTTTCACCTTTTCTTCAACTCGTTTGTCAACTATTTCCACTGCTTTTCTACTCCTTGGCATAATAATGTTGACACTTCTGGGATTTTCTTCAGTGTTGCTAAGTAAAGACCCTAATGGTCTGTTACTCAACTATTGAGAGATCTGACTAATCTGATTCTTTAAATTCCAAATAGTCACCTGTTGATTCTGTAACATGATGTCAGTCTTTTTCATATAACTCAACATGAGTTCATCCATTCTAGATTGATTTTGTTGAGGTGGAGCATTCTGAGTAAGACCTTACTTCTGGAATTTAGGTGGTGGTTGAAATGTATTGTTCTTGTTTCTCCATGAAAAATTTGGATAATTACGCCACCCAAGATTGTATCTATTCAAATATGGTCCTTGATTACTACGTTAAAAATTGTTGACAAAATGCACTTGTTCTCCACTTATTGGATCTGAGTAGTTCCTAGTTAGGCACTCAAGAGTCGAATGTGATCCTGAACATAACTCACAAAAAACAATAGGATTAGCATTAAAAGACTGTGTTGAGGTGAGTTTACTTACCTAAGTAGTAAGAGCTGCAATTTGACCTATTAATTGAGATACATTGTTATTGTCACTGGCTGCTACTACTCCTAACTTGCTTCTCTCGTTTTGTCAGTTATGTGCACTAAAGGCCACTCTTCTATCAATGTACTCACTTCATTATAGGTCTTACCCATCAAAGCACCTTTAGCTGTAACATCAATTAGGGACCTCAATGTCTCATCTAAACTGAGATAAAAGATCTCAATCAGAAGATTATTTAGCAAGCCATGATGTGGGCATTTTCTGATCACCTCCTTGAATCTCTCCCATGCCTCACAAAGTGACTCACCACTAAACTTAGTGAAGTTAGTAATGTTGTCCCTTAGTTTTGTAGTCTTAGCTGGTAGGAAAAATCTCCTTAAGAACTTCGATGAAAGATCATCCTAAGTGGTGACAGACTCTTGTGGCAGTGAATGAAACCAAGCTCTAGCTTTATCCCTTAGCGAAAAGGGAAAGAGTTGTAATTTGATAACCTAGTCGGTTACGTTATTCATCTTAACTGTATTGTAATATTGGAGGAATCCTGCAATATGCTCGTTAGGACTTTCATTCAGGTATCCTCTAAATTGATTCGTTTGAACCATCTGAATGAGGGACGGCTTTAACTCAAAGTTGTTAGCCTAAATGGTGGGCTTCCTTATAGCTAAACACATTACTGTTGGTATTGTATAGTCTCGTAGTACTTGCGGAACTCCTTATATTTGATCATTATCCTCCTTACTTATCATCTCTTCTATCCTTCTTTTGTTCTCTTGCCTCAACTAATGCAATGTGTGCTCTATTTCAAAATTTAGTGGTAGAATTTCAGCACTTCTACTCCTATACATAAAACACCTGCAAAGAAAACAAAACTAACACATGTTATCAAATGCGCTTAAATTACCAATAGAACTAAAAGGTTTAATATTTCCAGTTCTCGACAACGACGCAGAAAACTTGATTCGCTTAAACTAAATATATAAAAAATTAAATTGCGAATACTCCAACAAGTATACTAGGTCGAAATCAAGTAATACAAAGCAAGTAAGGTTGTTGATCCCTCGAAAACTATAATATTACTAAACTGATGATAGTTCTCATCAATATTCAGGTAATCAAAATTAAATTAACTAATCTAATAATTACACTAAACCTATTGAAAAGAAAATAACTATAAAATTTCTAAAACTAAGTAATCCATTGAGAATTGTGGGAAAAACATAATCTACCCTAGACTATGCAAATCAAATTGTTATCATGTTATATAGATTATTAGCTATATGGTTATTCAAATGAAATTATTACACCTTAAAACTAAAGGATTTAAACCCCTAATTAATTAGTTAGCCCTCGCATCTCCAATTAACAGTGGACTCTAAATTACAATCATATATCTCCCGATGCTATAATTGTCTAATGTCCTAAATCAATTATTCCTAATGTCTTAGTGAATAATCAATCGGTAAACATCACATTAATCTTTAAATAATTTCTAATTAATTCAATTAACGTTACTTCCACATTAATTAATCAAATTAAACAAGAATTTCTAACAAACCCTCTATCAACTCCCGTATCACTAAGGTTTCTAACAATTATAATCAATTAAACAACTATAATTGCAATCATGAATAATACCTATATCTATTAATCCTATAATATGAACACAATCATCTTCTTAGCTATCTAGGGTTTTATCAATTTCTACAAATAAATTTAGCTAACCATGAAATTTGAAACAAAGGCGCAACTACTAATTGAAATTGTAAGGAAATTCATAATTGAAAGTATGAATAATTAATAGAATTGCATAAATATAATTAAAATAGAAGTCACCAATTCTGTAATTGGAAAAGATAAACATCAATTACAACTCTAAAACTTGATCTCCAAAGCAAAATCTTCTCAATGATCCAAGTGATTCCATAGAAGAATTCTTCAAGAACTATCTAATGACTATTTTACGACTCTCTAAGTCTAAGAAAAGTGTGTGTCTCCCAAAAAACAAAAAAAAAAAATCTTTTTAAAAGGTGAAACATAAGGCTATTTATAAGAAAAAGTAGGGTTGGCTCGCGTAACGCTTGTTTTTAATGAAGGCCGGCTAATAGGCCAGCAGTATAGACTCCAAAGGCCACTGATGTAAGTATAAGCTGGCTGTGTTGAATTCTAAATTATAACGTGTTGATTCGAACTTCATTCATTTGCGTAATGTCAAGCTTGATTTTTTGGTTTTCTATTTAAAATTGATTTCCCCATTTTTTATTAATACTAAACCTTAACCCGTTTAATATTAATCCTTAACTAAAGAAATTAGGAAATTTTGGTTTCTTTTTTAATTTATAAAAATTTTTGGAGTCGCCACCCAACCGAAGTCAGGAAAAAGAAAAAAAAAACTGTAATCAATTGGGTGGATTGATTACAATTAAACTACTGGTCTTCGATTTCAATTTAATACAAACTAGAGGATTCCGAATATGGGAGCTAACCTATTAAACCCTAATGAGTACCACTATCTATTTATCGATATTAGGATTATTCTTCTAATTATCTTTTTTAAAGAAAAATAAATAAAATAAAAAGAACCTATATTTCTATAGATTTTATCGTCACTCCGAAGGTGCCTATGTACCCGTTAGCCTATATCAGATAATTGTAGTTCTTTGCAAAGACTTTAGTGTGTTGGTTTAACTTAATTTTGAAAATTGATCAAATTTAAGTGTTTAACTGATTCGGTTTACTAAAAAAATCTAATTGGTCCTAACTCCTAGGTGGCTTAAAAAAAACTCTCTAGAGTGTTATAATCTTTTTGTAAAAAATTTCTTTTTTATTAATTTTTATTCCTAAAAAAATAATTTTTTATGTAGGGATTCCTAGAAAATATAATGCTAAAGAACGCCTAAGTTAAAAAACAAAATAGTTTTCTATACAAGTAACCCCTAAAAAAAACCTAGTCTAAAAGAATCTTAAGCTAATATATACACATATCTACCTAAATAAAATAACTCCATCAAGAAATAAACTTAATATAAAAACTAATACTAAAAATTTCCTAACTAATATGCTCATATATATATATATATATATATATATATATATATATATATATATATACTACGTTCAATAGTTAAGGACTAATACATAATAACATAATAATATAATAACAATAAATGAATAAATAATAATTAATTGATTAACTAATTAATTAACAAATTGAAGGGAAACTAACCTGTGCTCAATCTCGGCTATGGCATCGGAGAAGCTGTGTGCTTATGTGAGATTGCAAGCTTACAGACTTGCTACGTACTACTGAATCGATATCGCAATGGAGTGTCACCTGTGAATAGTTTGCAGATCGGCATGTGGCATGATAGTATGCCTGGTGCAGTGAGCATGGTACACGATGACGGTGTAGTAGTTGCTGATCATACATGATGACTTGTTGTTCAATAGGCGCGTAGTGTTCATGCGTCGAGGACTTGATCAGCGATGTGCAAAGTTGATTGTTGGTGCTGTAAGTGGACAGTTGGTAAGGATTTTGAGTATTGGGTGTTCAATCATAGAGTATGCACTAATTGCTGCAGTAGCTAATGTGTCGCATGCTACTTAGAAGTGCTACAACAGCGTGGGTGAAGGAGTATGGTGTGTAATGTGTGGTAGCTGTGTCGAGTGTTACTATTGCGTGGAGTTGACAAAGAAGTGAAGACTACAGATTGGTCTGGCAGTATTGTTATCAGTATTGGAGGTTTGCTGGCTGTGTGTTTAGGTGAGAGTGGAGTAAGTGTGTATGGTTGAATTGTGTGGTGAAGCTTGGAGGGGCAGTCGTAGTTGATTACGCGACAGCAAGGATGGTTAGGGGCGTTTGGGTAAGGCTGAATTCGTGCAAGGGTACTTGGTCCGTACGGATCGGTCGGTGAAGTGTGTAGCTAATTGTGTTTGGTTGCTTGTCGTAGGGGGCTTGGGGCTATTGTTGCTGTCTATTGGCTGTTGGTGATACTGCAGATTGCTTGGCATTTGACTGATGTGGTTCTGTAGATAGAATTGTAAATTTATTATGATGAATTCGTCAATATGTGAATTGTGATTGGACTTGGATTGGTTGAAGAAGAAAAATTCTCTTTTCTTTTTGGTGTGACGTATATTTATAAACCTAAAACAAATCACATCAAATCTATCCATTTGTATCTATTATTTCTAATTTGATAAAAATTAAATTAGATATAAATCCTTTATATCGATCCAAATCTAATCTAACAAAAATCAAACTAGATTCAAATGATTTTGATTAGATATAAATCTTGTGCGTTCAATTCGCTTTTTTGTAAAAAATAATAAAAAAATCAAAATAAAAGACACTTAAGTATCTTGTGAGATTTAAACCCAAAACTTCAAGCCACCATAATATCAATACTCCAATGCTTATCCGTTAGGCTATTAGCTTATGCCTTGATATTTAGTATAATTAAACTGTACTTAAACTACGTGACTCTAAAAAAATATTTATTTAAACTAAACTAAAACTAAAACTAAAACTATTGACCCAAAAATAATTTACTTTCTAAAGATTTTATAACTTTTTTCTTTTCTCATTTTTTTGGCATTTTCATCATTTGTCATTTTTTATTATTTTTATCCTTTATTATTTTTATTATTTTTGAGTTAGGACCCTATTTTTAAAAACTAAAACTATAATTAATAGGGGGCAAAAATCAAGTGTCTACACATAAAACTTCTCTAAATCGTCTGTATTTTCACTTTGAATCCTCCGATTCCTAAAATGTTCAAATGAAAATAATTAAGTACCATTTTTTAATGATTTCTATAAAATCAATAATAATTTTATCTAATTTGCACATTAAAACATGAAAAATATGCCTTTATCAGTAAACAAGAGATAATCATGTTTGAGATTTAAAAACGAATGCCTAACTTCATTTTAATCCATGTATCATATTCAAAATGGCTCTCCTTTTTGGAATGAGTCCAAAATATTCTTACCATTCTGTGACTTAACTCTCAAAGTGTTCTCTCAAAGTATTTAAAGGTTAATGTATAGGATGAAGTTTGCTTCTTTTCATTTTAAACCTTTTAAAAGTGAGTTACCAAATCCTTAAGAAGAGATCTACATTTATTTGCCCTTATGTGGAGATGGACTTGGCCCCTTAGTTTTTGCAAAACATGCCCCAATGTGATACTTTTCATTCAATCTAAGTTCAAGATTTGACCTTGTGTTTTGATTGGTTTATGGTTAGGTTTGGTTTTCTTAATAGATGAGGGGTTTTAACTTGGATTCAGTACCCTGATGGGTTGGGGATTGTGTTTGGGTCAGCTACTTAAATGGGCTGAGAGTTAGTGTCTGGGGTTGGCTACCTTAACGGGTTAAGTCGCTGATTGGCTAGAAAAAGGTGAGTTGAAATTTTCTTGAGCTTTTATGCTAATGAGATTATCTAAAGAAGCAAGTCAGATTTTTCTTAGGCTTTCTTACCAATGAGGTCATCCGTAGAAATGAGTTTGATTTTTCTTAAGCTTTCGTACTAACTAGGTTATCTAAAAGAGTGAGTCAAATTTTTCTTAGGCTTTATGCTAGTAAGATTAACCAATTTAACCTTATTGTTCCCTTACTGTTATTGTCGAGGTATCAGCAATGAGAGTTAACACAACTTAGGCTATCGACCCATCATTTACTAAGATATTATAGTAATTTTAGTTGCCTAACCTATAATTGATTGGGTTATTTAGTAACTCTTGGACGTTCATTTGATTTATTCGCGAAACATTGTAATTCAAAGTGTCTATGAAATTATCAAACTGTAGAGGGCTAAATTTAAGTTTAGGTTTTAAACCCATTCATTAATTATATTTGACTCTCTAAGCTAAAGTGACTAGGCCCAAAGAGTTAAGTCTAAATATTCGGGAAAATTAAGGGAGTTTTGGACTTAAAATTAAGTGACTCGGCAGTAAAGGTAATGGGTGATCTTTGTTCAACCATGCAGTATTCTCCTAATTCAGGTTAGATCTAGGAGTCAGGAACTTCTTGAAACTCATCTAACAGATGATTAACATCTACCTTTTCTTCCTCTCCTTTACTAACACTCCCTACTTCGAACTGAGGCTTCTTTCCCTTAATGGTCATGACATACCTATTCGAACATTGACTAACCATGTGTCCAAAACCAAGGCACTTGAAACACTTGATTCCTTGGGTTTTCTATCTTGAGCTCTAACCTTGATCCTTCCTAACCTCAAGCTACTCGGTCTTAGTCTTACCTTGACCATCATCATGTCTATTTTGTACTTGACCTCAGTGATTAACCTCAGAATTGTACTAGGCTCAATCATATCATGGTCGACTTAACATACCATTTTTACCCAGTAAGATAGGTTGGTTACTTTATACTCAACTAAGCTGATTTTGCCTTTGCCTTTGACTTTGCCTTTCGACTCTTTGTACCACTTAGATGGTCTCATCCAGATTCCTAAGCCTTTGTACCTCTACTATATTACTAATCTCGTTCCTTAGTTCAAAAATGAACCTTGCTACTGTCCACGCTTTGGGCTCATTAACATTATAACAAATCATTAGCAACTAGAATTCTTGGATATACTTGTCAACTAATCGGCTACCTTGTTTGAGTTCTTAAACATGTCGAAAAGTGTCTCGCACATAGTATTCTAAAACGAATCAACTCCTCAAAACTCTCTTTATCTCATTCTAGATCAATATTTCACATCGAGCTCATTGACATAGAGCATGTTACTTCTTCCACTACATTGTTGCATACCCAAAAAATTATAAATCAACTACTCAAATATGTCTTGAGTCTTCTAATTGTAGAAGTTAAATATCTTTTCAATCTTTTTGTTCTTAGTCCAAATAATTATCAGCACTACTGATCTTAGAGAAGTTTGGAACATGCACTCTAATGTGTCTAGTTCTTTACGGCGTACGGAGTTTGCGCTTGTCAAATATAGGGAACTGTTCATCCTTATCCCCAATATCTTCCTCATCCTCAACTTTGTCTAACATAAGTTTTTGTCACACAAATCTTTTAGCTTGGATAGGTTACATTAGTGGCACATTCAAAGTGCTAAGAGCTCAAATCTCCACACCATGTCCCCTCAATCTATCTTGTATACCCTATCTTCATTCAACATTTCTTTTTGGTGGTCAATTTTCTATTGACCATCGTATAAATATGGCTAAGTTAGTAGCAAGGGTAGTGAAGTTCTATATCTGTTCGTTAATGGTTCATGGGGTTTGTTGTTCAATATGTCCTCAACCAAGAGCTTCACTCTCGAATCACCTATCTCTCCTTGCATACTAGGATTTGACATTCTCTTTCAATAAAAATTCAACTAGCTCTTATTTTGACAAAAGACTCTACACAACTTTACTAAATACGGTATCACATTGTAACTTAACACTTGCTCTTTTTTTCAATAGAAAAGCAAAGTACAATAGAACATGAGACTACAATAAGAAATAGTTGCTGCAATACTAAGCTGTTGGTTGTAACTTTAAGCTTTGATAACAAGATTATATGATGTACCTAAGAGCTTAGTTAATCACTAGGTCTTATCATAGGGAAGATAACCAATAGGTCCTTCAAAATATTGAAGAAAGAGGGAATGGACGGGTCGGTAATCACCGTAGCTTCTGTAAAGCTACTCGTCAGATATGATGCACTAATGAACATGACACAACTTAGTACTTCACTTAATATAATGCACAAGATAATTACTAAGGTTCACTTGCTACTAATCTTGAGCTACTTGACAAGCTTAGATAATAGTGTAAGGTTGTTGCTTAGAGGGGGTATCTCATAAGAACAAGGAAGAAATATGTAATGTTTGTATTGATCAAAAGCTTATTGACTATGGCTACAATTAAGGGACTATTTATAGTAAGTCCCTTAAGGTAACAATACAATAGTGGAAATTACATAGAGGATAATGTATAAAAGAGATTCCTAGTACATACAAAAAGGGTAAATGTGGTAAAGGACAAAAGGAATATAGTACAAATGTTAGAAAAGTGAAGGATAGGTAGTAACCTATCAATGGATGTATGTTTTGGAATCTTAGGGCATTGTGGCTAAACTAAGTTGATGTTAAGGTTACTATTGTTGAGCCATGCTGAAGGCTGCTAAGGTGGTTAAGTGAGGCTGTAGCTCGATAGAGTGGGATAAGAGACCTCGGCGTATAAAGACCTAGGCCTTAGTGCTTGGTAGGTCAGTATAAGAGTTCTTGGTATCTGAGTGAAAGATGGAGCAGATCAACATATGTCCAAGAAGAGCACTCAAAGTATCCATCTAGCCTTCTTAGTAAATGAGCTCGTCAAGGTTAAGTTAAGTGACTAAGATTTTTGTAGCTAGGCCCTGTAAGCCTTTAAGTTTAGCTTAGGTGAGGGTCCAGATGTCGATACTCCATCAAGATATGCTTGGAATCATAAACATTCCTGAGGCTACTCATCACCTTAACGTGGATCCCAAAGTACAATTGGTTAAATAAAAGAAGCAGTACTTAGCCCTAAAGTGCTAAGCCGCAATCGAACAGGAGGTTTAGTTGCTCCTACAAGCTGGATTCATAAAACCAAAAAGGTATCCAACTTGGCTCGTCAAAATTGTCTTAATTAAGAAAGCTAATGGAAATGGTAAATGTGTGTTGATTACATCAATCTCAACAAGGCTTTGCTTAAAAGATTGTTCCCCTCTCCTTTGCATCGACTAACTTGTCAATTCAACATTTAGACAAGTATTACTCAACTTCATGGATGCATATTCGGGCTATAACCAAATTCACATGGCCCCTTAAGATGAGGTATACTCATCATTCGTCACCGACTTAGAAACCTATTGTTATACAGTCATGCCCTTCGGTTTGAAGAATATTGGTGCGACCTACAAAAGGCTTGTTACCTCCATCTTCAAGCCACAAATTAGTAAGAATATTGAAGTTTATCTGGACAACATGATCATGAAAAGCAAAGTAGAAGATGCCACATCGAAGACCTCCACAAGACATTTTAAGCATTGCCCCACTATTAAATAAAGATGAACTGACAAAAATGTATGTTTGAGGTATCATTGGGAAAATTCCTTAGCTTCATGGTCACCGAAAGAGTATTTAAGGCCAACTATGACAAAATCAAAGCAGCCCGAGACATGTAACCACTAAGAACCATAAATGAGGTACAATGCCTCATCGGCTGAATAGCTGCCTTGAATAGGTTCATGTCCAAGAGTGTAGACAAGTGCTTGGAGTTCTTTAAACTATTGAAGAACCTATCCGAGTTCGAGTAAACCACTAAATGCTAGAAAGCTTTCAACAAACTTAAAGATTTCTTATAGAGCCTACTAATGCTGTCCAACCCTACCTTGGGTGAAGAGATCTATCACCACCTAGCCATTAGCGACAAAGCATTATCATCAGTAGCAGTTGCCATCACTGCCTGAAAGCTCAGCCCTTACTTTCAATCACACCCTATCGTAATGCTAACTGATTAGCCATTAAGATCGATCCTCCCAAAGCTTGATGCTTTGGGTAAAATGATGAAATACTCCCTTCAGCTTAGCTTTGACAGATTTTAATATCGACCTCAATAAGAAATCAAAGTATAACTGCTCGCTAATTTCATAACAAAGTACATTAGACCGAATGAGCCATAACCCAAGCTTACCATACTAATATAGACCCTTCATATCGATGGTTCAACTACTAGGGAAGGAGTAGGGCTGCCATAACAATATAAGGTTGATATGGTATAAAGATACTCTATGCCCTGAAATTCAGCTTCCCAATAAACAATAATGAGGCCAAATACAAGTACTCATAGTCTACTTGAGGATCATTGAAGACATTGGAGCGGAAAAATTAAACATTCACTTAGATTCAATGCTAGTAGTCCAATAGATAAAAGGGGAATGCAAGATAAAGGGGGAAACAATGGTCAAGTATCTACAAATAATCCAAGACTTACTCATCGACTTCACCTCATGGAAGGTGAATAAGATTCCCTAAGCAAAAAATGTAGAAGTAGATAGGCTATCCAGATTAACCTTGTCTGTCATCTCTATCCTCCATGACGATAATAAGCCACTCTATCCAGATTATCCTTGTCTATCATCCCTATCCTCAATGATGATAATAAGCCACTCTTTGTACAATATCTCCTTGAGTAAGGTACAGAGCTATTGGGGCAAGAAGTCCTTAAGATACAAGCTGTAGACCTCAAACCCTACTAGATAGACTCGATTATAGAATGCTTGAAGATGAGATTACCAAAAGACCGATTAGAGGCAAAGAAGTTGACTTACGCTTCAGCCAATTATACCTTCATTAATGATGTACTGTAAAGGTAGGGATGAAGCATCCCCCTACTAAGATGCCTCAAGGAGGAAGGCATTCATGTTTTGGAAGAGCTTCATGCAGGAATATGCAGCAACCATATTCACTACCAGTTCCTATATATCTAGGCCTTTAGGTTAGGCTATTACTAGCCAACAATGAAGGAAGATGCTTAAGCCCCAGTACAAAGATATCATCAATGCTAGAAACACGCCCCAATCGCCCATTCACCAAGCTCAAAACTGTATCCTCTAATGAGCCCATGGCTTTTCTCCTAGTAAGGATTGGATATCTTCAAACCTTTCCTAAAAGCATTGTTGAACCAGCAGTTCATCTTAGTTGTAGTAGACTATTTCATTAAATAGGTAGAAGCATTGGTTGTAACAACCATTACTGCTCAGGCCATGGAAGGATTCGTCCTCACCTACATACTCTCAAGCTTCGAAGTCCCCTATTGCCCAATTACTAATAATGGCAGACGGTTTGATAACAACAATTTCAAAGAATTCTGCAATAAGCATGGCATTAGATTCTACTACACTTCGGTAGCCCACCCAGAGACCAATGGTTAAGTAGAGGTAGTCAACAAGGTCATCTTGAACAATTCGAAGAAGAGTGTAGAGTGAGTTAGAGGTGGTTGGGCCGATGAACTCCTAACCATTCTTTGGGGATACTGCACCACATATAGGATTTTCATTGGAGACCTTTTCATCTTACATTCGAAGTAGAAGTTAAGCTAACAACTTAAGACCATATTTTCACAAAGTGTTATGTCACACTCTAAGGCATTTGTAACTACCATAGTGTTCAATGAAAAGATGAGTTCTTTACACTTATCTATGTTGCTCTCTTTTCTTATGCCTCTTACTTTCACTATGCCACAACCTTGGGTCAATTTTCATCTTTAAGAAGGATCTACAAGTTAGTATTTACATTGATACTGTTAGATCACCAAGTACGGCTTCACACCAAGCCTCTCACTACCTTTAGTCAATTTTTATCCTTTAGAAGGATCGATAAATCAATACTTACATTAACACAGTGGATTACCAAGCACAGCCTCCTACCAAACCTTTCATTACCTTAGGTCAATTTTCATCTCCAAGAAGGATCCTTAAGTTGATACTCACATTGACATCAAGAGATCACTGAGTACGACCTCATGCTAAGCTACTCTGCCCCTTGGGTCAATTTTCATCCCCAAGGAAGTACCCTTAATTAGTCCTTACACTGGCACCTTAGGAGCGACTGAGTGTTGTTCTATACTGAGCTCCCCTCAAGTCGATTCTCATCCCCAAGCACTTCATCAAAGTAGCTTCCTACTCTAACTCAATGTAATTAATGGCTAAGGACATAACACAATCCCATATCCCGCTCCCTTCCTCTTAGGCCAGTTCTAATCACCTAGCACATTGCTCAATTTGGTCCATTTTCTAACTTGATTTGCTTAAATATCAAAGGCTGAGTGTCCCCTTATAGAATGTACCCCTCAAGTCAATTCTCATCCTTAATGGTAAACTAAAAAGAAATTCTTAACTCTTACTTAATGGAATTCTTTACAACATAAGAAGCGATTAGGCCTAATGAGCTAAGCTATTACCAAAGAAAAGATTAGAAAAAAAAGTAAAAAGCACAATAAAATTCGAAGCGAGCAAAAATAATAAAGGAAGGAAGGTTTTATTCACATGCTCAAAGATTATTACAAGGCCTTATAGGTTGGCATACCAACCCCAAATGCATACGAGAAGAAAGTAAAAATTACAAGTAAGCATGAGGCTACATCCTACATTATTACTTGGCACCATGTCTTGCTAATTGCTCTCAACTTCAACTCTTGCTTAGCTTACTGCATTGTGACTATATCCCTAAGTTTCAGCGAACTGAGGGCTATGTCTTTGCAGCAGTAGTAGCCTCAACTGCTTAAGGATGGTCCTCATTCCAGCATAGTAAGTCGACTTTCGATCGAAGCAACCTAGAGAGATGGGGATAGCTAATCTACCCACTTCACCTAAAGTCTAAGGTTGGAAGGTCTTTGCTCCACTTAGATTTTTCGACTATCCACTAGAGTGACACAAAGGTGGATGAGAAATGATCCACCAACCCTACCTGAGCTGCCCGTAGAATGAACCAGAGGACTTGTAAAAGATAGGGCTTCATGTTATCCCAAGGAGTTCCTCCGAGCTACCTTGGTCAAAAAAGTCAAGAAATGAAAAGAGGCCTCCCTCGCTCCTGCAATCACCATAGCTACTGCCCCCTATACAAAAACTTAAGAGGTAGAGTCTAAAGGCTCTACCAAAAACCTCATGCAGAAGAGCGCCCCATAGTAAAGTTATCCTAGCAGATGGTAAGTCTACACTCAAGGTCCCCCCATCATCCAAGCTTGATTAGATAATAAAAAAGGGAGGACTTAAAGGCCAGTGTGTACCTCTCGATCACGAGTAGGGGGCTACCCCCCATGGCTGGGCAATTATTTGCACCTCACGATCATAATTTGATAGGAGACACCTAAGGAAGATGCCTCTTAAGCTCATATGTCTTCTCCTTCAATCTAATTGACTTTAACATGCTCATGGCTCAAACTAACTGCGTACCAGCTCTCCACTCAAGCACATAAGAATGTTTACGAATGTTAGTTATACAGAATAAAGGACCTACGTACCCTTTAAAGGGGACCCAGTGCTTCGCCAGTCATATATGTAGCTACAATCCGTTGGATTGAATGCTATGGGAAACCTAATCAGTCCCTTAGAAATCATCAATGCATCGTATAAGCATTAAATGCCTTCTAAAAGACATACTACTTGAGATGGTTTGTATGCTAGACTTATGCTCTGCTGAAGGCGTAACCTAACATAGAGATTGCCTGATGTTAGGAAGATTTACCGAATAGGGTAGACCTACTCAAAAAATCGCATGACATCACTAGAAATACGCCTTAATTGACTCATAAGCCCCTAACAATTTACTTAACTAAGTGATCTCCATGCAAGTGCACCTAAGGCCAGACAAGATTTCATCTATCTAGCCATCCAAAGCTTTACTTGACCAAATAAACTAAAAGACTTAGTGAAAAAATGATAAAGTTATTTAGCCTACTGGAGGTGAAGTATGCGAAGAACTTAGTGCAGAATAAACCAAAACATCTTATCAAGGGATGAATAGCCTCAAAAACTTAACAATAAGAGCAAATATGAAAACAAAAAGAAGCAAAGCAATTAATGGAAGCAAAACAAGAGGGAAATATGTTTATTCATTTAGGAAAATCATTTACAAGATGAAAGGGGGAAAATGGTATGCCTAGCCCCCTCAACTTAGTTAAAAAAAAAAAAAAGGGGGTGACTATTGCCTAAGAACAACATTAGAACAAATTAAGATAATGTTACTTCGATCTATTCGACTGCCACTTACCCCCTCCCCTACATTATTGATGCCTTCCTTGCCTATAACTTCATCACCAATTCCCACAATGGACCCCTCCAAGGATGGCCCATCCTCTTTATCTCCAACAGCATCCTCAGGTTAGTCCAACCAGTTGGGGTAGGATAGGTCCCCCTCAAGAAACAGCTCGTAAACTTACTTCCTCACCTCTTTAGCAATAGTGAACTTGACAGATGTAAGGGTCTTCTCCACTAGCAGGTATCAAGGGTCTCTATGAAGATCTACCATTTCACCTCATCAGATAATCCTTTCCCCTTTAGCAACTTCACCTCTCTCCGAGCAAAATTATCTCCAGCTCCTTGTAACTCCCATTCTTGGCCTCTAGCTTTAGCCCCAACTTTGTAACCTTACCTTTAGCGGCCTCAGTAGATGCCTAAGCTTCCTTTAGATTGCCTTCCATCTGCTTAAACCCCCTCTTCAATTCTTAATGCTAGTACTCTAGGTCCTTAAACACAGTAGCCAGGTCACCGAGTGCCCTCTTCTCTTCTCCTAGCACCTTACGAAGCTTCTCTATTTCAGCCTTCGCTTAGCCCCTCTTAATGGGGATCAACCTTTGACTATATCTAAGTCGAGGTCGACCAATCCTAAACCGAGACTGATCAAGTTTTGCCGAGGCCAATCTAATAACAAAAAATCGAAGGGAAGAAAAGGAGACACTCAACATCAAGTCTATCATCTGTCAATATTCCAAGAGACCGTACAACCGAGTACTCAAGGCCAAAGATCCACTCAACACAGCACCAAAAGACTAGTGTTGACTAATTCTAGCACTCGGTAATTATAGACTGACCTTTCTAGTGTCTCGGCCAAGCACTGCGAGACTTCAAGAGCTCCTCCTTAGACCCAGACATCCAATTGCCAACCCCACCCAGTTCGGATCCTGCTCCTTCTAGGATATGCTGAGTGACTACATGCCAACTTCCATTAAACACACAGTTTTGTATTATTGTACATGTTACCTTTATTTTATTCACGAGCCCAATTCTTTAAGATTTAAAGCCTTACACATTAATTACAGTTTTGCCACTAAGGTTTAGAACTTACTATAAATAGCAATATTTGTAATAACATAAAAAGAGAGACAGAAATATATGAACGAAGACAATGATTTTTTTTACAGTAAAACTTTCCTCTTTCGAGTAAGGTCACACTTATGCCCTTAGAGCTTGTTTTTGCTGAATTATTGAGTGTTAAATAAACTTTTTAATCTTTCTTGTGTTCTTATCAATCTTGTTTTCAAGATTGTGGTGAACCCTTCATTTAAGTGAGTTAATAAATTGTATCTAACCTCTCTTTTGAAACCCCAAGCAACATTTAGTGTTTGTAAGTCATATCAAACGTTATTTCGAGCTCAACCTCCTGATTGTATTTGTGTCTTGGTGCATGATATCCATATATATTCACACTCAAAACCCCCGTTTTACTCCCTATTCTTCATACTCCTCTTGAACCTCGAATACTTATCTTTCCTTCCGAGATCCGCTACCCACTATACACATCATCTCTTCGATAGCTAGTAGGCTTAGTTGTGGATGAAGACATAATCAATCATGTTATAGAGTTGCAACAAGGATAATCATTAATTTATCCAACAATCTAAAACACTCAAGTAAAAACATAACAGGTTTACCTCGTTATGCCTTCAGAGCATCTCAATAGAAGCCTCCATGGCACTCATTCTAGTGAAGAAGTACTTAAATCGAGCCTCTAGCTAATCCATCTGTTATATAAGCCTCACTATCGCCTTAGGGATAAGTTCACATAACTCTTGTGTAATAGGCCACTTACCCCCGGCATACTAAGGGAGGAATATCCTTATCATTGGGGATCTTGATCACAATCCCAACATCCTATGGGGTTGCCTCCAAGTCCTTACGCCTGTCCTCAACATAGACATTTTGCCCTTAAACTTCCCTAAGAGCTCGAGCCGCCTATCGCTACTTACTCCTCTTGCTTCGAGCTACTAAGTACGAGAATAAAGGGGATGTCCCTCGCCGTATCCTGCCCTACCTTGGGAATATTTGGTTGCCAACCATCCCCTTTCTTGTTCTTTTTCTTCTTAGAGGGGAGACACAAGCTCTCTAATCCCCTCTCCCCCCCCCCCCCCTCCTCCTCCTCCTCCTCCTCCTCCTCCTCCTTCCTCCTCCTCTCTCTTAACAGTTGGTTGTTTCCTTTTCTGCCCAAAGGTCGCCTCTTTCGCCATGCACCTATCTTGGATAACAAGCAACTTCACTTTCAGTTTGTTCAGGGCTAACTCTATATTTGCAAAATAAAACTGCACATTAGTCCAAAAAACATAACAACAAAAGACAACACTTATTAAGCTAAGGACGAGCAACCCCGAGATTTCCTATAATGACGATGAAGTGACGTGGCAAATACCCAACTACCCCTCCTCTACAAAGAACAAGAGATATTTGTCTCAAACTTGAACAACCTACCCCCTTCAGAATACTTCTGATAGATGGACACTGGATACAACTTCTTCTAACCAGCTAAGTCTAACGACTTTGTACTTACCACGTTATCTTTAGCCCCAAGATAATCTAATTTTCTTCCTCAAATGGGTACAGTCTAGCCTATTCAGAAGTTAGGCTACGCTAATGTCTACATGAAAAAGAAATACTCCTCACAATCGTCTACCTTATTTGGTAACGCGTGGACAATCTTCAGGTCTCCACCTTAATTGGCATTATATACCTAACTGTTAAACAACCTCTTCATGTAGAAGAAGTGCCTGAACAAATGCGCCGCTGGTCGATGCAACATCCATAGGCATAAAGCCTCAAAGGCAAGCAGCTGTATCCATACATTTGCACTAAGGCTCCTAAGGGAGATCTTGAAATATTCAAACACATCCACTAAGAGCTTGAAAAAGGGTAGCCACAAACTAAGCTCGAAAAGCTTTGTGTAATGCCAAAACGACCACTCGTACATTATTTCAAAGGCTTTCTCCCTACCCATGACAACTCCAATTGCTTATTGCCCATTGCTCGGCTCACTAAGCTTAACTTCCCTATGTCTTCCTTAAAGACAATGCTGGTACATGCTTTCTCGTTGGTGTTCATTGTGTACAGCGAAACTAATGCATTTCCAAGGTTAGATACACGAAGAGGCACCGCAACGAATGAGAAAAGAAAATAAAATGGGGGTTTTAGTAAATCCGTAAGCTATCAAGCTGGATATGACACACCAACAAGATCCAACACGGCCTAAGACTCATCGGATGTGACACACCGATCCGAGTAATAGGGTCACTCGCTATTACTCCTTAGTAAAGGGAATAGATAAGAGATGAGAGTTAACGAGAACGTTAAGGTTACTCAAAGAGAATAATTTTTTATTAAAAGTTGATGATTGTTTACGTACAAGGAAATTAGGGATTTATATACCTACCCACTAGGGTTATTTTATACGTATGAAAAGACAAAAAAGGGCATTTTATAATTACATTACATTAATTATATTAAAAAGGGGTAAAAAGGACAAAGAATATTCAGTACGGAAAGGAAAGAATTATTTTGGAACGTTGTGTCAGAAGGCATAAGTCACTTGATGGCTGTAAGTCAGGAGTATGATACAATATAGGCAGAAATAGGAAGTATTGGTAGTCAACGACTGACTTGATTTAGATCAAGTCAAGAGTCAATCAGCCTGGTTAGGAATTCAGTTGAATTGGAGTCAATTGCCAATAATTGGTTAGAGAATTCAGCTCGATTGGCCTTTCTTGGGTTACCTTCAGCTGGGTAGGAGCATGCTAGGTACTCGTAAGGATTTGATAAACAGATCAGTAAGACGTTGGATTGGGATAAGAGTCCCCATCTCTGTTATGGCTTAGAGTTAGTATTTTCAATGCAAGCTCTTGAAGTCCTTTAGTTCGGCTTCTTATGATTGGTTCAAGAGGTTGATTCCTATCAATGAGCTACCCTCTTCTCCATCCAAATGGTATACAGTAAGAAGCCTTACCTACATATACTCCCTCCTCTCTTCCTATGACAAAATCACTCCATCAGCATCCACCATCGCTACTTCGAGGGAACTAGGGTTATTACCCACTTCTTAGATTATCTATTCGTAATCCTCATCTACTCTCTAGAAATTAACGTATGAGAGTACTCACTATAAGCATCTGAAGCTATGATTAACCATCCTTAATCACAATTAAGAAGCAAGTTTGGGAAAAATAGAAGACTAAGTAGCAAGAGAGAAATTTAGTAGAGTTTCGATTAAGTAAATGGATGAAAGTGAAAATTGAAGCCCTATGACCCCCTTCATATAGACAATCAGGAAGGAAGTCGAATGGTTTTCCCCATTTCCAAAGTACGTACCCATTATCGTACATTGTGGATATACATGTGTCTTATTTCGCAAACCAAGAGCCCTGATTAACCAACTTACGTAGATCACTGATGTAGCCAAGCATGATGGTGCACCATGTACATAACTTTCTCAGAGATGTCATCATTACGCAATACACTTCCTAAAAAATCATTATAACCCCTCGAGTAATCCAACTGTCTCATCAATCACATCGAATGTCACGACATGATGCAAGTAATACAACCAAACATGTCAGATATCGTGTTGCCAAGCGACAAGCTAAGCCTCCCTACTCATAGCTTACACAACCTCACCTCGAGCCAACTACTTCATCTTAGCTACTCTTTTCGCATTCTTATGCTAAAGAGAGTAAAGCGACAAGTGTTGACACTTATTTCTAGCTAGCTCAAGGCCTAATTTATAGGAAGGCCTATAACAACTCGATGGCGAGCACGTGGCCGAGCACCCTACTCCTTAACCATCTTATGAGAACGCTTGAGCTACCACCCAAGCGAGCTTGTTGCCAAGACCTACACCTTCTTCACTTGGGTCAAGCACGATAGTCAACAGCATCCCAGCGACTACTCTCGGAGCTTAGATCACCTTTAAATGAGCATCTACCCGCTTCCTCAAATGCCTTCTCTCCCTTTCTTGTCTTTAGCGCCAGCACTTAGATAAAGCTTACTAATTACTCTTTAGCACATATGGTATGCCTAGCATACCTAACAGCCCTTAAAGATGTCAAGCTAGCAGGTAAAAAACTTGGTTATAAGCGAGGTCATAACCGACAACCCCATAAAGTCATCTTGTCAACCATGTGTCGCATGTTACCTAACACTTACCTATACAAGCAAACTTAGGCCTCTATATGTCTAGGTTACCGTACCTCTACTATACTATAAATAATATAGGAGACTGCTAGGTAAAGGATCCTGGATAGAGATCTGACACTCCCTCACTCAATAAACATCCTTACATACATTAATACTCTCAATAAGCACCTCTCATTTGGACTTTAGTGCTCGCCCACGTCACCTTACCTTTCCTTTCTTTATCTTTCCCTTCTTTTTTCCTACTAACTTAAACATCAGAGGGGCTTCGTAGATTCACCCATAAGGGGCTTTTTTGTAGGTTTTCAAGAGTAAGGAGTCCATCAAGCCCAGCATTTTTCAAAGCTTGATTCAATGTTTTCGAGATCATTCTTGAAGTTGATTACTGATACCATCAATACAAACTAATTAGTAAAATTAGGGCTTATGAAGCTAATTAGACTATATTACAAATAACTTAATTACAATACTAGGAATAAATAGAACAAAATTTTATTAAACCTAATATTATATTAATAGGTAAACGTAAAAATATATTTTAATGCCTTCATAAATAGACTATAAGAAATAAAGATAATTATAAGTATAAGAAGCATTTACTACAAAATAAAACTTAGACAATTAATTGTAAAGCATTTACTTAAGATAGACGTGATAGAAAAAAGTAATAAAAATACTAAATTGCTGCTAGAAGTAAAAGTATGCAATAAAATATAAAAATACAATAGTAAATAACAAACTAGTAATAAGGTAAGGTAAATAAATAATAGGCAAAAGTAATAAAAAGCATGATAATGGCTGTACCCCTTACATGTGAAAGATCATGATGAAATGTCCTCGAATAAAAGTAAAAAGCATTTTAAAAAGTAAATTAAATAATAAAATAATAAGTTCAAATGCTAAAATATGACAAAATTACCCTATAAAATACTAGAAAATGCTCTAAAACTATCAAATCAACTCCTCAAATGTCAAATAACACATGACATATCATAAAAATATCTACAACCTTTTAAGGAAAGTAAGCAAAACTCTACAAAATTTGAAAATATTAGAAAATATGCGAATAACTTCTTCAAGAATTCACAAAAAAATTTACAAGTGGCCAAAAATATTGAAAAATTAGTTAGACACATGTCTTAAGGTTAGAAACACATGGTAATTTTTTCATGAATTTACACTCAATATAAAATTATAAAATAATACTAGCATATAATTGAAAATTCACTAAAAATTAGACACTTATCCAAAAATCATGAAAGTTTAATGAAAGACGTGTAACAATACGAGGAACATGTGTTTGATTTTTTAGAATTTTTAAGCTACCTAGTAATCTTAAAAATTAAAAGAATGTTGGTTCAAAAACCTATAAATTTAAGCCTTTAAAGTCCATGGAAAAATTTTGGAGCTCCTCCATATTCTCTTAAGAGGTTAGACAAAGATGGAGTAATGGTGGTAGCCACTAAGTGGCGATTTGGTAGTTTTCACTTTAGGAATTTTAAAGTCTTTAGATCACGCTTTTACTTTTAAGAAATGTAACCACTCCTTCTTATAATAATTTTTCTAGAATTAATTTTTCATATTTGGCATTTTTTTATATTTTTTTGGAATTTTCTACTAATTATGTTGGAAAATACCTGTTTTACTTTCTTATAATTTCTTGTCCCCAATATGATTTTTACAAATTATAGTTGTTGTTTATTAAAGTACTTTCTACTTTTCTTAATTATTTAGCCTTATTGCTTAGTAAAATATTGATTTTCCATTAAATATTATATGTCTAAAATAAAAGCTAATACCGGATTCTATATATTTTGACTACTTCATATTAACAATACAAATTTTTCTATGATATAAAGCTTAGTTACTTGTTATTTTAAACGATCTTTATATATAAACTCAACTATAATCAATTACAAATCACACCCTTACTTTTCACAACTTATATAATAATAACTTTACATAATTTTGAAACGATTATCATTTTCTTCACGCTTTTCTATATATAATGAATATCTTTAATCACTTCTTTTTATTGCCAACTCCTTGTACTTAAATTGATAATCGACAACAGTATAAAAATGCAAATTGAAAGATTATCAACTAACTCGATCATCAATTTCATGTGAATCAAACGATGCTTTCCTTTATTGTCAAAATAAAATTATGTCTTAAGAACCCTTTTCCTATCCAACCTATTGATAGGCCTTTTAGAACATAGAGCCTCAAACCCAAACCAATTAGCCCTAAATTTGGGCCAAGCTCCAACAAGCGCAGTCTATAAATTGCTTCGCTTGCTTTGGCCCAGTCCTTAGAAATAATAAAAGATTATGCCAGAGATTTAGCTTTTTCTTTCTCAATTAAGGTTTTTATTTTCTCATCACCTCCACCAACTTAAGACAACGGAGAAGTCATGTCAAAGCAAACTTTGATACCCCATAGCCATGATTTATCTTGCAAGTGACCACGAATGGAACGAAGAACAACGGTCAACATAGGCGCCGTCTATTGCACCACAACTTCTTATAAATTTTTATTGATCTTTCTAGATCCGGGTTTCCCTCATGCTTTTGCTTTAGATTCAGGATACAAGAGTGAAGGAAGCAATTCTCCATCACCGCTGCGGTGTTCGTTCCAAGCTATTGAAATTCCATACCGTGGGGGAGCGGGTTGGAACGTGTAAAGCCACAAAAGTCACGATTGTGCGTTGTGGTCGAAGGTATCAATCGCGTGAAGCTATTATGACCCTATAATTCCTTCTATAAAGAGGATTGAGTTTCATCTGGAGAGAAAGTTGTTTAATGGAAACACGAGGATGCATTGAATACATGGTTGCATCAGAGAAATTTAAATTGAAGAAGAACAAGTCGGAACAGAAGAGCTTTGCAAACCGATCATTCATGATATGAGCCAAATCTCAGCTGTTGAAATGTGATCCAAGCGATTGCTGAGCTGTCCACCATCGCCAGAGCGAGCTACCGAGCAGCAGCTCCGAGTTGCCCATTACGACCGACCCAAGCTTATCTCCATAAGCTAATCTGCATGATCTGAACTCGTATGCTCGAGCATTATAATCGCAGCATATCACCGACTGGGCCTTGCACAAGCATGGCAATCAATTGACACACGACATGAATCATAACCAGAGTCGCGAGCAGCCATCGAAGCTTTCCATGTGCAGGCTTAACCCGTGCAAATCGCCAGTTAGGTCAAAGACTACTACTTGATAAAACAAATAGCTGAATCTAAGCTCTCTTTGGACCAAACAGCAGTTGATCAGTGTTTGACAGAACCCAACCAGATTGCCAATTGGGCCGAAGATTACAGCCTGATCAAAAAATAGCTGAATCCAAGCTCTCTTTGGACCGAACGTACGGCAGTTGATCCATGTCTGATAGAACCCGAACTTCAACAATATGCTCAAGCTTTATCCACGCGAGCTCTGAGCGTCTCTTACAACCGGACACGAGCCTTAGGAAACAAAAGAGCTCCTGGTAGCTACATCGCCGAACTGCCCATTGACCTAGGAGGTCGAGTCGAACTGCCGCGTTCACAAGTCCAAACTCTGAGCTCCATACAAACGCTACCTGAGTTACCCGCTAAAGTTCAAGCTCCAATCAGCCACGAATGGCAGTGACAAGAGCCGACCTACTAACAACGATGCATAAAATCCGAGCTGTGCTCTGTGTAGCAGAACAGTAGGAAGCACCCACTATTGGCGATCCAAATTGCAGAAAGGATAACACATGTCTAGTCAAATCGAGTGGTAGTCGAGCTACACAGTGATAGTATTCCTGAGCTTCTCCATGACAGACCGATCTAAACTATGAAAAGGCTGATCTGAGCGACCTATCTCAACAACAGTCGATCCAAGCTTCGTTAGATGGAGCTTCCCCCTGGCTAACTCCATGGCATATCGGGCGAAATCTGAGCAAATACGGAGCTTGATAACAGCTACATTACCCAAATTTACGCAAATATCGAACCCCGCATAAATCAACACATTAGCTGAGCATAACATGCCGAGCTACTCAATAAGCGCAACACCGACCAAATATGGACAAAAGCCGAGCTGAGCTCCAGACCTCCAATCTGCTAATAATGGTGGCGGTTAAAGACAGCAAGTTGTTGCATTTTGTATTAAAGAATGCACAAGCAAGCTAACATGCGAAGCAAAATGAAAGATCATGCCATAAGGTCAGAAGTTGCTGCCATCCGAGCTATAAAAAACGAGCAGTTGTCTTCACTGGACATCCGAATGTGACAGAGCACAGCGAAATCTCAAACAATAAACTCCGCAAGCTCTTAGCCGAGCTAAACTCGACAAGCTCTCAGCCGCAACACAAGCTAACAGAGAAAACTAAACCCGGATTCCATGCTAATCCAAGCACCGAACTGAGTTGTCCATTCCAGAAGGGGCAACACGCAAAAGCCCCAATAGCTGCAGATAGCAGCGGGAATTTCCAAACTCATAGCCGAGCTAAGTTACGCCACTGCTTAAAGGCCAAGCATTTTCCTTGACCATATGCCAAGCTGAGCTGCACACTTGAAGAGCTGCATGGCGTCTTAAATGTAATAGCTGTCTGAAGTTCACCCTCGGACAAGCACAGTGTGGTAGACACAACAGCAGCTCCATGATGCATTTTTGCACAAACAAAGCTTCTTGCCGAGCCTTGAGCAAAGCAATACCAGAGCACGAGCCCGAAGCGAGTGAAGCTCAACATACATAGCTACTTGTGCTAACTGCCTTCCGAGTTATTAAATGCAAGCAACCGTGTTCCAAGCTAAAGAACGCACATACAGCTGCTATCGGAGCTTACAAGCTGAGCAACCAAGTTAATCAACGAAAATATCTAATGCCGAGCTAAACACCGACAAAACCAAGCTACTCGATACAAGCTCCAAACTCCTTTTGAATCGAGCTACACTCAGGAACCCGAGCTCAGCAATTGCGACCAAACTTCCACACAACTCTAAACTGTCCAACGGTCCAAGCTAAACAAACTAGTGCCCTTGACCAAGAAAGACCAAGGATGCGCCTGCATACCAACAAGCCGAGCTGCAATTCATTTGAATGGTGAGCTTTTGTTTTACTGTCAACACCTGAATTTTATGTACTTATATGTACTATCAACACTTGAATGGTGAGCTGTAATTTCACCAATGCTGATCGATTCAATAGTTCAGAACCTAAGCAACTTGGGCTTAATAAGACCTGGCTACGTTTTTGTAGGTGTACGAGTATAGATGTAAAGGTCACATGCATGCTACATGAGAAGACGCACTACATATAACTAGGAAAATGACTTGAGTAACTCGTGCGGGAAAAAGAGGAGTAGTAGGCAATCTAACACATATGGTGATAAATGGAGTATGATAATATTAAACTCTACAATTGATGTATAACGGGGTAAAGTTCTTAAAGTGTTTAAGTATTTGATCTTTGAGACAATATTTTGAAAGAATAACAGCATTAATGAAGGTTTTTCTCTCCCCAAATAAAGATGTGAATGGGATATTTATAGGAAATGACAGATAATCTCACTATCGGATCGTAATGATGATCAATAGCTAAGATTGAGGCCTTTTATTAATGAATATCAAATAAGCTATTTTCATAGGTTTAGGTCTAAATAAAAGTTTTATTTATTATTTTAGTGTGAGCTAAACCAAGAAAAGTTAGATTGGGCTAATCGATTCAATGAGTTAACCAATACCAAAACTCTCTTAATCATCCCAAATATTTAAACTTAACTCTTTAGGCCTAGTCACTTTAGCTGACCAATGTCAAAACTCCCTTAATTTTCCCGAATATTTAGACTTAACTCTTTGAGCCTAGTCACTTTAGCTTAGAGAGTCAAATATAATTAATTAATGGGTTTAAAACCCAAACTTAAATTTAGCCCTCTACAGTTTGATAATTTCATAGACACTTTGAATTACAATGTTTCGCGAACCTACGTAAATAAAATGAAGGCCCAAGAGTTACTAAATAACCCAATCAATTATAGGTTAGGCAACTAAAATTACTATAATATCTTAGTAAATGATGGGTCGATAGCCTAAGTTGTGTTAACTCTCATTGCTGATACCTCGACAATAACAGTGAGGGAACAATAAGGTTAAATCGGTTAATCTTACTAGCATAAAGCCTAAGAAAAATTTGACTCACTCTTTTAGATAACCTAGTTAGTACGAAAGCTTGAGAAAAATCAAACTCATTTCTACGGATGACCTCATTGGTAAGAAAGCCTAAGAAAAATCTGACTTGCTTCTTTAGATAATCTCATTAGCATAAAAGCTCAAGAAAATTTCAACTCACCTTTTTCTAGCCGATCAAATAACCTCGTTAGCATGAAAGTCTAAGAAAAGTTTGACTCATCTTTTTCAAGCCGATTGAATAACCTTATTGGCAAAAAGCTCGAGAAATATTCAACTCACTTCTTTAGATAACCTTATTTGCATAAAATCTAAAGAAAATCTGACTTGCTTCTTCGGATATTCTCATTGGCATAAAAGCCTAAAAAATCCGATGCATTCTACTTAGATAACCTCATTAGTACAAAGCTCGAGAAAAATCTAACTTGCCTCTTCGAATGACATTATTGGCATGAAGAACGGAGAAAAATCTAACCCATTTCTTTGAATAACCTCGTTGGCATGAAAACTTGAGGAAAATCTAACATAAGCCTTTCAAAACATAAAATCCTACATGCCTCTTTGGATAACCTCAAAGGCATGACAGTTGAAGAAAATTCAACTCGTCTCTTAAAGTTATTCGATTACATAGTTGGCATGAAAGCTCAAGGAAAATTCGACTCATCTTTTTCAAGCTAATTTGATAACCTTGAAGGCATGGAAACCCGAAGAAATCTAACATACCTCCTTGGATCACTTCATTGGCACAAAACTTAAGGAAAATCTATTTTATTGATACAGGTCATGTTAAACTCAAACACCTTACACATTGTGCTACTTGGCCTAAGTTAAGATTCCAATTCAACAAATTATAAGTAAGATTAGAAATGCCTACGAGCAACTCCCATACTACGATAGCTCATCTTAGAGCCTTGAGAGCCTAAACCTTACGTCGAGTCTCCTTGTCCATTCCTCACCAAAGAGACTTTGCTAGGGAGAGAGGTAAGGGGTAAAGTGCAAGTGTTGATAGGATTTTTGAAACATCAACCCCCTAAACAGATCAACCTAAAACTTGGGCTAAACTAAAAAAGCCTAATCCAGAAATAGTTTTACCCTATCCCTTATAAATAGGAGATGAGGCTCCTAAGTAAGGAGTCTTTGCTCGCTTCCTCTCAATTAGGGTATTGCATTGGAGTAAACTTAAGTACACCCTATAGTCGTGCTTTGTCTTTGTAAGTGACCATGCAACGAAATGAAAAACAACCATCAACACTACATTAAGGAAACTGTAAGGGTTAACCCAATTTAAATGATTATTTACCCTAATTTAGAACTACACTTAGAACAATTTGAAAACCTTTTGTAGAACTTTTATGTTACCCTTTCTTCTATTGAACTAACATAAACATATTTCATAGGATTTCTGTAATTACTTGGGGAATAGCAAGCACTCCACAACCCAAGTATTGTGACACTATTAAATCAACCCTTACTGGACATAGCTATCTTCTCTTATCCATTATCTACTATGCTAGTTTGCCCCTTCTCTTTATCCTTCTCCACCAACACTTCTTTAGAGAGACTAACCACTTGTTGCTACATTGCTTAAACCTGCTCACCATCTTTCTTGTACATCTTTATAAATTCTTCAAATTGTTGTTATAGTTACTGATGTTTTCTGGTATATCTAGCTCCGATACCAAATTGTTATAAGATTTCCCTTGGATTCTTGTGTTAAGTATATTAACCATAATATTAAGCTCGAAAATAAGTTCAGGATTTTCTCCTCCCATATTTCCCTATGATGAAGGATGAATAATGGGTTTCGAGCTTGTTAGAGAGAACCCATCAATCTCTGGTCATTAAACCACAGTTTTGACAACAAAAAAAACATTTCATTAATAGAGCCAAGGCTATATTTGTTCCTAACTTATAGGCAGTTACACATTAACGGCCATCCTATTCCCATGATTTTAGCACCCCAAACCCTTCATAGTACACCACTACTTGTGAGTAACGGCCCCACACCCCTTACCATTAGCCATAGGCATGCCCAGCCCCAACACTTTGATAGATTTAAACAATAACATTAACGAACCTATTGTAGCAAGGACCACAACATACACACATTAACAATAACAAAACAACCAACTTTAGATGCACAACACCACAAACTAGCTAGCAACATATAATATAAACAATAAATCAAAATAAAATAAGGCACAAGAGTGATCTTATGGGTGTAATGCTCTACATTACGTGTAACAGAAAACATGTGAAAGCAAAATAATTAAAGACAAATCTTAGGAAAGAATACATCATAAAAACAAGAAATTAAATGGGATAAGGAAGGGTACATAATACATTTAGTATTCATCTTTGTGTGGTGGTTTTGACCTAAGGTTGTTCCTATCTCGTGGCCAGTAGATGGAGTTACAAGATTGGGACTTCTAGCCGTAACACCTGTATCAACATTTAATAACAATCAACATCAGCAATTAATGGCATTATGAAGGAGTTTTATATGAATACGGGCTTTTTTTGAAAAATATTACAAAAAAGGGATCATTTAATAAAAAATTATGAATATAGTATACTAAAGTTGCATATACTGAAGGTACATATATTGAAGGCGCATCAAGTGAATGCACCTTTAGAATCTTATGATTTTTACACTAATATGTTTTCACATCATTGAGTGGTGCTTTCTGAACCGTATCGTCCAACAGTTTGGAGGATATCGGTACGTTCCATAGGAGGTCGACACCTCAGAGCAACTAACTCCACTAGCTAGACCTTAGGGGTAAGACGGATGTTGATTATGTTGACTAGATCAACATACACTCTTCCTATATCCAAGCTTGGGGACAAAGATATGAATTCTTAGTTACATCCAAGGTCCTCGAGGGGTCGATGAGAGCTACTGGCCGTAATATAGACAGATCACCTGGCATTATATTACACACCATAAAGCTGCCATTGGTCAATTGTTACGTACATTTAAAATCGTCTATTATTTTATTTTTCACTCGTTTATACTTGCTATCATATATACAACATCCGTTTTCTTTACTTATTTCAGGTAGACTTACTTAAGAGTGTTAAACTAATACTTGATTATTCTATAGTATTGGGTATTGTTGATGGGGCACTTAACTTTGTTGAGCAGGATACTGACCTTATCCTCTACTTACAGTAAGGGGGCATACATGAGCCACCGCATATGGACCATAGTGAGGATCAGGAACCACCTGCTGATGAGGAGATGCTAGCTCCTTGTGCACTACCTAAGGGTAAAGTCAGAGTTCAAGGAGGTAGGGCTTGAGTGTTATGTCATCAGGCAAACCTCGATGATGATAGCTCACCACATGTTCATCATTTCGTAGGCTTAGGGCATATCAATGGAGGATACAACACACATCCTAGGTCGAGTGTTGCCTCCACTTCGGGAGCTAAATCTAGCTCCAGGCCTGGATTTAGTGCATAAATGACTCCTAAGTTCCAGCAACATTTTGACCTCGCTACTCTACCAGCTCCTCAAAAGCGACATTCTACTCCCACACAGTCATCCATGGGTGAGGGTGTCACTTAGCTGCATTTGAGCCATCTAGCCGACCCAATTCCTCCTAGGGAACTTGAACTCAACGATCCATCATTTGAGCCTACTTAGGCATTCACTTCTTTCCCGTACTGTAAGGACCTTCATACGGTGTAGGCATTGGTAGATATGTTTAGTTTATTGTTTTTATTTTCTTCCTTATTTTTTCATTGTATTAATCTTGTCATTGACTCTTTATAACTTTTCTGTATATACTAATTATTCGAAATACATTTCACTTTTCATCATATGTTACATTCAATGTATTGTTTATTTATCCTAATTTTACAATTTATAATTAATTTTTCTTCTATTCAACTCGTATGGTCATTGGATGATCATCCCATGCGCTTATTTCTTCCCCACTTATCATATTTGTTGAGGTATTTTGCCAATTGTGATTTTATGTAATCGATTATTATATCAAACTTTCTATTTAATTTGCAAGTTAAGAATTGGAAGAAAATTACTTTATTGTTTCGACCGAGAGGAAATTAGCAAGGTTAGTAGGAAGTGATACTAAAAGTATATCAAACTTTCCATTCAATTTACAAGTTAAGGGTTGGAAGAACATTACTTTAGTAAGGGTGGTAGAAAGTGATATAAAAAACGTATCCACTGCATGTACCTTTACACATCTTTAGTGTAAAAATCATAAGATACTGAAGGTGTATTCACTTAATACGCCTTTAATATACTATATTCGTAATTTTGTTTTTTTAAATGAGCCCTTTTTTGTAATATTTATCAGAAAAAGCCCGTATTCATATGAAACTCCTCCACAATGCCATTAATTGCTAATGTTGATTGTTATTAAATGTTGATACAGGTGTTATGGCTAGAAGTCCTTGTCTTGTAACTCCATCTACTTCCCACGAGACAAGAATAACCTTAGGCCAAAACCACCACACAAAGATGAATACTAAACGTATTGTGTACCCTTCCTTATCCCATTTAATTTCTCGTTTTTATGATGTATTCTTTCCTAAGATTTGTCTTCAATTATTTTGCTTTCACATGTTTTCTGTTACACGTAAAGTGGAGCATCACACCCATAAGATCACTCTTGTGCCTTATTTTATTTTGATTTATTGTTTATATTATATGTTGCCAGCTAGTTTGTGGTGTTGTGCATCCAAAGTTGGTTGTTTTGTTATTGTTAATATGTGTATGTTGTTTGTTGTGGTCCTTTCTACAATAGGTTCGTTAATGTTATTGTTTGAATCTGTTAAAGTGTTGGGGCTGGGCATGCCTATGGCTAATGGTAGGGGGTGTGGGGCAGTTACTCATAAGTAGTAGAGTACTATGAGGGGTTTGGGGTGCTAAAATCATGGGAATGGGATGGGCGTTAATGTGTAACTGCCTATAAGTTAGGAACAAATATAGCCTTGGCTCTATTAATGAAATATTTTTTTGTTGTCAAAATTGTGGTTTAATGACCAAAGATGATGGGTTCTCTCTAACGCACCCAAAACCCATTATTCATCCTTCATCATAGGGAAACATGGGAGGAGAAAATCTTGAACTTATTTTTGAGCTTGATATTGTGGTTAATATACCTAACACAAGAATCCAAGGGAAATCTTGTAACAATTTGGTATTAGAGCTATATATGGAAAGATAAAGACTGATAGTAGAGTCGGGAAAAGGAATGTATAGCATGTGTTAAGGGTTTGAGAGTGAGTAATATCAACAAAAGAGTACTCCACTTTCATCGCATGGTGGAAATCCCTAAGATTGAACTGACTTCCTCTATCTTCATTAAGATTATACGCAATTCTAATTTGAGTGATTAGTTTTACATTCGAATCAACTTCTTTCCAACCGTAACAATTCAATTCAAAAGAATCAAACAACTTAAACCTCATGTGAAGAGGTGGCATGATTGTAAAACACGTAACGGAGTTCGATTCGATCTGTGAGAGACTATGATGGCAAAGTGGCATAGTAGTTGGCTAGTTCCAATAAGCACTTCAAATTATAGGAAAAATCATACAGATTGGTGAATCAATGGGATTAGAGACTAGTAATCATGTGTATAGAAAGAAAAAGTGAAGGTCGTGAGAGATATTACCTTTTTTAAGTCTTCTAGTAAGGAAGGTGTGAGAAGAGCAAATCCACTACAAAGCACAGAGCTATCGTCTCCTTTTCTGTTATGGAGAGAAAGTGAGAGGGAGCTTTGGCACGCAAAGTTTTGGTTTTGTGTGCTTATTTAGATTTTCATGTTTCGATTTATATGCTACAAATGGCCATGAACTCGAAATGAGATTGGTCTGCATGGATATACAGTTCTAGAAATTGTAATTGTAATTGCAATTGCAATTCACAAGCTTATTCCTCAATCATCGGATACAACCATATATGAGTTAAACTACTCACGACCCATTCAAATTTGATTTGGTGATGACTTGATTAGTAAATAAGTGAAGCTTAACGAGATCGAACTCAAAACAAAGTTCGCTTATAAAAATGAATTGAACTTGAGCACTAATATAAACTTTTGAGCCTATTCAGTTTAGGCTCATGAGCTTAATCACTTAGACTTATGAGCTTAAACACTTAGGCTCAAGAAAAGACTTATTCATACCAGTGTTGTCAGACTTGATTGACCCATCTCGTTTAATCCAATTGAATCTTACCTCTTTATAAAACCTGTTAGAGTCATCTTTTTTATTCTTATTGATAATAATCTCGGTTCGACCAATTAATCCAACTAATCTAACTCAGTTCCTATAAAAATCTACTAGGTTTTTCTAAGTTAAAATATATATATATATTTTTTATATTTTCTAAAGAATGTACCAATTTGCTAAAGAAATTAATGTAGATAAAAAAAATAGATTGTAAAAAGTTCTCAACTTTTAATTCTAAAAAATATTGATAATTTTAATTATGTTATAAATAAATATGAATAATATTACAATATTTTTATTGACCGCAATTTAATCCCAATTCAACTTTGATTGACCCTCTTAACCTTATAACCCCTTCTTACTCTTGCGTTAACCTTCCAATCTAGGTTTGACAATGTTGGTTTATATTAGTGAGTAGGTTTATAAGCTTTATATCTATTGTAAATATTATTTATATATATTATTAAAATCTTAAAGCTAATATATAATATATATAAATATATATGTTATGAAGTAATATATAATATATAATATATAATATATAATATAATCGTTAATCACTATTCATTAATCTATTTATTTATATATTTCTTCATTTTATATATTTAAGTTTATAAGCAAGCTTGATAAAACTTGTTTTAAACTTGATTTGATTCAAGTTCAATTACTAAATGTTAAGTTGGAGCTCAATATGAAACTCCTTTATTTAAGTGAATCAAGCTTTAATTTGCAGGCTAAATAATGGTTTAGATCAAATTCAAACTAAATAATTTTTAAATAAGTCTAGCTCAAGCTCGAACCTAAGATAAAGTCATCAAAAGATTAACTTAATTCTGCTCAACTTCTTTATACACCAACTGTACTATGTTAGACACATTTTTGAAATAAAAAGTTTTCATGTGGATAAATATATTTAATAAATGTTAAAATTTAATTAACTTTTAATTATTTTATAAAAATAAAAAGGGCATATTAGTATTTTTTTTATTATATTGTAATTTTATATTGTAATTAATGAAATAAAATAAATATTAGAGTAATTAATCTTTACAATAAAAATATGTATATAAAATAATCATTGGAATCTATATTTCTAATGCATTCTTGGTAATAATCATTTTTAAAACAAAATTTTTCATTCTTCATTTATTTTATTTCAAAAAGTAAGATTTGATTGTTTAAGTGAAAATCTAGAGTTAGATATCAAGTTTAACCCTACTTATGGCTTCTAGTGTTTGAAAAACAATGTTTTTTTTTTTAATTTACAACTCTCAAAGTATGTTACCGGAAAAAAAAAAAAAAACTCTTAAAGTAATATTGGTCCGGCAAAATCTATTTTATAAAAAAATGAGTTGTCTGTATAATTTACAAGGTGTACGGATGATTGGTTAATTTAATTATTTTATTTTTTTTCCCTCTCTGAGTCCCTCACTCGCGAAACAAGGTACAAACCGTGCCGCTTTTGTTATTTGTTACTTTTCCCTTCAAAGTCACGAGCAGTACAACGCAGGACAGCTGGAGTAATGCTTTCGGTGTTGCACTTCATTCCCAAAAGGGTCTCCGCAACCAGCCGATCGTTTAGATCGGAGGCTGCACTGGAAGCTATAGCCAGAGCACGAGAAGAGAATGTAAGGAACATCGCTCTGTATAATTACCCATCCTTCTCCGGCGCTTTCTCTGCTCTCTTCGCTCACATATTCCACCGTCGCTTCAACATCCCTTGCCTCATCTTGCCTTTCTCTTCCGTCGAACCTCTCCGGTCTCTCTCTCTCTCTCTCTCTCTCTATATATATATATATATATATATATCAAATTATTGCCTTGATTCTTTTTTTTTTTTCCTGTTGCCATTATGAATTTGCAGAAAATGTCAGGGTTTAGTATTTTTTTTGAGTTATTTTTTTCGCAGTAGTCAATACGACTAATCAGAAGAGAAATGAAAATGGAGATTACCAAATTCCATTTAACGAGGAAACATTTGCTTGTCAAAAATAATTTTACGAAACGGTATGAAAGCATATAAGTTTGTTGACAATTTCTGTAGAAAGCTTCATGATTTTTTGTGGAAAAAGAAAAAAAAAAAACGACTCTAATCTGTGCTTGAATAGTTGGAAATGGATAAAAATGAGAGGAAATAGAGAGAAGTTTTATGTTTTCTAAATTAAATATGGAGCCAAAATGTGTGGAAGTCTGGAGGAAATTTTGGAAATATTTTCATTTTGGAGCTTGGTTCGTTATTCTTTCAAACTGGACAGAAATGATTGCAAATGGTGGGAATGAGAGTAAGATTGCAAGGCAACCTTTATGTATACTAAAATAAATTGGGGTAATTTTGTCAAATAAACCCTTCATTTCTTTTCATTTGCTTCTCAATAGCACACAAGGGAAAAGGAAATATATCTATTCATTTCCTTCAGTTTCCTTACACCATCAACTAACAAGAAATGGAAACTGTGCTTCTCTTATAGGCTTGTATCTCTCTACTTCCACTTATTTCTGCCCATTCCTCCTATCCTAGAAACTGCTAAAATATTTAAAAAAAAAAAGGACCTGTTTTAACTAGACCTGTTTTAACTAACTTATAGAAAGAATATTGGTGTGTTCTGTTTAACCTGCAGGATTGAAGATCTGCTGATTGATGGGTTAGAGAAATGCTATCTTCTCGATTTTCTCGGTCCTAAGGGATTTGCTGTGGAACTTTGTCAGCGAACTTCGTGCAAGTAGTAACAAATTTCGGATTTTCTGCATCTTTTATAAATTTATTGTTTTAATTGATTTAATGGATCTTCCTGCAAATCTTTTTCTTTATCTATATAGTCACCTATATATATATGAACCATGTACAATTGGATTCCAACTCAGCACCTTTTGAGATTTTGTGAAGAATTGTTCATGTAGCTCTAGTACTACTGTTTTTATTTGCTGGTAGAGTTCTAGAAATTTTAGTTATCATAACACTTTGATATATAATTAGGGTAAGAGCATTTGAACACCGAAGATCAATGCTTTCTTGTGTTCCTGCAAAGGAAGACTGTTTGGAGAATCTTCTTGTTCATTATGATACAGAGAAGAGTAGTTCCATGGAGGTCTATGATTACTTCTCTGCTGAACTTGCCAATGCCAGTTCCATCAATGTAAGCTCAATTGGACATGTTATTAATCTGAAGATGCATTACTGATAACTGAAGTACTGCAATCTCCTTGGAAGCAGGGGTCTGCAAGTCTTTTAGAACCAGAGGACAAAGGTCGTGTGGAAAGGATTCTCATGTACATTGAGGATGGGGATCTTCGTCGATGGAGCTTTCCAGATACCAGGTTATTCAACATTGGATTGCAGGATTGGCGCTCAAAGTTGAATTGCATATCTAATCCATTCATCTTTAAACAGGTTTGTACCTCCAACTAAGTCTCCTGGTTAATTATGTGAAGCTTAGCATTGGGATGCCTAGGCAGCAACATTAAGCTGATTTCAGAGTCCCTGCATGTTCACATTTTACATGTATTATCATATATATGCTCCTTCAATATCCCTTATATGATTTCAAACTGTTACTTCCAGTTTTTCTTTTAACAATAGATCAATATGACCTTTGGATTTTCCTTGTTAAAGAATTTCACATTAGTGCAATATAGAAAGAATTGTCATACTCAATGGTGGTTCTATTTCTTGCAACTCTTTAAGTATTTAGGGTTTTTCAAACATTTAAAATATTTTGGCATTCAACTGGAGCCTACCCTTGAAATAAGTGGTTCATATGGTAATTAGGATGACAAAAATATAAGAAACCCATAGATCATCACAGAAGAAGTAAAAGAATTCATATTTCCTGTATTAGCCATACATGTATATATTTATTGTATGTATTTGTTGCAAAATGCTTCTCTCTGATCCTTAACATATTTGTAAGACCTGAAAAATGAGAGAGATTTTCTTGGTTAGTCGGTTATTTCTAAGATAGTAACTTCTACTTATCATCTCTACCGAAACACTTACTCTCTTTTGTTAAAAGTTCAATCTTCTCTTCCATCACTTTGCTTCTTGCTTTTAGTATATCTTCTGCGCAATCTCTTACTCGATGCTTATATCTCTTGAATGGTCCAATTTGTTGTTCTCTGGAAGCTATTGAAGATGAGTCCTGAGGATTTAATTGCAAAAGGAAATAGTCGTGTCTCATTAATGAAGAATTCTTCCTCTACATTTCTGGATAAGGTCTTCAAAGTTCATTTGGGCAGAGGATTTTATGGAGAGTGTTTGGTAATTTTTAACCTTTCATATTTCTTCCAAATTTCTCACTCGCAGTTGTGTATAGCTTGTAAGTCTCCTACTTATTTGAGGAAAAAATTTGGCATCCATATAACTCTAACCTTGAAATTCAGGGTGTCAGGGTAGACGGGAATGCTCACTTAAGTGATGAACTTGGCAAGCAACTTAGTTTAAAAAGTGCTGCATCTGGTTTGAGGTACTCCAATCTTTTTCTTTTTTATGCCAACAGGAAGTATACATGGAAAAAAATTGAAAAATGAAGAAAGAAGAAATAAACTTAGTATTAGTTATCCAGAAGAATAAAAACAAGAAACTTAGTATTATGCAGGAAGGCCGAATATCTGGCAGAGCAATGGGGATGAGGCCCTTATTCAGACAAGATAGGAAGATCCCATGTCAATTGGGGAATATCACATGATTTTTGAACTAACAATTTATTTTACATGACTAGTTGACTTATAAGATTCTTTGAGAGAAACTTCTGAGAAGTCTATGTCTGGACACATGAAATGAGTGAAGATTATGCTCCTTGCTAGGGCCTTAATGTGGTTGAATGAAGCTTCAAGATCGTATTCATTTAATCGACTTTGGATGATTTGACTTAGGATTATATGGACATTATCTTATAGTTTAAAAAAAAACAAAAAGTGGCCTTTTTAGGAAGGAAAATTGGGAAAACAGAAAAGATGAGAATTGCTGAAACAAATGGGTGGTGAGCAAGGTACTGCATGGTGTATGTCCTTATCCATTATGACTCAAGGTTCCTCATCATTGATTTTATTGGTTAGTACACTTGACAGGAAGATAATGCCTTTTTAGGAAGGAAAATTGGGAAAACAGAAAAGATGAGAATTGCTGAAACAAATGGGTAGTGAGCAAGGTACTGCATGGTGTATGTCCTTATCCATTATGACTCAAGGTTCCTCATCATTGATTTTATTGGTTAGTACACTTGACAGGAAGATAATGTTTTTGGTTTGGACTTAGGATGATTTCTATCAGTTTGTTCTGATAGTCATTCATGATAAATTGGAGTTCTATATCTACAATCTTGTTTGGCTACTATGCCAAAGCATTTATCTTGTAAAATCAAGATAGCATAACATTTGTGTACATCACCCAAAAATTAATATTTATGTAAATTGTAGGCCGATAGGAGCAGTTATATATATGCAACGAGGTAATCTTAAGATGTGTTTGAGGAGTACAGATGAAGCCACAGATACTTCTGAAATTGCAAAGGTTGACATCTTTGCTGATGTTCTGTCATCAATATGACCAGTTTATTTACACATGACAATTTTAAAAGATATATGTGCAGGCATATGGTGGAGGGGGAACGCCAAGTTCTAGTTCCTTCATTATAAGGATGGACGAGTACAACCATTGGCTGGCTGTGAATACATCATGACTCATGAGTAAATAAGGTATTGTGCATACTTATATACATACATATATGTGTATGTATACACACACATAGAGAGAGAGAGAGAGAGAGAGAGAGAGAGAGAAAGAGAGAGAGAAGTAGACAGCTGCTTCACTTATCAATGATGGTCTTTGTTTACTGTCAAATTGCCCCTGTTATCAACTTTTGTTCAACAAACTTGCCAACACTGTTAAGTGCATCAATTCTGTGAATGTTGTGAACTTAAGCTCCAGTTGACAGTGCTGCATGCAATTGATATAAACATGAATTCACTCTTGATTGCCTGATTAATTTATATTGAAATTCTTCTTTTGAATATAGTTCTTGTATTGCTTTATGGGCTGCATATCTAATAATCATAAAAGAATTTACAGGCAATATTCTTGTCTACTCAAGTTGACAGCATTTCGTGCATATTGCAAGAATCCACTCTTGTTTGCCTGTTTAATGCATATCGAACTGCTTCTATCAAATATTATTTTTGTGTTGATTTATGGGTTGCAGATCCAATAAATCATAGAAGATCTTACAGGCATTAATTCTCTAAACAATGACCCACCACAGAAAAGTTGAAAAAGTGTAAAGATATGGACAATTCTGACTTCTAAGGTGCTTTGATTACTCCGGAGGGATCTAAAGCTAGACTACTTTTGAGGACATGATGTAGTGAGGATAGTGGCCATGAAATTGGATACATATAAGGGGGAAAGGGATAAAAGAAGGGCGAGGATAGATGCCCCATTAAATAATGATAGTACATATAATAGTGATATCTAAAATAGGGTGGTGGAGGAGATTCTTCATTTTCCCTTTATTATTATAAGGATAAGAAAGATGAGTATGGTCAATCTGTCTGCTTCGCCATGAACTTGTCCTGAATATATCAAGTTGACGAATTGCATTGGAAACATTTGCTATTTTGCTGTTTGTATCACAAATTGTAGTGAAGTTTGTAGCTCTTCTCATACACGTCTTTGTTTTGGTGGGGGAATATTTTGTTAGGCTTTCTTTTGATTCTTTATCTACATCCTGCCTAGCTCTCATTGGGTGCTTTTCTTACCTATAATATTTTCCTTTTTTCATTACACAAACTGCATATGATGCATTTACATCCCTTGCCCTCATAGCTATCAAAATGCATCTATCATTTTTTTTTAAACACCAAAGGTGTAAATGTTACATCTCAAATTTAGAGAATGCTACAATTACTACTTCAATGGGCATCCATCCACTGATATTCCTTTGGCTGTTGGACAACTTGCTAACTCACAATGTTCTCCATTTGTTCCCCACCAAGATATCGTTTTTTCCTCAAGACCCACTGAGAAGTATAGGAGCACAGCCATAAACGCCACTCCTGCATCTAGTGCTGCAGAAAGGACATAATTGTACCTCTGCCACCACCGTTTTCGATACCGGAATACAAAGAAGTTGAAAATTGTTCCAACTAGGATCCATGCATTGTAGTTTATTGGAGTAGCTGGTGGCATCATTCCTGTTGACCCTAGTAAGACCGGAAGATTAATTAGAGGAATCCAAGTCTGGTTGGGGAATGCCTTGTGCAGCAACCACACAATTATTGGTCCCACTGCACCTCCAAGGAAAAACCAATTCATGGCTTGATAATTTCCACGAGTTCCAAAGATTCTTTTAGGTCCCACCAGCCCCCATATAACAGATGCATCAAAGAAAACTCTGTCACCAGGACATGTCCAAGGACTGTCTGGTGGAAGGAGATTATCTTGGCATATGTTGGTTACAGAGTTAAGCAACCACCATGCCACTGCAATGTTGATTGTTCCAGCAAGAATGGTTCCTATAAACTGTGGAAAAACATGCAAGTATGATTAGTTACGGATATCATTAGTTACTTAAAAAGAGAAGAATGAATACCAAGCTTGGGTTTTTTACTGTATCTATTTTGCAGTAAGGGCTTCAGTTCTTCAATTTGGAAGTCATGATAGTTGTTTGTATGAGAAAAAAAGGAGAGTCAGGGAATGTTTCTGACTATAGTTACAGTGTGTGCTAGCTGTTTCCTGCTGATATGGGTCTGCTGACGTTGGAATATGGGGTAATACTGAATATAGTGAATATGATTTTTACGTATATCTTCAGGTTTTATTACCCAGATGGATGTATATTTGAATGTGTAGCCATTCCACATGTTGCTCTTTTGTCTTTTTACTTTTTTGTTTTTTTCCTTTCATTTTTTATGATTATAGATAAGAAGAATCCGATATTGGATAATGTACCTGAACTAAGAACATTGACCTTGGGGGTATCTTCATATAATGTCCCAGCTTGAAATCATTGAGGAAGGATACTGCTTGAGCCATGCTCATATAACCATAGGTTTTGAAGCACACGTTGGCTATTGGCCTTCCAGGATATATGACACCCATGATATACTCTGTGATAATGTTCAACCCTGGTGTCTGAAGGGTGAATGACTTGCTAGGTTAGTAGATATGAAAGTGCTGGAATGCTAACTGCAAATGCTCAGCCTAGCATAAATTGGCCAACTATTGAGGGAAATATTTTAATGAGAAAAGCTATCAACCTGATTTGTTGTCGCCGTAATAATGCTGAGTGGAAGGGTGAACACAAAAGCCATTGCACTTGCGAAGAGGAGTCCCCACCAGGGCATCTGAACCTGATCCTTCAAGAAGATGCAAAGTGCAAGAGCTATAGCTAGAGTTACAATAAGCATTGAGTGGAACCACCAGGCAGGTATGTCTTTGTATTGTCGCATCAGTTTCGTGTGGATATCTTCTTTTCCTTTGTGAGAAGCATGGTAGCGCCCAATAATTTCTCTAATCAAATGCAAGCAATTCATTTATAGCTTTTAAAAGTTTCTTCCATGAACATTTTCTGCCTAAAATGGAAATTGATACTTGTTTTTTCCTATATATTTGAAAAGTCAATTGGCTTTTTTCCAGCTGTGAGAATCACACTGGACACTGAAACAAATAGGAAAATTGGAAGGCAATGCACTTATAGCATGTGGGTAGAATTATAAGAGCAATCTAAATCTTTCATGGGAAAAAATTAAAATTTGATCAGAATTCAGAGAAGAATATTATACAGTATGCAGAAACAATTCCTGCTAGTGACTGAATACATGTTATGGAGGCATGTTTGCATTCTAGCAGAATTTGTTTATATTCTAAGTTACTTCTTTCCTACCTATATAGAGAGAAAAGTCATGATCTGGATGATTCAACATTATGAGCATGTAATGATACAAATGTTATGATAAGAATAATACCTTCCATAAAATAGAGCTACATGAGTAAGCGTGGAGGCAATGGTGGCAAACCCAAACCCATATGTGAGTGAAAAAAACGTGCTCAAATGAATTCGTCCTTGCTCCTCATATTTTGGTATATCTAACTCGAACTTGTCATTGACAATAGCTGTTATGTTGTATATTTGACCTTGTGCAGTGAACAAGTGTGAGCTAAAAATGGGGAATTTGTTGGCGCCATACAGGTTAAATCCCCAATAAGCTATGGGGATTGCAATGTAGACAATCAATGTGTATCCGACAAAAACATTGACAATGGCAAAAAAGGGCGAGACGAGGGGGCTGAGCAAGAAGGATGCTACTGCTGTCCAGTCAAGTGTGAAGGCTCCAAGGCCTAGACCTTGCATCCCAGACCCAATTTGCTGAGCTGTGACTGACTTGGAGAAGATCCAGCAAATCCATGAGATGTTTGTTAGTGTAGGGAAAAGGTATCCTGGAACAGCATACCATGCGAAACTGCAAAACAATACAATGAGGAAGAACTTTGCCCTCGACATGCGCTGCTCTTCTTTTTCATGCAATGCCCTGCACGGAGAAATCGTACTCATAAATTGTAAGACAATGGCCTGATCGAAATTTTGGTTTTTCAGGTTTGTTCTGAAATGCACTTGAACGACGCAAGCATGTTTTACTTCAAGAAATGTTGTGGTCTCTGGTTGACTATGAATGCTAAAAGGAGCATTTGAAATGCTCATAACACAGACAATAAAGAGACGTAAAAATGCAGCTATATTTGGAGAAACGAGAGATCATTATAGAATTATTAAACATGGATAAGGTTGATGTCAAAAGTGAGTAGCGAGTGATTTTAAGCATTGAGATAATTTTACAATATAAAGTATTTTAGGTAAATTTATAAATGTAATAATTGAGGATCCGTATCCATAGAATAATCTCAATGCAGCAAAATGAGTTATATTTTTATTTGTTTCCACTTTCTTAACCACACTTTATAATTATTTCAAATATCGCATGTTAACTGTAGGGGGAGTATGCATGTGCATGTCAGCAGACTAAATGGAGACACATCCATATTATACTTGTGGTTATTGGCATAAGGTAAATGTGGATACAGTGATCTAATATCTGCCCATAAATCACTTTAAATTACATAGGAATGCAGTTAAGGTTAGTTTATCAATACAATCAAGCTTTTTCTTTTTCTTTTTTCTTTTTAACATTTGTTTATTAAGATTTGTTCAATGTTATCTAATTCTATTTTAATCGATGATTATATTATAAAGAATATAATAAATATTTTTATCGACCTTGATTGGATCTTGGTTTGATAATTGACCTCTTCTTATTCTTATTCAGAGACAAAGACTCGTATGGTTCTAATTTTTGGCTGTTTCAATCTGAATCCTCCCACCCTAGTGAATTAAATCGCAAAAATTTTTCTTCGGTTTAGCATGAGTTTTTTCGAAACAGATTTAATAATGGAGTCGTATGTGCAATTCATAACTTGATTTTATTGAAAAATGACCCTTAGAATTTTAGAAGAAAATTTAGCAACCCGCCCATAAATTCATTATTTTTTAACCCGTTTTACATCTTTTGGCAAAGCTAGATCCTCGAGGAAGAATTTTCATGCCCTGTACGTATGAGCTGAGCAAATCTGCCTAGTGATGAAATTACTAGCCTCCCCGATTTTCTTTAATCCCCATGGTGGTCCATGTCTCATATTTTGGCAAGAGAAGGGGACCAATCTGGACGCACGCTGTGGCTTTTCCACGTGAGTTGAAAGGAATCTCCGCGATACGATAATTAAATTATAAATAAATATGGTCGGAGTAGGATGAGAGAGTCATCCAAAACGGAAACCACAAGACCGCATATTCCGTGTCCAAAGCACAGTGACAATAGGATAGGGAATTCAATTTGGTTAAGTATGCGTCTCATTAAATGGGTTCAGCGCCTCAATTTATAATACAATCTATCTGTTTATCGTATCTATAAACCTAAACATGTAACCTCATGCTTTTGATAATTATGTTTTTTATTTGCGTTGTACTCATTTACCAAATAAAAAATTTATCCAACAATGACATAAAATCATCGATTTAATCCATCTTCTTATTTTTTTAGGATATAAGTTATTATTTCCAAACTCAGTGAATATACCAAACCATCTATCATTGATAATTTCATCCTTAAAATCCATGTAAAGAAGATAACATTTATACCAATGGTATTATAAATCTTTACTATTAATGATTAGACTTGTGCAAGGACCTCTTTTTAATTATGAACGGGCTCGACTTGAAAGTAGTTGAGCTTGAATCGCCTCTCAAACTGTCAGGTCCTAAGAGCTTAAGCGATTCAAAGGATAAGAACCACTCGAACAGACTAACCATTGAATTTGGGGTTGACCCGACTGGTTCGCTTTCTTAAAAAGAGAGAGAGAAAAGAGGTTATTAAGTTGGAAAAAAAATTAAATAATATTTATTATGTCATAATATATCAAAACTACTTTCTTTACGATAATAAATAATAATTTTCTAAAAATAATATCATTAAATTAATGACAAATAATTAATCATAAATTGATTATGTGTTAAGGATGGATGAATGGATGAAAAATTCAATTTAAGTTAATATAATTATTTTTTTTATAAAATTTATCAAATATTAAAGACTTAAATATGAATATCGATAAGGCACTTTGGACATAAACCCCTCAAACTTGATTGGATTTGACTCGTCTCGTAACTTAGGGCACATTATTGTCGACTTGAGCTCTAGGCTTGAATGAACTAAGCCTAGTGAGCCTTGTAATAGTTAAATTGCACAAGATAAGAATGAAATAGTCACGTCTTGAATAAACGATACACATTAGGTACAAAAACTCTACTCTCCTGTACTTGTGAAAGAAGATCTCTTCCACCAACTGACCTCCAATTGTCAACTCCACTCTACTATAAATACCAGGTTGCTATCCAATGGTAAACCTCTTTGTACTCTGTATACTAAGCTAGCATATTACCTTTAAGCATTCTATATTCACAAGAGTCAACTAATAACTTAAGTATTGGAATGGCTACGTCGGAAAACCCCTCAGCATCCCCTCATTATATATTGTTCTGTATGCTCATTACGTGCAGACAAACAGCTAAACTGAACTTATGAACAAAACTATTGGTATCCTCCTATTGGGAAGAATTTGCATGATTGGGATTTATGCCTACCCATTATTGAATTTGACTACAATTGTTCGATTCACAGCTTGATTGGAACATCATCTTTTGAGGTCATTTATGGACTTAACATAAACTTACTCTTAAATTTAATTAGCAGTCTGATTGTACAAGAGAAAAGTCAATCTAGCCTACAATGTGTTGAGTTATTTTAAAAGTTACATAAGAAAATTGCCGAACAATTAGCTAAGATTGTGGCTCAACAGAAGGAAGCAAGAAGTCGAGGAAGGAGACGGGTTATTTATATCCCTAGAGACCTTGTTTGGATCCGTCTTAGCAAGGAATGCTTTCCCAACAGAAGGATAAACAAACTATCTTCCACAATAGATGCCTTACAAGATCCTTAAACGCATTAATGATAACGCATATGAGATTGAACTACTCGAAGGGTACAGCATGTCAACCACATTCAACGTTATTGACCTGACGCCTTATGTGCCAAATGATGACGAAAACCATGATTTAAGGGCAAATCTCCAATAACCCCGAAGAGTTGATGGGTTGCTAACCATTGGCCTAATTGCTCAAGCACACCTCAAAGACCTCTAGTTTCTCACTCGACGGATTCTCTCTCGTCAATCGATCGAAGATGAGAAACGGTATACTGAAGGAAGATGGTTGAACTCTTTGAAAGCTCTGAGTAGTTGTTATGTGCTATGTTTGTTATCCTGTGCTAATGCTGACTATCCTCTGACTGAAAGCTCTATGCCGAGTGATTGAACGTTCATTTGTCGAAAGCCTACTACTGAGTAAAGAGATCTATCTCCCTAATCGAGTATTTCTCTCTTGACATCTCCTTCACTTCTCGACGTCTATCTCTACACGTCTTGATTCTTCCTACCTATTATGCTTAGAGAATCCTAACACGAAACCAATGTCGCGCTACCACCTGTCCGTTTCATTTGACATTATACTATTTTTCCCTTTCTGTCTTTTGTCCCTTTTACCCTTTATATGTATTAGGAATCCTCTTTTTATATATCCCATTTTGTAATTTCTTTATTTGTATTGTTACCTTAGAAACTTACTATAAATAGTTCATTCTCTTTATAAGCTGAAATCATAATTTTACAGATAGACATTTAATATTTTGTTTTTGTGAGACGACTTTCTCTAAGTTCATTTTTCATATACTCTTATTTAATCTTATCAAGTAGCTTAGAATTAATAACGGATGGACCTTGACATCAACTTGTATGTCATATTAAGTAAAGTGTTAAGTTGTGTTGTGTTCATTGGTGTGTCATATCCTCCGGGCAGCTTCATCTCAACTACTTTAGTTAGTTCGTAATCCTATTCATTCTCCTTTCTTTCATATTTTGAAGGACCCATTTACTCCAACCCTGTTACGATAAGTCTTAGTGATAACTAAACTCCTAAGCACATTAAGGTCGCCCACTGTACTTCTACGGGCGAGACCCCCTTCCGCCTTACTTTCAAGTCGAAAGTGGTCCTCCCAATCGAACTTAAACTTCCTAACATTCAAACTCGAAGTTTCAACTCTACCCTTGATGACTCACTACTGCAAGCGAGCGTTGATACTATCGAGGAAATCAGAGACTCTGCTGTTGCTAAGGTAACCGCATACCAACATCGAGTCACCTCGGTATTATGATCAAAAGATCAGATACAAGGAGTTTAAGGTCAGTAACCTAATGCGTCGAAAATTAGAAACCACGAGTTTACACGAAAGGCAAGGTAAACTGACCCTTAATTGGGAAGACTCGATCAAAATCAAGGAGAGATTAAGTAATAAAGCATGCAAGTTAGAAAGATGGGATGGTGAGCTCATCCTACATACATGGAACGACGATAATTTCTAACTCTATTTTTATTACAATTTCATTATGTACAATTTTTCTTTCCATTGTGACAAAATAAAAGTTCTTTCTTAATTTATTGTCTACTTCTCTTTCTCTCTTCCTTTCTTTCTCTTACCTTATAAGCCTTTGAAGAGGCATATGGATAGTTAACTAGGGCAAGTCAGAATACTACTGACCCAAACCCCCTCGAGAAGCCTCGACTAGGAGAAACACTCATTGCATAAAGGAACTCCCCTTCACCAAGTAGGTCGAAACGCTACCGACCAAGTCCACTAAGGTAACCTCGGTAAGGAAAAACACTTCTTACACATAGGAACTCCCCTTCATTGGGCAAGTGGGATCGCTATTGACCAGGCCCCTCAAGGTAACCATGGCAAAAAGAAACACTCCTTGCACAGAGAAACTCCCCTTTACCGAGTAAGTCAGAACACCACCGACCTGGCCCGTTAGGGTAACCTCAACAAGAAGAAATATTTCTTACATAGAGGAACTCCCCTTCACGGAGTAGGTTGGAACACCATCGACCTAGTCTCCTAGGGCAACTTCAGCAAATAGAAATACCCTTTGCACAAAGGAACTCTCCTACACTGGACAGGTTGGAACGCCACTGACTTGAACCTTACTAGGGTAACCTCGGTAAGGGTCAACTCCCCTCAAGCAGAGGAATTCTCAAGTAAATATTCAAAGACGAACAAAGAACAGGAGAGGACATTTCGAAAACATTCATTTATTCATTCATTGATTGTTTAATTACAGAGTAAAGGCCGGCATCCCAGATCTAATTATATTAATTTCCAAAAAAGAAAAAAAGAAAAAGAGAACCTTACTATATCCTAGGATCAGCTAACTCCGGTAATTCAAAAAAATCCACGTCATCTATTTGTTCAGAGCACTAATTAGTTGATGCTTCAGGCAGCAGGCCCTGACTTAGAGCGGAGCCTGAGGAATGTGAACTAGGAGTTGCAAGAAGATCGCCCGCAAATGGATTGCCCATAAGAACAGCTTTAGGGGCAACCTCCTGCTGGGCTACTAAGGTACAAGTGGATGTAGAAGCTCCATTCCCAACCTTAATAGCAGAAGGAGTGCCTACAATCTCGATAGCCACTTAGGTAGCCTCCTCTTCATACGCTAGGGCTTCCCTCTTCTTGGTGAAGGTTAGGGAATCTAGGAAGTTGAGAAAGTTGAGATCAAGGTCTAAATAATGGGAGAGAACCTCCTTCCTTATGTAGCGTGCGAAGTCCATGGTCAGGTCTTCCGACTCGTCCAACTACTAATCGGTCTTTTGATAGTCCGCGATTGCCTTCTTAACGGTAGCATCATTGAGGAATTTACTGCTCTCCATCTTGGAGATGATCTCCTTTATCTCTAAAACCTTTCTTTACAGCTCCTAGATCTGGTGCTCTAACTCGACTTGCAAACTAGCTAGCTCCAACAAAGTAGCTCAACACCTTTGCACTTGAATGTTTTTGTCACCAGCTCAGTTTGCAGGTTAGCTACCAATGCCCTTAGTTTGACATTCTACTTTTCGAGTTGGGCCCTAGCTTTGCCCTCTTCATCTAACCTTCAAAAGAGACAAGCCTTCAGGTCCTTTGTCTTCTCAACCATCTTCTCAGCCTTACCCCTCTCTTGTTCTAAGTCCTTAAGCTTCACCCTTAGCCTCGCTACTTATACAATAAAGCGGCGTAGGTGCTTATTAGCCTTAACGAATTTTTTCAAATAGCTCTTACTAGAAGTCTCAACCTCTAGTAGGTATTTTTCGTGCCGACGCAATGCCTCCCAAAAACCCTTTACCTTTATTTAGGTAGTGTTGGACTTGTTTAATTGATGTAACACTTGGTTGTAGTACTATAAATTGAAAATGAAGCCCATTGTAAATAAAATGATGCTAAAAAGCATAACAATACAAAAGCAGTGAAAACTTACCTACTGCATTAACGTACTCAAGTGGCCTACTGTTTGTATGAGGTCGTCCCTACCTTCCCGGGAGAGCCCATTGAGTATAGCCTAATCGCCAAGGTTGTAAGACCACATCGAAGCCTAGTAGCTGAGTGTCTGATGTTGTAGCATTAGATTGCTCACACAGATTTCCCACTTCAGCCTGAGGAGCTTCCCTTAGACCTAATTCATCTCCACCTCGGAGGCTCCCCCTTAATAGCTCGTCGTCTTGGAAAGTGTACAATACTTCCTAAAATGAGTTTAGCCCTATCCCCATTAGCCTAAAGTTGTCAAGGACTTAAAAAAATATGTCCCCCATATGGTCAACACTCTCATGGACCATCGACCATTCACTCTACTTACCCTTGCTCAATGTCACCCTCACTAAGTGCCTTTGCTTCTTTGCTTCAAGACCTAGCTTTTTGGCCGTCTTGGGAGCTTTATGCTTCCGCCCAACTGCTTGGGGAAGAGTAACCCCACACTCAATCTCCTTTTTGTAAACCCCAAAACTAGCAATTTGAGATTTCGATTGGTTGAAAGACCCGATCAAACCTAAATTATAAAGTAAAACTAAAAATATTAGGAAAATGATTCCGTAAGTTTAAATTTAAGAAAATAAGCAATAAAATAAAAGAATATAAAAATTTTAAAATTTAAGTATATAACTCGTTATTTATCGAAAATGCATAAAATGCACTCCGATAATTAATGAATCGCTCGAGATAAATTATATGTATACTAAAAATCATAAAATAACTTAAATAATATTTAGGAATATTTATTTATACTATATATGAATTTACATGTACGTAGAAATACGCTTAATTACTTAAAATACGTGTAATGTGCTAAAATCATACTAAATAATTAAAGAAAATTCATAATTAATTAAGGAAAAATAAAGAAAAATCAGGAAACATAAGGAATGATCTAGATATAGGTCGTGGCAGCTGGGAAAAATAAGAAAAAAATCTGCCAATTAAATTAAGACAACACAAAAGCCAAAAATTAAGGAATAAGACAATTATCTTGTCCAATTTAATGTACAATAAATTCCCTAAAACCTTAAGAAAAATTCTAAAACTCATTTGGACAGTTAGAAATTAGAGAAAATTAGGGAGAGACGAAAATTGAGAGAAAAACCAAAGAAAAAAAAAGAAAAGGAAAACTGTACAGTTAGGGCTACAAAGAAGAACTTAGACCCGACGGGCAGCCGGGAATGGACGGCCACCACCACCATACGGTGGTGGCAACGCCCAGGTGGGCCGACATGCCCATGGCCACCGATAGTGGCCAAAGCCACCCAAATCGGTGAGTTCGATTTCCAGTCTGATTTTGTGTAATTTTGAAAAAATAGTAAATATTCTTATAAAATTATGAAACTTGTTATTCTGAAATATTTTTGTATTTAGTTTTTAGGAAAAATATTATTTTGATGAAAATATGTCTCGTGATATAGGGTCCTTAAGAAATCGTGTAAAACCGAATATGTTTCTATTTAGAAATAAATGACCTTAAGAGTATAGTTTTGAATCCAAAATTTTTGTATAGATTACTTAGATATTATAGAATAGTGCTATGAAGCTCGTTTTCAAAAATTAATTTTCGAAATTTTTGAGATAATTTTTAGGCCCTAAAATGAGGCATAAAATGGGTAATTTAGGGTTAATTAAGTAATTAAATGGTTAATTACTAATTTAGTGAATAAGTATGTATTTTAAGATGTTGAAATCCGATGGAGTATGATACTTATAGCATTTAGGGTGTTAGATGTAGTTATTAAGTTAATTATATAGTAAATGAGTAATAGGAAAAAATAGTTAATTTTGTAAATTAGGGAAATTAGGAGTAAAATCTGATTTAGGATGAATTTAGATATTTTGAAATGATAATTGATGTTTAGGGGTGATAATTAAAGTGATAGAAATAGTATAAGTGTATTATATAATAATAAGTAATAATACATAATTATTGAAAATATAATAAATAGAAAATATTAGGATGGAAATTGATATTATATAAATAATAGGGATATATAATAAAACCGATAGAAGACTTCAATTTATGTAATTATATCAAAAATGTAAAAATTTCTCACATTAAGAGTGAATTCAGTACACTAATACGGCTTCAGTGTACCAGATAAAATAAAATACTAATTAGAGGTAATGATGGTATTTAAAAAATCGAGAAATAACGTGATTAATTTCACATTATGAGTTGAAACGAATTTCTAGGGTTGGAGTATAAAACACTACTTAAAAATCAAACTAGAATTTAATTTAGAAATCGATGCGGAAACCGAACCTGAACCTAACCCCAAACCTAGAATAATTATAAAAGATTTAAGAGTTAGATAATTAGGCATATTAAACCTTAAACAAAACATAACAATAAGCATTATAGGATAAAATGAACCTATAATGGTTATATGAAAAATTGAAACCACGTTTGTGTTATAGGGATGATTGGCGATGGTCTAAGCAAGTCGGACCTCGAGTGAGCGAGCGAGGAGTCGAGGTAAGTCGGACCACGTTTGTGTTATATAGTTGGATGTGTGCATGTGCTTGATTATGGGTGATGCTATGATTCTGTTTGTTACTTTGGCATGTACTGTATGATTTGTATGAAATGATTGATCACCCTAAACTGGACTTAATTAAATATACAACCAGTAATCATAATCGGACATACATAGCAACCCATTAGGGGAACTTAGAACTCTTTAGCCAAATACCGACCCCTTCGAAAGGGATAGCGCGGGATTGCAAAATAGTCCCTTCTTCATCCTTAGCCGAACTAAGTGACAGGAGAGGAGGTCGTGGCGAGGGTGAAGTCAGTGGTTCAAAGGTAGTTGCGAGAGGAGCGAGGTCTCCATAAGTCTAGGTTTGGTCGTGAGTTGTTGCATTAATGGCAACTCCTCAACCCGGATTAGAGTGGACGCAATTTCTCTAATCTTACGACGAACCGGACAACGTCGTGCGATGGCATTTGCTTGCACATACATTGCACCTAATAAGTTGATTGAAAACCTTGTTGTGTTTGTAGTATAGTTTTAAGTTCTCCATCCTAACTTACTGAGTTGTGGTTACCCACATCCCTATAGACGTCGTGTAGGTGCTGGCTAAGAAACGGCAAACTACTACTCTGAAGTTAGCAACTGCTGGATCCTAGGGAGTGAGGAAAAATATTTGAAAAACGAACATATATTCTTAAGGTCTAAGTTTTATTTTATTTAGAATTTTTCATTTTTGAATAATGTAATAATTAGGAAATATATTACGGAGAAATCTTGTAAACGATATTTGTACTAACTAAATCATAGTGTATATATGTATTTCCTCACTTTCTTAGGTAAATAATTTATTTAAATTACAAATTGTTTACTTTAAAGCAGGTTAGTCGTGGACTCCTTGTGTAGATCAAGTCTAAGATAGCGGTTGTAAGACCAACTTCTATCTTAGGATAGTTTACACGGTAGGACTGTTACGACTCTGTCGCTTTGGGGCGTGACATTCCTCCTTCACCCGCGAAAGGGAAAGTATTTGCACATCGAGCTTTTCCGCTTTGGCACCTTCATCACCCACTAAAATAGGCTCGATAGAGGGGATGAAGGCAAGAGTAGGCAAAGCTATACCCAAGGGCTCTATGTTCACTGGCTCATCTCGAATGATGAGGGGAATCCCCTAAAGAGCAGACCTTAACCATACCTTTTTGGTCTCCCTAAGTCCCAGCTTCAGCCTTATTGCCTTTACCTTTGGCCGGTCAGCCTTGGTTTGCCTTTGGCATTGGCTCATTAGGTTATCTACAAAGGGATGAGGCATCCTTAAGGCCAAATTTTTGCTTGCAAGAAACCCAATCGAAATTTAGAAAAGGAAATCAAAAAAAAAAAACTAAAAGAAATTATAAATACCAATCACAAATTACCGCCATGATCGGTACGGCCAAAGAAGTCTTAACATTGTACATGCACCGAAGGAAGCACCTCAAAACTAGTGCAACTTGGTCGGGTACCGGAAATAGTTATACCTTCGGCCTACTTCTCCACCATAGTTTTCTTCATGTTAGGGAAGATATTGAAGATCGAGTATCAAAAATATCACTCCACGATCTTTACAGCATTGATCTCTTAGCCATGCCTTAATGCCATAAAGGCCAAGATCTTTTGGGCAACCTCGGCATCACTGGGACAAAGCCCCTTCGCACCTTTGGTATGGACTTTCTTAGTCCATTAGGTTTAGAAATCTGCCTCTTCGGGTAATTTAACCACCATATACTCGTCATGCCAACCTTTGATTGAATTTATAAGGTTGTAGAACAGCTTCTTCATGAAGTACGACCAAAGGTAAAGCTACTTCCTAATGATCTTCCACATGTGAAAGTAATAAAAGAGCTTGGGGTAATTCTTATCACCAGGTATTCGCAGAGCACTTGAAAAACCTTTAGTACCTCTACCTATTGGGAGAGATCTACGATGGACTGCAATGGTGGTAGTCAAAGAACTCTTTTTTGAAGCGACTTGGAGGGAGTTGTTGCCCAAACTCCAAGCACTTCTTGAATACTATAAAACGCCTCCCTGACAGTAGTGCCACCCTTTTGTCCTTGCCTGATAACCTAATTTACTACCTAGGGATTGCCTCCATAACAAAGTTGCTTATGATTCAACTAGGGGTAGAGTACTTACTCTTACTTACAGGCTGCTAGGCCCCTTGCCCGTCTTAGTAACATTGAATAAGTCCTTCAGAGGGGGCAGGGGAATGTGCACATATACATCCCTAAGGATGGTATTAATGATTCTGGCCCTATCCAGCACCTCTATAGCTATCCTCATAAGGTCGTCAAGTTGTGCTAGTAAGGAGACCTTGTCATCCTGTGCCTAAGGGAGATTGTTCTTAGTAGACTTCGAACTGTTGACGAAGAGGAATCACTCACCTTTATTGGTTAACATGATTGTAGTATTAGGAAAATGAATAAATGCTTTGAGAAATTTTGAAAGGTTTTGAAGAAAGTCTGAGTTTAATAATGGGAGAATAAAGAGATTGCAGAAAAGTGATCTCGCTTTGGGATCCTCCTATTTATAAGAAATCGCTTGGGAAACCATACAAGCGGTTATAGGGATCCATATAAGCACAAATCCCCAAAAATGCTACATACACATGGAAAGTATTTTGATTGGACAATTACCTTTAAAAGGCAAAAAGTATGTAGCTGCATGCTAGTTTACTACAACACGACACCTGTCATGTCGCATTTAATGCGTAGAATACAAGCGAGCAAAAATCATATTTTTAAAATGTTCTTTCGATAAGAAGCTTCTTTAGGGCCCATTCGACTTTTACTTGGTCGGCATGATAAAGATATGATGCAGTTGCGTCTATTTAGTCCTTGTCGATCACTGTTCAGACAGACTAGTTCGTAATCTTTAAGCGCTTGCCCAGTGTATTGTAAGGGTGTCCTGCTTTGATACTTTAGCCTAAGTTTTGCTTGAGAGCACTCTGCTTTGGAATTACCGACCACTCCTGTTCATCTCGCTTCAGATATTCTTAGCCTAGGTATTCATTATCTCGGACACCATGTTAGACCCATAGTGCCAGATCGGATTCTTTTGAGCCAAATCATTTACGCTTAAGTAGCCCATGTATCTCTTCTCTTTACCTTTGCTTTGACAATGAGACTGCAGGGGGGGTAAGTATTGACAAGGCACTTTAGACATAAGCCTCTCAAGCCTAACCAGATTCAACACATCTTATGGTTTAAGGCTTATCCTTATGAGCTTGAGTCCTAAGTTTGAATGGACTGAGTACAATAAATTCTATAACGACTAGAATATATAAGATAAGAATAAAGTAGCTATACATTAGATAAACGGGACACGTTAAGAACAATCACTCTACTCTCCTACGTTTGCAAGAGAGGCGAGAGAAGATCTCTTCCGCTAACTAATCTCCAACTGCCAACTCCATTCTATTATAAGTAAGTCTCTTTACACTCTACATATTAAGTCTGCGTATTACCATCAAACATTCTATACTCACAAGTGTCCACTACTAACTTAAATATTGAAATAGTTATGCTAAATAACCTCCTAGCGTTTTCTCATTGTATATTGTTTCGTAGATCCATTATGTGTAGAATTTAAATAATTACTGGTAAGAACTTTAAGATAACAATAGGGAAAAGACAAAATTTGAAGGAAAAAATAATAAAAAAGTTGAAATCACATTAAATTGGAAATTAATTTAAAAAAATTATAAATTATTAATGAATTAATATAATTTAAAAAAAAAAGAAAGCAAAAAAATTAATAAGAGTTAAAACCATATTAAATTAAAAATTATTAAAATTAATAAAAAAATAAATATTATTAAAAAAAAACCGATGAAAGAACTAACGAACTAACAATTTAAACCGTAACTAATCAAATCGATCATGATTTAACTTTTATCTAACTCGTGAACTAATGGATGTAAGTTGGATCCGAGCCAATTTGATCCAATGAGCAGGTCAATGATATGTCTAGCGTAAGGTCTTTGAAGTCATTGATGAACCCATCTGGAATCCAAGATCCTTATCTTTTGCTAAATTATTTGTCCGGGCTTCGCTTACAATCACCAACATCTTATTTCTTTGGGGCCTTCAATAAAAAAAAAAAAAAGAAAGAAAGAAAGAAAAAGGATGGCTTTTGGTGTCGCTATCTTCGTAATTTTTAATTTCATTATATAACTGTAAACCGTGTATCGATCTGTATCATTGAGACACCAATCAGAATTTATAGAATTTTAGTTTTACTAATTGATCTCATTATCAAGAGAAAAAAAAAAAAAAGAAAAGAAAACCTAAAGTAAGTAATTATTTCAAAATTCTTTTAAAACAATTATTTTGACTGCACACAGATTTTCGGCTAGTATTTATTAGATTATTTGGTGAATCGATTTTGATTTATAATAATGAAAATGGGGAAAGCACAGTACATACCGGAACAGGGAGACTTGAACGAGAGCGCTAGGCCACCACATATGGGCTGGTTCAACAACATACTTCCTCAGTAGTCCTGCCCAACCATAACCTAACACCTGCACATTCCATTTTGTTCTACCTTTGATCAATCTCCATTAAAAACCAACATTTGTTCAACACTTTAATTACCATTCACCTATAATTTCAGCGGCTATAATATAGTATGATTTAGATATAATTCCTGAATTTAAACTTTTTGAAGCCTTCTAACAGCAAGTGCCATAAAGTTATATCCAAATTTAATTAAAATTCACATATATGGTTTTGTTTAAACCTAACACGAAAAACAATCTACCTATCGTTCTTGACAACTTCCTTGCGAAATCGACAATTGGAAAATTCTCAACCACACTTAATTTTAATAAACTGAGAAAATATTGCGAAATTGGTGGTCATATAGGCAAGTTATACATAATTTCTCTACGGTGGTTTTACTCTCTAATCTACCATCAAGAAAGAAACTATAAAAAGTTATGAGTTATTAAAAGAAATAATAGTCGTACCACATTATAGCCATTTTCTTTTCTTGTTGCAATCCAACATATTTAATTTTCTCGTTTTAAAAATATAATTGGGTGTTAAAAAGGAGATTTTCCATACTTTTGAGATTGACTGTACCCTTTATGAGAAAACAAACGCTATTGTGCCTATTGTTTTCTCTTCTTTATCAGACTTATTAAAAAGATACGGAGAGCAGTACCGTTAACATTTTCCAAAATATATATATATAACACATATGTAGTTTTTTTTTTTTTTTTAGTAAATTATATTTTGGGTACCGGTGTTTCTACACATTTTCAATTAAGGCAACTGTGTTTTTAATTTTTTACGCATAGGGTAGTTGTGTTTTAACATGTAAAAAAAAAAAAAAAAAAAATCATCCATTGACTTTTTAACGTTGAAATCCGACATTGTCCATGGACATATATATATATATATATATATATATATATATTTTAATCCCAAATCACTAATCCTAATTCTGAAAACCAATGAATCAGCAAACCCGCAGGTGAATTTTCAAAAACCCAGTGATCTCGGACGTGGGGAATATTGCGTTTGTTGGCAGTGGTTGGTGGATGAAGAAGCTCGAGATAAAATCCGAATTCCCAATTAAGTTTTCTTTTATTGGAATTTTGCATTTTCCCAATCTTTAAGGTTGCTTTTAGGTTTCACTCTCATAGTTTTTAGTCTTATATTTGCTTTATTATAGGAAACCACATCAATAACGGAGAGAGTGTGTTGAAGCAACCGATCCATACATATCAGATTATCAGTATGTTATCAAATTAAACCACAATAGAAAAGATAAAAAAGGTAGTAGTATCATTAATTGGCTAGTTTACAGCTACAGTGGGTTTTTTTAGCAATGCTTATCAGAATTTCCCTACTTGACACTACAACAAAAATATACGCAAAATTGATTAGCTAGTTTATAGTCCTGACTAAAATAAATTGCTGATCTCTTCAGTACAATTCATTATTGTACTGCGGAATGGTGTAAAAACTGCATATGTGCTGAAGCATAACAAAGTCCAGTAAAACGATATATTCATGTTTCTTTCTTCAGTCGGTTTTTGTTTTGCTTCTTTTTCTTCAGAAATTAATGGGGATGAACAAATATTGATTTTTTTTTTTTTTTTTTTTTAGTTTTGGAAAACACAGCTACCCTTCGTGTAAAAATTAAAAATATAGGTACCTAAAATTTACCTTCTTTTTTTTTTTTTTTACCAAATAATACGCATGTAAAAAAAGAAAAAAAAAAAAGAGATAATACAACTGACCTGTGTTGTGATGATGAGAAGCCATCCGACAAAGAAACTGATGCTCCTTCCATAGAAAGCTTTGATAATAGTTACAATTCCAACGGCATAAGCCGATCCAGATCCAAATGCACTTCCAGCATTTCCAAATATTGAGATCAGGACATGTTCCTTCATGTTAAATGGACCGGGGTTGAATGAAAACATCCTGTCTCCGAACCCGGTTAACCGGAACTTGGTTTTAGGGAGAACCGCTGCCATGAACCGGCCAATCGGGATGGTGGCCACTATGACAGTAATCTGTGTAATGATGAGTGGTTCCGTACGGTATGCAAAGAATTGGTTCAGGAATGAAAGGAGTGCACATGAAGTTAAGCCCAGGAACCACATCCTGAAGGTCCATACTGGCAGGGTCGGGTCGTCGGTGTTGGTCACTGTTAGACGGACCTCCTCGATGGGCGAGAGCTCATCTTCGTCGATTTCGAGTTGCGGTTTTGGGTTTTCTGAATCCAAAATTTTGGTTGCGGTGGCTTGAGATGGTGGTGGTTGTAGCTCCACCGTTCCCATGGTGAGAAAGTGGGTTGGAATGACGAGGTGTATGTAAAAGGTAGTGTTTAAATCGTGGTAGGAATATCTAAGCTTAGCTTTTAAAAATAAGCAGGATGTGATGTTTGACCCCTTGTTTGCCAAGGAGAAAGGAATGAATGGATCTCCGATCTTCCTAAATGAAATGGGCGAATACAATTTTGTTTTATCTTTGATATAATTATTAAAAAAAAAAATAGGAAAAGGACAAATATTAATACGTATGGTGGGATACCCTTAATTCTTAATGTCTTTTTTTTTTAAACTATTTTATATACTTACTTTTTTAAATTATAATCAATTATTAAAAATAGAAAAAAAATTTATCTTTTAAACCCATGAGATTTTTATAAACCATATTGTTAAAAATTCACTAACAGTTTATGATTGTTACTGTTGTTATGCTTGACTTTTTCTTTTTTTCCTAGTGATTCTAAAGGGTGGAAAGAGAAAACAACTTTTTAAGTTTTTTTTTTTTCTAATTAAATATTAACGGGTATAGTGGGACACTTGTTAATCAGTTAAGGAGTTTTTTTTTTTTATCTTCTTATTTTTTTGGTTAATTAAATAATTAAATTTTAAAATTAATAAAAAATATATATATTTTTAATATTTTTTAGAACCGTCATATATTTATTAAAGATGTCACGAAAAATCACTACGACTTAATGATTGACATGAGCCATGAATATTCCCTAGGATTGAGATTTTACGTCGGCGATACTAGGTTTTTCTTTTCCTTAGTGATTCCAAAGGATTAAAAAATGTCAAGAATGTAATTTGTTTTCATTCTTCTTCTTCTTTCTCCTTTCCCCATAAGAGTTAAGCTGAATCCTCCTTTTGTTTTTTTAAATTCTTTTTCCTATTGACCAGGCATTAAATCGATCTTAACATCAATCCGAATATGGAGCACTTTTATGTTCTGGACTGTTATAATTTGGCTACATCTTTTTACGTGATGAAGACCGCATCTAAATACTAGATACTGGAATCTATATCATATTTATATGTAAAAGTATTGATGATAATATCTATCTGTGTAGTAGAGTTTAACATATAAGGGTAACAGAACATGAAAAATGAGGCTCAAAACGAGGTTTAGCACCTCATTTAATGCTATGTACACTTAAATCAGAGCTAATAGCATCGATTCTCATCATTAATGATGAAATAAGTATTCAACCAAATAAGTTGATTTTACCAAATTCAGAAATTTGAAATTCTACTTAGATACTATTTCGTTCTATTGAATTTTGATTGAAAACTTAGAGATACATGTAAACATCATGTATTTAATAACAGGACTTAACTTTCTTCTGACTGCAAACATATCACGAGATATCTTAAGATTGTTAAAATCTAAATTTCTAAAGCACTATATTATATCCATTGAAAAATATTGTTATTGAAAAATTTGTCCTCCATTGTAATATTACATCAATCTTTTTCGTAAATATATACACTTATAATCATTTTTTTTTAGGAGAGTTCATCATCTAAATCAACAATTTTCTCAATATAGTTATTATTTCTCATTCAATAAGATTCAATCAAGGCAATAAATTCACTTAAAAAATTTTTATAACTACATACTAATGTGTGGAACCAATTCACTACTTTATTGAAGAAAAAAGTTTATTGTGTTCGCATTTTTTAAGAGTATAAACATGATAGTTTAGAAATTTAGAACTTTCATATAATTTTGAGTATCGTTATAATTAAGTGTAATAATCATGTTCCTTTATATATATATATATATATATAATATATATATATATATATATAAAGAACAAAAGATGTTCTCAATCATGTTTTAATCGATATGTTTCTTATGTCGTTAAAATTCATAAATATGTAATATCTTCTTCAAATATAAGGTAATAAAATTCTAATAATTAAGGTACTTTTTGATATAACATTTTTAAATTTATTGAAACTCTAAGGTTAAGTGTGTTTAAGAGGAATTGATTGGCAATCTCTTAGGAAGGAGCTATATCAAGTGATAAGATCATTTTATATATTATATCAAAGTCGATAACACCTTGATATGAAGAATTTTGATTGAGTCATTATAGATAGTATTAAAATAACTCACAAATTGAAAGTGGAAGAGCTACGTCCCGTGCAAGGAAAAGTGTCTCAATATAGGGACAACTCTTAAACCTGTAAGATTACTCCCTACTTAGCGTAGTCTTGAACTAATATAATAAAATTGACAAGATAGATTATATATCCTTAATGGCAAGTTATAGAACTCTAATAATTGAGATATCTTTTAGTATGGTGGTTTGGAGGATATTGTAAGGGGATAATATTATGTTACATGTCATATGAAACTAGATAATATTTTGCCGATAGGAGTTCTAGCTAGGTCATTGTAGGTGTAATTTTAAGATGTAAAAAAGTTCAAAATTAAGTAAAAAAGAAAGATAGTAAAAAATCTAGTAAAAATTTATATTTCTACCATTCTTATTTCAAATCGGAAATCACTATTTGTAGAAAAACAAATCCAAAATATTAGTGTGAATACTGTGGTCTTCTACTATATATATATATATATATATATTTCAGCTGTTATTGATTTTACGGGGTGCCATGTTTTTTCGTAATGATTTGCTTATTTGTTTGGAACAGAAAATTTCGAATTCATGATCACCTCTCATATCAATTAGGCAATATTCCTTAAATAGTAGGATCTTCCCACGTGCTTAAGATTCAAGAGGTAAGAGGAACTCTTCCGTTAGCAGTATCTTATTGGATTAGGATCAGTGTAGTATAAAATATCATATCTTAAAATTAGACGGTCATATGAGGTGCTAGAGGCCACAATTTCTGACCTTCCATTAGTTAGGCGACCCATTAGCTGGATTTCAGCTTTGCACGCATGGTATATGCGATTCCCCAGGCACTTGTAGCATAACTTGTACGTTTCACTTCTTATATATAATCCAAACAATTTAAAATAAAAAATCACCCTTATGGTTCCACAGTCTGATCATTGTCATATGTATAGTTGTATTTTAATTGTTCAAATAATTTTTATATGCAACTGGTCATAGTCATAGTGCACTAAAGCTAAGTATATATGTCAAACTTATTTCTACACTTTATCTTATGGGTGAATTTGTGTAAAATGGATAAAATATGAGATCTATTTATACATATTTTATAGGTATTGATTCACAAAATTTGAAATTGAAATCTATTTTATGACATTTAAAAAATATCTTGAAAACTATACTTTATAAAACTTATCAAGCATAAAATATGGTTTCTGTTATGATTTTATTAAATTAAATTTGCAAAGCAAAAAGAAATTTCTGACAACTTGTTAATGTTTTCACGATTTTGCATATAAACGTTTATTAATTTATTATGTAATATGATCATATAATTACAATATGGCATATAGTCTAGGCCCACCAGTTTAAAATAAATAACAATACTAAAATCGTTTCACCTCTTCAAATTTTAAGTTGCACTATAAAAAGAGAACCAGTCGGAGATTAAAGAAGCAAAAGTAGACATAAAAAAAGTTGCTAAAATCTTAATTAATACACTATATGTAAACTATATCTACAAAAGAAATTAATCTACTGATTTGTCATATTCAGCAACATTTTTACTGCTTGCTGTTCTCCATGTGTTACCGACTCGTTGAAAACGCCTATCGTCGACAAATAGTAGGCCGTATAGAAAAAATAAAAGAAAGAAAAGAAAATTAGAACTCCCACGTGAAAAAAAGAGACCCATGAAGGTTGGATCATCTTAGAGGATATGTTTGGATTGTGGCGGCAAATGAAGTAAAGGGACTTTTTTTCTTTTCTTTTTTTTTTATTTTATTTTAAGGACCAGGTTAGCTTATCAACTATCAGGATAGTGTTTCGGAAGAAATGTGATAAGGAGAGGTAGAAAGTAGGAACAACGCTTTTGAATTTATAATTTATACATTCAGTTGGAGTATATGTTATTTTTTTCCTTTTCAATAGTATGCAGAAACTATTCAATCAACGAAAAATATAAATAGTTGATAATTTTTTTAGGGTGATTACAAAAAATTTCGATTTTTTTTTTCTCTACTATTCTGGAAAGTTATCCTATGCCTTGTACAACTTAGAATATAAGTTTTATTGTGAGTATATGCAGGAAGATCTTAGACATATATCAAATTTGTAGAAGGAAGTTTTGAAAAATTGAATCCAAAATTTATTCTATGAATTTTAACATCCACCCTAAAAAGGTACCATCATCATAAAAAAACAAAACAAGCTACAAATTCTAATAGAATTATTCACTTACCCATTCCACATAAACGAGGGGAAAAATTGACATGTACGACTCTCTCAGGTGACCTTTAGCATACCCCTGACATTTTCCCGTATAAATTAGAGTTAGACTTAAGGCCTCTAGTTTCGTTGCTTGATCTACTGGCGCTAAACAAGTGGAGATGTCGAGTCTTATTTTATAGCTACCGTTGCAATATATAATTGTTTGACTTAAAAGAAACTATCTCAACATTATCCAAAAATTTAGCACGCTCAAGTCAATTACAATTTCACTATGTTATATATAATTATAGCGCTCTGCAATACTGATAAAAATAATACATGATGTAGAAGCTCTTAAGCCTTAACGGACGACTTTATACAGAATTCATTAACATAGATATATCTCAATAGACAAAGCTTCATGCACCCATTTATATTATAACTATATGTTTCTTCGGGTGTAACACAAGTCTATAAACATTTTAGAAAAAAAAAATTACATAAATATGAATTGCATAAATAAAATTACAAAAGCACTCCTCCTACATCACATCTAATAAATGTGAGATTAATATTTCCATGTTTTTTTGTGAATTTTACCGGCTCCTGAAGAATGCAATTCAAGAAACATAGCAAAATACGACTGGAAAGTTCAGCTTCTATATATGTTTGTTATCGGGAAACAAAAACTCAACTGATATAGAGACTTTTTAGCTATATATACAAAGTAGAGTTAGTTGATTAATCAGCCTAATTAATTGAAAGTAACTAATCTATAACTACTCGTATTTAATTATAGCTGTACTTCAGTTATGTCTACGTATACTAGTATACATCAAAACATGCAACAGCTGATAAATAATTTAAATAACAGTAGCTTCACATCCCTCCCTCAAGTAGGACTTAGTTAAAGGGCCAACTTGGAGCATAGAAATTGTAGCTGCCTTATGCTTAATGCCTTGGTCAAGAGAATTGCAACTTGATCAATGGAGGAAACATGAATAAGTTTAAGAAACTAAGAAGAAACGTGGTCACGAACAAAATGTCTATCGATATCGATGTGTTTTGTTCGTCGATGAAGACAAGGATTAGATGCTATGAGTATAGCAGACCTATTATCACAATGTAAAGGGATAGGAAATGGAATTGGAACATGAATATCACATAAAATATAAGACAGTTGAAGAATTTCTACAGTAGAAGAAGCTAAACTCCTATATTTAGCTTCTATAGATGTAGAAACTGTTGGTTGCTTCTTAGTCTTCTAGGAAACAAGTGTATTGCCTAAAAAAATACAATATCTAGTAATGTAGTAAGACAAAGATTATCATCAACTGCATAAAATAGTCTATAATTGAAGGTGCCTTTAATATAATTCAATAAATGAAGTAAAGCATGACAGTGAGGCATCCGTAAAGATGAAATAAACTGATTGAGGTAGTGAACTGAAAAGGAGATATCTGGTCGAGTCAACGTGAGATACAACAAATGACCAATCATCCTACGATAAATGGAAGGATCAGATAGCAAATCCCCTAAATCACAAGATAATTTGAGACCTGTTGGAAGAAAAGAGGTAGGCTTGCAACTAAAAAGTTCTACTTTGCAAAGCAAATCAAGAACAAATTTGCTCTGGTTAACGAGTAAGCGTTTATTAGTAGAACACGATTCTAATCCAAGAAAAAATCGAGCTATGCCTAAATCCTTTATAGTAAAAGCACTGTGAAGCTTAGCTTTGATGTTAGTAATAAAAGAAGTATCCGAACCTGTGATAATCATATCATCCACATATAATAATATGCTAACAAGACTAGCAGTACTGTGATGAATAAGCAATGAGTAATCATGACGAGATTGAGAAAAACTACGGCAACAAGGAATTTTGAAATCTCTAAGTTCCATCGCTTAGAAGCTTTCTTCAAGCCATATAAAGAGAGTTTAAGTTTACAAACTTGGTTAGGCAATGCTTTAGAATATCTCTTAGGTGGTTTCATGTAAATTTTTTCATCAAGAAAATTGTGTAAGAAATCATTGTTTACGTCAATTTGATACATAGGCTAACTATATGAAGTAGTTACAGCAAATAAGATTCAAACACTTCCTAGTTTAGCTACTGGAGAAAAAGTTTCATGATAGTCTACACCTTCTAATTATGTATATCCTTTGGTTACCAAGCATGCTTTGTGTCTTTCAATAGTTCCATTAAGCCTAAACTTAATCTTAAATTCCCACTTACAACCTATAGCTTTCTTGCCTTTAGGCAACCTTATTAACTCCCATGTATCATTGCATTCTAAGGCAATTAATTCTTGATTCATTGCATCCACCCATTCTATTTGTTTAGCCAATTCTAGATAACTATATAGTTCTTTAGTTATAAAAACATTAGCTAGAGAAGCAACATAGTCCTTTGGTAAAGAATGAAAAGTATGGTCATCAAACAAAGGATAAGGAAGGTTGTTAATATGAGGTGGTTAAGGAATAAGAACAATAGTTTCTTAGGAATGTATATTACTAACAAAACTATCAAGCCATTTTGGTGGTTTTCTAATATGATTAGATTTACGTGAAGTAGTATCTTCTGGTAGAAAATTGTTATTAGACAAGGATAAGCTTGGACATGAATTACCTAGAGAAATTGAAGTACTAGGTGTTTTATTATTTGAAGGCATAGAAGATGTTGTAATATCAATGGAAAAATGTGAATCATGTGGAAGAGAACTTGTGCAAATAAGGGACTCAAGCAATACATAAGACTTAAGAAAAGACTCAGAAAGAGAATGATCATTAAAGGAATTGAGTTTGAAAGGAAAAATCTGGTCATGAGACACTACATCTCATGAAACAAAAATCTTTTTATGTTCCAAGCCATAAACCTTGTACCCTTTTTTATGACAAGCATATCCTATGAAAACACATCGTACACCCATAGGCTCCAATTTATCTCAAGAAATTGGTTGAACATTAGCATAACACAAACACCCCACGGTTCATAGCTTTGAATAATTTTGTTGTTGCCTAAATAATTTTTCATATGGACTTTTCCATACAGGATTCTCCATAGGCATTAGATTAATCAAGTATGTTGTTGTAAGAACACATTCTCTCTAAAATTTCTTTAGGAAATTTGCATTAATTTATAGAGCTCGAAAAGTGTCCAAAAGATAATGGTGTTTCCTTTTAACTACACCATTTTGTTGAGACGTATACACTATACTCCTTAGATGAATCATGCATAGTTCTTGAAAAACAACTTTACATTCATTTGAAACAAATTTGGACCCATTATTAGTTCAAATATTCTTTAGTACAACTTAGAAATGATTCTTGATATATGATAGAAATTATTTAACAATTAAGTAAACTTAAGATTTATTTTTTAACAAATATGTCCAAGCATTTCTAGTAAAATCATCAACCTATGTTAAAAAATGCTTGGCACCTAAGATTGACTTTATTTTATATGGCCCCCACACATTGTAATGAAGTAATTGAAAGGCAACAAAGGACCCATGTGTACTCCAAGGAAAAGAAAATTTATGAAATTTAGATAAAGAATAAACATCACAAACAAAGGGCTTGAAATGAAGGTATTTATAACAAGATAATAGTTGCATTTTGGAATAAGAAATATGCCTAAGACGAGCATGCAACAATTGAGAGAGTGAATTAGTGTTTTCTGCATGTGAAGAATTACAACCAATGGTCTAATCTTTGCTAATAATTTGAACAACACCATTAAGAGCTTTCATCTTAACTTGTAAAATATAAAACCCAAAGGAAGCATGTGCTGTTTTTATTGGCTGTTTACTTTTGTGGTCCCAAAAAAGGCCTAAGTTTTTATAAAAAAAATTGCAATCAAATTTTAGTCTTAAAGGATTCTTAATATAGATAGCATGATATGGGTTTGTCGATGAACACAGGAACCGATATCACGTGTAACCAAGGGGATGGGGATAGGTCCAGATCGCGAGATGGCTCGAAAAGTGAATGTAAATCAATGGTTTAGCAAATCCCGTGCACTAACTCTACGGATATGATACATTGTAGAACCACATAGGGACCTAAGCTAATACCCAATATGACATACGGACACTAGGCTTAGAGTTGCTCACCATAATCTTTACTAAAGGAATTGATAAGAGCAGGTAGAGAAAGAGCTTTCCAAAGGAAAACGACTGAAGGGTTTTTCATTAATGTCTAAATTTTCCTAAAACCCTATATAAGTATTCTATTTATACAAAGTGGTAAAGTTGTAAATAAAATAACCAAAGGATGTCGTAGTGGCATTCCAGTAATTACAAATAAAACATGAAGGTAATTTTGGAGAAATACAAGAAATAGGAAATCCAAATAACATAAGTAAAATAAGTAGCTAAATAAGATTTTTGGGTGCGGGGCTGATATTTGATTTTAAAGAGTTGTTGGAGACTTTAGAGCTTTGATCTAGGCGAACCTAAGATTCTGGATAACCTTCTTGTCCAAGGCTAATCTAATATGTTTGCGGTCGAACTAACATTGCTGTGGCTAACCTCAAATGACTAAGCTAACCTAATATGACAGTGATCGATTTGAGGTTGACTTAACATGATAGTAGCCGACCATGAATGGTTAGGTCGATCTGACATGGACAGTAGCCGACCTTACATAGCCTAGCCATTCTGACATGGATGTAGCTAACTTGCTTTGAGCTAACTAACAAAACCTTGTAGAATTGGTTGAGCCGAGTTGGAAGGCAGGAAAAACCTGGTATAGCAAGGGCCTGGCAAGATAGGTCACAAATAATAAGTCAGGATAGAACTTGTAGCGCACTTCAAGTCTATGGGAAAGCTCGAATAGGATAGAGTAGGGCGTATTCAGTGTTGTAGGGTAAACCCAACAGAGTAGGGCAAGTCATCAAGTACTAGTAAAGCTTATAAATAGGTTGTCTATGCATATAGAGCTTGTAAACGGGCCTCCCATATAGTTTGAAACCTGATACGTCGTCGGTTCGGTATTTAGGGTCTTATCATCCCCTCCATCTTCGAGGAGTTTCAACTCAAAACTTAGCAGTTGGTGGCTCCAAAACCCTTTGAGTTCAAATACCAATTAACAAAATTGAAATTTAAACATAGAAAAATACTCTAGCTCCTGTAATAAGGTCATAAACAACCAATGTTCCCTCTACTAATCATGGGCTCTATCAATCGAACCTTTTATCAAGGATCTTTCATTCCATACATCATAGATCTAATCAACTATACCTTGGTAGTCCTATCAATTACCAATCACCGGAAGTAACACAATCTCAAGGTTATACAAAAAATTATAAGCTCGTAGATCTTGTGTTGGCAAGTCATAAGATTGCTCGTCAACCACAAGTGCTTCCACTTCTTCAAGCTGAATTAACTCGAATCCCACAGCTACCTCATTTGTTGTAATCAGCATCTCACTTGCTTCTTCATAAATCGATTCTTCTTCCTTCTTCTATCTACACACTTCAAATCTTTTCAACACAAGAGTACCAAGAGTTAACATAACATATCCCTAAGACATGTATATATCACCTCGGCCTTAACAAACTCCAATCGATAGTCGATAATAGCTTATAGGTGCAACACTACAACTGCTCATGTCAATTCCGCACATAAACTTATCAAAGAATAAAGACATAAGATTTTGACATGAGGAAGGCAAACGTAGTAATTCCTAAAGCTACCATTTGTGGCATTTATAGTAGGTAACAAAACCATTTCTAGAACATGGGGGTTCAATTGCAATTCAAATTGGTCTTTCCTGCTTCTATTGCTTGTCTCTCTAACAACCTTCACCTCTCCTTCTCTTACTTCCTCTCCTCGAGCTTCTTTCTTGTCAGCTTTCTCTATTCGAGTATCCCTTTACTATCTCATTTCTTCTTTGAACTCCTTAAGCTGAACAAGTATAACTTCTAACTGTTTTTGCACATCAGAGTGATGGGCATCAATGGTGGATTCTACTCTTAAGGTTAGTCGAACAACTTCATTTAGACTTCTTACTCTTAAGGGGTTAACACATTGGGCAATCTCTAGCCTCAATCCTCTCATTAATCACAAAATAGTACACGAAAGAGATTGATACAACTTACATCACCACAGGAGTGCCTTATACTCTTAAGTAAATTTTTAGACACCCTTTTGTCCTTGCCTTAAGGTAGATAGCTCCTTATATAACTCATCTTGATATGATTAAGGTACAAATTTTTCTTTCATTACAGATCTCATTGAGCCTGTATTCACCCCTCTGAAGATCCTTTACCTTAATACATTCTTCCACCAAGTCTTAGCAAGGCCTTGAAGTTGATCCTCTATGATATATTCTTTGTCATGTTTAGGGTATAGATACTTTTTACAAGACTTTATTGGCTCGAAATTCCCAATTTAAGTATTCATTTGGAGATCCATAACCATCAAACTTAGGTATTTTTTACCTAATATCTTCGTAGTCATAGTCATAATAATATCGCCCTTGATTATCTATGTTGAATTGAGGTATTAATCCATTAGATTAGCTTGGCTTACAAAAGTCTCGTTAGCAGTGACGAAGACTATCTAACACTTGGTGATTCAACAATACAGCAACTCAAATCCTTGGTTATAGCTTGAAAATACTTCCTTACAGAGCACTACTCCTCATACTACTGTACTTGTCAGTTCACCTCAACACACTGATAAGAAGCAACCTTGGATGGCTTAGACGGTATAGCCTCCACAACTGTACAATTCTCAATTCGCTTCGGCCACTTGTCTACTTCTTTCATCAAACAAGCACCACTTCAACATTAATACCAAATCAACAAGCACAATACCCAAGAAAACTATTACCACCTGCAACTGCTATTACAACAAAGCCTCTACAGGTAATAACTACTATCGAAAACTCTAGTTTTAACACGAACAGCCACAATACGTTCCACTAACTACTATTACGACAATACGAAAGAATCCTATTGAATGACCTTCCATCTAGATTCAACAGCCTAAACCACATAATTTGAGAACTTTTTGTAAAAAAAATTAAACACCCACTTTCAATTTAACTTCAATAACTAATACGCCTAAGCGTACGAGTGTACACAAAAATGACCCTTCTTTATTTTCATAATGGAGAATAGAGTACAATAGAACACAAAAGTAACCAGACTTATTAACCTACAAATCTCCACCTTATAGCTTAAGATTTTCAAAACTTACTCCAATTAAACCAACTCCAATATCCATGAAAGGAACACAACAACCACTAATCAGAAAATACAAATAAATCTTCACGACAACTTCATAAGTTCCCTTTCAAAAATGTGCTTTGATACCAACAAAACTAAAGCATCTCTAGGGTCGAATATACGAAAAAGAACCACAACGAGTAGAATCAAGAAAATAAAGTGACTCAAACTCTCAGCCCTATTCATAACCTTACACTTTAATACCAAGATGATATGGGTCCATGGATGAACACATGAACCTAGTATTATGCATAACCAAGGGGATGGGTCTAAACCGCGAGATAGCCCAAAAAGTGAATAGAAGTCGAAGGTTTAGTAAATCTTGCACACCAACTCTATGGATATGATGTACCATAAAACCACATATGGACTTAAGATAGTATCCGATATGACGTATGAACACTAAGCTTAGAGTTGCTCATTACAATCCTCACTAAAGGATTGATAAGAGTAAGTAGAGAAAAAACTTTCCAAGGGAAAAGACTTAAGGGTTTTTCATTTGTGTCTAAATCTCCCTAAAACCCTATAAAGTATTCTATTTATACAAAGTGGTAAAGTCGTAAATAAAATGACCAAAGGATGCCTTCATAGTATAATAGTAATTACAAATAAAACATAAGGGTAATTTAGAATAAATATAAAAAATAAGAAATCTAAATAACATAAGTAAATAGGTAGTTGAACAAGATTTTTGAGTAAGGGGCTAATGTTTGATTCTGAAGAGTTATTGGAGACTTTAGAGCTTTAATCTAGGTGGACCTAAGATTTTGGACAACTTATCTTGTCTGAGGCTGATCTGATATGTCTGTAGCCAAACTAATGTTGTCATGGCTAACCTTAAATGACCAAGCTAATCGAGTATGGTAATGATCAATCCGAGGCCAACCTAACATGATAGTAGTCGACCTTGCATGTCTAAGTCGATCTAACATGGACAATAGTTAACCTTGCATGGTCGAATCATTTTAACATGGACATGGCTGACCTATTTTGATTTGACCAACCAAACTTAACAGAATTGGCTGAGTTGAGTTGGAATGGCAGGATAGAGCCGGTATAGCAAGAAAGGCCTGGCAAAACAAGGCATAAATAATAAGCTAGGACAGAACTTGTAATGCACTTCGGGTTTTCCAATAATACTAGAGTTCATAGATAAGTATATGGTAGAGCTCGAATAGGATGGAGTAGGGTATATTCATCATTGTAAGGCAAACCCAACAGAGCAGGGTAGGTCGTCAAGCACTAGTAAAGCTTATAAATAGGTCATCCATCCATCGATATCTAAGGTCTTATCATAGTAGGTTGTGAGTAAATTGAGGTACTAACAGAACATTATGAACGGTGAAGTTGTGGTTAATTTATATTGAACAGATATGTGAAACTGTAAGATGTCTTTTATCAGGTAATTTCACTTAGATTGGATTATTTACTGGTTTTAGATGTTGAAAGAGTGAAGAACAAGAATGCATGTGATCTGTAGCTCTAGTATCTACTACCCAAGAACTATTAAAGCTATAAGATGTGCTAAAATGGATTAAAGGAATAGAGTAAGAATTATTTGCAAAATCCACAACTTTAACAACATTGGCTACTTAGAGCCTTCTCTTTCTTTCATCCATTGGACAATTCTTGAAACGTGGATTCAAAAAGAGATTTTTCAACTAGAGACAAAACAAATTTCTGCCTATATGTTTCATTTAAGTCCAATGGAGTCTCTGTTAGATGTTTAACAGAAATTTGACCAGAAGATTGCCCATTAGCAAACTGACCCTTTCCTCTATTAATCCTTCGTACAATTTGAAAACATGCTTCAATTGTATGATTATCAGTCTTATAATGCTTACGAAATATCTTATTCCCTGAACCTTTATCCTTTCTTCAATCAGCAAGAAATTTATTTCCATTTGACTTCCTAGAAAAATAAGCTAATGAATCCATATCATTGTCTACAAAATTAGTTATTTCTTACTACTTCTCAACTTGCTAAACAAAATAAAATTTGTAGATTGAACATATAGAAAAGCTTGTGACAAATCACTCTTCATCGAATTCAATAGCTAACAATGGACTAAATAATTGCATATGGTCCATTTAACAAGATTTGATGAATTATTTGTTGGTCTGTTAATTGTACTATCTATGAACCCTAACTTTAATTTGGCACCTCCATATTAAAAAATTAGTACCTTTAAATATAATGTTTCCTATAGACATACCAAGACTATTTGAACTACTTAGAAACATATGATTACTTACAGCTTGATCTCCATTCAATGCCATGACTTATAGAATTATGAAAGCTTTGTTACTTAGAAAACAAATATCACGATAATACCTTATTACAAGTCTTAAACTAGCTTTAATATCATGTGAATTTTACCGGCTCATGAAGAATGCAATTCAAGAAACATAGCAGAATATGACTGGAAAGTTCAGCTTCTATGTATATTTTTTATTAGGAAACAAAAACTCAACTAATATAGAGATTTCTTAGCTATTTATACAAAGCAAAGTTAGTTGATTAATCAGCCTAACTAACTGAAAGTAACTAATCTACAACTAATCGTATTTAATTACAATTGTACTTCAGTTATGTCCATATGTACTAGTATACATCAAAACATACAACAATTGATAAATAATTTAAATAATAGTAGCTTCATAGATTCATGCATTTAAAAATGCAATATAGAGAAACTAATACCCAAGGTATATTGTATTTGGAACGTACAACAAATATATTAAAAGATTATTGTATCTGAGAAATGCGATATAGCACTGAGTCACTAATATTGCACTTAATAAATGCAATATAACTGTACAAGCTATATCACATTTAATGATTGCGATATTGATTTGTACAAGGCTATATCGAATTTAGCAATATTATATAGCATTAATATCACACTTAACAAATGTTAAGTACGATACAACGATTAGCTATATTACATTTATTAAGTGCAATATAGCCTCCGACATTGCAATTGTGCAACACATATATCACACTTTACAAAAGCGATATAACTTAGTAAGTGAGTTATAGGTATGTCTGGTATTTAACAAAACAATCCTTAGTCCTCATACTAGAAACCTTATTTGCCTCCTTCTTTGATAACTTTTTCTCAAAAAAAAAAAAAAAAGAAGAAAAAGAAACACAAATTATCTAAACTATTTCAAAAATGAAGATCCCACACTTACAATGATAATGTGGTAAGTGTTTGTTGCTAATTGTTCAATTTTTTTTTTTTTTGGTATTTTTTGCTATTTTTTCAAGCTCATATGATGTTTCTTGAAATGCCAAAGAGATATTGATTTAGGTGATTTCTTGGATCTTTTGCAACAACACAACATCTATTTTCAATTAACCGCACAGAGGCCAAGGTGAGTAGGAAAATCTATTTATTACTGCTTTGTGTGCATTACTTAGATAATTATTTGATGAAATTAGTCATTGTTTTTATGTTAATTATTGTAAATTCAACTTACAATAAGGATGTATCTTGTGTGGGAATGGGAGGATAATATTGTTAGATGCTTAATAGTCATATAAAATGAAGTGTGAACAGTAATCATGACATGAATAGTGTGGTTTTGCACTAATTTAATTTGAGAATTTGAAGATGATTATCTCAGCACTTGCTATGTTGGCTGGGAAAAGAAAATGCCAAAAAGGTTAAAATGTGACGACCATAAAAAAGGGTACATTAGGATAAAAGATGGGTATTATACCATCAATATGGCGCAGAATCTACACAACCTAGAGGGGCACTCAAGAAAGGTCAATCAATTCCGGTAGAATGGATTGCAATGCTAATAACTTTCGCTCTTTACATAAACAAGCAACGAACGCAATTCACCTAGAAAATCTAGAAGCCAATGGATCTACAATTTTTTTTTTCTCCACTAAAAGCTAATTTTTGTACAGAAGATATAGGCTTACAATGATTAAAATAGTAAATCATTTTATCTTTTAAACCCGTAATAATACGTTTTTCTTTTCCCTAATGATCCAAAAGGGTGAAAAGACAAAAAGAATTTTTAATTTCCCTTTTTCTCCTAATTAAATATTTTTTTATCTTCTTATTTACTTATTTTTCCGTTAATTGAATAATTGATTTTCAAAATAATAATAAATATTTTTTTTAATATTTTTTTTAGAACCGTCAGATATTTATTAAAGATCCCATGAAAAATCACTATGACGTAATGATTGACATGGGCCATGAATATTCCGTAGGATTGGGATATTACGTCGGTGATACTAAGGTTTTTCTTTTCCCGAATCAGTCCAAAGCATGAAAAAAAAGTCTATGAGTGTGTAATTTGTTTTCTTCTTCTTTTTTATTCCCCCCTAATTACGTAATACAGTCGGAAAAGTTACACTGAATCCTCCTTTTATTTTAAAAAAAAAAAAATTCTCTTTCCTATTGGCCAGGCATTAAATTGATCTTAATATCCATCCGAATATGGAGCATTTATTTTTTTCTGCACAGTTATTTTCCGGCTGACATCTCTGTTGACATGATGAAGACTAGATCTAAATACTAGATTCTAGATTCTAGAATCTATATCATATTTATATGTAAAAATCGGGCGAAATCTGAGCAAATACCGAGCTTGATAAAAGCTACATTACCGACCTTTACGCAAATATCGAACCACGCATAAATCAACACATTAGCTGAGCATAACATGCCGAGCTACTCAATAAGCGCAACACCGACCAAATATGGACAAAAGCCGAGCTGAGCTCCAATCTGCTAATAACGGTGGCGGTTAAAGACAGCAAGCAGTTGCATTTCGTGTTAAAGAATGCACATGCAAGCCAACGTGCGAAGCAAAATGAAAGCTCATTCCATAAGGTCAGAAGTTGCCGCCATCCGAGCTATTAAACATGAGCAGTTACCTTCATTGGACATTCCAGCTTTAAATTCATAACGGGATGTGACAGAGCACAGCGAAATCTCGAACGAACAATAAACTCCGCAAGCTCTTAGCCGAGCTAAACTCTATAAGCTCTTAGCAGCAACCCAAGCTAATAGAGAAAAATAAACCCGAATTCCATGCTAATCCAAGCACCGAACTGAGCTGTCCATTCCCGAAGGGGCAACCTACAAAAGCCCCAGCAACTGCAGATAACAGCTTGAAGTTCCAAACTTATAACTCATTTTTTAAATGAATTTAGATTAAGATCTTTTTTACTCTTTTAAAAACATGTCAAATGAGTCTGTCTTATTTAACCCACGGACTAAATAGCCTAATCAATTATAGGTTAGGTGACTAAAATTACTATAATATCCTAGTTAATGGTGGGCCAATAGTCTAAGTTGATAAATAAGCCCATATACGTGTTAACTCTCATCGTTCATACCTTAACAATAACATTGAGGGGAATAGTAAGGTTAAATTGGTTAATCTTAGTGGCATAAAGTCTAAGAAAAATCCGACTTACTTCTTCAAATAATCTTATTAGCACAAAAGCCCAAGAAATTTTTTATTTACCATTTTCAAGCCAATCGAATAACTTCGTTGGTATGAAAACCTAAGAAAAGTTTGACTCATCTTTTTCAAGCCGATCAAATAACCTTGTTGGCAGAAAGCTAGAGAAATATTCAACTCACTTCTTTGAATAACCTTATTTGTATGAAATCCCGAGAAAATCTGACTTGCTTCTTCACATAATCTCATTGGTGCAAAAGCCTAAAAAAATTCAATGCACTTCACTTAGATAACCTCATTGCCTCAAAGCCCAAGGACAACCTGACTTGCCTCTTCGGATGACTTTGTTGGCATGAAAGTTCGAGGAAAATCTAACCCATTTCTTTAAATAGCCTTGTTAGCATGAAAACTTGAGGAAAATCTAACAAAAGCCTTTTAGATCATGTTAATGGCATAAAATCCCAAGGAAAATTCGACATACCTCTTTAGATAACCTCGAAAGCATGAGAGCCCAAGGAAAATTCGACTCATCTCTTAAAGTTGTTCGATTATATAGTCGGCATGAAAGCTTAAGGAAAATCCGACTCACCTTTTTCTAGCTAATTTGATAACCTTGAAATCAAGGAACCTCGAGGAAAATTTAAAATGCCTTCTCGAATCACCTCGTTGTCATAAAAGCTTGAGGAAATTTTGTTTTATTGATACAGGTTATGTTGAACTCAAACACCTTACACACTATGCTACTTGGCCTAAGTCAAGATTCTAATTCAACAAATTACAGGTAAGGTTAGAAATGCCTACAAGAAACTCCCCTACCACAACAGCTCATCTTAGAGCCTTAAGAGCCTAAACCTTACATTGGGTTTCCTTATTTATTCCTCACCAATGAGACTTTAGGTAGGGGTGTTGTGTTGGTGTAGATCGTAAGTGTTGATAGGCTTTTTGGAACATTAGCCCCCTAAACCGACCAGCCTAAAACTTAAGCCAAACTAAACAAGCCTAATCCAAAAATAGTTTGACCTCGTCCCTTATAAATAGGAGATGAGGCTCCAAAGTAAGGGGTCTTTGCTTGCTTTCTCTCAATTAGCGTTGTATATTCCCTCATCACCTTCATTGACTTAGGCATTGGAGTAATTGCGATGGAGTAAACTTTAGTGCACCCTATAGTCATGCTTTGTCTTTGTAGGTGACCATGCAATGAAACAAAATACACCCATCAACACCGACCATAAATGACATTAAGGAAATTGTAAGGGTTAATCCAATTTAAATGATTATTTACCTTAATTTAGAACCATACTTAGAAACTATTTGAGAACCTTATGTAGAACCTTTAAGTTACCCTTACTTGTATAGAACTAACATAAACATATTTTATAGGATTTCTATAATTACTCAAGGATTAGCAAGCACTCCACAACCTAAGTAAGTTGCCATGCTTCACCGCAATTATGTTATTTGAAACAAAGATCTATTAATCACTGTAATAATTGTAGTTGTAGTTGGAATTCCTTGTGTACATGCAATGAATGTGTTTGATATGTTGTGCAGTAGTTAAGCCTACTTAATTAGTGTGATTGGTTGTGTTATAATGTCATGTTATGATTTGATATATTGGTTAATGGCTTACTAATGAGTACTAAAGATTCTATCTGGCCTTAATCAACGGGACATGACTGCATCCTTTACATATTTTCATTTTATCCCACCAAATGTCGACGATCGCATAAGATATGAGTATTACCTTTTTCTTTTTCTTTTTTTTTTATCATATTAAACTATACTAACTCAGGAGGAGGTCATAATACAAGTAAAAGTTATCTAGGGATAGTCCGAAGTAGTTTAGGGATGACCAATAGTTCATTGCATAAGCCTAAATTTGGTAGGTGAATGTTATTATGTAAACTCCCTGGAACCTAGATTATGGTGAGGTTAATTTTTCTAATTTTATAACAGATTAGATAATGCCATGCAGATAGCATTTAATTTGTTGCATTACACTTTAACTAAATTGTGGTTGTTTACTTGATAAATGTATAATACATGTTCCTTGCCAACTTACTGAGCACATAGAGATGCTTATACTCCTATTGGTATCCTTTTGCAAATTAACTTAACAAAAGCTTGAGATGGGAAAGCTAAGTAGGATTCAATCAACAAAGAGCTAACTATAAGAGTTTTAGACCAATTAATTAGCATTTGTAAAAGGCTAAAGTTGTATTGTAATAAACAATTCTTCATGTTTAATAAAAGCATTGTTCTTCAATATAATCTATGTTTAAGTTTTGCTTCCTCTGATGGTGCCCACTTTAATATGATGCCTTATGTATATTATTCGTATAATGATAACTACAGGTCCTATGTTATTATTATCTATTAGTATACGGTGAGACAATTACAATAAGAAACTTAAAGCGTAACACTGATGTTATATTTTATATACGGGAATGGATGTGGAATAGAATTGCAATTTCAAGTTCCATTACCTCTTTCATGTTTGGGGGTACTTTTAGAAGGCAAAATCGCGATTCCTTAGGTGATTTTGCCTGAATCAAGTCCTCAGCTCGATCGATTGAAGCCGAGCTAGGGGATTCCAAGGCCTTACTTGTCGGATCTTAGCTTAATAACCTATATGGGACGGAGCTTCGTATCCTGTCTAAGGCCAACTAAACTTAAACCGACTTAAGTATAGGACCTTGATCATAGTAAAGACATGCATTAACTTGACCTTAGAGAGGACGGAAGACCTAGGAAGGTTGGATGACCCGACATTACTGTTGCCTGACCAGATGCCAAGTTAGACAAAGGCCGAGTTAGGCTATCCGTTCACTCAACTTACATACTACTACTTCTTTGTTCAAGCTAACTATCTAAACCATTAAGTGACCTAAAGATCTAAGTACTAACTCTCGTGAGGATTCAGTTTAATATCCTTCATCTTTCTTATTTATTAGAGCTTCCAACCATTGCACAACACATGTTTCTAGGCACACGATCCCATGATAATTCTCTAACATATTTTTTATTCTCTTTTTCCATTTTACCTTTTAGAATATATACTAGGAATCTTTTTGTAGTAACTTTGTAATTTACCCCTTTTAGTCATTTTCTTCCAATTGTAAACCCTATTGGCTATAGTAAAAATGCCACTCTTGTAATCCCAGTCAAATAATTGAATCCTACTATAGAAATTTACTCCATTTTGAGAGCATTTCTCTCAAGGACTTCCACTCTTATCCACTCTTTTAGTGAGAGTATTGGCGAGTGACTCTTTTATTTGTTTGTATGTAATATCAAACGAGTGTTAGGCTACATGGATGCATCATATTTGGAATGTGGATTTTGCTACCATTCTTTTTTCTTCTTTGCTTGATTTTTCCCTTGATGTGCCTCGTGTAACTTTACCCTAAGATGTATCAGAATTCAAGAGGAAATTCAATTATGCCTTTGAGAATGTAGAATCACAATTTTATTATACTTTTACTAATTACCATTGATTGAAGTTACATATTTAATTTTCAAACTAATCATGATATCTAATAATTAAGAACATTTTTAATAAATACTTTTAAATATACATTCCATTCTATTTCATTTCTAAACTCTAAGCCCAACTTCTATTTTATTCCTTTTGATCAATTCTATTTCAGGCCACTTCTATATACCAAATGTCACGTAATTACTAAACTATGAGGTTTATTTTGGAGATTACATTAGAAATAAAAATGGATTCAAATACTGCAGTCCAAATGTTAACGGTAGACCATGATTGCATTAACAAGATCGCACACGTTTCAAATGCTTCCAAGGAAAAGCTCTATTGATTTGAAGAAGTTCGACTTAGCTTTTCCAGTGTGATTGCCAATGCGCATGCAGCACTCATCAGCATCAAGAGGAGGATTGCTCCTTTTTTTTTTTTTTTTTTTTTCTCCTCCTTTCTAGTTTTAAAATCTCGTGTGCAAGACTTTGGCATGTCCTGTAAATATTAGGAAGACTAAAACGTGCATGAGCTCCTTTCATATGCTTTGATACGGGTGTTTAATTATTTGAATTTGACACGTGGATATTTTCCCTTAATATTAGCAGAAGAAGAAAATGAGAAGAAAAAAACCTTATCGATGAGTTTAATGATATGCATTAAACTTTTTTCTTTAACAAATTTATTGTTACTTCATGAGGTGGTTTCATCTTTTCCAAGCCTAATCTACTTATGCAATAAAACTATGGCTGCTTGAGTAGGGAAACACCGTAAATAATAATAATAAATAAATAAGAATACGGTTCGGCCCATCAGTTTCTAACAAAAATACTGCATATATGCACATACATAAATGAAATGAATTAATTCTGTTTATGTTGATCATTTACTACAATTATGAAAAAAATAAAAAATAAAAAAATTCCTACATCTGAGATTTTGTTTTCCTTTGCTGCCTCTTGTGAAGTTTGGTGAGGCCAGAGCTGGCCCAAGAGATCTATAAGTGCTGAACCGACATAATCATTGAACGGAGGAAGACCGTAATATAAGTTTCAGTACCGATAGTAACAGCGTGAAAACTGAAAACATGCATTAGAATATGTTCACAATGGCTAAGCTAAATGCATTTAAATCTTCAGTAGTCAGGTTTATGTTGCATGGAATTGAAAACAATCAAGGCGGAATTGAAAAGCAGCAAAGAGAAATAGTTTCAAAACAATTTGGAGAAGGCATGATTAATGATTTACGATCATATAAAAGGGAGAAACGGAATATGAAAGGGTCAAATAAAAAACATCTCAGATTCCATCTTGCATTCAATTTATTGCAAGTAATATCAACCATGAATGTGGTAATTCTATTTCATGATGTCACTTGTTTCCAACATTCTATAGATAGGACAATCTAACCAAAAAGGAACAACTGTACCTAAATACATACATACCAACAAATATAAAATTCGACCCTCTCCATTTATTTTCCTCCATTTATCCTCTCATTCTTATCCAATCAAAGCCTCGGTATTGCAAATGAAGAACTCAAGTTGAAACATATATGGATGGATGGATGGATGGATTTCACTGCAAATCAGCAGTAGTAGGACTAGGACGCTTCAAAATATATTTTCTTTAAGCATCCCCATTCAAAATTCTCAGCACAAGAACCAGCATGAGGTTCTTGACGGATGAGAATAAGTCATTAGCCAAGTTCCTCATTTTTTAGATTCTTGGCCAAGGACTTCAAAAGGTAAACTTAATTCATTTATTTTTTTACTTTTTAATGTTATGTTAGTTTAAATTTATATATTTTGAATCTCGTAAATAATATAAATAAGTATTAAAAAATTCTGTGAAGAAATTTAAGAATAAAGTGAAAAGATTCTTAAAAGAAAAGATCATTTAAGTTGTTGATAATAGGGATGCTCTTATAGTCTTATATGCAGGTAAGTTCAAGTTTGTCGGAAAGCAGTAGGAGAATCCTTTCTAGTTGGAAGCATAAAGAGTTACGGTCAACTTTAACCCTAAAACAGAATTCTGACTGCAAGACGCACTCCCTGCTATGCTAGAGCAAGCTTGCTCCTATTTGTTCTCAAAGGTAGTAGGGATTCATTAGTCGAAAACTGCCGCATAATAAAATAGACGTAGAATCTGTTGAGACATGGAAATGAAACACCTTGTTACGTTTTTTAATTTTATCCCCTTTTCAACCGGTGAAAAATTGGTTTTAACAACTGGTTTTTAGATGAAGCCTGTTCTCCTATATGACTTTGCTGAAACTGAACAGAAGGGGGTCTTGTTGGCAAAGATGGATCTATAACGCTAGCTATAATTGGATAAGCCTCCTTCTTGGGTAGCTCAAGCCTCTCCAATATCTTTGACGTTTGATTATCTCGGTTCTGGTTTGCAGATGGTACACATAGCACCTCATCAGTGAACAGTTTGGAAGTACAAATGGGAGTCTTTGTCATGGGTACTTCATTAACTAGCCGCTCCCATTCTTCTGTGACCGACGTTGATTCTTCTTCTTGTGCAACTGCCAAATCCTCTTGAATTACCTCTGTCTCTACCATAACATTTCCTACGTTTTGTTGTGTCATTGGATCTGCAATGCTAGCTTCGTTTGAGTTGGAATCAGAATTCGCATCCTTCTCGGCAGCAGGTATAGACCTACAATGATAAGCGATATTATAAGCCACGTGATTTCTACTCCTAAAAAAATTTCCATTTATTCCTCCAAAATTAATTTGAGGTGAGAAGCTGATAAATAACCCAAACTGTAAGCTTTCTTCCACTAGCAGTTTCAGTTTTTGATGGAAGCCTCTAACATGCAAAAGTGGATCATAGTCTCTTGATTCTATCTGCAAAAATCTCCAATGCAAAGTGTTAAGCCGTTCTCACATGGTGGATTGAAGTAGTAAAATTGAATAAAACAGCTAGAACCAAAGGAATAAAGAGAGGATATTGTGCTAAAAAAAGGAGTGAACTGAAATCTAAATGCATGATTAAAGGTGTACTAAAAATAAAATCAGAAAACTTCTTACAATTTCCTTCTTTAGCTACCCATCCAATGATTTTGTTTTCAACCAATATCCTCGAGAAGGTGATTTTATTTTATCCCTCTCTCCCTTTGCTTTTTTGAGTCAGAAGGTGCCTTCACTTTAACCCATCAGTAGACATCATCAGTGGTTTGTTCTCCTAGATAGAGGGTAGTAAAAGGATATAATTGCAAGTACCCAACCCTTTTTTAGTTTAATTAATGATTTAATATCACAAAAAAAATGAAACAATAGGAAAAGATAAGCATTTAATGTATTCCACATCATGCATCACATGGATGAAAATGTAGTATTTGTGTCCACGAACATAAAACCAGAGTTTAGTATAGAAACAATAAAAGTCCAACCTTATCTATAGAGGCCTGAATAGAGAATTGAATCTCGTCCATCACTGGACAACTGTGAGAACTGTCGATATGAGGCATGGGGTTGATTTCTTCGGATCCAGCTATACGCTGAAAAGTATATATTTCATTTGGCAAAAGTAAATCAAAATACTGAACCACTCACAAAACTAGAGCAATTTGTCAATACTGTAGCAACAAGCAGAGCTGAGATTTTGGAGTATCATTCACCCCACCAAAAAAAAAAGGCGAAAAAGAACATAGCGGATTTACTTGAAGGAAAAGCCAAAGTTTTAAAAACTATAAAGCAAGATAAGCAAGAGTCTCAAACCCTAAGAAGCATTGGTCCTTTGCTGGATGGCTGAAGGATATAATAACATGGGAAGAAAGCATCTGCCATTGTTTCCAAGTTCCAATCTGAGATGCACACTAAAGCCTGATCCATCTTATGTAGAATAAAGCCGAGCCCTTGAAAAACTGTCAAAGTGGAATTAACTTTATAATATTTAGAACACCAGATAGAATAAACACGGGTCAATTGGGTAAGATCTCAGAAACTCTAATACTAATCCTGCAAAGAAAGTGCTAAAATAAAATATCTGAGAGTGTAATACAAGAATCTAGGGATTTAATTACTTTAAATGCTATCAAATAACGTGGAAGTAGGGTTGTATTTGGTTTCAACAGCATTTAATGTTCTTAATGAAATTTTGATTTCCCAGGCTCCTAGCTTTACCTTCCACCTACTACTCACGAAACACTGTAGAGAAACCAAGACTCCACAAAGATACCAAATGCATTTCTAAAGGACGTCTTACTCTTCTAACCAAAAACCTTAAATATTTCTAGAAGTAGAATAAAAGGAAAAAATAATCAAATTACATGATTGAAGATAACTACTTTGACATGACAGGCACTCTAAATAAACGAAAATGTTACAAGATGGCCCTTGGAATCTTGTGTTAGGTCCATTAACCACAAAACAGGTTCAAAGATAGGTTTAGGAGTTTTTCTTCTCCTGCATTTCCCTATGATGAACGATGGATTTCAGGAGAACCCAACGATCTTTGATTGTCAAATCACAATTTTGACAAGAAAACACATTCCATTGACGGACCCAAGACTCAATTTGTTCACCACTTGTAGGCAGTTACATGTTAACTGTCATCCCACTCCCATGATTTTAGCTTTCCTAACCCCTCATAACGCCCCACTATTTGTCAGCCACTGCCCTACACTGCCTGCCATTAGCCATGCCCAGCCCCAACACTTTGACAGATTCAAACAACATTAACAGACCCAAAGCAACATAGACCACAACAAACAACATACACACATTAACAACAAAAAAAAACCAACTTTGGACACACAATACGACAAATCAGCTGACACAACCAACATATAATATAAACAATAAATCAAAATAAAACAAGGCACAAGAGTGATCACTCTTGTGCACGTGATGTTCCACTCCACGTGTAATGTTTACTCCTCCCTTTGAAAGTGCATGTGTCCTCATGTGCGAACTTCTAGAATTCCTTCAATATCCTCTTCGCTTGGATTTTCAGCTTGAATCCGATCTCTTTCTCATTCCTCTATACATTCTAGCCAAAATAGCTTTTTGCAACTATCTCTCTCTGTGAACGTTTCATCGCAATTGAAGCATAGCCCTTTTGCTCTTCTATCATCCAATTTTGCTCGGGTCAGCTTTTTCATATAAGGTGTGCGATTGCTTAGGTTGCCTAGAACCTCTTCTATCATCGCTAAATTTTTCCTTTCAAATAGGCAAGCCAAATTTATAGCTTGCGTTAAATATTTAGGATTTTGCAGCTTTACATCTAATGTTATGTACTCCTTCAATCCACTTAAGAAAAGCGTCACCTCTTGATCTACTAATAAGGAGTGTGTCTAGGTCACTATCTACATAAACTTCTTTTAATAAGCCTCCATGGAATCCCCCCTGCTTCAACTTAGTAAGTTCTTCTAATGGGTTGTTGCACATAGGTGGCCCGAACCTCTCATTCCAAGGTATCACGGCCTATCTTTCTCCAATTTCATAGACCACAGTCGTGCATCTCCCCATAAGTGGAAAGTAGCGATCTCCATCTTTTCTTCCTCCAAAGTCTTGTGACGTTTAAAAAAATGTTCACAGCAATTTGCCCAACTGATAGGATCTACCAATCTGTCATATTTTGGGAAGTCCAACCTCACAAACTTTGGTATTGTGACACTGTTAAACCCACCCTTGCTGGACATAACTGTCTTCTCTTGTCCACTACCCACTACGCTGGTTTCCCCCTTTTCTTTATCCTTCTCCACCGACACTTCTTTAGAGAGACTAACCAATTGTTCCTACATTGCTTTAACCTGCTCACCATCTTTCTTGTACCTCTTCATATATTCTTCAAATTGTTGCTGTAATTGCTTGGTGTTGTCTGACATGTCTAGCTCCAATACCAAATTGTTACAAGATTCCCCTTGGATTCTTGTGTTACATATATTAACCACAATATCAAGTTTGAAAAAAAGTTTAGGATTTTTTCCTCCCATGTTTTCCTATGATGAAGTATGAACAATGGGTTTGGGCTTGTTAGAGAGACCCATCAATCTCTGGTGTTAAACCACAATTTTGACAAGAAAAAACATTTCATTGATGGAGCCAAGGCTCTATTTGTTCACAACTTGTAGGCAGTTACACGTTAACAGCCATCCCATTACCATGATTTCAACAACCCAGACCCCTCATGACACTTCACTACCTGTAAGTGACTGCCCCACACTCCTTGCCATTAGTCATAGCCATGCCCAGCCCCAACACTTTGATAGATTCAAACAACAACATTAACAGACCCACTACAACCAGGACCACAACAAACAACATACACACATTAATTATAAGGAAAAAACCAACTTTGGGCACACAACACCACAAACCAGCTGACATGACCAACATATAATATAAACAATAAATCAAAATAAAATAAGGCACAAGAGTGATCTTGTGTGCGTGATGCTCCACTCTACATGTAACAGAAAACATGTGAAAGCAAAATAATTGAAGACAAATCTTAGGAAAAAATACATCATGAAAACAAGAAAGTAAATGGGATAAGGAAGGGTACACAATACGTTTAGTATTCATCTCTGTGTGGTGGTTTTCACCCAAGGTTGTTCCTGTCTTGTGGCCAGTAGATGGAGTTACAAGATAGGGACTTCCAGCCATAACACCTGTATCAACATTTAATAACAATCAACATCAGCAATTGAATGGCATTGTGAAGATATAGGTAGCTTGTATTGAAAAGGATATACATGATAAACCTTATGCAGTTTGTTAAAAAAAAGGTAATAATAAACCTCCTAACAAATCTATAATATTGTTGGTAATTTTATTTTAACATCTATAATGTCTATTCATAGGCTGATTAGAAGGATAAAATTAGCTCAGTTAGAAAGTTCCCTTATGATATATATTTCATCTTACCCAAAATATGTTTGAGCGTGTTTGTGTGTGTGAAAGTGCTATTTTTCAAGTCCTTGGAGGTTACTATGCATCAAATTTTAATACAAAAGAAATAAAAGGAAATGAGCACAAGTCAAAGATATATAATATATCTTTATTCCTCATTGAGAAGTCCTACATTTGAGTGAGAAGCCTAATCATCTGAGCACGCAACATTGACAAAAAGAGGTGGTTAGTGTTGTTAATCAATGCAAACAGAATAAATACCTTCATTAAGAGATGCCAAATTAGTCCTTTCAATGACATGAAAATTAATCAATGGGGAAGCCTTTTTGCTCTTAATTGTATCCAGGGAATATGGCATCAACAAGACAGTTTTCTCTCCAACTATTAAGGTGTCTTTAATAACATCAGAGCAGCCAAGATCATGGCCTGTGATAGGACAAAGGGGTCTTCCAGTTATGCTTTTCCGAGCATCAACCAAGGCAGTTCCATGGCATTTGCATGTCTGTCAACAGCATTGCCAGTAGTCAATGGTCCAGAAACAATAGAGACAAAATAACTTGTTATGCAGAAAAAAAGTGCAAAGATAGCAGTTCCATTTTAGCATCTGTCTTAGCGATTTCTCTTCATGGATTTAAGGAGAATGAAAACAGTTGCAACTTAGAGATATGCCAAATTACAGCAGTCTCTATAAGAACTACTTCTGATTCCCCAACACTGGGGAAATGTAGTTTGCTTCCATTTGTCCATCACTAAACTAGTAGTGAAAGTGCCAATGGTTTGTAGATAAATGCCAACATAGAGCACTTGTATATGCTATTTTTCTCAGAAAGAAACAAGAATATTTAGAAACAGGTTTCTTCTTCTCGTGCAACAGATGGAAAAAGGGGCATGTTCTAATTAGTAATTTGATCAACTCTAGTTTCTCTATAATACATTCTATACCCTGCAAGGCTTGAAGACATCATTTATCAAACTGATAGATAAAGCCAAGTTGCAAAAGATCTGGTTCACAGAGCCTGAAAGGTTGTTCTTGAATATAAAACGCGCTTGCAGTGGTTCTTCCATTTCATCTTTCAAATCCAGTAGCCAGGATTTTGTCATTCCCTGAAATAATCTGCAATCTAAAAGGGACAATTGGTTATGCTTTCCATGTATGAGAAAAATCCCATGATCACTTTCTTCTCTCCCTGTTGATACACACAGAAACTTGCCATACATATCTCGCATATTCTTGATAAGAAACCAAAGTTGCAGGCTTTAGAAAGCCATATTGAAGGAATATAGACAGATCCTACGTGATTGCATTACATGGAAACTGAGATAACTATACCTTGATTGCAAGTCCTGATGGAGCAGTTTTCAATATCAGAAATGGATGTAGCTAAGCTCCTGATACTTTCCTGCACATTGCAAAGGTGGCTTGATCTGGTCTCAAAAAATAAAACCTCAACTGTAATGCACTTGTCTGCTGCATCCTGACAAGGAAAAATAGTTTAAGAATTTACACACTTGCACGTCCACAAGAAAATATTAAATTATATTCAGAATTGCAAACATTTGTTTCACAAAACACACCATAAAAGCCTTGGAAAGTGCAGGACTTATCTCTTGAGGCAAAGAAGAAGTGAGAACTATGACTTTCCGGATGACATCCTCACCACTCCACGAGTAGTTGAGCTGATCACTCAATAGCTTTTCCCCAACTACAGCTACTACCAATTGATAAAATCAAAGCGAGTAACTTCTAATGGGTGGAATTATAGGATTTGAACACAGTAGAAGCATAAATTCGTATGACTAAATTTCTTTTTCCTTTTTCTTTTTTTTTTCAGTATGAGAAGATACTTCCATTAAATTCTACTCTCTGAAAACATTCAAGTTGATTTGCCAACGATAGAAATTGCATCCACAATGCTAGTCAAGAGACATTGATTGAGACTAAACAAATGTATATCGAAGGACAACCAATATGATAATTCCACAGACAAGAAAAATAATATCTGTATATCACATTAATCGAACATGAACCACAGAGTTAACCACCCAAAACCCTTGCTATCCTACTTCTTCAAACTGCTTTTATCGTTTATAAGCATCACTTGTCCCATCACTTAAAAACACTAATCATGTTCGATATTAAAAGAAAAACGGAGGATATTTTTTTGTAAGTGAAGACATTTTCCATATACAAACAATGAACTGCAAGATTATAACAACTTAATTACATGTAGAAAGATAAAGACCAACAGCAAAGTCCGGAAAGGGAACGTACAGCATGTGTTTAGGGTTTGAGAATGTGTGATATCAACAAAAGAGGACTCCACTGAAATATTTTTCACCGCATGGTGGAAATCCCTAAGATTGAATTGACTTCCTCCAGCTCCATTAGGATTATACGCAATTCTCATCTGAGCGATCAGTCTTAGATTCGAATCAGTTTCTTTCCAACCGCGACAATTCAATTCAAAAGAATCAAACAACTTAAACCTCATGTGAAGAGGTGGCATGATTGTAAAACACGTAACAGAGTCCGATTCGACCTTCGAGAGACTGTGATGGCGAAATGGCGTAGTAGTTGGCTAGTTCCAATAAGCACTTCAAATTAAAGAAAAAATCATACAGATTGGTGAATCAGTGGAATTAGAGATTGGAAATCATGTGTATAGCAAAAGAAAAGTGAAGGTAGTGAGAGATATTACCTTTTTTAGGTCTTCGAGTAAGGAAGGTGTGAGAGAGAGCAAATCCACTAGGAAGCACAGAGCTCCCATCGCCTTTTCTGTTATGGAGAGAGAGTGAGGGGAGCTTTGGCGCGCAAAGTTTTGGTTTGGTGCGTTTATTTAGATTTTCATTTTCCGATTTATATGCTACAAAAGGCCATGAACCGGAAATGAGACCGGTCCGCATAGATACACGGTTCTAGAAATTGTCATTGCATTTCACAAGCTTGCTCCTCAACTGTCGGTAGGATGGTAAATGATTCGGATAGCTCACTACTTATTCGAAGTCTAATTTGGTTAGAAATCGATTAGTAAATGAATGAAACGGGCTCAAGATAAAGTTTATTTATTATAATAAACTAAATTTGTATAGGTTTTAAGTCTATTTAGTTCAAGCTCACAAGTTTAATTACTTAAACTCGTGAAAAGGCTCATTTATATTAATATTGTTATATTCAATTGATTCATTCTATTTAACTCAATGGAACGTGATTTTTCAATAAAATCAGTCTTAATTATTTCTTTAATCTTTATTAATAGTGATTCAAGTTCGACTAATTAATTAGATCTATCTTATCCAATTTTTATATTATTTTCTCTTATATTTTCTATAGAGTATACTAATTTGCTAAAAAAAATTAATGTAAATCAAAGAAAAATAAAAAATAAATTGTAAAAAGTTGTCAATTTTTAATTCTAAAAAATATAGGTAATTTTTATTATTTTATAAATAAATATAAATTATATTATAATATTTTTGTTAATTTTGATTGAATTCTGGTTTAACCCCGGTTAACTCTCTTAACCCTTAACTTATTCTCACTCTCGGATCAACCTTTCGATTCGGGTTTCATAATATTGGTTTATATTAGTGAACATGTTCAAGAGCTTTATATCCATTACAAATATCATATTTATATATTATTAAAATCTTAAAGCTAGTATATAATATATATGTGTTATGGGATAATATATAGTATAATAGTTAATTACTATTCATTAATCTATTTATTTCTATATTTCTTTATTTTATATATTTAAGCTTGACTCATTTTAAGCTTGATTTATAAACTAGTTAAATTTAAGCTCAATACGGAATTTGTTCATTTAATTGAGCTTAAGCTATTAAAAGTTTAGCTTAATTTGGCTCGACTTAACTTATTTATACACCTAACTTGAAAAAAAAAGTTTCAATGATGAACAAATATAAAAGTTAATTAATTTTTAACCATTTTATAAAAATAAAAAAAGGTATATTAGTATTTTTTGTTATATTTTAATTTAGTGTTGTAATTAATGAGATAAAATAAATATTAGAATAATTAATATTTATAATAAAAAATTTTACAAAATAAATATTAAAATTTAAATTTTTAATGCATTCTTGATAATAATTATTTTTAAGACATAATTTTTCATTTATTTTATTTCAAAAAGTAAATGAGCATTTGAATACTTTTAAGTGAAAATCTAGAGTTTGGCTATCAAGTTCAACTCAACTTATGGTCTTTGGTCTTTGGTTGAAAAGCACATATGGTTAATTTAATTATTTTATTTTTCATCCTCTCCGAATACCACACTCGCTAAACAAAGTACAAACGGAGCGGACTTTTGTCATTCGTTACTTTTCCGTTGGAAGTCACGAACAGTCGAACGTAGGAGAAATGCGTTCGGTGCTGCAATTCATTCCCAAAAGGATCACCGCAACCAGCCGATCGTTTAGATCGGACGCTGCGCTGGAAGCTATAGCCATAGTACGAGAAGAGAATGTAAGCAACATCGCACTGTATAATTACGCATCTTTCTCCGGCGCTTTCTCTGCTCTCTTCGCTCGCATATTCCACTGTCGCTTCAACATCCCTTGCCTCATCTTGCCTTTCTCTTCCGTCGAACCTCTCCGGTCTCTGTCTCTCTCTACATATCTCTATATATAGGATTTTTATACGATTCCGTCACAATTAGAGGATCGATCCGCCATCCAATTTACCTTTAATTTATATTTTTTTAAATCTAAATCATTTAGTAAATTTTGAATTTAATGATTGAATGGTAAGATAGAGGATGAGATTGGTTTTGTCAAAATATTAGAAAGAACGGTGTATATAATTATTTTTTTTTTCTTTTTCCTGTCCGCATTATGAATTTGCAGATAATGTCAGGGTTTAGGGTCTAATATTATTTTTTGAGTTATTTTTTTCGCAGTAGTCAATACGATTAATTAGAAGAGAAATGAAAATGGAGATAACCAAATTCCATTTAACAAGGAAACATTTGCTCGTCGAAAATAATTTTACGAGACGGTATGAAAGCATATAAGTTAGTTGACAATTTCTGTAGAAAGCTTCATAATTTTTTGTGGAAAAAAAAAAAAACAAAAAAAGCTGACTCTAAGCTGTGTTTGAGTAGTTGGAAATGGATAAAAACGAGAGGAAATAGAGATAAGTTTTATGTTTTCTAAACTAAATAAGGAGCCAAAATGTGTGGAAGTCTGAAAGAAATTTTGGAAATATTTTCATTTTGGAGCTTGTTTCTTTAATCTTTCAAACTGGACAGAAATGATTGCAAATGGTGGGAATGAGAGTAAGATTGCAAGACAACCTTTATGTATACTAAAATAAAATTGGGGTAATTTTGTCAAATAAACACTTCATTTCTTTTCATTTGCTTCCCAATAACACACAAGGGAAAAGAAAATATATCTATTCATTTCCTTCAGTTTCCTTACTGCATTAACTAACATGAAATGGAAACTGTGCTTCTCTTATAGGCTCTACTTCCACTAATTTCCACTCATTTCTCTTATGTAAAAACTGTTAAAATATTTCAAAAAAAAAAAAGATTTGTTTTGACTGACTTATAGATTATAGGCTTGTATCTCTCTACTTCCACTTATTTCCAGCTCATTTCTCTTATCCTAGAAACTGCTAAAATATTTCCAAAAAAAAAAAAGGACCTGTTTTAACTAACTTATAGAAAGAATATTGGTGTGTTCTGTTTAACCTGCAGGATTGAAGATCTGCTGATTGATGGGTTAGAGAGATGCTATCTTCTTGATTTTCTCGGTCCTAAGGGATTTGCTGTGGAACTTTGTCTGCGAATTTCGTGCAAGTAGTAACAAATTTCGGATTTTCTGCATCTTTTATAAATTTATTGTTTCAATTCATTTAATGGATCTTTCTGCAAATCTATTTCTTTATCTATATAGTCACCTAACATGTACAATTGGATTCCAACTCAGTACCTTTTGAGATTTTGTGAAGAATTGTTCATATAGCTCCAGTACTACTGTTTTTATTTGCTGGTAGATTTCTAGAAATTTTAGTTATCATAACACTTTGATATATAATTAGGGTAAGAGCATTTGAACACCGAAGATCAATGCTTTCTTGTGTTCCTGCAAAGGAAGACTCTTTGGAGAATCTTCTTGTTCATTATGAAACAGAGAAGAGTAGTTCCATGGAAGTCTATGATTACTTCTCTGCTGAACTTGCCAATACTAGTTCCATTAATGTAAGCTCAATTGGACATGGTGTCATTAATCTGAAGATGCGTTACTGATAACTGAAGTACTGCAATCTCCTTGGAAGCAGGGGTCTGCAAGTGTTTCACAACCAGTGGACAAAGATCGTGTTGAAAGGATTCTTATGTACATTGAGGATGGTGATCTTTGTCGATGGAGCTTTCTAGATACCAGGTTATTCAACATTGGATTGCAGGATTGGCGCTCAAAGTTGAATTGCATATCTAATCCATTCATCTTTGAACAGGTTTGTACCTCCAACTAAGTCTCCCGGTTAATTATGTGAAGCTTAGCATTGGGATGCCTAGGCAGCAACATTAAGCTGATTTCAGAGTCCCTGCATGTTCACATTTTACATGTATTATCATATATATGCTCCTTCAATATCCCTTATATGATTTCAAACTGTTACTTCCAGTTTTTCTTTTAACAATAGATCAATATGACCTTTGGATTTTCCTTGTTAAAGAATTTCACATTAGTGCAATTTAGAAAGAATTGTCATACTCAATGGTGGTTCTATTTCTAGCAACCCTTAAGTATTTAGGGTTTTTCAAACATTTAAAATATTTTGGCATTCAACTGGAGCCTACCCTTGAAATAAGTGGTTCATATGGTGATCAGGATGACTAAAATATAAGAAACCCATAGATCATCACAGAAGAAGTAAAAAAATTCATATTTCCTGTATTAGCCATACATGTATATATTTATTGTATGTATTTGTTGCAAAATGCTTCTCTCTGATCCTTAACATATTTGTAAGACCTGAAAAATGATAGAAATTTTCTTTGGCTAGTCAGTTATTTCTAAGATAGTAGCTTCTTCTTATCATCTTTACCAAAACACTTACTCTCTTTTGTTAAAAGTTCAATCTTCTCTTCCATCACTTTGCTTCTTGCTTTAGGTCTATCTTGTGCGCAATCTCTTACTCGATGCTTATATCGCTTGAATGGTCCAATTTGTTGTTCTCTGGATGCTATTGAAGATGAGTCCTGAGGATTTAATCATGAAAGGAAATACTCGTGTCTCATCAATGAAGAATTCTGCCTTTACGTTTCTGGATAAGGTCTTCAAAGTTCATTTGGGCGGAGGATTTTATGGAGAGTGCTTGGTAATTTTTAACCTTTCATATTTCTTCCAAATTTCTCACTTGTCGTGCAGTCTTGTATAGCTTGCAAGTCTCCTACTTATTTAAGGAAAGAATTTGGCATCCATATAACTCTAACCTTGAAATTCAGGGTGTCAGGGTAGATGGGAATGCTCACTTAAGTGATGAACATGGAAAGAAACTTAGTTTAAAAAGTGCTGCATCTGGTTTGAGGTACTCCAAATCTTTTTCTTTTTTATGCCAATAGGAAGTATGCATGGAAAAAAATTGAAAACTGAAGAAAGAAGAAATAAACTTAGCATTAGTCATCCAGAAGAATAAAAACAGTAAACTTAGTATTAAGCAAGAAGGCCAAATGTCTGGCGGAGCAATGGGGATGAGGCCCCTATTCAAACAAGATAGGAAGATCTCATGTCAATTGGGGAATATCACATGATTTGTGAACTTACAATTTATTTTACTTGACTACTTGACATAAAAGACTCTTTGAGAGAAAATTCTGAGAAGTCTATGTCTATGTACACGAAATGAGTGAAGTTTATGCTCCTTGTTAGGCCCTTTATGTGGTTAAATGGAGCTTCAAGATCGTATTCATTTAATTGACTTTGGATGATTTCACTTAGGATTATATGGACATTATCTTATACTTAAAAAAAAAGGTGGCCTTTTTAGGAAGGAAAATTGGGAAAAAGGAAATGATGAGAATTGCTGAAACAAATGGGTAGTGAGCAAAGTACTGCATGGCATATATCCTTATCCATTATGACTCAAGGTTCCTCATCATTGATTTGATTGGCTAGTATACTTAACAGGAAGATAATGTTTTTGGTTTGGACTTGGATGATTTCTATCAATTTGTTCTGATAGCCAATCATGATAAAATGGAGTTCTATATCTACAACCTTGTTTGGCTATTGTGCCAAAGCATTTATCTTGTAAATCAATATAGCATAACATTTATGTACATCACCCAAAAATTAATATTTATGTAAATTGTAGGGCTATAGGAGCAGTTATATATATGCAATGAGGTAATCTTAAGATGTGTTTGAGAGGTACAGATGAAGCCACAGATACTTCTGAAATTGCAAAGGTTTACATCTATGCTGATGCCCTGTCATCAATATGACTATTTTATTTACATATGACAATTTTAAATGATATATGTGCAGGTGTTACGGACCTCTCGAAGTGGGCCATTTTTAGGAAGTTCCTAAAGCTCAAAGACAAAAGCTTCAGCTCACTAAAAGCTTCAGCTCACTAAAAGCTTCTAGATAATGAAAAGTTCTAGAAGGTTCTAGAGAAGTCCAGAATATTGTATAGTAGTTGGTGAAGGTAGGTAAATGTAGTAGTTAGGAATCAATTGTAACCATTAGATCGAATTGATCTTGACCATTAGATTGTAAAGGCTTTCTGTATATATAGGGGTATTCTCCTCAAATGTAACACACAAGTTATTTGAGTAAATACAGTATACTATCAGAGTTTCTCTCTCTACTTTCTCTCTCTAACATTTGAGTGTATTGCAGGCTGACTTAGCCTTCTTAGTGAGGTCAGGAACGCTAAGTGTTGCACGGGGTCGAGCAACGGAATCCGCCTGTGACAAGTGGTATCAGAGCCTGAAAAAGGAATTGCTTATGGAGAAGATGTCATCTAGAGGAGATAACAACGCTTCAATGGTCGATAAATTGGCTGACCATGACGATCGCCGTGTTACCAGGCAAAGGGCTAGGTCTTGGGACCTGCTGAACTCTCTCCTTAATAGGATGGATAAGGTAGAGTTGAGCATTGTTAAGGCCAAGGAACAATTTGATGAGTTTCAAAGCAGTCTTGAGGAAATGAAGGAAGAACTCCGAGGCGAATTGCAGGGAGCACTGAATCGGGCTGTAGAAGAGCTTAGGCAGCATGGAAATGTTATTGGAGAGAAGGGTGATGCTCTCCAAGCCCGAGTTACGGCCTTAGAAACTAAGGAAGAAGCTTGTGAAGCTAAGATTGATGCAGTGGTAGTGGCCATGCATAAAGAGATTGAAGATCTTAAGACACAATTGGCGGCTTGCCGAATCGCTGTTACAAATGGAATGACCCTCCAGACTGGCCATAGGGTCGATATTCCAAAACCAGAGCACTTTAGTGGGATGCGGTCTGCTCAAGAAGTTGGTTAAATTCTTATGGGGAGTGGAACAATACTTTAATGCTGTGGGAATCTTAGATGATGCTGGAAAGGTATGTACTGCTGCCATGTATCTGAAAGACTCAGCCATGGTATGGTAGCGCAGGAGGGCGGCTGATATCAACACCTGGGATAGCTTTGTACAAGAGTTGAAGGATCAATTCTCCCCCCCAAATGCTGCTAAGGAAGCAAAGGTGAAATTGCGTCACCTAACCCATAAGGGTGACATAAAGCAATATGTAAAGAATTTTCAGAGTTAATGTTGGAGATCTCAGACCTCAACCAAGAAGATGCTTTGGTGATGTTTGTGGATGGCTTAAAGCCTTAGGCTAAATTAGAGCTGGAGCGAAGGGGAGTGGAAGACATTTCCAAGGCTATAGCAGTTGCTGAAGGTCTAATGGAATTTCGGAAGACTGATCCTAAGACCACAGGGGGAAGATGGAAAGGGGGAGTTGAAAGGGAGAAGAATGGGAGTTCTTCCAAAAGAAAAACCAAAGCCGAAGAAAGAGATAACGATCGAGGAAGAACTCGTGAAGGGAGAGATGGGGAAAGATGGAAACCCCGTGAATTGAAATGTTATTTCTGTAATTGACCCCATTATGTTAGGGAGTGTCCGAAGAAAGAGAGATTAGCGGCATTAGTAGCAGGTAAAAGCTCAGATGATGGGGATGAAGCTCAATTAGGGTCAGTTCATCTACTCAGTGCTATGAAGTCTCAAGTCAATGAAAGAAAAGGATTGATGTATACCGAAGTATCGGTAGCAGGTAAGAAACTTAATGCCCTCGTAGATACAGGAGCATCTCATCTCTTTATTTCTGATATGGCAGCAAAGGAGTTGGGGCTAAAAGTGGAGGAGACCAAAACATGGTTCAAAACAGTTAACTCAAAAGAAGTTCCTACTATTGGAGTAGCCAAGGGGATAGAGCTCCGTATTGGGGGTTGGCAGGGAAAGGAGACAGTTGAAGTAGTGCCAATGGATGATTTTGAGTTTGTGATCGGGATGGATTTCTTAAATCGCATTGATGCACTTATCATACCACGAGCTAATTGTATTTGTGTATTTGATCACAATTCGCAATGTGTGGTGCCTGTAGTAAGAAAGGTAGGCCAAGCCACCAAATTCCTATCGGCTATGCAATTGGAAAAGGGACTCAAGAAGAATGAAGTCATTTACTTGGCTGCCTTAAAAGTTAGGGAAGAGACTAGTGATCAAGGAAGTGTTCCACCTCAAGTGGGGGAAATATTAGGAGAATTTAAGGATATAATGCCACCAATGTTGCCTAAGAAGTTACCACTAAGAAGGGAGGTAGACCATGTGATAGAATTAGAACCCAGAGCCAGGCCGCCCACCGCCGTCCCATATAGGATGTCACCTCCAGAATTAGAAGAATTGAGGTGACAATTGAAAGAATTACTAGAAGCAGGTTTCATTAGGCCTTCAAAGGCACCTTTTGGAGCTCCCGTACTTTTTCAAAAGAAACAAGATGGATTACTCCGAATGTATATTGATTATCGAACCTTAAATAAGGTCACGATAAAGAATAAGTATTCCATTCCATTGGTATCGGATCTATTCGACAGGTTGGGAGAAACTAGATGCTTCTCTAAATTGGATTTACACTTGGGATATCACCAAGTGAGGATTGCAAAAGGAGATGAACCCAAGACCACTTGTGTTACAAGGTATGGTGCTTTTGAATTTCTAGTCATGCCGTTTGACCTTACCAATGCCCCGGCTACTTTCTACACACTTATGAATCGTGTTTTAGCGCCCTTTCTTGATCAATTTGTAGTAGTGTACTTGGATGATATTATGATTTATAGTAAGACGTTGGAGTAACATATAGAGCACCTTCACTCAGTATTCTTAGCTTTGAGGAGGAATAATCTGTATGTGAAAATAGAGAAATGTGCCTTTACACAAGAAGAGGTGACATTCCTTGGTCACATAGTAGGGAGAGGAAAGATTAGAATGGACGAAGGAAAGGTGCGGACCATCTGGGATTGGAAGGAACCCACTAAGCCTACTAAGCTGAGATCCTTCCTTGGCTTAGTAAATTACTATAGAAGATTCATTAAGGGTTATTCGAAGATAGCGAGTCCATTGACGGACTTACTAAAAAAGGATACCCCTTGGGTTTGGAGTACAGAGAGAAAGCGGGCACTCGAGACCTTGAAAATGGCAATCACGAAGGAGCCGGTCCTTCTCCTTCCCAACTTTAGCAAACCCTTTGAGGTATGTACTGATGCTAGTGATTTTGCTATTGGAGGGGTTTTAATGCAGGAAGGACACCCTGTAGCATTTGAGAGCCGAAAGTTGAATGACACAGAGAAACGATATCCAGTGCATGAAAAGGAGATGAAGGCGATAGTACACTGTCTTTAGGTATTGAGGCACTACTTATTAGGAAGTAAGTTTGTGGTCAAGACTGACAATATGGCCACCAGCTATTTTCAGACTCAAAAGAAGCTCTCGCCCAAGCAAGCCCGATGGCAAGTTTTTCTAGCAGAATTTGATTTCGACCTTGAACATAAGTCAGGTAAGACTAATGTTGTGGCGGATGCTTTGAGCCGAAAGGTTCAATTGACAGCCATCAGCAAACCTGAAAGCAACCTCATTGATAGAATCCAAGAGGGGATGGAGAGTGATAAGCAAACTAAAGCTCTATGGATTCAATGTCAAGAAGGGAAGACAAGGAGATTTTGGCAAGAGAATGGACTAATATATACAAAGGGGCAATGAATTTATGTGCCCCATTCCTTGAATCTGAGAAGGGAGATACTTAAGGAGTGTCACGATTCTAAATGGACAGGTCATCCAGGAATGCACCGTACCTAAGCATTAGTGGAAAAAAAGTATTTTTGGCCACACATGAGGGAAGATATTGAAAGCTATGTTCGAACTTGTCTCGTGTGCTAACAAGACAAAGTTGAACACGTCGAACACAAGGCAACTCCGGGACTACTAAAGCCTCTTCCCATTCCTGAACGGCCATGGGAAAGTGTTTCCATGGACTTTATTATAAGCTTACCCCGATTGGAAGGGTATGGTACAATTATGGTTGTGGTAGATAGGTTCTCAAAATACGCGACTTTTGTCCCAGCAACAAAGGAGTGTCCAGCAGATGAAGCTGCCCGGTTGTTCTTGAAACATATAGTAAAGTATTGGGGCCTGCCCAGAAACATTGTGGGTGATCGAGATGGGCGATTTACAGGGAGATTTTGGACAGAGCTGTTCAAACTTCTGGGATCTGAGTTGAACTTTTCAACTAGTTTGCATCCCTAGACGGAGCGAATGAATGCCTTAGTAGAGTTATACTTAAAGCATTTTGTAGGGGCTAACCAACATAATTGGACCAAGTTATTAGACGTGGCACAGTTTTCGTTTAACCTACAGAAGAATGAGTCCATCAGACAGAGTCCTTTCGAGATTGTTCTAGGAAGGCAACCCTTAACTCCTCATACAGTGGCAATAGGATATACGGGGTCCAGCCTTCCCGCATATAAATTCGCAAGGGAATGGCAGGAAAATCATGACTTAGCCCGGACCTACTTAAATCGAGCTATCAAGAGAATGAAGAAGATTGCAGACAAGAAGCGGAGGCCAATGGAATACCAGGTAGGTGACCAAGTGCTTGTTAAGTTATATTTGATACAACGTACGAAGGGCCAACTACATAAAGGTCTAATAAGGCGATACGAGAGTCCATTTCCAATTGTGAAACGAGTAGGGCAAGTATCTTACAAATTAGAACTTCCTCCTAAACTGAAATTCCACCTGGTTTTCCACGTGAGCATGCTAAAACCATTCCACAAAGATGAGGAAGACCCTATAAGAGCTATATCACAAAGGGCCCCAATAGGAGTATAGGATTCATTTGATAAGGAAGTGGAAGGGATCATAGCTGATAGACATGTGAAGAGACGTGGACAAACTCCCAGACATGAGTATATGGTAATGTGGAAGGGAAGACCAAAGAGTGAGGCCAGTTGGGAACCAGCCGAAGCACTGTGGCAATTTAAAGACAAGATTCGACAGTTCCATGATGAAGGAACGACGAGGGCGTCGCTGGATTGAGCGGGGTTTTAGGAACCTCCTAAAACCCAAAGACAAAAGCCCAAGCCCACTAAAAGCTTCTAGATGATGAAAAGTTCTAGAAGGTTTTAGAGAAGTCCAGAATATTATATAGTAGTTGGTGAAGGTAGGTAAATGTAGTAGTTGAGAATCAATTGTAACCATTAGATCAAATTGATCTTGACCATTAGATTGTAAAGGCTTTCTATATATATAGCACTGTGGCAATTTAAAGACAAGATTCGACAGTTCCACGATGAAGGAGCGACAAGAGCGTCGCCAGATTGAGCGGGGGAGAATGTTACGGACCTCTCGAAGTGGGCCATTTTTAGGAGGTTACTAAAGCCCAAAGACAAAAGCCCAAGCCCACTAAAAGCTTCTAGATGATGAAAAGTTTCTAGATGATGAAAAGTTTCTAGATGATGAAAAGTTTTAGAAGGTTCTAGAGAAGTTTAGAATATTGTATAGTAGTTGGTGAAGGTAGGTAAATGTAGTAGTTAGGAATCAATTGTAACCATTAGATCGAATTGATCTTGACCATTAGATTGTAAAGGCTTTCTGTATATATAAGGGTATTCCCCTCAGATGTAACACACAAGTTATTTGAGTAAATACAGTATACTATCAGAGTTTCTCTCTCTACTTTCTCTCTCTAACATTGTGAATGTATGACAGGCTGACTTAGCCTTCTTAATGAGGTCAGGAACGCTAAGTGCCGCACGGGGTCGAGCGACGGAATCCGCCCGTGACACAGGCATATGGTGGAAGAGGAATGCTAAGTTCTAGTTCCTTCATCATAAGGAAGATGAGTACAACCATTGGCTTGCTGTGAATACATCATGACTCATGAGTAAATAAGGTATTGTGCATACATATATACATACATATATGTGTATGTATACATGCACATAGAGAAAGAGAGAGAGAGAGAAGTAGACAGTTGCTTCACTTATCTATGATGGTCTGTGTTTGCTGACAAATTACCCCTGTTATCAACTTTTGTTCAACAAACTTGCCTACTCTGTTCAATGCATGAATTTTGTGAATGTTGTGAACTTAAGCTCAAGTTGATGGTGCTGCATGCAATTGATATAAATGTGAATTCACTCTTGATTGCCTATTAATTTATATTGAAATTCTTCTATTGAATATTATTCTTGTATTGCTTTATGGGCTGTACATCTAATAATCATAAAAGAATGTACAGGCAATATTCTTGTATAAGCTCAAGTTAACAGCATTTTGTGCATATTGCATGAATTCACTCTTGTTTGCCTGTTTAATGCATATCGAACTGCTTCTATGAAGTATTCTTTTTGTTTTGTTTTATGGGCTGCAGATCCAATAAATCGTAGAAGATCTTACAGGCATTAATTCTCAGAACAATGACCCACCACAGAAAAGTTGAAAAAGTATAAAGACATGGATAATTCTGACTTCTAAGGTGCTTTGATTAGTCTGAAGGGATCTAAAGCCAGACTACTTTTGAGGACACGTAGTCAGGATAGTGGCCACGAAATTGGATACATATAAGTGGGAAAGGGATAAAAGAAGGGTGTATTTTTCAGAGAGCTGAGTGCTTTCTAAAGCATGACAGAATGAGCAAGCATGGAGTCATGGCTGGAAGGGGAAAGATGATGAAGAGATCCATGATTCTCATTTTTTATTTATCATACATAAAATGCTGAATAGATGCCCCATTGAATTATGATAGTACATATAGTAGTGTTATCTAACATAGGGTGGTGGAGGAGATTCTTCATTTCCCCTTTTATCATTATAAGGATAAGAAAGATGAGTATGGCCAATCTGTCTGCTTCGCCATGAATTCATTCTGAATATATCAAGTTGAGGAATTGCATTGGAAACATTTGCAATTTTGCTGTCTCTATCACAAATTGTAGTTAAGTTTGTAGATGGTGGGGGAATATTTTGTTGGGCTTTCTTTTGATTCTTTATCCACATTCTGCCAAGCTCTCATTGGGTGTGTTTCTTACCCATAATATTTGCCTTTTTTCATCACTCAAACTGCATATGGCTATCATAAATGCATCTATCATTTCTTTTTTTTAAACACCAAAGGTGTAAACTTTACATCTCAAATTTATAGAATGCTACAATTACTACTTTACTGGGCATCCATCCACTGATATTCCTTTGGCTGTTGGACAACTTGCTAACTCACAATGTTCTCCATTTGTTCCCCACCATGATATCGTTTTTTCCTCAAGACCCACTGAGAAGTATAGGAGCACAGCCATAAATGCCACTCCTGCATCTAGTGCTGCAGAAAGGACATAATTGTACCTCTGCCACCACCGTTTTCGATACCGGAATACAAAGAAGTTGAAAATTGTTCCGACTAGGATCCATGCATTGTAGTTTATTGGAGTAGCTGGTGGCATCATTCCTGTTGACCCTAGTAAGACCGGAAGATTAATTAGAGGAATCCAAGTCTGGTTGGGGAATGCCTTGTGCAGCAGCCACACAATTATTGGTCCCACTGCACCTCCAAGGAAAAACCAATTCATGGCTTGATAATTTCCACGAGTTCCAAAGATTCTTTTAGGTCCCACCAGCCCCCATATAACAGATGCATCAAAGAAAACTCTGTCACCAGGACATGTCCAAGGACTGTCTGGTGGAAGGAGATTATCTTGGCATATGTTGGTTACAGAGTTAAGCAACCACCATGCCACTGCAATGTTGATTGTTCCAGCAAGAATGGTTCCTATAAACTGTGGAAAAACATGCAAGTATGATTAGTTACGGATATCATTAGTTACTTAAAAAGAGAAGAATGAATACCAAGCTTGGGTTTTTTACTGTATCTATTTTGCAGTAAGGGCTTCAGTTCTTCAATTTGGAAGTCATGATAGTTGTTTGTATGAGAAAAAAAGGAGAGTCAGGAAATGTTTCTGACTATAGTTACAGTGTGTGCTAGCTGTTTCCTGCTGATATGGGTCTGCTGACGTTGGAATATGGGGTAATACTGAATATAGTGAATATGATTTTTACGTATATCTTCGGGTTTTATTACCCAGATGGATGTATATTTGAATGTGTAGCCATTCCACATGTCACTCGTCTTTTTACTTTTTTTTTTTTTCTTTCATTTTTTATGATTATAGATAAGAAGCATCCGATATTGGATAATGTACCTGAACTAAGAACATTGACCTTGGGGGTATCTTCATATAATGCCCCAGCTTGAAATCATTGAGGAAGGACACTGCTTGAGCCATGCTTATATAACCATATGTTTTGAAGCACACGTTGGCTATTGGCTTTCCTGGATATATGACACCCATGATATACTCTGTGATGATGTTCAACCCTGGTGTCTGAAGGGTAAATGACTTGCTGGGTTAGTAGATATGAAAGTGCTGGAATGCTAACTGCAAATGCTCAGCCTAGCATAAATTGGCCGACTATCAAGGGAAATATTTTAATGAGAAAAGCTATCAACCTGGTTTGTTGTTGCCGTAATAATGCTGATAGGAAGGGTGAACACAAAAGCCATTACGCTCGCGAAGAGGAGTCCCCACCAGGGCATCTGAACCTGATCCTTCAAGAAGATGCAAAGTGCAAGAGCTACAGCAAGAGTTACAATGAGCATTGAGTGGAACCACCAGGTAGGTATGTTGCTGTATTGTCGCATTAGTTTCGTGTGGATATCTTCTTTTCCTTTGTAAGAAGCACGGTAACGCCCAATAATTTCTCTGATCAAATGCAATCAATTCGTTTATAACTTTAAAAGTTTCTTCCATGAACACTTTCTGCCTAAAGTGGAAATTGACACTTGTTTTTTCCTATATATTTGAAAAGTTAATTGGCTTTTTTCCAGCTGTGAGAATTGCACTGAACACTGAAACAGATAGGAAAACTGGAAGGCGATGCACTTATAGCATGTGGGTAGAATTATAAGAGCAATGTAAATCTTTCATGGAGAAAAATTAAAATTTAATCAGAATTCAGAGAAGAATATTATACAGTATGCGGAAACAATTCCTGCTAGTAACTGAATACATGTTATGGAGGCACGTTTGCATTCTAGCAGAATTCGTTTATATTCTAAGCTACTTCTTTCCTACCTATATAGAGAGAAGAGTCATGATCTGGATGATGTGTGGATGATTCAACGTTATGAGCATGTAATGATACAAATGTTATGATAAGAATAATACCTTCCATAAAATAGAGCCACATGAGTAAGTGTGGAGGCAATGGTGGCAAACCCAAACCCATATGTGAGTGCAAAGAACGTGCTCAAATGAATTCGTCCTTGCTCCTCATATTTTGGTATATCCAACTCAAACTTGTCATTGACAATAGCTGTTATGTTGTATACTTGACCTTGTGCAGTGAACAAGTGTGAGCTAAAAATGGGGAATTTGTTGGCGCCATACAGGTTAAATCCCCAATAAGCGATAGGGATTGCAATGTAGACGACCAATACGTACCCAACGAAAACATTGACAATGGCGAAAAAGGGCGAGACGAGGGGGCTGAGCAAAAAGGATGCTACTGCTGTCCAGTCAAGTGTGAAGGCTCCAAGGCCTAGACCTTGCATCCCAGACCCGATTTGCTGAGCTGTGACTGACTTGGAGAAGATCCAGCAAATCCATGAGATGTTTGTTAGTGTAGGGAAAAGGTATCCTGGAACAGCATACCATGCGAAACTGCAAAACAATACAATGAGGAAGAACTTTGCCCTCGACATGCGTTGCTCTTCTTTTTCATGCAATGCCCTGCACGGAGAAATCTTACTCATAAATTGTAAGACAATGGCCTGATCGAAATTTTGGCTTTTCAGGCTTATTCTGAAATGCACTTCAACGACGCAAGCATGTTTTAGTTCAAGAAATGTTGCGGTCTATGGTTGACTATGAATGCTAAAAGGAGCACTTGAAATGCTCATAACACAGACGATAAAGACATAAAAATGCGACTATATTTGGAGAAACGAGAGAGATCATTATAGAACTATTAAACATGGCTAAGAGTTGGTGTCAAAAGTTCGTAGCAAGTGATTTTAAGTATTGAGATAATTTTGTGATAAGGATATAAATTCTCTAAAATATTTTAGGTAAAGTTATAAACTTAATACTTGAGAATCTATATTCTTACTATAATCATCTCAATGATGCAAAATGAGTTGTATTTTTATTTTTTCCCATTTTCTTAATCATACTTCTAATTATTTCAAATATCGCATTTAACTCTGATAGGGACTATGCATGTGCATGTCAGCAGACTAAATAGAGACACATCCATATCATACTGCCCATAAATGTCTTTAAATTACATATGAATGCAGTTCCGGTTAGTTTATCAATTTAATTAAGCATTTTTTCTTTTAATATTCATTTATTAAGATTTATTGGATTTTATCTAAATTTATTATAATCCACAGTTATATTATAAAGAATATTTTAACAATCCTATCGACCTTGATGGGATCCTGGTTTGATAATAGACCTCTGCTTATTCAGAGACAAAGATTCATATGGTTCTTCTAATATTTGGCTGTTTAAATTTGAAACCTCCCACCCTTGTGAATTAAATCCCAAAAGTTTTTCTCCGGTATATAGAATGAGTTTTTCTGAAACAGATTTAATAAAGGAGTTGTATGCGCAATTCACAATTTGATTTTATCGAAAAATCACCCTTAGAATTCTAGAAGAAAATCTGGCAACATGCCTATAAAATATATTATATTTAACCCGTTTACATCTTTTAGCAGCCCTAGGTCCCCGAGGAAAAATTTTCATGCCCTGCAAATATGACTTATGAGCTGAGCAAATTTGACTAGTTATAAAATTAATAGCCTGCCCGATTTTCTGTAATCACCCCGGCGGTCCATCCCTCATATTTTGGCAAGAGGAAGGGACCAAATCTGAACGCACGCTGTGACTTTTCCACGTGAGTTGAAAGGAATCTCCGCAATTTGATAATTAAATTATAAATATAGTCGTAGTAGGACGAGATAGTCATCCAAAACGGAATCCACAAGAGTAAGACTGCATATTCGGCGCACAAAGCACAGTGACAATAGAATAGGGAATTTAATTCGTGTTAAGTATGTGTCCTAGCTAAATAGGTTTGTGTTTGAAGAGCATTAATTTGTCATACGATATATTTATTAATCATATTTTTTAATTTAAATCTATAATTTTATCCATTTAATAATTATTTTTTTTATTAAGAACCCGTTTAATGAAAATAAAAAAAAAAGTTATACAACAATAACATAAAAACATAGTTTAATCCGAATATGACTTATTATATCCATACTTGGTGAATATACCGCACCAACTATCATTGATAATTTCATTCTTAAAATCCATATAAAAAGGATGACGTTTATACCGATGGTACTATAAACCTTTACCACTAATGATACGTTTAAAGCAAGGTCTTTGAAGCCATTGACTAACCCGGCTGGACTTCAAGATCCTCTTCTTTTACTAAATTATTAATCTTTTTGCCGGATTTCGCTTGCAATGAATAGCACAGCCTTGGACAGGTATGCACGTGACAAAACCATCAATATCTTATTTCTTTGGGGCTTTCCAATTTTTTTTTTTTTAAAAAAAAGGGATATATTTTGGTGTCCCTATCTTCATAATTTTTAATTTTATTATATAATTGTGTATGGATCTATATCATTAAAATACCGATTGGAATTTATAGAATAATAGTTTTACTAATTGTTCTTATTATCGAGGAAAAGAAAAGAAGAAAACCTAAAGTAAGTAATTATTTCAAAATTCTTTTAAAACAATTATTTTGACCTCACATAGATTTTCGGCTAGTATTTATTAGATTACTTGGTGAATCGATTTTGATTTATAATAATGAAAATGGAGAAAGCAAAGTACATACCGGAACAGGGAGACTTGAACGAGAGCGCTAGGCCACCACATATGGGCTGGTTCAACAACATACTTCCTCAATAGTCCTGCCCATCCATAACCCAACACCTGCACATTCCATTTTTTTCTATCTCTGATCAATCTCCATTAAAAATCAACATTTGTTCAACTCTTTAATTACCATTCACCTATAATTTCAACGGCTATAATATAGTATGATTGAGATATAATTCCTGAATTTAAGCTTTTTGAAGCCTTCTAACAGCAAGAAAGAAAAGGTGCCGCAAAGTTATAGCCAAATTTAATTAAAATTCATTATTTCTATCACATTTCGTTTCGTTTAAACCTAACACGAAAAACAATCTGCCTGCCTATCGTTCTCGACAACTGGAAAATTCTCCACCAAACTTAATTTTAATAAACTAAGAAAATATTGCGAAATTGGTGGTCACATGGACAAGTAATACATAATTTCTATACCGTGGTTTTACTCTCTAAGCTACTATCAAGAAAGCAACAATAACAAGTTATGAGTTATTAAAAGAAATAATGGTTGTACGGCGTGATAGCCCGTTTCTTATTGCCATCGAACATATTTAATTTTCTCGTTTTTAAAATATAATTGGGTGTTAACAAGGAGATTTTCTATACTTTTTAAATTGACTGTACTCTGTACGTGAAAACAAACGCTATGGTTTTTTTCTTCTTTATCAGATTTATTAACAAGATACGCAGAGTAGTACCGTTAATATCTTCCAATATATCTAATACATATGTAGTTGAACAAAAAAGAAAAAAAAAAAAAAGAAGAGATAATACAACTGACCTGTGTTGTGATAATGAGAAGCCATCCAGCAAAGAAAGTGATGCTCCTTCCATAGAAAGCTTTGATAATAGTTACAATTCCAACAGCATAAGCCGATCCAGATCCAAATGCACTTCCAGCATTTGCAAATATTGAGATCAGGACATGTTCCTTCATGTTAAATGGACCGGGGTTGAATGAAAACATCCGGTCCCCGAACCCGGGTAAACGGAACTTGGTTTCAGGGAGAACCGCTGCCATGAACCGGCCAATCGGGAGGCTGGCCACTATGACAGTAATCTGTGTAATGATGAGTGGTTCCGTACGGTATGCAAAGAATTGGTTCAGGAATGAAAGGAGTGCACATGAAGTTACGCCCAGGAACCACATCCTGAAGGTCCATACTGGCAGGGTCGGGTCGTCGGTGTTGGTCACTGTTAGACGGACCTCCTCGATGGGCGAGAGCTCATCTTCGTCGATTTCGAGTTGCGATTTTGGGTTTTCTGAATCCAAAAGTTTGGTTGCGGTGGCTTGAGATGGTGGTGGTTGTAGCTCCACCGTTCCCATGATGAGAAAGTGGGTGGGAATGACAAGGTGTATGTAAAAGGTGGTGTTTAAATCTTGGTAGGAATAACTAAGCTTAGCTTAGCTTAGCTTTTAAATATAGGTCGAATGTGATGTTTGACCCCTTTTTTGCCAACGAGAAAGGGACCAATGGACCTCTGATCTTTCTAAATGAAGTGGGCGAATACAATTTTAGTTTATCTTTGATATAATTATTAAAAAATTAGGAATAGGACAAATATTAATAGGTATGGTGGGATACTCGTTTTTTATTTTGTTTTTTATTCACTATTTTATCTACTTACTTTTAAAATTATAATCAATTTTTAAAAATAGTAAATTTTTTATCTTTTAAACCCCACGGGATATTTATTAACCATAATATTAAAAATTCACTACCACTTAATGATTGACATGGCCATGAATATTCCTGAGGATTGCGAGATGAAAAAAAAAAAAATTCAAGAATGTGTAATTTGTTTTCCATTTCTTCATCTTTTTTCTTGCCGCCTGATTACGTAATACAGCTGGAAGAGTAACACTAAATCCTCCTTTTTTAAAATTCCTTTTCCTACTGGCCAGGTATTAAATTGATCTCAACATCCATCCGAATATGGAACACTTTTTTCCTGCACAATTATTATCGGCTACATCTGTTCACGTTATGAAGACTGCACCTAAATAGTAGATTCTAGTACACAATTGCACCTAAATGAGGCTCAAAGCGAGGTTTAGGGACAATATGGCTTAGCCACCTCATTTAATGATATGTATACTCAAATTAGAGTTATAGTATCGATTCTCATCATTAACGAAGAAACAAGTATTCAGCCAAATAAGTTGATTTTACAGAAATTTAAAATTCTATTTAGATGCTATTTTATTTTATTGAATTTTGATTGATAAACTTGGAGATACATGTAAACATCATGTATATTTAATAGCAGAGCTTAACTTTCTCCTAAATCTTGAGATAGCTTAAAATTATTAAAATCTAAATTTCTAAAACACTATATTATACCTATTGAAATTATTGTTATTGGAAAATTTATCGTCCGTTGCATTATTACATCAATCTTTTTCATGAATATATATACTTATAATCATTTTGTTTTTAGGTGAGTTCCATCTAAATCAACAACTTTTGCTGTATTACATCAATTTTTTTCATGACTATATACTCTTATAATCATTTTGTTTTTAAGTGAGGTCATCATCTAAATCAACAACTTTCTCAATACAGTTAGTATTTCTCCTTCTGTAAGGTTCAAATAAGGCAATAAACGCACTTAAAAAATTATTATACCTACATACTAATATGTGGAACCAATTCGCTAATGTATTGAAGAAAAAAGTTTATTGTGTTAATATTTTTCAAGAGTATAAACTTGATAGTTTAGAAATTCAAAACTTTTGAATAATTTTGATAATTTTGAAGAAGTATCGTTGTAGTTTTACCAAAGAAGTGTAATATTATTGCCTCATGTTCCTTGTTTTATATAAAGAACAAAGATATTCTTAATCGTGTTTCAATTGATATGTTTCTTATGTCATTAAAATTCATAAGTATATAATATCTCTCTCGAATAAAAAGTAATAAAACTCTAATCATTGAGATACCTTTTAGTATAACGATTTAAAATTTATTGAAACTTTAAGATTAAATGTGCTTAGGAGGAATTGATAGGCGATCTATTGGGAAAGAGTTGCACCAATGAATAAGATCGTCTAATGTACCATACCAAAATGGATAACTCATGGTCTAGCAAGAGTGCTCTCTACTTATTATGGTCCTAAACTTAATAACAATTTCGATAAGGACATTATTTTATAGGAGGACAGATTATAATATCCTTAAATAGAAGGTTATTAAACTCTAATTATTAAGATACTTTTTTGGGAAGTAGTTACTATAAGAAACAAAACTGTACAGTATATCATATGAAAGTAGATAATATTTTAGTGAGTGGAGTTTCGATTAAATCATTATAAGTATAATTTTGAAAAGTAAAAAAAGAAGGATAGTAAACGTCACTATTCAAATTGAAAATGACTATTTGTAGAAAAACAAATCCAAAATGTTAGTGTGAAATATATATATATACTTCAGCTGTCATTGATTTTCCCGCATGCTCCTTTTCTTATCACTTTTTCTCAAATAAATAAAAAAAAAACGTAAATTATCTAAGCCATTTCAAAATGATTGAAGATCCCACACTTACAATGACGTTGTGGTAAGTGTTTGTCGCTAACTCGTCCGAATTTTTTTTTTTTTTAAAATTTTTTCAAGCTCATGTGGTGTTCCTTGAAATGCCACATAGGAATTGATTTAGGTGATTTCTTGGTTCTTTGGCAACAAGACAACATCTATTTTAGTTAATTGCAAGGAGGTTAAGGTGATTAGGAAAACCTATTCATTACTACTTTGTGTGCATGAGTTAGATGATTATTTGATGAAATTTGTCATTGTTGTTATGTTAATTACTATAAATTCAGCGGAGTATGAGGATGTATATTGTGTGGGAATGGGAGAATAATGTTGTTAGATGCTTAACAGTCATATTAAATGAAGTGTGAACACTGATCATGATATGGAGTGTGGTTTTGCACTGATTTAAGTTGAGAGTTTTAAGATGATTATGTGACGACCATAAAAAGGGTACATTAGGATATAAGATGTGTATTAGACCATCAACATGGCGAAGAATCTTCACAAACTTGGAGGGCACCGAAGAAAGCTTAATCAATTCTGGTAGAATGAATCGGAATGCTTATAACTTTTACTCCTTATATATACAAGCAACGAAAGCAATTCACCTGGAAAATCTAGAAGCTAATGGATCTAAAATTGTTTATTTCATCCACTAAAAGCTAATTTTTGTACAGAAGATATAAGCTTACAATGACTAAAATAGTAAATTCTTTTATCTTTTAAACCCTTAATGATACTATTAAAAAATCACTACCAATTGACGATTGACATTGCTCTAATAATAAGTTTTTCTTTTCCCTAACGATTTCAAAGGTGAAAAGAGAGAAGAACTTTTAATTTCCTTTTCCTTTCTACTTTTTTCCTAATTAAATATTAACGAGTGCAGTGGATACTTGTTAACCCGTTAAAGAATTTTTTTTTTTTTATATAAGATCATTGATTAATTGATTTTAAAAATAATAATAAATCTTTTTTTAACATTTTTTAGAACCGTCAGATATTTATTAAAGATACCATGAAAAATCACTACGACTTAATGGTTGACATGGGCCATGAATATTCCCTAGGATTGGGATTTTTCTTCGGTGATACTAAGGTTTTTTTTTTTTCCCTAGTCATTCCAAAGGATGAAAAAAGTCAAGAATGGGTAATTTGTTTTCTTCTACTTTTTTCTTCCCCCCTAATTACGTAATACAGTTGCAAAAGTCACACTGAATCCTCCTTTTTTTAAAAAAAAAAAAAATTGTCTTTCCAATTGGCCAGGCATTAAATTGATCTTGACATCCATCAGAATATGGAGCACTTTTTTTCTGCACAGTTATTATACGGCTACATCTGTTCACATGATGAAGACTAGATCTAAATACTAGATTCTAGATTCTACATCATATTTATATGTAAAAAGTATTGGTGATAATATCTAATCGTGTAGTAGGGTTTTATAAATGAAGAGAAAAGACCATGAAAAATGAGGCTCAAAACGAGGTTTACGGACGAGATAGCTTAGCCACCTCATTTAATGTTATGTCCACTCGAATTAAAGCTACAATAATCGATTCTAATCATTAATGAAGAAATAAGTATTTAGCCAAATAAGGTGGTCTTAAATACTATTTATTTTATTGAATTTTAATGGATAAACTTAGAGATAAATGTAAACATCATGTATTTAATAATAGGCCTTAACTTCTTTTTACATCTAAACATATCACGAGATATCTAAATATCTAAAACACTGTGTTGTACCCATTGAAAAATACTATTATGGGAAATTTTTTCAACCATTGCAATATTAAATCAATCTTTTTCATAAATATATATAATTATAACAACTTTCTCAATATAGTTAATATTTCTCATTCGATAAGGTTCAAATTGGGTAATGAATTTATTGAAAAAATTATTAGAATTGCATACTAATATATAAATATGACTCGCTACTATATTGAAGAAAAAAGTTTCCATGTTAATATTTTCAAGGAGTATAAACATGACAGTTTACAAATTCAAAATTTTATATAATTCTGTTAATTTTCAAGGTATCGTTGTAATTTTTACCAAAAAAGTATGATATTATTGCCCATTTCTTTTATATATATATATAAAGAACAAAAGATGTTTCTCAAATACGTTTCAATTTATTTATTTCTAATGTCATTGAAAGCCATAAATATTTAATGTCTTCCTTAAAGATTAGGTAACACAATGTTAATAATTGGAGTAGCGGCTCCGAATTTATTAGAAGCTTAGAATTTATTATAACTCTAAGGTTAAATGTGCTTAAAAGGGAGTAATGAGCGAACTCTTGGGAAGAACCTACACTAAAGGGCAAGATCGTCTAATATATCATATCAAAGTAGACAACCCCTTGATAATAGGAGTTTTGATTGGGTTGTTATAGACTTATGCATGGTATAAAGTAGTTCACAAGTTGAAAGTGGAAAAGCTAAGTACCATAAGGTAAAGTGCCTTACTGTATGGACATCTCTTAAGCCTATAAAGGAGCACTCTAAAGTCTTCCCTGCCTAGTGTAGTCTTGAACTTGTACAACGATATTGATAAAAATGTCAATTCTATAAGAGAATAGATTAATATCCTTCAATAGAAGATTATGGAATTCATTAGAACTCTAATGTCACATTTGGTATGAATAAATGGTATGAAATGAAATGGAATGGAGTGAATTGAAATGAAATGAAATGGAATGAAGATAGAAATAAGAAATCATTTTCTGTATTTGGAGATGACTACGGAATGGAATAGCATTAAAAACTCAAATATAATTATTTATTGAAAATGCTTTTAATTATTATTTATTATTGTATGTTATAATTTCTTTAAAAGTTAGAAAAGTAATTTTAATTAACGATTTAGGAATAGAAAGACGAAATTGAATTCTCCTTAAAACCAGAATCATCGATTCAAATTTCAAAATATGCTTTCAGGAAATGGAACTTGGAATCGTGATTCCAATCCGATCGATTATTGTGTAACAAACGTAACATAAAGTTAAGCGTGATTAGGAGTAACAAGGGGTGATCTTTTGAAAAGCAATTAATGTAAGGGATAAAATTGTGCAGCATGTCATATCAAAGCACATATTATTTTGATGAAAAGAGTTTTTATTCAATCGTTACAAGTGTAATTTTGAGAAAGAAAGAAGTTCAAAATTAAGTAAAAAAGGATAATAAAAAGTGTAGTAAAAATTTGGACTTTTATGATTCATATCTCAAATTGGAAGTGACTATTTGTAGAATCCCAAATCCAAATTGTTAATGTGAATAATGTGGTCTTCTACTCTATAGATATATATTTCGGCTGTTATTGATTTTAGGAGGTGCTATGTTTTTTCCTTACTATTTACTTATTTGTTTGGAACAAAAAATTTCGAATTCATAGTCATCTCTCGTATCAAATAGGCAATATTCCTTAAGGAGTGGGATCTTCCCAGGTGCTTAAGATTCAAGAGCTAAGAGGAACTCTTCCATTAGTAGTATCTTATTGGATTAGGATTGGTGTAGTGTAAAATATCATAACTTAGAATTAGATGGTCATATGAGGTCCTAGAGGCCACAATTTCTGACCTTCCATTAATTAGGCGATCCATTAGCTGGATTTGACCTTTGTAAGCATGGTTTGACGTAGAGGGATTTGGAATAGATGTGACTCCCCTGCCTCTTATAGCATAACTTGTACGTTTCTCTTCTTATGTATAATCCAAACAATTAAATAAAAAAAAAATCACCCTTATGGCTCCACATTATGATCATTACCTTATGTATAGTTGTATTTTAGTTGTTTAAATAATTTTTATATGCGACAAATCATAACAGACATATGCTATCTCTTTATATAAATATGGTGCACTAAAACTAAGTATATGTGAAACTTATTTATGCACTTCATAATAGGGTTGGACTAGTATTAAAATGAATAAAACATGAGACATATTTATGCCTATCTTATAAGCAATGGTTGTCAAATTTTGCAAATGAAATCTACATTATGATATTTAAGAAATATCCTGAAAACTATACCTTATAAAACTTATGAGGCATAAGGTATGCAGTGGACATCATAAAATTCTCTATTATGATTTTATTAAATTAAATTTTTTGAAAAAAAGGTTTTCCAACAACTTGGTAATGTTTTCACAATTTTGTAAATAAACATTTATTAATTTATCATGTGACATCATCATAAAATTTCAATCTACCATATAGTCTAAGTCCATCTATTTAAAATAAATAACAACGCCACAATCATTTCACCTCTTGAAATTTTAAGTTGCACTATAGAAAGAGAACTAGTTCGAGATTGAAGAAGCACAAAGTTGACATAAGAAATACTAAAATCTTAATTAATACACTATATAAACTATATTGACAAGAGAAATTAATCTACTGATTTGTCATATTCAGCAACATTTTTACTGCTTGCTGCTCTTCAAGTGTTACCAAGTAGTTGAAGACGCCTATTGTTGATAAAGTAGACTATATATAAAAGGAAAAAAAAAAAGGAAAGAAAAGAAAGTTAGAACTCTCACATTAAAATTAGACCCATGAAGATTGGATCATATTAGAGGAAATTGTGTGGATTGTGGCGGTGAAAAAAGTAAAGGTATTATTTTTTTAAGGAGTAGGTTAGTTTATCAACTATTAGGAATAGTGTTTCCAAAGAAATGAGATACAAGAGGTAGAAAGTAGGAACAAGGAAATGCTTTCGAGTTTATAACGAATGGACTCAATTGGGACATATGTTATTTATTTATTTTTTTTTTCTCTTTTCTGTAGTATATGGAAACTATATATTTGAGTAAAAATATAAATAGTTAATATAATTCTTCTAGGGTGGCTACAAAAAAATTTCCAATATTTTTTCCCTATTATTATGAGAAGTTGCCCTATACCTTGCATAACTTAGGATATAGGTTCTATAATAGAGGGTACACACACACGGAGATAGTAGACATATAACCCTATTTGGGAAAGTACGTTTTGAAAAATTGAATCAAAAATTTATCCCCATAAATTTTAACATCTACCCAAAACCTAACCATCAAAGAGGATAAAACAAGGTGCAGATTCCATTAGAGTTATTCACTTACCCCTTCTCAATGTTTTATAGCATATTGTTACCTTCGAAAATCCCATGTATATAAATGAGGGAAAAGTTGACATATACAACATTCTGAAGTGAGCTTTAACAGACCCCTAACATTTTCCCATATAAATTAGAGTTAGACCTCGAGTTTCCTTGCTTAATCTACTGGCGCAGGACAAGCGGGGATGCCTAGTCTTATATTGTAGTTGCCGTTGCAATTATATACTTGTTTGACTCAAAGAAAACTATCTCAACATTACCCTAAAATTTAGCATATTCAGGTCAATTACAATTTCACTATTATATATATAATTCTAGCTCTCTGCAATACTAATAAAAACGCTACTAGATGTAGAAACTGTTAAGTCTTAACAGATGACTTTATACAACACTCATTAATATAGATATATCTCGAGGGACAAAGCTTCGTTTCTTCTATTAGTGCCAACCAAATGTCCGGTACATGCAATGACCTAACTATTGCAAGAACTGTCTTTCAATTTAGAGGTGGATACGGACTTATGGTAGCAAATGTTCCTTCTTTTCTCCCTTTTTACCAAGCACACATACATATTATAACTTTGGAAATATGAATTTAAACCTAGTACATTTTATTGAAAAATTTATATTCGTGTTATTAAATTGTAACGGTTTTGATATATTACTATTATGTCTGCCTCGCGAAAGTTTATAATATCTCTCATCAACACACCTTCCTATAATGCTTCACCTTCTTTCATTAAATGAAAGTTGACTCAAGTTAAACTAAAAAAATTGAAAGTTATGAAAAAAAAAATACATTATAGATGGCACAATAATAAATCTTAAAAGGTATAAAAATACATTATCACTGGAAAATTTTTGCCTAGATCTCTTTATTGTGATTCAAAGTGCATAATCCTTCAAGAAATTCCATGGGGCAATATTTCTCTATCTACCATTATTTTGAATTTTTTTCTTCTATCATAATTGTCCTATTAGTTTACTTGGTACAACTGCAATTGACTTTTCCTTACCCGCCATCCCTAATTATTATTGTATGATTGTATGTTATGGGTTTGCAAAATCACCCTTCAATAGTTTATACATATACATATATATATTCAATAATCTATGATTACTAGTGAAGTTCATAAAGTTGATGATCGAAGGATGACAAGTTCACTTTATAATGGAAATTAAGAAAATCCAGTATTAACTTATATATAGTGGTTTTTTTTTTTCTAACTATGGAAAAGAAGGATTCAAATCTTAATTTATTCCAATAAAAAATAAGTGGTGATATCATATCTAGTTACAATGGCTTTGACCAACTTTTTTTTTTCCGTTTTATTTAATGATAAAATTTAGTGAAAATTAAGTCGTTATTTATCGTTTCGAAATGATTTCATATATTCCCTAGAAAAATGCGTTTATCGATCATGGTTGATGTGCCAATAAATATAAATGATCGTAGCTGGCTCGTAGTCCTCGAATCAGCAAGTTGCGGAATTGGTGCGGGAATATGTGAAATTGTCCATTGCGTCGTTGTTCGACTTGTTGACCCAGGAACTGAATGGGGGATATGCATACAGGTGGAGTCAACGCGCATTACATGACCAAGAACGGATTATTAAAGTACTAGCATACCAATTAGGAAAAAAAAAAATAGAAATTATATATATATAGAGAGAGAAATTGTTAGCCATAATAATATTTATTAGAAAATTAGTTTTTTCTTTCTTATGGTTACACGTGTGATAGTTTTATTTTTATTTGTATTTAAATTGACATTGTACGTCTTGATGATGCTTTATTATAATAAAATTCAAATATTTTTTACCCATTTAGTAAATACTCTCTCTCTATATATACATACATATATATATATTAACGAACAATGCACCCATGTTGCATGTGAAAAAAAAATAAAAAAAAACTTGAATTTAAATGTATAATGAATTTTTCAAATAATAGTAATATCGGATAATTAAAGTAATGAATAAATAATAGTAATCTTAGAAATATGTCTGAAAGAAAATAATAACTATATAGTTGGATGTGACGGTTGATAATTTTGTGAGATTTATTTGATTTCTTTTATTTTTATGTAAATATATTTAATGATTAAAACCATACAATATCAAATTATTAGTTATGAATAGTTAAAAGAAGATTTTCTCTTTAACATAACAGATATATATATATATATAAAATACAAATGCTAGAAGTTTCAAAGTTAAAATATCAATCTCAATTGCTTTACACGGTTTGTGGTTAAACCGAATGAAATTGTAATTTTGTCATATTAATTTCAATGGACGTATCTGCTACTCTTGTGGTGAATTTCGTTTATCAATGGACATACAACGAAAAAAAAAAAAAAAAAAAAAACAAGGGAGCTCCTCTCGTATCCTCATAGAAGACCATCTCATGTAGAATAGCATCATTTTTTTTTTCGGGACAATGTAAAAATAAAAACCACTATTTAACTTTTGAGGTTTTTTTTTTCAATTATATGTCCAAAGATTTAAACTGTTAACTATCATAACTAACTAAATTTTTTATGGTATTAACATTAATACTACATGAATTTTCAATTTTTCAAATTTAATACCTTATTGAAACTTTTTGTGTTATTGTTATCATTTGTTTAGTCAATCAAAATGAGACTCGTATTATATTTATGTATAACAGATAATAACGATGATATAAAAAGTTTTAATTAAGTTTCAAATTTGATATAGTGAAAGTTTAAGTAATAAATTAATCTTTTGACTGCAGTTCATGTTCTTTTTAAAATATTATCATCAAAGTTAAAGTTGATAAATACTAAATTTAATTAAATTTTCACTTGTCAAATTTATTACCCCATAATTTTTAAAATGATGATGTGGTAAATGATTATTCATTAACAAATACAAACGTAAATAATTATTAAAGATGGCATGGTATATTTGAAAACTAAAGTTCAATTAAATATAATATTTTGGCAATCTAAACTTTAGATAAAAAAATATAAAACGAAAAAAAATAGCATAAATTTGAGGTAGTGATTTTAAAATTATTGCTAATTTTTTACGTAAAAAAACTAGACTTTCCCTTGTAAATCGGCTCTAATTTCGAATATTCCATCCACTGATTGGACTTGCGGACTCAAGATTCCATTTCTAATCAAGATTCAGGATAGTGCCATAAATTTTTTTTTTTTTTCGATAATTAGTGCCATGAATTGTTGCCAGTCATTTTCAATCGTTCTTTCTTCTTCAGTAGATAATGCAGTTGCTTGGAAAAATTGCACGAATACGCACGCGATGTTTGGTCAATAAATAATTACAAAGGTCTATCGCTAATCATATGAGTACGTTGGGAAAAAAAAAAAGTCTCACATTAAAAGGGAATCTCACATTAGAAATATAAAAATAAGATGAATAATATATAAGTGAAAAAGAGCCATTATTTTAAGATTTTGGATTGGATATGTTGTCAAATCTACAAGTTTAATCATTCACAAGTTTTCTCTTTGTTATTAAAGGCACCCCTTATCTTAACAAGTAGCATATTAGAGCTGATAGTTCGGTTAGAAGGGGACAGAATGCATGTAGCTTTTTACTCCTATGATGGTCATCTCATATAGAAAGAAGAGCTAAGTGAAGATGATTGAGGTGAAAGCTCATAATAAAAGGTTGGTAAGTTAGGTTGCAAGTTGCGCAAGATATGGGCTTAGTAGATTGAATTGATAAGCTCTTGATGAAGTTGCAAGTGGTTTTGCTCAGGAGGGAGTAAATCATAAACCCAATATGAAAAAAACTCATATTTGAAAGGGAGATTGTTGGGACACAAGTATGAATATATAGAAAAAGAAAATCTCATATTAGAAATATAAAAATAAAGTATATGATATATAAGTAGAAAAAATCAATTATATTAAGGTTTCGAGTCGAATCTAGTGTTAAGTCCACAATTTTAATCTTTCATAGGTTTTCTCCCTGTTATTGAGGGTTTTCTTATCTTAACAAGCGTTGAGATATAAGTGTGCATAAGTAAAAAGAGATAATCATACATTAGAGATATAAAAGTTAAATAAATAATATATAAATGGAAAAGATCTATAACTTGATACCTTAAGGTTTTGAGTTAGGTATAGTGTCATGTCCACAAGTCTAATCCATCATTAGTTTTCTTCCTATTATTATGGCTCCCCTTATCTTAACAAGTGGTATTACAATCTATGATTTGGCTAGGACAGAGATGGAATAAATGTTATGGTTTAGCTTCCATGGATGGGCCATCCATGTGGAAAGAAGAGTTGCATGATGGTGACTTGGTGAAAGCCATGATATGAGATGATTGAGGAGGATAGGCCGCTTACAAGACGAGTTTAATTGAATCAATTGACAAGCTATTGATGAGGTTGTAAGTAGTTTTAGCTCAATGGGAGCAAGATGTAAATCCAATGTGAAAAAAAAAAAAAGAAGACTTACACTGAAGGGGTGTTATGATATAAGTGTGATTAGGTGAAAAGAGAGAATCCTGCATTGAAAATATGAAAGTTAATTGAATAATCAATATTGTTAAACCCATTTCAAGGGTTTAGCTTGGACATGTGAGAGAGTCAGTGTCAAGGGGTTGAATAGGGGTCAATAAGAAAATAAAAATGTAAGTATAAAGAACATGGAATTACATTAGATTACAAATTTAAATAAATTAAATATAAGTATTTAGTTTAATTAAAATAAAAAAGAAAATGAAATACATATTACTACGTATAGAGTTTAAAAGTTAATATGGAGGATTGAAGTAATATATATAAAGCTCATAAGAAAAAAATTCACTAAAACTTATTCATAAGACAATGATTATATTGTTAACTTTGCTTTTATTATATCATTAAAAACGTGAAAATTAATTAGGCCAATGTGATAATAATAGAGTAAGCAAGTATAATTGAAAATTGAAAGTTGTAATATTTCATAAAATAGATATTTATTTAAGCGTTGCAAATTAGTTTGATGCTAGCGAAATCTATTTCTTTAAGTTTTGCGCATGGATATCATATTGTAATCTTCATAAGACTAGTCCCACACGGATTAGATTGTCTTTTTTAGGTTTCAAATGAAATTATAATTGTATTTAATATGACAGGATGAGCCCCACATTGCTTAAACGAGCTGTCTTAAATAAATGGAGGCTTTCTAATTCCTTATTTGTATTAATGAGCACTTTTATGGAACTTATGCACATTTAAGCGTATTTCTATGTAAAGCGGGTTATTATTTTTAGCATTTAAAATTTCTTTTCAAATGGGTTCGGTCCTTAAGGTCAATTGGTTCGATCGTGCGGTTTGCTGATGTAGCATCGGGCCATTCGTTGATGTTGTGTCAGGCTACTATCTTTTCGGTTCTTTAAGGTAGATTAGCCCATGTTAGTGTCCGGTTGAACTGATTCAATGGGTCGGGTTTTCTTCCCTTTATTGAATGCTCCTTCAACTTCATTAATTCTTCATCTGAACACATTGAAAGATGCTGGAAAAAGATACAATTTTGTGACTAGGGATCTCGCTTACGCCTCATATTTCTGCTCATTACAAACCATATCACATGCACGTACGATGATTACCTAATAAGCGTATCTTGAAGACTTGGACCATTTACTTTTGAGTGACTTTCACGTTTCCGAATGATGCCCTTTTTGGTGACCTACCTATTATACACGTTGCAGTATTCGAATGATAATTAGGAAGTATTTGATTAGTAAAATTAGATAGTATAAAAAGAATAAGATTGTATAATTTTCTTATATCATGTTCTAAGTGTATTATATTGATGATGGATTTTTATAATTGAAAAATTTTTAAATAATTAATTATTTATATCATAAATTATAATAAACTCCGGTATTATCACTAAAGAATTTGGTGTAAGATTATATTACTGTCAAATAAATTTTTATACCACTAAATACATTATACAAATTTTTTAGTTTTAGTTTAGTACTTAAGGCCCTTTTGTTTAATAACTTTAGTCAATATACAAATCAAATAATTGTACTATAAATGTAAGATAACCAAATGATTTTTTTTTATTTTTTTGGTGAAGAAATCAAATAATAATTTAAAGTGTATCTCACGAAATACAAAACATATAATTAATAGGACACGGACATCATCTCAGGACAAATGGACTTCTATCTCTTCCCCTTATTATTATTATTATTCATTTATAGCGTCATGAACATGGAGAGAGAAGCTTTGTCTTCCAACAGGAAGTGGACTTAGCAGCTGTAGTGGTAACGTTTTCAAACCCAATAGTAGAAATCCTGTAGTCATCGTCAGCTTCCATTGTGGAATTCGTCTGGATGGGAATATCGACGTTGACAACGTCTGTGATCTATGCTTTTCGCACCAAAATTTTCCACGCTTATGTCGGAAACATCCATAACGACTTGGGAATTGATATGTACATCCCATGCGAATAAAACAAAAATTAATAAATACAAGTCCATATGAAAGTGTGGAGGTCTCAATGGAACTCGGAGGATATTCCTTTACGACACATTTGGGCTGTGGAATGGAATAAAATGGGGACTAAAATTATAATTCTCAAGAAATATAATGGAGAAATAATAATTATACTTTGTGTTATTTTCGCGGTCTTATGGGTAGATTTGAAAATACACTATAAGCTATTAAAGAATAGCTATTTCTCTAATCTTATAAGGGATTCTAATTTTTCGGTTTATAACAATATCAATTTCATAGAATAACTATTTTACCAACCAAAGATAAAATAGATAAAAAAAGAGTAATAACTATTCTATTTCATCTTATGAAGTCAATCAAATATACCATTGAATTTGATTCAATTCTAGGTATAAGTGCATGAAACTAAGCTCGATCAAATGTCATAAAAAATATACAACTAATTAGAGAACAAATCGGGAGAGCTTTGCAAATGGACATTTACTCTCTTTAAATGGGTTAAGAAGGGCGTTTCTTTGCATTAAGGTAAGTTTGATTGTTCAAAGCTTTCAAAGCCTCATTTGTGGATTTGAAGAAGGGATACATGATGACAGTAAAGTATGAAAAACTTAATGATTACTTAGAAATCTTAGACCTTTTACTAAGTCATGTGAATATCTAGATTCTAATACTAACAAGTTTCGTCCATCTATAAGAGCTAGTGAAGTTAAATCATGGTCTACAACCTTAGATTTTGATGGAGCCATCTACAATTGTAACCTTAATACAAACAATCACCTCAATTCCAAACAATCAACATTGCCCTGACCTTTAGTTCCTTACCCAATTTTTGCATGAAAGAACCCAAAACTAGTACTTGAGACTTCTAGTAAGAAAAGGAAGGAAATATTTCAAGCCCCATCCAAGCAAAACCATCAGTCAAATTATTCACTATCCCATATATAAGATTAAGACAAATCCAACCCCATAAACACAACCTAGACTCATAGGTCACAGCAAAACATCTCATAATTATCAATCATAGCCATTTCCATTTAGCTACCTAACCTATACACTTGTTCAATTTCACCCTTAGTTCGTACATATAGTGAGTTGCATCGAGAATTACCACATATCTTAGTGTAAGAGCATGCAGTAGACTTTAGGTCAACCTTTATGATATCATAAGCATTGCAACACAAGTAAATATAAGTCACTTTTCTTTGTCCTCCTAAGTCTCTTCATTGGGAGAACTAGTCAAAGGCCTTAATTCTGGAACAAAAGGAAAACATAAAAGCATTTAAAGAAATGAATATTAAAAGAATGAAAGATGAAGAGGAGGATAAGCTTATCAAGAAGAAATTAAGACTAGATCCTTAACTAGAGAATGTGCTTATGGCAGCAAAGCGAAAGAATAGTGAGATAAAATGTAAGAAAGTTGTAGTAAAAAAGAGGAGTAGTAGAGTCAAGAAAGCAACGGTGGTATGTATGGACATTACAAGCCATACCTTGGTCGTCTCGAGTTGGGAATTGGCTTTAGGAACATTGGAAATTACAAGCCACGATACTAGCTTCAAGAGCAGCTTAAGGAGTGTTAAAGCTGACTTCAACAAGTTGGGAGGCTAATGTATGGATAGCTCGATTTAAGTCAACTATTAAGTTAGTCACTTCATTGAACCGCGCATCAAAACTTCTAGGAGTGTTTTTTCAACTGCGATGAACAACACTATTACGTCTTCAATACCAGTATTAACACTTGAATCGATCATTCTTCACTTAATCTTGTGTTCATAATAAACAGATAACATTTGTATTACGAGAAACAACACACATTACTTCCAGTTAGTCAATCTACCACTTATGCGCAACATATATACACAATGGGAGAAACCAAAACTATATCTAACTTTGTCTTATTACTGGAATCAACACTGTAGTCAACTTCGTCAAATCTCACGTAGAAACGATCAACTACTACTTGCTCTATTTTCCAAAACTCAAAACAGAGTACTACATGATGACCACTATAATAGAACAGAACCACCACTTCTACTACTTACTCGAACACTTATGACTAACTCGCGCATAACCTCAACAGTTATTATACTATTCAACACTCTTCAAACATAAATAGTAATCAATGTAACAAAGTAACACAGCACAACAACAACTTTGGTACAGTAACGGGGTTGGAAACTAGAATGAATATTCAAGGTTCAAGTAGATATTGTCAAACCTGATTTTTCGATTTTCTATTTAAAATTAAATTCTCCATTTCTGATTAATACTTAACTCAAACCCGTTTAATATAAATTCTCAACTAAAGAAACTGGAAAATTCCAGTTTTTTATTTAGAAAAATTTTTGGAGTCGCCATCTGACCGAAGTCGGGAAAAGAAAAAGAAATCGTAATCAATTGGGTGGATTGATTACTATTTAGCTACCGGTCTTTGATTTCAATTTGAATGAAGAATTAGAGGCTCCAAGTTCGGGGCTAACCTATTAAACCCTAACGGGTACCACTATTTATTTACCGAAATTAGGATTATTTTTTTATAATATTTAAAAAATAAATAAATAAACAAAAATCAAAAGAAAAAGAACCTAAGTTTCTACATATTTTATCGTCGCCTTGAAGGTGCCTACGTAACCGCTAGTTGGGATCGGACAATCGTAGTTTTTTAAAAAAATCTTAGTGTGTTGATTGATTTTAATTTTTGAAAACTGACAAAGTTTACATTTTAATTGATTCGGTTTTAAAAAAATCTAAACGGTCCTAACTCTTGAGTGTTTTTGTTTTTTTTTTAAAAAAAATACTTTAAGAATCTTATTTTTTAAAAAGGGATCTTTTATTAATTTTTATTTAAAGAAAAAACAACTTTCTACGTGATGAATCCTAAAAAAAATAATAAAAAATAATGTAGTCATATATATATATACCGGGAATTATCCTTAACATAAAAAAAAAAACTAATACTAAAGTTTCCTAAACTAATGTAATCATATATACATATACTATATTAAATAAACAAAAAAACTAATAACATAGTAATAACAATAATAATAATCATAATCAAATAAAGTAATAATGATAAAAAAAAACTAATTATCTAACTAACAAAACTCACCTGATCGTATAATAATGGGAGTGCTTGTGTCCGATTTCAGATCAGTGGGGGTTAGTCATTCACCAGTTGCCGTCATCGTGCTGCTGTTCAGTCGCGCGACTAGTTGCTGCATCGTGCTGCCGTGCTTGTTGTAGTTGGACTAATCACATATGCAATGTAGCAACGTCTGTGCTGATCGTATAGGAATTCAATTTGGCTTGCTGCTGTTGGTCAACAAAGGATGTGCAGATGTTGCTGTTAGAATTCGTTGGAGTGGTACCACAACCGCTGTCTGTGTTGATCGAATTGTGTATGTGATGTGGATTGGAATTAGACTTCTATCATTGCCATTGTGTACTAAATTGTTGATTACTGCTGGTGTTATGGAGATATCAGATCGCTGGATTGAGGATGTGGTAGGGAGTCAGTCGCTGTGTGTGCAGTTGGTGTGGTTGATTGAGACTGGTGGCTAATGTGGGGGCTGGTTGGATGTTATCAGCATCTGGAGTTTGCTATGTTGCTGCTATTGTAAGTTATATAGCTGCACACGGTATCAAGTTGGGGTCTGGACTACTGTTCTGTATTGTGGAGTATTGGGGGATTCTACAGTGGCTAAGCGTGTCTTCGGTAAGAGAGGGAGAGTCGCATACGTGGATAGTATGCCGTGTTCGGTCATGCGTAGACAGCAGTGATACGCGGATGTAGGCAGCGAACTGTAGATGTGTGTGTGTGTGACCGGAGCTGTGCTGTTCTTGCTACTGCTTGGAGATGAGCAATTGAAGCGTCCGTGACTGTTGCATCAAGATGGAGTTCGGCCTCCTGTTTTCTGACTGCGTGTATGTGTGTTTATAGAGTCTAAATCATATCATATCTAATTAATTTATTAAACTAGATCCAAATTTAATTCAAATCTAATTTAATAAGATCAAACTAGATTCAAACGATCTTAGATATAAATTCCGTTTTCATCGTACTTTTGCAAAGATAGAAAAATAAAGACATAGATAATTACTAAGACTCAAACCCAAGACCTCGAATTAAATCCAACTCAAATACTCCGATGCTTATCCATTAGGCCATTGGCTTGTGCCTTGACATTCAATACAATTAAATTATACTTAAACTATCCAATTCCTCAAAATAAATTTTTTTAACTAAACTAAAACTATTTGTTCTTAATATAAGTTACTTCCTAAAAATCTACGAAATTTTTATAATTTTTCCTTTTCTTATTTTTTTTTGGTATTTTCATCTTTTGTTAATTTTTATTATTTTTTATCTTTTATTAATTTTTTTGTTTTTTATTTTCGAATTAGGACCCTTTTTGTAAAAATAAAGAAATTAGGACTACAGAGGGGCAAAAATTAGGTGTCTACAGCTGCCCCTCTTTGTGGTGAAGTTTGAGCAAAACTTTGCGACAAAGACAAAAGAGACACGGTTTTTGCCTCAGGACAACTCTATCCTAAGGAATGTTAAGTCACTTGATGAGGGTTAGAATAGTGAAGGGGTAGCGCCTTTGTAAGTTGGAAAAAATCCCTAAAAAGAATAATGAGAACTTAGTCATGCCTTGATGAGCTAACTAACCAAGGCGGTCAAAGCGCCCTTTGAGCTGACTAAGACCTAAAAAATGAGAAAACTTGGTCGTGCCCTAATAAGATGACTAACTAAAGCAGTCAAAGCGCCCTTTGAGCTGGCTAAGACCTAAAAATAAGAAAAACTTGGTTGTACCCTAATGAACTAACTAACCAAGGCGGGCAAAGCGCCCTTTGAGTTGGCTAAGACCTAAAAATAAGGAAAACTCGGTCGTGCCCTGATGAGCAGACTAACCAAGGCAATCAAAGCACTCTTTGAGCTGGCTAAGACCTAAAAACAAGGAAAACTTGGTCGTACCCTGATGAGCTGACTAACCAAGGTGATCAAACTACCCCTTGAGCTGGCTAAGACCTAAAAATAAGGAAAACTTGGTCGTGCCCTAATGAGCTGACTAACCAAGGCGGTCAAAGCGCCCTTTGAGCTGATTAAGACCTAAAAACAAAAAAAACTTGGTCGTGCCCTGATGAACTGACTAACCAAGGCAGTCAAAACGCTCTTGGAGCTGGCTAAGACCTAAAAATAAAGAAACTTGATCGTGCCCTGATGAGCTGACTAACCATGGTGGTCAAAGCGCTCTTTGAGCTAACTAAGACCTAAAGATAAGAAAAACTTGGTCGTATCCTAATGAGCTAACTAACCAAGGCGGTCAAAGTGCCTTTTGAGTTGATTAAGACCTAAAAACAAAGAAAACTTGGTCGTGCCCTGATGAACTGACTAACCAAGGCGGTCAAAACACCCTTGGAGCTGGTTAAGACCTAAAAATAAAGAAACTTGGTTGTGCCCTGATGAGCTGACTAACCATGGTGGTCAAAACGGCCTTTGAGCTAGCTAAGACCTAAAGACAAGGAAAACTTAGTCGTGCCCTAATGAGCTAACCAACCAAGGCAGTCAAAGCGTTCTTTGAGCTGGCTAAGACCTAAAAACAAAGAAAACTTGGTCATGCTCTAATGAGCTAACTAACCAAGGTGGTCAAAGCGCCCTCAGAGATGGCTAAAACTTAAAAATAAAGAAACTTGGTTGTACCCTGATAAGCTAACTAACCAAGGCATTCAAAGCGCCCTTTAAGCTGGCTAAGACCTAAGAATGAGGGAACTTGGTCGAGCCTAATGAGCTGACTAACCAAGGCGATCAAAGTGCCCTTTAAGCTGGCTAAAACCTAAAAATGAGAAAACTTGATCGTGCCCTAATAAGCTAACTAACCAAGGCGGTCAAAGCACCCTTTGAGCTGGCTAAGACCTAAAAATAAAAAAAACTTGGTCGTACTCTAATGAGCTCACTAACCAAGGCGATCAAAGCGCCCTTTGAGCTGGCTAAAACCTAAAAATGAGAAAACTTGGTCGTGCCCTAATGAGCTGACTAACAAAGGCGGTCAAAACGCCTTTTGAGCTGGTTAAGACCTAAAAATAAGGAAAACTTGGTAGTGCCCTAATGAGCTGACTAACCAAGGCGGTTAAAGCGCCCTTTGAGCTAACTAAGACCTCAGAATGAGGGAACTTGGTCGAGCCTAATGAGTTGACTAACCAAGGCGATCAAAGTGTCCTTTGAGCTAGCTAAAACCTAAAAATGAGAAAACTTGGTAATGCCTTAATGAGCTGACTAACTAAGGCGATCAAAGTGCCCTTTGAGCTGGCTAAGACCTGAAAATAAGGAAAACTTGGTAATGCCCTAATGAATTGACTAACTAAGGCGGTCAAATCGCCCTTTAAGCTGGCTAAGACCTGAAAATAAGGAAAACTTGGTAGTTCCCTAATGAGCTGACTAACCAAGGTGGTCAAAGCGCCCTTTAAGCTGGCTAAGACCTGAAAATGAGAAAACTTGGTTATACCCTGATGAGCTAACTAACCAAGGTGGTCAAAGTGCCCTTTAAGCTGGCTAAGACCTAAAGAATGAAGGAAAACTTAGCTGTGCCCTAATGAGCTGACTAACCAAGGCGACCAAATCACCCTTTGAGCTGGCTAAAACCTAAAGATGAAGAAACTTGGTCGTGCCCTAATGAGTTGACTAAGACGATCAAAGCGCTCTTTGAGCTAACTAAGACCTAAAGATGAAGAAACTTGGTCGTACCCTAATGAGCTTACTAACTAAGGCGGTCAAAGTGCCATTTGAGCTGGCTAAGACCTAAAGAATGAAAGAAAACTTAAATTGGGATAGCGCTTCCTGAGTTGGCTAGATCCCTAAATGAGAATATGAGTCTAGATAGCGCTCCATAAGCTGACTAAAGCGCTAAATCCCTTGAAGAAATTTTGAGTCGGGTAACGTTCTGTGAGTTAGATGACTATGATTCTAAGAAACTTTAGATTGGGATCATTCTCTACGAGCTAACTAACTTGCTAAGAAATTGTTTTTGGAAAACAAGCTGTCATCCTTAGGGGGAAACCAATTGCTAATGCAATGTTTTATCACATTTAGAACCACTTACCTGGTTTCAATGATAGCTCCCAAGTAGTCTAATGTCTTATTGAGCAGTCCGATTAGAACTAATGATTCTGACCCTTACCATTGCTTTTCTTGCTCTCGTTCTTCTTCTTCTTTCTTCTTCCGTCTCTTTCCAAAACCCCCACTTTTCTTTTTCTTTTTTCTTTTTCACTTTTTTTTCTTCTTCTCTTTTTTTTTTTTTTGTTTTTGAAAGCAACTTAAGCTTGAAACGAATGTAAAACATATTCTTCTCGAACAAAGATATCCCATATTGAACTTCCGGTCCAAACATTAGCTTTTCGTGCAAACATCTGTTCTCAAGCGAGTTTCTACTTATACGCCACATGTTACTCTTTTTTAACATGGCCCTGTCCTGAAAAATAGGAAACAAATCTTCCTTTCTTTGGGGGTTAACCACAATAATGTATTAAAAGAATTTTTATCAATAGTCATCGCTTCAAACTAAGTGATTATTGTTCTTGTGCTTCTTGTGTGTAAGGTTTATTTAGGTAGATGATAGAGTGAGAAGTAGGGTCTTTTAGTGGAATGAGAAAAAGAAAGGCTAAGGATATTATCCAATGCCAACGACTACTAGGAATACCAACTTTACATGTAGAAAATGAAAGTGATACCATGGTAATAGTAAGATTATTTGCAAAAATTTCATTGATGTTCAAGGATAGTACATCTTCAATACATCAACATTTACTGGGTCCTTCAAGTCTGGACCATCCATATGAGACAGGATAACAGCTCCCTCAGGCAATACTTTCTTCACAATGTAAGGCCCTTTATAATTTGGAACAAACTTCCCTCTCAAATCATTTGTGTTAGGCAAAGTCTTCCTCAACACTATATCTCCTTGCTCAAAACTTCAGGGTCGTACTTTTTTATTGAAAGCCCTAGCTAATCGTTGTAGCAAATGTTGTGGAATAAGGCTACCAGCCTCTTTTCATTAATTAGGTTCAACTGCTCAACACGCTTCTTTATCCAATCAGCCTCATCTAACTGAGTTTCCGACAATATTTTGAGAGACGAGATCTCGACCTCCATTGGCAATACAGCCTCCATTCCATATACCAACGAGTAGGGGGTTGCCCCTGTTGATGTTCCGATAGAAGTTCAATAGGCCATGAGTGCAAATGGTAACATCTCATGCCAATCTCAATGCGTAATGGCCATATTCTCAATAATTCTTTTGATGTTCTTATTGGCTACTTCCACGGCTCCATTCATTTGGGGCTGATAAGGAGTAGAATTTCTATGAATGATCCTGAAGTGTCGGCATAACTCGAACATCAATTTATTATTCAGATTCGCACCATTGTCACTCATCAAGTACTGAGCTGCCAATCTTCTAATTAATTTTTTGTCCTTCCTCTCTACTCCTTCAGGGTACGTACCATGTTGTAAAAACATTTTGATATCATGATACCAAGGCTTTTCATCATATGAACTTTCCATTGCCAAACAAAAAGCGGGCTTTTCTTTAATTTCAATTTTAAGTGGCTGAATCTCCACTGCTTTCGATATCTGAATCATTGATGCCAAAGTAGCAAGAGCATCGACAAATTGGTTTTGAACCATTAGTACGTACACAAAGGTATTAAGGCACTAATTTAGGGTCTTTCGTCTTATACTCACCCAGAGCTTGGCCTATAATCAATAAAGAATCTCCATATACCTATAATTCTCGTATCTCCTTGAACAATGTGATTTCGAGTCCTAAAATACACGCTTCATATTTTGCAATGTTATTGGTACATGGGAAAACTAATCTTACAGCCATTGGAAATTATGTACCTCCAAGCGATACTAGAATTACCCTTACTCCACATCCGGACACATTAGCTGCTCCGTCAAAGAACATTTTCCACCTTGAAGATCTTTTGACTATTTCATTATTAGAATCATTTCACGCTACTAAGATGCTTTCATCGAGAAACTCAACCCGTACTTCTTAAGAGGTATCCTCAGAAGGATTCTCCGCTAATTGATCTGCTAAAGCTTGCCCCTTGACTGAACTTTGGCTCACATATTTAATGTCAAATTCTGTCAGCAACATCTGCCACTTTGAAACTCTACTAATGAGAGCCGGTTTTTCAGCTAAGTATTTCAAAGGATCGTATTGTATTATCAACTCAATCTGATAATACAGCGTATATTGTCTAAGCCGATGCATAACCCAGACCAATGCACAACAGGTTCTTTCGACTTCTGAGTATTTTTGCTCCCCTTCTGTAAACTTCTTACTTAGATAGTAAACAACTCTCTCTTTCCCTTCTTCATCCTTCTGGCCAAGCACGGATCCCATGGATTTGGGCATTATGGTCAGGTACAAAAACAACGGCTTTCTAAGTTTAGGAGATACTAACATCGGAGGTTTCATGAGGTATTCTTTGATTTTCGTGAAAGCCTCTTCGCATTCCTCATTCCAGTTGATCTTTGCGTTCTTCTTTAACAGCTTAAAAAGAGGGCAGCATTTGTCCATTAATTGTGATATGAATCGGGTTATTTAATTTAAACACCCTAGCAATACTCGTACTTCTTTGAGTATTTGTAGAGGAGGTATGTCAATTATAGCTTTAGCTTTATTAGGATTGACTTTAATACCTCTTTAGCTGACTATGAACCCCAACAATTTTCCTAACATCAACCCAAAGGTACACTTCTTCGGATTCAATTTCAAGTGGTACTTCCTCAGCCTATCAACAACTTCCTCAGGTTTTCTAAGTGATCTTCCCCCTCTTTGGATTTTGCAATCATATCATCAACATACATTTCTTTTTCTTTAAGCATCATATCATGAAAAATTGCAACCATGGCCCTCTGATATGTTGCACCTGCATTCTTAAGCCCAAACGGCATCACCTTGTAGCAAAATGTTCCCCAAGTTGTAATGAAAGTCATCTTCGTCTTATCCTCTTCGGACATCCAAATTTAATTATATCCCAAAAAACAATCCATGAAAGAGAATAGATGATTTTCAGCCGTATTATCCACTAAGACATCAATGTGAGGCAATAGAAAATTATCTTTAGGCATTGCCTGATTGAGATCTCGAAAGTCTACACACACTCTAACTTTCTCATTCTTCTTAATTACCGGAACAATATTAGCTACCCATTCCAGGTAATCCGACACTTCAATGAATCCAACTTCCAGTAGTTTCTTCACTTCTTCTTTAATTTTCAACAAGACGTTAGGTTAAAATCTCCTTAACTTTTGCTTTTTTGGTTTGACGTCCTCCTGTGTAGGTAAACGGTGGACTATAATCGATGGGTCCAACCCAAGCATATTTTCGTACGACCAAGCGAACACATCGTGATATTCGGCTAATAACGCAATCATTTATGTTTTTTGTTTCTCTTTTAAACTTTCCCCAATTTTTAGATTCTTAGGATTTTCACCGTTCCCTACATTAATTGTCTCAATTGGTTCATCAATAGTGATTCTACCCAGTTCATGTTTTTGCCATTCCTCTTATATATTACTGTGGTCATCGACATTGCTCTCGATGACTAACCCAGTAGAGCCGGAAGCGATATCGATATTCTCATTTTCTACCTGCACGAGGTATTCCTAGTTTTCACTTTGTTCATTGGATTTGAATGAGAATGCATAAAGAAAGGTATATGTAAGCAAAAGAGAATTGAAACGCAATATAGGAAAGAAACAAACTAAGATTTCATTGAATAAATGGAAATGGGTCTCAAATGAGATAAAGGCCTAACTAATTTTGAATGAAAGGTTCGACGATACATTTGAAACGATGACTATCGAAAATAAAAATTCAGAAAATACTAACTATGAGTCACCCCTTTACCCTAGGGAAGACCTGTTGCTATTCGCCGAGATGGAGAAACAGTTGTTTAAATGATGCTGGAACTTAGGTGGCTAGTTTATTGATCCTTCTTGGTCAGATTTCCAGGCTTAAGTCTCTTCCCGTATGAACGTCTCAACTAGCGGTGGAAAGGTCATTGAGGCATGGTATAATCTGTTACCTCTCTTGCCCCTCGCTTGTTTCTTCTGTAATTCTTCCGCCGGGGTAGGATTGTAGCCAAGGCCATAAGTGCCGATCTGGCCTTCCTTGAATCCCTTTCTTCTATCATCCTCTCTGTCGGGACCAGTAATCATGTTCACTTCTTCAAACATTTGTAAACCCAGCTCTTCTTGTCCCTCACTTCATATGTAAGGTATAGCCGTCTTCTTGTAGATTTCATAATCTTGATCTCCCAGAATTGTAATCACCTGGTCATTTGAGATAAACTTCAATTTTTAGTGCAAGCTCGAGGGTATGGCCCCTACTGCATGAATCCAAGGTCTTCCTAAGAGTAGATTGAAAGATCTTGGAATGTTTATGACTTGGAATCGAATAGTAAAGTGCTAAAGGCCAATACTCACGGATAAATCAATCTCCCCTATAATCTCTCTTCTAGAACCATCAAAGGGCCTAACTGCTGTAGAAGAAGGCTTAATTGCAGATGTGTCGATGCCCAGTAAATCCAAGGTGGCGAGTGGGTAGACGTTCAGCGATGATCCGTTGTCAATGAGCACCCTGGTGATAATTATGTCGTTACTTCTCACCATGATAAAGAGTGGCTTTGTATATTTATTCCCTTCCTCACCTAATTCTTCGGCTGAAAATGAAATTGGATCTATAGTGAGGATCGAATTAGTAACCAGTCCCATCTTCTCAGTTGGAATTTCCCAAGGGACCTTCACTTCATTTAAAGTGCGAAATTAAGCCTCTCTGTATGATTCAGATGCGATTAACAAGCCCATCAACGATATTTATGCAGGAGTCTTAATGAGTTGATCCATGATCTTATACTCACTCGACTTGATCATTTTGGTAAAGGCCGATAGCCCCTCAATGCGTTCGGCTGCCGTCTTATCATTTGACTCTCCCAATGTGAGCTTCCTCCCATGCTCCTCTCTTAAGTGATAAATGTTTCCCGATCAAGTAATGCCCCTTACCAAAGGACCTGGCTTTTCCTGATTGATCAGGTGATAGTTAAATGGAGCAACCTTGTAATTTTTTGGTAGCAACGGTACGTGGAATGTGTACCTCTTCACTTCTCGAGTCTGGTTGCCAGTAGAGAACTCAAAAACCTTAGGCTTCTTATCTGAATCAATGACGTTGACAGCACAGTCATCAAAAATCATACCAATCATCGGCTCATGGTTAGGTAAGGGATTATTGTTAACATTAGAAACCGGGGCTTCCACAAAATCCAACTATACCGTCCCTTCATCTATCAAGTCCTGAATCTTGTTCCTCAGTCTCCAGCATGCATCAGTCAAATGCCCAACTTGTCTACAGTAGCATTCACACTTTACTGTGGGCTTAAAGATTCTCTGTCGGTATCAATCGCTAGGGAGTTCATACCGTATCAAATTATCCCTTCACAACTTCTTGAAGACTTGACTTAAAGGGACTGGCATCTTGGTAAATTGTCTATAAGTCCTGCTAGTTTGAAACTGGTCTCTGAATTGTTGCTGAACAGGTGGTGGATTCGCCCTAAAAGCGCCTTGAGCATTTGGTTTGGCATTTGAATTTACCATACTGACCGTAAATTCTTTAGGCTTGCTGCCGGCTGGTCTAGGACCAGATGATGACACCGGTGGTCTTTTATCTGCTGGGTCTTGTAGCTTATCGGAAGAGATGGCACTTTCAATCCTATACCCGGCTACTATTACTTTAGCAAAACTAGACAAAGCCCGCCCGATAAGATGGGAGAAATAGGGCCTCTCCAAGGTGTTAATGAAAGCCGATGTAAGCTCCTTCTTAGTCGTAGGAGTAGAGATTCTTGCAGCTAAGGACCTCTATCTTTGAGCGCATTCTTTGAACGATTCATTATTCTTCTTCTATAGGGCAACCAAGTCCATCATAGTCGAGGCTACTTCTACATTGAATTTATATTGTTCATAAAATGTTCGAGCAAGTTTTTCTGATGTATTTATCTGATTCAAATCCAGCTGGGCATACCAAGTCAGGGCTAGTCCAGTCAGACTATCTTGAAATGTCTATACCGTGCATGGATCGTACTGAACATATTTACCCATCTTCTTGACATACAACCTGGTGTGGAGCTTGGGGCAACCCTTCCCATTATACTTTTCAAATTCTGGTACCTTAAACTTCTCAAGGTATGATCCCATGTCATACGCAAAAAACTCTGTAATCCTTACCTGTTCAAATCCATCACACCCTACGAGTGCCTTTATCTTCTCAGTGATCTGTTGTGTCAATTTCTTTTCCAATTCTTTCAAGTTGTCCGTACTTGGCCCATAGTCAACAGGTCTCGAGGCCGCATACTTGTTAGGTTCGAAGGTTGGGTTGTCTTTCGGGTAAACTCCTTCTGACTCGAATGGGTCTTTTTGATATTCGTACTCTGCTTCAGGAGCTTGTGTATTCTTCCCATAACGGGCTTTGGAACTTTCTTCATTAGCCGGTACTGTAGCTCGCAATAAAGCAATGCTATCTGCTAGGAAGCTCATTTGTTCTGCCATCTTCTCCATAGCCCTTTCTATGGAACGAAACCTCAGCTCGGAGGGATCATTGATCTTAGGGTCTCCATCATTTCCTTGAATGGTGGCCATCCTAGTCTGAGAACGTGTTCTAATCGAATTTCTTTGAAAGACTTGACGTTTGGGAGCTATCTTGAAATTTTACCTGATGATTATTGAATAACTCAACAAAAGGTTAATACATATTATATTTTCCTAGAAAAGGGTTGTTAAACGTATAAACACAAGATGCATGTTACACGAGTGCAATGAAAAATCAAGAATTGGGGAAAACCCTTTGATATGGCAAAACTTAACTAACTTTTACTAATTTTTTTTATTGTTTTATTTTTTATTTTTTTGCAATTGTGAAGCTTTACACCTCTTATTCTGTTTACAAAAATGAATTCTAATGAAAACATAAAAAACCTAAAATCTAAAATCTAATCTCCTAGTGGCTAGTAGGCTTATCCTACGTCTTTCTCTTCTTTCAGATCATGGGAGCTTGCTCTTTTTTGCCCTTAGTCCTCTTCAGCTGTGCTTCCAATGCCTTTATCTTCTGCTGATACTCCTTGCAACGGCTTTCTAACTCCTGCTCTCTTTTACTCATCCTCTCGGGTTTAGCTTGAACTTTCCCCTTCTCTTTGTTGTCTTCCATATCTTTCAGCCCTTTTAACTGGTGATAAAGAAATCCTTTGGTTGTCTAGCTCCTGGCTGTTATCCCTTTAGAGGTAGGGGTGGTCTTTCTTGTGCACCAAAGAGCTTGGATGCTCTAAAGCTTGGTTACTTTGTCAGCCATCGTCATGCCAGGGTTAAGGAAATCCAATGAGACAGCTTCTAATGACGGTCTAGGAATCATGTCGTTAATGAGTCCATTGGCTAGAACGTATGCGGTGCAAAGGTTGAAGCCGATCAGAGGGACCGCCCTAAAGTCTTCACATCCTCTTATCATTTCCTTGCTTACAACCACTTAGGTGTCAACAACAACTCTTCCGCTTTCATACTCTGAAAGTATTGGACCTAATAGCGGCTAGTTATATTTTTTGGCAATCGATTCTTTCTCCAAAAGATTTAATGAGCTCATATTGCTGAGTAAACTCAGCCCGATTGAAATCTAGTTGGTAACTTCTCATGTGGCTAACGAACCAGACCACCAGTAAGTCTATATTAGTTTTCAGATCTCCTCGTTTCTTTTTCTTGAGATGGTTTAGTGATCAGATCTGCTCGGCCAGAAGGGCCGGGACATATGATTTCCCTTCAAGGAATTGGGTTACGAGTTCTTCAATTCTGAAATGGACTCGACGTCTTTCATCAGGGAACAAGATAGTATTGAAGACCACCAATATAAAAGCGTTGACCCAGTACTGGTGCCATACTTCTAAATTTGCACAAAAAACCTCACGTTTTTCTCTATGCTTCAATTCAGTAGAAAACTAGTCCATGACATCCTCTAATGGAATGGTCTTCCCTTGATTTAGAACTCGGTATATTTCGGTTTTTCTGATTCCTAGCAACTTGCTAAAGATCCTTGGTGCTGCAGCTTCCAAGTCTGGGACATAGATATCATTCGTGATTGTAGGAGCCTACAACAATTGGGAGTATTTGATATGAGGCAAGCGCACCTATCAATTTTAATATAGCGGATATGAGTCCGAGTCGATCCCTCAGAGATTTTGAGTACTAATATTAACCTTAGCTTTATTATCTAACCAGAAAATTGTGATGAGTTGAATGAATTAAAAATACTGAAATTAACAACTAAACTACTTATGAGACTTAATTACGCAAATTAGGAAGCAATAAACTACGAACGACTTCAAGTATGCAATAATGTATTTAGGAATTATTTCCCCTAGTGTTTAACATATAACCTTTTTAAAATATTCAATTCAATTTCTATAATTCTTGACCGGAGGGATTCACAATTAAAGCTAATATCTTTTTCAAGCATATTAACTCTAATCCTAAATTATTTACCGGAATCTCTTCACTTAGTAATATAATTTAGAATTGCATTTATGTGTAATGAATTCCCACACAAACAATCAACTTTCCGGAAGAAACATGTATCTTATCTCTAAGTATACATGTAATTCTCTTCAATTATGCCTAGATCTAATTACACATGCAATTTCTCAATCAACATGCATAATATCATATATTGACACTCTAGAATTATCAATCCACAATTAAACAACATAATTGAATCAAGAATAGAAACTTTATTGAAATTATAATTCAATCCAAGGGTTACATGAAACCCTAGGTTCCATAATCTTAAATACTCGAATTCTAAGCTATCATAACTAATCTAAAAACGAGTTCCATCAAAAATATAAAATAAAGCATGGAAAACCCCTCTTGATTTGATGAACAATCTCTCTAATCTTGAAATCGATGTTGTTCTCGCCTCTTTCTTGATTGATGTTCTCCTTAAGTCTCTTCTTGTCTCTTGTATCTTTTCGTTTCTGTAATGTCTCCTCTCTTTTGAAACCCTAAGATATCCTTTTATATGTGTATTACAAATATTCTGTTTTCGTCACCAGATACGGCCTGGGACATGGCCGTGTCCCCAGGTCGTGTAACTTTCTGCACTAAGGCAAAATTTTCTGCACAACTTCAAAACTTCATAACTTCTTCATTTGAACTCCGATTTGAGTGAAATTTGATTCCTTTTCTTCGTTTTCAATCCTAGAACGCGTTCAAACCTAGAAATCAAAATTTTACTCAATTAAGTATCAATTTCTTTAAAGAAAACAAAAAATGTGCAAAAAATACTATAAAATCACCCTATGAAATATGTTTAAAATTAAAGTTATCAGTATTCTTCTAAAGTTAGGCTTAGTTGATGTAGGCCCATACAGAAACTGGTGGATTCGGGCTCCCATAGGTAGACTAAGGCTCGCACTAGAGTGATGTTCATAGGATCTTCTGTAGAGAGAGGATAGGCCCAATCTTATTCTTAATAAACTCCTATTTATCTGGGCTGAAGAGTCGAAACCATGTTTGAAGCAGTTTCGGTAGCCAATGCGGTAGGTGGATATGAATGTCTTCAAAAGGCCCTTAACTTGATTTAGCTATGACTAACCAAAATCAAAATTAAAGTTATAATTACAACATAATCTAGACCTTACATAAAAATTCTTACAAATTATTTACAAGGTAATATTACAACTATAATCACAACTTTACAACTGCCTTTATCCATTTAGGTTTACTACATCATAGGTTCTTGTAATTTTTTTTGAAAAAAAAGGTTTTGTGTGATGTCAAAGGGTAAATTCTAAAGGTTCTCAAGTTCTGCAACTACTACGTTTTTTCAAAGCAACGATTCTATGGTCACATTTGAACTTGGGTGGGGTAGCCTGATCGGTCTCGGAAGGTGGTTACCTCACAACATCTGAAGCTTACACAATGGTCCGCCTTCTTAAGGTCCTCAGACGGCCTAGTTCTGACCATGTCTACCATGCATTTATGATGCAGAAAAAAAAAAAAACAGAAGTAAAACCTCCCAAAATTCCCCCTTAAATAAACTGCCACAACAAAAAAAAATGTTAGTAAAAAACAAATAAATAAAACAAACAAAAACATAAAATAACATACCTAAGTTCTTTTTTTAATTATTTTTATTATTTCATCTTTTATTTATTTATTTATTTTGATAAAATAATCCTATTTTCTGCAACTTCTAGTGACTAGCCTTCTAGCGGTCCTTAGTAGAGTCGCCAAACTGTCGAGCCTCGTTTTTCGATTTTCTATTTAAAATTGAATTCCTCATTTCTGATTAATACTAAACCTTAACCTGTTTAATATTAATCCTCGACTAAAAAAATTGAAAAATTCCAGTTTTTTATTTAGAAAAATTTTTGGAGTTGCCACTTGACCAAAGTTGGGAAAAGAAAAAGAAACTGTAATCAATAAGGTGGATTGATTACAATTTGGCTACCGGTCTTTGATTTTAATTTGAATGAAGAACTAGAGGGTTCTAAGTTTGGGGCTAACCTATTAAACCCTAACGAGTACCACTATTTATTTACCAAAATTAGGATTATTTTTTTATAATATTTAAAAAATAAATAAAAATCAAAAGAAAAAGAACCTAAGTTTCTATATATTTTATCGTCGCCCCGAAAGTGTTTATGTACCTGCTAGTCAGGATCAAACGATCGTAATTCTTTCAGAAAATCTTAGTGTATTGATTGATTTTAATTTTTGAAAATCGATGAAGTTTACGTTTTAGTTGATTCGGTTTAAAAAAGATCTAAACAGTCCTAACACTTGAGTGTTTTTGTTTTTTTTTTTTAAAAAAAATACTCTAACAATCCTATTTTTTAAAAAAGGGTCTTTTATTAATTTTTATTTAAAGAAAAAATAACTTTCTACATGATGAATTCTAATAAAAAATAATGTAGTCATATATACATATACCAGGAAATATCCTTAACATTAAAAAAACTAATATTGAAGTTTCCTAAACTAATACTGAAGTTATACATATACAATATTAAATAAACAAGGAACTAATAACATAGTAATAACAATAATAATAATCATAATCAAATAAAGTAATAATGATAAAAAAAAAACTAATTATCTAACTAACAAAACTCACCTGATCGTGTAATAATAGGAATACTCGTGTCCGATTTCAGATTAGTGAGGGTTGGCCATTCACCAGTTGCCATCGTCGTGTTGCTATTCAATTGCGCAGCTGGTTGCGGCGCCGTGCTGTCGTGCTTGTTGCAGTTAGACTGATCGCGTATGCAATGCAACGACATCTGTGCTGATCGTGCAGGAATTCAGTTTGGCTTGTTGTTGTTAGTCAACAGAGGATACGCAGATGCTACTGTTAGAATTCATTGGAGTTGTACTACAACCGCTGTCTGTGTTGATCGAATTGTGTATGTGATGTGGATTGGAATTAGACTTCGATCATTGCCATCATGCACTAAATTTTTTATTGCTACTGGTGTTATGGAGATATCAGATCGCTGGATTGAGGATGTGGCAGGGAGTCAGTCGTTGTGTGTACAGTTGGCATGGTTAATTGAGACTGGCAACTAATGTGGGGGCTGGTTGGATGCTATCAGTGTCTGGAGTTTGCTATGCTACTGCTATTGCAAGTTGTACAGCTGCACACGATATCAAGTTGGGGTCTGGACTGCTGTTCTTTGCTGTGGAGTGTTGAGGGATTCTGCAGTGGCTAGGCGTGTCATCAGCAAGAGAGGGAGAGTTGCGTACATGGATAGTATGCCGTATTCGGTCATACGTGGACAGCAATGACACATAGATGTAGGCAGGGAACTGTAGATGTGTGCGTGTGTAATCGGAGCTGTGCTATTCTTGCTACTGCTTGGAGATGTCCGTGACTGTTGTATCAAGATGGAGTTTGGCCTCCTGTTTTATGACTGCGTTTGTGTGTTTATAGAGTCTAAATCATATCATATCTTATCATATCTAATTAATTTATTAAACTAGATCCAAATTTAATTCAAATCTAATTTAATAAGATCAAACTAGATTCAAATGATCTTAGATATGAATTCCGTTTTCATCTTACTTTTGCAAAGATAGAAAAATAAAGATATAGGTGCCTGCTGAGACTCGAACCCAAGAGCTCGAATTAAATCCAACCCAAATACTCTGATGCTTATCTTTTAGGCCATTGGCTTGTACCTTGACATTTACCTTGACATTTAGTATAATTAAACTATACTTAAACTATCTAATTCCTTAAAATAAATTTTTTTAACTAAACTAAAACTATTTGTTTTTAATATAAGTTACCTTCTAAAAATCTACAAAATTTTTATAATTTTTCCTTTCCTTATTTTTTTTTTGTATTTTCATCATTTGTTAATTTTTATTATTTTTTATCTTTTATTAATTTTTTTGTTTTTTATTTTCGAATTAGGACCCTTTTGTAAAAATAAAAAAATTAAGACTACAGAGGAGCAAAAATTACGTATTTATAGATATGAATAACAAGAAGTAAAATGGGAGGTTTTAACGGTGAATGTGTACAGATATCATGCACCAAGACACAAACATAATTAGGGTTCGAGCTCAAAATAAGGTTCGATATAAGTCACAAACACCAGATGTTGCTTAGGTTTCAAATAAGAGGTTAGATATGATGTACTAACTCATCCAAATGAAAGGGTTCGCTACAATCTCAAGAACAAAATTGATAAGAATGCAAGAAGGATTAAAGAGTTAACTAACACTCAGTAATCCAACCATGCTAGCTTTAAAAGCTCAAGAATGACTTTGCTCAAAAAGAGGAAAGTTCCTAGTATGGGTATATTCTTTACTTTCTAATTGTTCTCTTCTACTAATTACAAATGTTACTATTTATAATAAGTCGTAAAAACCTAGTAGCACAGTAGTAAATAATGTATAAGGCCGTAAACCCTGAAGAATGGGTCCAAAATTAAAAATAAAGAAAATATGTACAAGAATACAAAACTGTGCATTTAATAGAAGAAGTCAGCTTGTAATCATTCGGCCTGTCTAGGAAGGAGCAAAATCCAAACTAGATAGGGCCGACAGTTAGATGTTCAGGTTTGAGGAGAGGTCCCTAAAGTCTCGCGATGCTTGGTTGAGATACCCAAAAGGTCGGCCCATAATTGCCGAGTACTAGAATTAGTTGGCACTAATCTCTCCATACCATGCCGAGTGGATCTTTGGCCTTACGTCCTCGACTATATTGTCTCTTAGCTTCTCGATAGACGACAAACTTGATGTCGAGTGGCTCCTTTTCTTACTTTTGGTCTTCTAATATTTGCTCGGCCTTGGCAAAAGCTAATCAGCCTTAGCATTGAACAATTTGGCCTTAGGTTAGAACAAGTTAGCTTCAGCTTCCAGTAGGTCAACGTCAGCTTAGGATAAGTCGACCTCCGCTTGGAGATAGTCATCAGCTGATTCCCATCATTACCGTAGGGTAAAAAAGAAGTCGTCATCGACGCTCAATGAGCGCGGGGCCAGGATGCCAAACAAACTTCTCTTGCATTTTCTCTTCACCATAGTTATCGAATTGCTTTAGATTTCCTCAACACTCATGCGGGTTAAGCAATAACTCTTCCCATCCTTCTAAACCATGTAAGTATTAAGGTAGCCATCATGGATCACTTTTCGGTCATACTCCTATGATCAACTAAGAAGTAAATTCGCGGCGACCATAGGGACCACATCGAAGTCAATCACATCTTCATATTGTCCTGCCATGAATGTTATTCAAGCTCTCTTATGCACATGGACTACACCCTTATCATTAAACCACTTTAATCCACATGGTCGAGGATGTGGGTAGGTCAGCAATTCCATCTTTTCTACTAGCTCAACAGAAACAATGTTGGTGTAACTTCCTCCATCAACAACTAGGGAATAGGTCTTCCCATTCACCAAACATTGCATATGAAATAAATTTTCTCTTTGTTCAGGATCTACCTTTAGGTTGATTCGTCGGCTCATCATGGTTACGAGTTCATCCAGATTCTCAACATAGACATCCTCTTCTATCAACTCTTCTCCCTAAGCTCTTGTCGCTCTGACTTTCTATTTGAGCTTCGAGTCCTTTACCTTTCAAGACCATGACCCTCTTGTTCAAGCATTGGGATGCAATATGTCCACAGCCTAAGCATTTGAAGCACTTCACGTCTTAGGCCTTATTGCCGGGTGCTTTTTTCTTCTCGACCCTCTTTATCTTAGCCTAATCAAGTCGACTAGACTTGCTTCTCTCCATCTTCTTCTCTAGCCTTCTCTCAGCATACTTTTCAGGCTCAGGGCTGATTTGTTGAGTTCTGTTAGTCAGCCTCTAGTGTCTCTTCCTCCTTTGATGCTCTACTCTTAAAGCTAGGTTAATCAGTTCAGCTAATGAATTGAACGGTTGGAGTTTGACTATGTTGACACTGTCATCACGGAGTCCACTCAAGAACCTAGCAATGGTAAGGTCTTGGAGTTCGACAATCTTACATATGGTCATTAAGGTCTCAAACTCTTGTAAGTACTCTTCAACAGTATTTTAACCTTGCCTTAGGTGCTAGAAAGCATGGAGCATATCTTGCTTAAAGTAGGTTAGCACAAAGTGTTGATTCATCAACCTCTTCATAGGACTTGAAGTTCTAATCGACTCCTCTCCTTCGGCATTTCGCTTGGTGACTAATTTATCCTACTAAAGACTTGTATATTTAATAAGGGCTTATGAGGCTAGCTTGACCATAGTTTTGTCATCATACTCATAGCACTTAAACAACTTCTCTACTTAAGGAACCCAATCAAGGAACTCTTCAAGTCAGCTACCATTACTAAAGGTTGGCGGCTTAAGGTTGATGTTGTCAAGTCCCCAGCCATGTGCTTGGGATTCATCCCTTGCATTCCTAGCTGGTCGGTGTACCTAGAATCAACTACTTTTATTGGAGCTTTGCTCAGCCATATTTCTTTTCGACCTCGGCTCTCTTCTTCGACCTCCTTGATTCACCTCGGAGTCAATACTCCTATCATTGCTTCTTCTTGGCTCAGGTTGGTTTTCTCTTCTTCTCGACTTGGCAACTCGACTTAGTCGTCACTCAACATTATTAAGCTCATTGGAGCCACTTCTATTGGTAGGTGTTCATTCCCTTCTTTCACCTCGGTTAACACATCTGTGGCCTCTAACTAAATCAGTAAGCTCCTGAATAGTCAGTGAGATTCTGAATATGATATTCCAAGTTGTCAATACATTGCCTTAAACTTCCGTGAAGGCTATCACCACTGTTATTAACACTATTTTCAAACATTCTTGTCTGTACAGTAATTTTTAGATAACAATCACGATTTACAACAAAACACAACTACAGTAACGCAAAATGACTACTAATCGACTTTTGTAGCTACCCACTATTGTTAAACACTTCTACAACAAATGGAACTAACTATTGAAATTAATGTCATTCAACTAACAGCAGCACGATACTACAACTACTAAAATAAGAATAACACACTACACTACAGAATGACAACTAATAGATGTTCAATTAATGAAACAATCTTTGAAGAACACTAGCACATGTGTCTCCTTAAAGCTCCGATACCAAGATGGTACGACAGTGGGGTCAAAAACCATAATGGATATTCACGGTTTAAGTGGGTATGAAGAACAGGAAGTAAAATGGGAGGTTTTAGCGGTGGATGTATATGGATATTACATACCAAAACACAAACACAAACACAAACATAATCAAGGGTCGAGCTCGAAATAGGGTTTGGTACAACTCATAAACACCAAATATCACTTAGGTTTCAAATGAAAGGTTATATGTGATGCACTAACGCAATCAAATCAAGGGGTTTGCCATAATCTCAAGAACAAGAATAATAAAAACACAAGAAAGATTAGAGATTTAGTCAATACTTAGAAATCCGGTAATGCTAGCTCTAAAGGCTTAAGAATGGCTTTGCTCGAAAAGAGGAAAGTTCCAAGTATGGGTATATTATTCACTTTCTAATTGTTCTCTTTTACTAATTACAAATGTTGTTATTTATAGCAAGTCCTAAAACCCTAATGGCAAAGTGGTAAATAATGTATAAGGTCTTAAACCTTAAAAAATGAGCCCAAAATTAAAACTAAAGAAAATATGTACAAGAATATAAAACTGCACATTAATAGAAGAAGTTGGCATACAGTCATTTGGCCTATTCAGGAAGGAGCAAGATCCGAACTGAATAGGGTTGGCAGTTGGATGCTCGGGTCTGAGGAAGAGCGTTTGAAGTCTCACAATGTTTGGCCAAGATACTCAAAAGGTTGGCCTATAATTGTTGAATACTAGAATTTGTCAGCATTAATCTCTCCGTACCGTACCAAGTAGATCATTGGCCTTGAGTCCTTGGTTGTATGGTCACTCGGCTTCTCGATAGACAACAAACTTAATGTCGAGTGACTCTTTTTCTTCCTTTTGGTCTTCTAATATTAGCTTAACCTTGTCGTTGAACAATTTAGCCTTAGGTTAGAACAAGTCGACTTCAGTAACTAGTCGATTGGCATCGGCTTGGGACAGTTCAGCCTTTGCTTAGAGATAGTTATAAGCTGATTCTCATCAGCATTAATCCTACTTACTGGAATTTGTTTGCTTACTAGACTTGTTGGTCGAACTTGTTCTTGTTGGTGATCCTTAGATATTTGATTCAAGTTAATACTTTAGTCCCTATGTAAATTATGAAGTATTGCTTATTCACTCGTCTATATAAGAATTAAGTTGATTAGTTGTTTGTTTATAGGTATTGTATGCTTTAAGTTTTGAAAGTTTAGAGTAGTGATGTAAGTATATTTTACCTTCGGTACCTTTTAGGCTACATTTTAAGTCAAAGCACCCTCAAAGTCTTTAAATAAAGAAGCTTCTAAGCTACCCTTTGAGCCATATAGGTTTTAAAGTTTATAGCAAGATCAACCTTTAAGTTTGATAAATACCCAAAATTTCTCAAGGAGTATCCTGTGAGGCAACTTACAAGTGCTTACATTTATATATATTGTCACTCCTAAAATCCTCTAAGTTACCTTCTAAGTGAGTTAATGAGCGTTGACATTTATATATATTGCTACTTTAAATATCTCGATAGTCGTTAGCTTCCAAATGATGCCCAAGTCTTCGAACTCCAAATAGCTTAAATTTCACCTATTTTTTGTAGTAATTTTCCTAGTTTCTCTTCAAGTGTTCTCAAGCTCTCATGAATTTTCCTAGATTTGCAACTAATTGAAGTAAAGAACAGAAGTGTTTCCTAAAGTTTGACAAGAAAGAGAAGGAGTTGATAAATTTTTGCATGCATCCTACATAGATTATTTCCCTAATTCTACTTTTATCTGTTGGCTAAGTGTCTCCAAACTCTTCAGTTTTCTACGCTATTAAGCTTTCTAGATTTGCCATGTCTAACACTTCTAAGGAATTAGCCAAGTGTGATTTTTACCAATTTTTTATTGATTTACTAGTTTTAGTTAATATATTTTATGTAATTAGTTTTTTTTTTATTATTATGGGTGATATGTGTATACACAATAAAATACATTCAATATATACAGTTGTACTTCTAAATACTATTCCATATCATTCTATTAATTTTAGTTCTATATAATCTCTCTTTAAGGTTTCACTAATTATGGACACATATTTCCCATGCTTCCAATAATTATAAAATAATATATAAAATTTAGCTATTTTAAGTATATTACTATTAATTTATTATATTTTCAAGATCTATGCCCATATGGTCTCTTTGTCTAACATTTCTAACCCACACATAAATTTCTAACTTGATCGAGTCACTTTCTCTAACACCTTAAATTTGACTAATTGGAACTTAATCATGAGAGTACGACTTACATATTAATTATACGGGATATATATGTATGTCTTATAAATACTCTTTCTTGTAATCTTATAAATATTAGTATCCATATAATTTATTTTTAAGATCTCATTAGTTATTAAAATTCATCTTACATGCTTCCTATAAATTACACATGTTATATGAAAAATTAGCTTTTTAGCTATTTGATAACTCATTTCATCTATTACATATATGTTTATATAATATAATATTTATTTATTTATTTATTATATATTTTTTTCTTTATTAAGTCATAGTATATTAACTCAACTATTCTATTTTCTTAAAGATTCTAAACTAAATGCTTTGACCTATTTATTAGAGAACGAAGCTTGTGATTTTCTTAATTTGATAGCTCCCACAATTACACTCCATCTCAATATTAAATCCTAATTATATATTTTATAGGGTCTTACATATAGGATCCCATGCTTAGTTGCATTTTTTGCAATGGCAGCTAGGAATTCGTACTCTACAAAATGAAGAATGGTAATTCTAAAATAATCGTATCATAGTTACATTATCCCAAATTTACCCTTCCAAAAAAGTAAAAGAGATCCTTTCCTGCACTGTACGCTACTATTCTCGTCTTCTTCTCTTCCATATCCATCCTTTCCCATAGCCAATATCTTGCCAGTGAACTGTTGCCACATCTTCGGTAACGGACGTGAACAGAGAGTTGAATCCTTTTTAGTCGAAGAAATTGGAAATCTTGTTCTCTAGTTTCGCTCTGATTCGATTTTTCCTTTTTTTTTTTTCATTTTCAATTAATTTCTCTCATTTTACATTACCATATCTTGATTATCTCATTATCTCTCTGGTTAAAATCTATGAAATTGATAAAGATATAAACCTTTTGGTGTTTTGTGATATGGAAATGTTGAAGTTTATTATTATATATATATATTTTTTTTGGAAGATTTCTTTTAGAAGGCATATGAATAATATCAATTAGTAATAAACTCGAGGACCAAATTGGCTTTTCTTGCTGTAATGCTCGTATTCAATTATGCGATTAGTGTTGCTCCATAATTGAAGAGTGTCAAATAGTGGTGTATTCGTGTAGAAAATTGGTCAATTTTACTTGCAAATTTCGATATTTTAATTTATTAGTGATTGATGAAATATTGGAAATTTACAATTGATGATCTGCTACTCTATAATCATATACACATAAATTATTTTATTTAATAAGTTAGGTCCTCATCCACGTAGGGATATTACTCTGGAGTCACTATCAGGGAATTAATGAAAACAAGTTGATTATATTACAATGTTTAATATTTTAATTTAACTATAATTGATGAAGCACATTAGTCAAAAAACGGAGATGTATAATGTATTTGCAATAACTACTAAATGAATCGAATAAGTAATGTAGTGTATGTATGCATGTATGTACAGTGGCGAATTGGTGCTTAAATATATGAACAAGGAAATATAATAATTGTGTGTATATATGTGCATATGTGTGTTTACACAATATGTTGGAAATATATTTCTATTTTATTAATTTAAGGGAAAATTACAAAAAATTCCTCAACGTTTACCTCATTTTCTATTTCATTTCTTAACATTTGAAATTTTTCATTTAAGTTCTCAACGTTTGCAAAAGTTTACGCAAAAGTTTTCACATAAATCCTTTTAATTGACGGTGTTAGATTTTAAATTAGAAAAGTACAAAAAATATCCTCAATGTTTACTTCTTTTTCTATTTTAATTCTTAATGTTTGAAATTTTTATTCAAGTTCTTAACATTTGCAACAATTTACAAAATAGTTCTTTTAATTGATGGCCTTAAACTATCATTTATACATTGATGGGTAACAACATTCTATTAATCCAAATATTTCTATTAAATAAATAATATAATAAAATATTAAACATTAATTAAGGTATTAAAAAAGTTATAGAAAAATATCAAGAAATAATGAAAAATTATCAAAAAAATTGGAAGAATGAAAAATAAGAAAAATATGAAAAATTGAAAAAAAAATACTAAGTTAAATATATTTATATACATATATATTAATATTAATTTTAAAATAAATTAATAAAATAAAATTTGCTAAAAATGGAAAAATATATATAGGATAAGCATACTTGTCCATCTAAGGGCATGGGGAGGCTAGTGCCTTTTATTAATTTATTTTACAATTAATATTAATATATACATGTATCTAAGTATATATATATATTACTAAATGTATTATTTTAGTAATTTTTCTTAGTTTTGCGGATTTTTTCTTATTTTTCATTTTCTAATTTTTTTGATAAATTTTCATTATTTATTAATATTTTTGTATAATTTTTTAATTAATTAATTTATTTTAATATTTTATTATATTAGTTGTATAAAAGAAATACGTGGACTAATAAAATGTTTCTACATGTCAATGTATAAATAATAATTTAATGTTATCAATTAAAATGACTATTCTATAAACTTTTATAAATGTAGTTGACTCGAGTGAAAATTTTGAAATGTTAAGAACTTAAATAGAAAAAAAAAAAAGCAAATGTTGAGGATTTTTTTTTATATTTTTCCAATTTAAAATCTGACACAGTCAGTTAAAAGGATTTATTTGTAAACTTTTGCAAAGGTTAAGGACTTTAAATGAAAATTTTGAAATGTTGAAGATCGAAATAGAAAATGAAGTAAAGATACTTACGTTTCCAACTAATTTTATATGTCAAACTTAGTAGAAACTTATTTTTTTTAACAGAGTTTATCGATTCTATATATATAAGTTGAATAAGCCAAAAATAAAAAAATATATAACCAAGCTTCTATTATCACATCAACTATTAAGATACTAAATTGTTTTTTCTGTCCTATTCCAATTTTTCTCTTTTTCTCTCTCTCCTATTCTCTTCTTCGATATTTATAACCTTCATTTCAATTCCAACTCTAATAGAAAAGTTAATGAGAAAAATCGTATATTTAATTTTATACCATTAATAACTCAAAATAAATTAAAACATTTGTTTTTCTTTAATTCATTACTTTTTTCAAACAAAATTATGGAAAAAAAATTGTTTTAGCCCTACTTATACTTACTCTATGAATATTAGATTATAGATTAAGAATTTTTTTTATAAAAAAGAACTTAATTTTTTCATTTCTTTAATTCCATCATGTATTTTAAGTTTTTTTATAATTACTATAAACATATATCCAGTTTTTTAAAGCTATTTCATATAAGTTGTAAAAACTTACGTTTTTATACATTTTGATTCTATAAACCCTATAGAGATTCTAGGTAGAATTATAAATTTAACAATCTTGATAATAAGTGATATAAAAGAGCATTCTAGTACTTTTGTTTGCGATTTAACCCCTTTTCGTCAAAATTCGCCAACCAAATAGAGAAATAATTATTTCATCCTATCAAGAATGGCCACCTAAGCTCGATTCTAGCCTTATGTTATTATAATAGAATTGCAATTTTATTCTACCCTCATTTCTTACTAGTAGCTTAGCATGTTATAAGTGGTATTTATTTTTCTTTTGCACTTCTTAAATGAAAAGTGAATCATGTTGCAAATTGGATAGTTTCCTTTACTATATAAGGTAGAGGGTATATCATATAGATTGGTGGTCGAACCCCTCATCACATCTTTTAAGGCTACTTACTTTTGATTATGCTTATAAAACTATTAGGGCTAGTGCATCTACTTATGTACCCTTTAAAAAAGGTTAATATAAAATGAATAAATTCTTTTGTTTGTGTGGGAAAGAAAAACCAAGATGAGAAAAATGTCATCTAAAATCTTGCATGATACAATTACTTGAATATATCTAAAGCATGACGAATGTTTTAAGTCGATAAGTATTGTAGATTACTTGTTAATGAAAGTGTTGTGATAATTATCAAATGTTGATGAATTGGCTATCTTCAAATATAATGAAAAGGAAGGATAATATCAAAACGGTTATTTAATGCACGTCACAAGGTATATATACAAATATAAAGTATGAGATATAAGGTGGTAAATATAATGAACAAAATTTCTATCGAAAATGATTATTGTCAACTTTACGTAGTGTTATAGCTTTGTACTACGATGATATTAGCTTTCTATTACGATGCTGTATTATCGGATATGATTTGCTCGAGACATCTATCATGAAATGCCTATCAGTTGAAATCATATGAGTCAGGTGGAGTTGGTTATGATGTCTATCATTAAAAGGCAAAAAGTACTTGGCAAAACGATTTTGTCATGTTTTTCGTTGTCGGTATCACGCAGCTGGAATCACGGACCCTTAGTTTAAGACCATGACTTTGGTGTTTAGAACCAAAGTGGGAGTTTTCCAGGGCCTATAAAATTCAAAAACAGCCAACAAGTTGATTCTGGTCCGACTACGAAGCGGCACGCAATTTGAGACAAATGATCCTGCGTCTGAATTTTCATGCATGAGTATCTTCATTCTTCACCTTTTGCCATCGCGTTGAACGGAATACTCCTTACATTATCATACCTCCGATCAGTCGATCATACTTTGAGCCCATAACTCTTTTTTTTTTTTTTTTTTTTTGCCTTCGTCACCTTAGTTAAATTTTCAACATTTTAAAACTTTTCCATTTAAGTTGATTCATTAACTCTATTAAATCTACTAAAAGCTATCACCTATTAATTTTTAATTGGTCCATAATAATTAATTTAATAAATTAATATCATGAGATATATTATATTAAATAAGATACAAAAATTTAAAAGGAAAGAAAGAAAAATTTAGAACAAAAAATTAAAAAAAAAAAAAAAACCTTTTGAGTGGTGGAATGGTGATAGCTAAGGGGTCATTGGATACTCAAACACCACACGTGCATAGATTAGTTGATAGGAATCATGTCATAAGGTCTAATAATAAGAGCTAAAGCAAAAGGTCTCTATAATCTAGCAATGAGATTCTTCATGGATCAACTAGCACAGGATGAATTCATGTTTGCTAATATGTTTGCAATTCACTTAACAAGTATCGAAGGTTGCACATTGATCTTGAGTCGTGGTACAAGTGGTTCAAAGCAAGTGGGAGGTGAGTTGATTGAGTAAAGCAGGGAAAGATTGAGCATTTTAACATCTGTTTTAGACCATTTAACTAAAAGCACTTGAAATGTCCCACTGGTTAGCAATATAGAAGCATACTTGACAACTAATTGTAGGGCCAGTCCTACAACTAGCCAATTGGTTCATATTAGCAAAACCATAATGGCAGCTAATTGTAGGATTAATCCTAAGATCAGTTAGATGATTTTACCAAACAACTTTTTCTTTATTTTTCTATTCATTTTATTTTTAGTCCTTTTAATTACTACAAAGCTCGAATCTTTATTACTTATTTACACTTATTATGTCTTTTTAGGGTGACGTTGTCTTGTATCAAATCATAATCATCCAGTTAATGATAATCTTGAGGTTTTTCTCTCTATTTTATTCTTATCAACCAAGAGGTTATGGTGAACACTTGTTTAATTTATTAATGCATAATATCATGTAGATTAAATGCTAATTCAATTTCTCTTGATGCATTATATCCTAGAGAAATTGTTCATATCCTTGAAATTATTTTAAACATGGTTATCAAACTCGCAATTTTATTAAGAATTGGAATGTATAGATCATGTAAAACTGGTATAATCGTAAACTTGTAGGATTATACACCTTAAGTCATATTTTTATCAAATGTTTACACCAAAATGATTTTCCATTCATTTTAATTAGGAATAACTTATAAAACTATAGACTCGTAGAATTACATCAATTAACTTCCAATTTTATTTTATAACTATGATTCCAAAAACACAGAAAAAAAAAGATTCAAACCTTTTCATATGGATTGCAATATTAAGATTTGCATATGGGTTGTCCCATAGTCACTATATCAAAATTAGCCTTTGGCCATGTTTAATAAATGTAGCTAAACATCAAATAAAATTGCAATTCCTATTAGTTATGTTTAATAAGCGTAGCCTTGTGATGTTGCAAAAGACATGCGGTAAGAAGTTCTGTTATGTTTCAAAGTGTAAATATGGCTAATCGTAGGAAACATGGAAAAAATAGACCATCTGCTATGTTTATATGTGGCTAAATAGTACATGTACTATTATGTTTGGGCATGGCAAAAACTTAAATAGATAAGTGTATACCTACAAATTACCACATTTATACGTGGCATATAGTATAGGTTATGCCATATTTATATATAACTAAAAGTTAAATACATAAGTATACATGTGTAATTTGCTACATTTAAACATGGCTTATAATGTGGTTTCAATCATGTTTACCTGTAGCAAAAAATGAGACTTACCATGACTCCTCTGATTGCCACATGTAAATGTGGTCAAATTTACAGTATAAGTCATGCGTAAATGTAGCAAATGGTCTACAGTACATCTTGTTTACAATTTGCTATATTTACTCGTGATCTATAGTTTAGGTTCAACCACATTTATACTTAGTAAAAGGTAACAAATATGTTTCCTTATATGTCTTGATATGTTTAAATTTATTTATAATAGTAGGCCATGTATAAACATGGTGAAGTTTGTTCGGATTATGATAAGTCACTTATTGTTTGTTAGGAATCATTATCACTTATACTTGTTACATGATACGTAGAGTAACAAGTAAATATAATTATATTTCAAAAAGAGACATAACTATAGGAATTGTTTTTAATAACTTATTTGAATTATTAGGAAAATCTATAACAATCTCCTAGACAAGTTGAGCAAAAGAAGATAGTTGTAAAACAATTTATATCAAGTCAATGACTTAAGAAAGCTATCAATTTCGAGGAACAAATACTTATAACAAGATTGCACATTTGCATTCATTCTATATTTATGTTTGTTTCCAATTGTAAATAGAGGATATGCAAAAGCAAGCATACCTTAAAAAAAAAAAAATCAATTTTACATGTTCAAACACACTTACAAGTCTCTATCTTCTATCATTCAACAATAAATGAAGACACGACACACACTTTCAACTAAACATAAACACACACATAGTTAACACACCACAAAAACATCTTTTTGCATTAAACACACATTCAGTAATAGTAATGCACATGATTACGCAATCATATACATGAAATAAAAACATAAACACTAGATTGCAACACACGACACATCAAGCAAGCTACTTAGTTTGTATTATCTTTGTAGTTGATTAAAATAAAAAAAAATAATTCTTAGTAGATATTCATTAAGAAAGAGAAACCCACAAATTATAGTAACAACTAAGTAAAAATCTTTGAAGTTTGAGTGGCATTTGCGTAGGTTGGCTTGGTTTGATGCTGAAGATATACCCCAAAATAAGTATCTTTGAGTCATTTTTAATATGGCAATCCGTCATCAAACACAACCATTTATTAACACCTCATCATACTACTCTACACTACTAATTAGTATTTTCATCATTTAGAAAATAGCGTTATCAAAATTAGCTCGTATCAAGTAACTACTTCGAATTTTGTAAAAGCCAATCACATGAAGAAAAGAAACTTCAAATAATGTTTCAATAATACCTACTAAGTTGAAGGAAAAAACCATTTCACAAAATCCATAAATCCCATCAAATCTCACTTCACAAGATCATTAACTTCAAAAAACAAGCTTAGCAATTCATATCCACTCTAAAACTAATTAAAATAATAATAATAAACAAACTGATATGTTCCATTAAAAGAGATGAAAGATTTTAATGTAGTCTAATAAGTAAGAACAATATATGAGCTACTCAAAACTTCTTTAATCATTCATGAAGAATATAATTTGCTAAAATCTACTAATCTAGCATAACTATGTTAACTAGGGTTTTTAGACTACTAGAAATGGTAAAATTTAAAGAAAATAAACATAACAATATGGCTAAGTATAGTAAGATATTGTAAAAGATGTATTCAAAGTCCCATTACGATAACTTGGTATGAATTTCATATAAAGAGATTTAGAAAGAGGCTTTAATCTTGACTTGAATTGCACTGCACTCACTTTACTTGCATCATGCTTGATGAGATTTAGACTAAGTCTTATGTTATATAAACCTTTATGTTGAGCTTCCACTCTTGTCTCTTATTTACAGGATATAGATAGAGATAACTCTTTGAGGGAGGCCACTTTATTAGAATCTCATGAAATGAGATATGAGATAAAGTCTAAAACATTAGGAGATTTAAACGTGATGGATTATGAGCTTCAAACTCATTAAAATTAGCATTATTATTTAGGCTTGTCAAGCCTAAAATTCGGTTAACCCATTTAATATTAATCATTGATTAGAGAAATTTAAAAATTCTGATTCTTTTATTAAAGAAATTTTAGAGTCGCCACTTGACCGGAGTTAAGAAAAAAAGAAATCGTAATCAATTGAGTGGATTGACTATGATTTAGCTATCGGTTTTTTATTTCAATTTGAATGGAAAAAAAATTCTGAATTCAAAGGTTAACCTATTAAACCCTAACGGGTAGCATTATTTATTTACTAAAATTAGGTTTATTCTTCCAAATTATCATTTTTTAAGAAAAGAAAATAAAAACCAAAAATAAGAAAAAAACTTAAGTTTCTATAGATTTTATAATCATTCCGAAGGTGCCTATGTATTCACTAATCGGGATCAGATGACCGTAATTCTTTCCAAAAACTTTAGTGTATTGGTTGATTTTATTTTATTTTATTTTTTGAAAAACCAATCGGGTTTAGCTTTTAATTGATTCAGTTTATTTTTTAAAAAAATCTAAGGGTCCTAACTCTTGAGTGTTTTTATTTTATAAAAAAACTCTAAAAATCCAATTTTTTAAAAAGAGTCTTTTATTAATTTTTATTTAAAGAAAAAAATGACTTTCCATGTGATGATTCCTTAAATAAGACCAAATCTTAAAAAATAACTAATCCTAACAACTTCTAAACTAATATATATAACTATGTCCCAAAAATAAAATAACTCATATAATATATTTATATAAGAACCAACACGAAAACCCTTATACTAACATATCCATATATTATATATTGTGTGTACTGATAGATAATGATAATATAAAACTAATCTTAACAATTCTTTATTTAATATTTATATACCTTCATGTCTTCATATATGTACTATTGCTTATTAAATAAGCTTTCGCTTAAATCAATATAATATACTAAATACTTAAGGTTTTAATAAAATAACAATATGATATAATATAATATAATATAATAAAAAAAAAAACCTAACACAGCCGAACTTGATTGTTGTTTGGCAGTGGCCGTGTACTGACGTAAAGATGGGTGACTGTAGCAGTGCGTATTGCGTGTGGTGTTCGTTGCAGGCCGTGCTATGGTCACGTGGTCTGGTTTGAACTGATGGTCAGTGGGCGAGGACGATGGACGGAGCAACAGCGGAGGCACTAGATGCAAACTATTGCGCGTCTTTGCTGTGCTTGTCTGAGCAGTGTTCGTGCGCGAGCAGTGAGTGTCAGCGGCGTTGTGGACTACTGATCACAGTTACGGTGCGACGAACAGCGGTGTAGTGATCTTGGCTTGTTTTTGAGTGTTAGTGTACCAGCGGCGTGTATGGATGATGATCAAGCGCGTTGCGTATGGGGGTTGTTTGTCGGTGATCTTGAGGCGATGGCTAGGCGTTATTGTAGCTGTTGTGTGGAGCTTGTTTGGTGCTTGGACGTAGATTGGAGCTTTGTCGCCGCTCCACCGCTGAACAAAGTGGATGGAGTTCAGTTCGTGAAGAGAATGGTGCTGAGTTGTGTTTGGCGTGAGTGCAGTTGTTCACTGGAGTCAGTTAGTCGGCGTGCTATGGAGTTGGTCGAGTTCTGATCAGTGAAGGGTCAGTGCAGGCCGTGTGATGCCGTTGGGCAGCTGGACTGTCGTGTGGGCAGCAATGAGGATGGGACTTCGGTATTAAGTCGGTGGTGGAATGGATAGAGGCGTGGATGGGGCGCGAATATGCTGCAGCGTGTGACGGAGTTGGTGATAGTGTTTGGCGAAAGAGCAAGGAAGAGGCGACAGTGAGGGCTGATTTCCGTGTAGGTGTGCTGTTGAGTCGTCTATCGCTGACTTGTTGGTTGTGTATTTGGTATTATCGTAGCAGCAATATAAGGAAAGGGTCGTTCGGGAATGGAAGATCAGGGGTGTGGGATTGAGGATGTTTTGTTCAGTATTCTTCCCAAAAAATTCTTCCTCACACGTGCAATTCTTATTTATAAAATTTAAAATGAATCTTTTATATTGATTTGTATCTAATCAAATATAAATCTTATAAATTTTCATAACAATAGATTTAAAAGATATAATAAAATTTTAAAAAATTCGCAGTGATGTCAAACGAGATTTGAACTCATAAGTTTAAGTTCACTCTAACTTAATACTCAAATGTTTTACCATTAAATCATTAACCTATGTTTTGATTTTTTATATAATTAAATTATACTTAAACCAAATGATTCTCTAAAACTATTTGAACTGAAGCAAAACTAAACTAATTCACCCTAAAATAATTTATTTTCTAAAAATCTAAATTTTTTATATTTTCTTTTCTCATTTTTTGGTATTTTCATCTCTCTTTTTTTCAATTTTTATTTTTATTTTTTATGTTTTTCTTATTTTTTAGTTAGGACCCTATTAAAAAAATTATAATTACTAGGAGCAAAAACCGAGTGTTTACAAGGCTCTTAAACTTTATTGACTTTTATTTATTACTCATGTAAGAACCATAAGTTTACAACAAAAGAGAGGTTTAACTTATATAATTAACATGTAAAATCATAATCAAATTAACATATTATCAAGTACCTACCACTCATTTGGTAACCTCTTTAGGTGATTGTCAATCGTTCTTAACCATGGGGTCGTCAGCCATGCGCTCCCAAAATGTTCTTTATTTTTTGTGATGTTTTCTTTTCTCTTCTTGATTTTCGTAATTGTTTAATCTCTTCGTATTATATTGTGTTGATAGTAGACTTTCGACCAAGCTCATCAAGCTCAAAACCAACCTATTTTTCCTAATTTGATTTTCTATGATCAAGAGCTACACAAGTACATGTATAACTAGGTCAAATTAAAGGCTATACGACTTGTTTGAAAAAGTTCAAAATAGCTCGAGGAAAAGCTTTGGTTCATGGATCTTAAGGCCTAAGCTTTATAGGTCAATTCAATCTCATATAGAGTGATATGCTCGATACTAGTAATGATTTACCCATGAATCAAGAAGAGCCAAATATCAATTATGATTGAGGCCTTTGAGCACAAGAGAAAAGGTCTACAAGATGGGGCAGCTTCTCAGAAGAAGAGGATTTATTTGAAAAATTGATAACTCTTCTATTTCAAGTGCTTGGTAATAATGGATATTAATGAATAAAATCTTCCAATTGCATAATCTTATTAGTTATTTTACTTACTTTAATCATGAAAATAAGGATGGCAAGTAAATATCTCCATGAAAAGAATTATCGAATTAATCATGCTTTAAAGATAAGGCAAATCAAAAGATACCTTCGCATAGCAAGGGCAAATTGGGGTATACATAGGAATTGAAATTTTGTAAATTTTAAAAGAAAAGATTTATAATTTCTCGAGTTTGTTTAGGATGATAAGGGAAAAACTAAATCCCAAACACAAATTCTTAAGCACTAAGAGAGTTAAAAGACATCAAGGTAAGGATGAAACTCATTTCTTAAATGGAGGTTTATCTTGCATGTGATAAATGGTTGAAATAAAGATAGGCGTTTGTCTAGCTACCTAACACACACTTATCTCTAGCTAAACCATTTTGTATTTTTGAGGATTTTTTTTAAAAGAGAAAAATAAAAAGAATATGAACCTTATCAAGAACCACCCTATATTGAGGCAATTAAAAGTTTATTCTTAATAGAGGAGGAAGGAATAAACTAGTTTGTTTTTACCCTAATTGATTTGATTCACGACGAATTGTTACCATGGATAATTTTTTTTTTCCAAAGCCTTACATTCCTTAAGCCATATGCATAAACACTTTGAGTTTTAAACCGGTCATAGTCATAGAAAGGGAATGAAAAACAAAGTTTATCAAAATAAAAGAGAGAAAAATGAAAAAAAGAGAAAAAAAAAGAAGAAAAATTAAGGAAAAGAAAAAGAAAAAGAAAATAGAAAGAGAAGGAGATGATTACTCACTTTATAAATTGAAATTTTTTAATCAAAAATTCCCTTAAATACATCAAAATTAATCCCAAAGTATTACACAATAGCCCACCCACATCATCCCTCCAATCAAGGAAACTAATTATCCTAAGGCAATAATTCATTTATAAAACTGGGTAAAACTTTTTTAAAATTTTTTCCAAAGTTTCTTGACTTATAAATCCAAGTTGAGCAAATCATTCTTTTAAATTCGGCCAAACATGAATATTCTTTTTGCTAGCCATTGACCAAAGCCAACATTACGGCGTAAGGTAAATACCTATTAGATCGACACAAGTGTACCATTGACCAAAATTTTTGGAATTTGAGTCATGAGCAAAAACAAATCATTTAAAAATATAGAGAAGTCCTCTTAGACTAAATTATTTAAGAAAATATCGAGTCATGAGCGAAAACAAATCATTTAAGAATGTAGATAAATTCTCTTAGACTAAACTATTCAAGAAAATACCGAGTTATGAGCGAAAACAAATCATTTAAGAGTGTAGAGAAGTCTGCTTAGACTAAACTATTCAAGAAAATAAAATTTCTTTTATTTAGAGTGAAAATTTTCAAAGTACTAATGAATAGGAGCATGATAAGACGTCCACGCCAAAGAGATTCCTTACAAGAGCTTAAGAGCCGATAGAAGGTCATCATCTCTCAAATAAAAAGAGCAAGTGACATAAAGGCAACAAGACATGTCATTTGCTTATTTGCATCATTTAGAACTGATAAGATTCCCTTATTAGTTAGTAATTATCTTCTTAAAATTAAAAAAAAAAAAGAAGAAAAAAAAGAAAAAGGCAAAAAGAAGAAGAAGAATCTTTCAAATGTCTCACGAGTATCGATCATTCTGACGTCGTATTAAAAAACGATCTTTTTAGAAATTATGTACGAGTATTTGCTATCATTTTGCAAGAGCTTAAGCAATCCTATTCTTTTAGAAACTCTTTTCAAAAGCCATAAAATTATTTGCTATATTATATTTTCAAAAGTTTCAGGAATGTAAGCCATTCTATGTTTAAAAAAAAAATTCAAAAGTTATATATTATCTTACATTTTCAAAATTTTAATAATGTAACCATCTCATATTTTTAGAAAAATATTTCAAAAGTCACAGGAGCATTTTTTATTCTGTATTAAGAGCATAAGCCATCCGATCATTTTTCAAAATCTAGGGAGCATGAGCTATCCTATATTTTCGAAAAATTTTAAGAGCTAATAGTTGTTTGGACTTTTTCAAAAATCATTTTGAATAGTTGAAGGCTAGAATTCAAATATAGAGAAAATTTTATAGTAATGTTTTTTATTTTGATAGAATTAATTTCGTATTTCATTCTATAATTTATTTTTACTCCTTTAAATTCAGGTTATTAAATTTATAATTTATTTAATAATTTAAATTTAAATAAGTATAAATCAATAGCGAAGCGAAGTATAGTATTTGTAAAAAATAATCTCAGAGGCTTATAAAAATCCCAAAGATAAACTTGGCAGGAAAGTGGAAAGAGTTTTGCCGGGTTCAGTAGAGGTTGAAAAGTTTGAACTTCAATCCTCAACTAAAGATGATCTAATGGCTGTTAATAGTTGAAAATGGATAAATATTGAAGCTTGCCGCTCATTATAGTTTCGATCCGTGTAAACTTTTTAATCGACGCGCCCAATCAAGCTTAAGAGATAAGTTTGAACCTCGGCGATCTGCCTACGCGTCGGAAACCAAATCATTGGTTTAAATCTAATAAAAAGAGTGGGGAATGATTTTGGGCGTTGATTTGGATTGAAAAAGACAATGATATGAGGTAGTTGTGGAACTCGATCCTGGCGGACTCTTTCTTCTCCGTTTATGCTGTCCGATTTTGGACAGCGGAGAAGATAAGCACGTGATGTGCACGTACTGATGCACTTCTCTTCGGAATTGAACTCATATGCTTTTGATTCCCAAGCCACGTTCTCATTGCTAGGCCAATTAGCCCATGTCCAGTTGATTCTAACAAACAAAATTTTTTTAAAGCTTTCAAGCCGAAAACAAAACCCCTTTTTTATATTTTTAAAGCCTAAATATACATGTACAAAAATGAATTTTAAAGGAAAATTAATTCGACAATTTTCTTTTCAGTTCTTCAACTTTATCTAGTTTATTAGACTTAATTTAATTGATTTAAATTGAATCAAAGTTCCTCTTAAAATTAAATGACTGAAAATTATTTTAAGAATAATTAAACTAGAGTATTTTGAGAAAATTTTGACATTTTCCTTTTAAAAACTTGAAAACCATCAAATTGCACATGTGTATTATAATTAAATAAAAAGCCATTTTTGACCTTAAATAATGAATTGACATGAGGTCTTTTATCTTATTGGGAAATTTTATTATTTTGTTTTATAAGTATAAAGTTGAGGCATCTACAACATGAAAAATGAGAAAATAAAAGTAGTTGAGTGGCAAAAGGCACTTCTTTTTTTTTTTTTCTCTCTTTTGGGGAATGAGTTTATGTCCAACAATTTTGTTGCTCAAACATCCTCTTTTTTTCACAAGTGTGGTAAAGGCACATGAGAGCACCTCACTCAACCTAACCTTCTTTCATGGCCAAAATGTACAATGAGGAAACATAGTGCAGTCAACATCTAAAGCCCTTCTTTTTTAAAAAAAAAAAAAAAAGAAAAAAAAATTGGGCCTTTTTGTGCCTATTAAGGAAACAACGCAATCTAGAGCATATTCCACATATTCTTTGCACAAATTATCAATTGAATAGGGTCAAAATCATGGTAGAAAAGGACTTGATATATTAAATGAGTATGAATAAAAATTGGCCAAATTGATATAATTTTGAACCAAATTCACTTGCAAGTTAGTATTTATATAACTTACTATAAACATAAATATGATTGAGCATTCACTTTAATTTGAGAGAAATCTATATTTTCTCTCTTAAGAAGAGAATCCATAAAATCTGCACTCTTCTCTTTAGGATTTAACACTTAATCAAGCCAAACTAATCCAAGTAGAAACTCATAATAAGTGTCCTAACCTCTAGACTTAAAAATCCTTGAATGAGTTTTTATTTTTCATTGATTTCACTAATCAATTTAGTATTTTGAGCTTTAGGATTTTATATTATATTTCTATTCGATCTTCCTACTCCAATTGAAGTACTGTATAGGACCCAAGATTGAAATGAGTTAAAGACTATTGCAAACCATCCTAGGGATAGCATATCCAACCCACTCTTAGCTAACACGCATCATTGAAGCACCACCAATTAGAACTCCCAGGCCATGCGCTTAAGGTAATGTAATTCCCTCTCTTCTTTATTATTTTCTTTATTCAATTAAAAAAATATGAAAAGATCAAATTGGAAAAGATAAAAATTTTATGTTAATCGTAATATGATTGACATTGTTACTGACTTTGCCTATCTTTGAATATGTTGCACGTTCTTATTCTTTTACACGTTGCAAGATATATAGTTAAATGATTAAAATGTATATTTGATGACATGTTTGCTTCTTTATAAGAAGTTCCATATTTACAAGAGACCGCAACTTTAATAATAACTTGTAAATATATATCTGTAATGTGTATGCTAAATATTAAACCATCGAAATAAAATATAGAATAATTAACTAAGACTAAAACGTGAATTTGTATTATTAATTTGACTTCACTATGTAGTAATACTTTTCTTAAGTAGTGGAAAGAAGGATAAATAAAAAAAAATCTAAATAAAAGATTTTACATGAATAATTATATATTATTAACTAATTTTTATAAGAGGGGTTAATTTGTCAATTTGAATGTTGCACTTGAACCTCTTTCGTTTATAGGATATGGCAATATTTTATGACTGATAATATAAGCAATAAATAAAGAAAATTCAAAACAAAAGATCTGAAGCATGACTTATAGTTTAAATTGTGTAATAATCCAATTGAAACTCCTCCCATAGAGCTATTATTTTCTTTGATTTCAAATATTGCATGATCCTGTCCCTTGGTACAATTATTTTCTAATAGGCCACTTATCTTGAAATTGCTCTAACTCAAGGATGCTTAATACTAAAATTTTCATAAACTCCATACTGCTATACCAAAAGACATCTTAATCATTAGAGATCTATCATGTTTTATGTGATAGGCACATAATACATTCCCTACAAAATGGACGTCCTCATTGATTTTGTTTCACAAGTCCAAAATCACCACTAAGTAGGAACTCGCCCTCTTAGCTAGTATACTATTTTAATACCACCTCTAACAACTTGATTGTAACTTGTCCCATTAAAATATTCTTAATGAGACAAGTTTCTGTTTTGGGATAGTAAATAGCACGGTTTTATCCGTTAGTGTAGCTACTTTTTAAGAAATCACCTACTTAGAGATTACTCATGAAACATTTTTTGTAAAGGGGATGGATTTTAAAATACCACTCTCCAAGCAATTAGCTTAGACTCAAAGCATTCTTTTGTCTTTATCAAAACATGGAACATAGAAGGTCGTAGTAGAACTAAGAAAATTTACACACTATCGACAACTCAAATAATGAGTTCTGATATACAATAGAATCTTAAAAATAAATCATTTGATGTATAAAAAGATTAAATAAATAAAAATAATATTATGATATAAAAAATGACATTTAATGGACATGTATACTTATTATATATACATATTTTGTTATGTATATACATATCCATGGGTATAAATAATTTGATATGGGTAAAATATAATACCAAAAATCCCATAATGATTAAAATGTAGTAATTCATTTCCTCTAATTTTGGTTGATTAAGGTCTTGGCAATAGCTTAAGAGTTGTTTGGAGATGAGTCATCTAGTAGTATTTAGCATAAAAGGACATTTCACATAGAGGTGTGCAAGTGGGTTGAATGAGTTAACTCAGCCTAATCTTTTTTGGCCCGTGGGTTAAATGAGTCAAGCTTGTTTGGTTCACTTTTAAATAGGCTAAAAAACTTTGGCCCTAACCCATTTAAAAAGAGGGTTAAACAGGTCAACCTATGAATTAAAAGTATAAATATATTAAATGGGTCAATTCAAATTGGCCCACTTTAGCCCGCAGGTTAAATGGGCTAAGCTCATTTGACTTACTTTCAAATGAGTAAAAAAAGCTTGATTAAACCCTTTTAAAAAACAAGTTAAATGAGCTGACCTACACACTAAGGTCTACTTGCCCCTCTAATCTCACATATGCATTATACATGTAAGCTAACATTTGGATAATTTCTTCGCTTTCCATCGACTCAACCTAATATGTAAACATTAGAGGATAGCATTTGAGAGGATTTAGGAAGTAAGAAATCAATAGCAAGATTTTAAGAAAATTAACTTTGAATTAAGAAACAATTAAAAAAATAAAGTAAATAATAAAGCAACTTTTGATCATGGATCAAAGAGTTGCCAATAATCTACTATTGTCGTGACTTGGGGATCGAAGGACATTAGCTAAGGAAGTCTATGGGACCTACCCATCTGGCTAACATTAGTCAAAGCTTGGACGAAGTAGGTATTATGAATTTTTTTTTCATTTAGTTTATTTTACTAAAAATATCAAACAATTGTAATTAATTATGAAACTTGGCTTTCTTAGGTAATTTTGCATGTAAAATTTTAAAAATAAAACAAATTTTTAAAATTCAAAGTGTTTATATAGGTTTTTTAAGAAACAGTCATGTTGCGACGAATTTAGTGCTAATTTTAATAAATAATAAACAATTTTGTTTTAAGCTAATTTTTGGTTTAGAGATTCATCTTGTGTTATATTTCATTTACATAAAAAAGTTCTCTCCATAAACTACACATTTAAGATTTATTATATTTATTTTTTTAATTCTCCCTGTTTTTCAAATTAGGGAAATGATAAGTTTTTTATAGAATAATAAATTTGATTTGTGGTAACTTCTAGAGTTTAGTTATGATATAAGGAGTATGTAGTTCTAGTCTTGTGATTTAATTTGACTATTTAATTAAGTTAATTTTTAGTAAAATAAAGCCTAAAACCAATATTTTAAAAGTTGCATTTAATTAAAAAATTAAGTATCTACACTTAGCTAGTATGAAATTACATATTTTTAGAAGTTTATAGTATCTTTGTAAGATTAATCAGATTAGTTTATTATATATGGCATAAATATTAAGTATTTAGCTATATTTTGAGTAAATTGATTAATATTAAATGAAACCAACAATATACATGAAGTATTCATGAGAAGCACTTGTTGACCATCTTGAGTTAGATAGGATTTAAGGAGTATGACTGGTTTGTACGCCTATCTTGAGCTAAAAATATACGAGACTTAGTGAAACTGTAATGTGTACATTAAGTTAAAGGATATGTCAAAGATTTCACTAAATAAGCTTTATATAGGAATTTTACTCAGAGATTGATTTAGAGGGTATTAGGTGTGACTAACTAGTGTGGACTCAATAATAATAATAATAATACATTAGGAGATATTCTGCTACGGATTTTAAGGTCAACTTAACTCGAAGGATGACTTGAGGGGAAATTCAGAGGTTAAGATAGAGGATACCCTAAACTCTAGGTTTAAGTAATTAGTTGTATCCAACTTAGAGTTGACTTTGATATAGTATACATGTTCCCCAGGTAAACTAGTGAAAAGGAACTTTACGTATAAGCATAGGTCTTAAGCCATCAGCAAGCCCTAGTAGGTAGACACTTATGTATTTAGAGTAGATTTATATCTACTATGCATTCGTCATCTTATCCATACTTTGTAAATGAAACTCTTTATACAGTTTAAAATCCAACTTCACACAAATTAGCTAATACGAATCACATATTGACACTCCTAAAATTGCCTATCCAAACATATGGTAAAAACTTCATCAAATTCATGAAATCAATAAGAATAACATTTAATATCAAAAAGCACGATCATCGTAGAAAGAGAGAAAATGAATAATCAGTTACCAAATTCACTTAACCTAAGGTCCTTAGAATAATTTTAGAGTTAGAAGACTAAATCTAAAATGAAATTTTACTTTGTTTCTAACCTTCAACTCTTATATAATAGCTTTTTAACCATATTACAATACTAAAAATAGAGAAAAGAAGAAAGAAAAAAATTGAGAGAAAAATAGTTTTCACTTTGTTTTTCTAACCAAAGCACTTTTTCTAATAGTTAGCCTTTTTTATCACTTCTCTCAGTTAATTAAGCATAAAGAAAGCACAATTAAAAAAAAACCTAAAAAATCCTCAAAACACATAATAAGCGACAAGAAGGAAACCAATGGTTGTAGGGTTGATTTCATCAAAGTATGGTAAAGCTGCCATACTTGAGTAAGCCCGATGAATCCCCTAGTTAAACTAAAAATAAAAATAAAAGTAAAAACATTTCATTAGTAAATAAACAAATAGAAAAGTCAAAATCAAAAGGCTTTTGAATTAAATCTTCAAAAACTTGGTTACTGGGATAGTAACCCTTAAAAGACATGTACATACATGATTTTCTAATTTCATTGCCTAAACCTAATAGAGTTAAGATCATCATTGATAGGAATCAAGCTACTAGGCCTTTAACTCGCAATCGAGCCCACAAACTAGAAGGATTGGCCAAGTGAATCCTCTTGTTCTAGCTGACTCCTGCAAAGGTCGAGTTACTCCTTGCTACCGATCGACTTTTGGTGCCATGTCGTATGACTATCCATCTCTCAAAAGTTGTGTATTGACTTGGATAATGCCCTGATAGTAGCCAATCCTCGCACGCCTACTTAAACATGTCTAAGCTGACTACTTGCTCGATATCATTATTGCTGAGAAGTTGAGAGATCTGCCTTGAACATTCCTTAGCCACTCTTGCTCAGATGAGTCCACACCTACTCGGCACTCCTGCTTAGATACCCAATTAGCTCATACTCTTTTGTTTTCATCCTCTAACGATATCACCAATACATTACTGCTACAAGTCTGGGAACACTTATAGAATCTGCTACTCTAATCATTGCTTTTTTTATGAATATTCATTTTTATCCTTTGTATACTTTGTACATTATTTCTTTAGAATAATACCCTTTTTAGGTAGGTTACCTTAAATTCTCAGGTATAAATACTCCTTGTACATGTAGCTGCAAATAAGCAGATTATCATTAATATACCAAATATTTTTTCTCTCATAAACATTGTTTGTTTACTCTCATTTCACTCTTATTTTAACCCTCAAGGAAGGCTAGGTAGCAAGTACCCTCACCGAATCATCTTGTTCATCATATTGAGTTGTACCATGAGTCCTTAGAAGTTTCATTAGTACGTTATATCCTTTAGAGCTGTTTGTGGGTTTTGTTTATTTTTTCATTCATTTTTCGTTCTTAAGTGTATTTCCCCATCACCCTTTTAAGCTTTTGGTAAGCTTGTACCTATGCTTACGACCGGCCTTGTCTGTCCTTGATTATAGTATGCATCATCTTGGTATTAAAGTGGAGGTTTCATTTGAATTATAGTAGTTTATTTCAAAGTTCTATCAATACTTTGTTTTATGTGTATAAAATAGAGCAAGTTTTCTATGTTAATTTAGTTGTCATGTTTGCTGGTTGTTAAGCTTCTAGTTTAGAGGAAATGTGTTGTGTGATTTAGAAAGGTAGTGTTAGCTGTAACACCTAATCAAGGAGTTCGAAATTTGGATCTATCAAAGAAGAATGACAGATGTAAGTGTTAACGTTGGTGTTAGGGATGACAACAGTGGCGTTGTTCGCCATGGTTGACAATCTTAAGGTGCTCTAAGAAACACAGACAAGAGACTTAATGAGATAACTAACCTCTTAGTAGATTTAACTCGAGCTATCCACGCATTGGCTTATCGACCTATTGAAGCCGCACCTAATACCCCATAAGTTGCTTGACTTACTAAAGGTCAAAACTTAACTTGACAAGTTCAAGGTAGAGGAGTAAGTGGAAGAGTGAGAAGAAGGATTAACTTGGGAGATTTAGGAGAAGAGGAAGAGGAAGAGCAAGCTTAAGTACCCCAAGCATTCGACCATGTGAAGCTTTAAATTCCGAGCTTTAATGAGTTTGGAAGTGCAAATGAATACTTGGATTGGGAGGAAAAGGTGGAATGTATTTTTTATTATTACCAATATGAGGATTATAAGAAAGTGAGAAATGCTACCGTTGAGTTTTTCAAGTATACCGCCATGAGGTAGAAGAATTTCTAATCTATGAGGAATAAGAAGGATATAGAGAGATTAATACTTGGTCTGAGATAAGAGAATACTTAGAAACAGATTTGTGCTAAATACTTATCTACGACACATGTTTACTCAGCTTTAAGAGCTGAGACAAGAAGGTCGAATTGTTGACGGGTATGTCCAAGAATTCCAAATGCTTATGATCAACTGTGAAGTGGAGGAACCATCAACACTAACAGTTTCTAGGTTTCTCACTGGATTAAGGAGTAACATTCGAGACATTATGGAACTCTAACGATTTACTACAATGGATGAGGCCATACAAATTGCTTAATGAGTAAAAAAGCAGAAAAGGAGCCAAATGCCGACCTGACCACCAACTAACCGACCTATTCAGTTAAGCTGACCTGTTTAGAGAAGCTACTAAGGTCAGCTAGATATTGATCTAATCAGACAAAGGGATGTCGGGACTAACTAGAAGGGCTGAACAAAAGGTAAAGTGCCAACCTAAACATATGAGAAAAGGTAAGGATCTGGTAGGAAGATGAGCTTGACCAAGTGCTTCAAGTGTGAAAGGTTTGGACATATGGCTACTTAGTGTTCAAACCAAAGGGTTATGGTTACTAAGGGAGACGTCCCAACGCTTAAAGTTGACTGTACTGATGAGGAACCTGGGAAGAGACTCTTGTAAAGAAAGAAGGTACTCAGGGGAATGAATTGATTGAAGAGGATGTGTTTGCTAAGGACTTAGATTAGTTAATCTTGGTAGTCTAGCATGTGATGAACATAGAACCTTTACATGAGAAGAAGTAGAGGGAAAACTTGATTCATTTCACCTACAAGGTGAAAGATAAGGTACATGTGCTAATTATGGATAGTGGTAGTTGCACCAACTTGGCCTCGGTTGATCTGATTAAAAAGTTGAAGTTGTCAACTATTGCACATCCTGTTACGCCCCGAAGTCGCAAAGTCGTAACAATCCCGCTATGTAAACTGTTCTATAATAGCAACTGGCCTCACAGTGCCTACCATAGACATGATCTACACAAGACGTCAACGACTCTTCGTTTGAAATAAACAGTCCGATTAACAATTAAACTACAATCATGATAAATAGTACAAATTTCTAATAACATGTATAATTATATATATAAGTCCATAGAGCTTTCTAGGAAGTTTTACATAAACATAAACATAACAATTCACTAGATTACATAATAACTATCAGTCTTTCATCCTTAATTACATGGTCACTCTAGTTATACATTATACTAAGTAACTTGATCCTCACACCCCTGGCTTCAAACGGACTAATCTCTGCGTAATTGTAGGACGGCATAGTACTTGAAGTGTTCAGAAATCAGAACCTGTAAAAGGATCTATAAGGGTATGAGCAACTACAGCTCAATAAGTTGAATTGGAGATTCATGAATGCATACAAGCACAAACAGAGTTATCAAGCAATTATTTTCATGCAATGCAACAATCAAGTGTCATCACACAACGTAGTCCTATCCGTTGTGAAATCAGAGAAATTTCACCCGCTCCAATCCGGGTTGAGGAGTTTCCATGTTATGCAGCAGCTCACAACCAAACCCAAGTTTGTGCAATGGAGACCTTGCTCCTTCCGCGACTACCTTTGAACCATTGACTCCACCCTCACCGCGACCTCCTCTCCTGTCACTTAGTTTGACTAAGGATGAAAAAGGGACCATTTTGCAATCCTACGCTATCCCTTTCGAAGGGGCTGGTATTTGGTTGGAGAATCATATGATCCCCTAACGGGTTGCAATGCATAACATTTTTTGTTATTAGGGTCGAATAAGATTAAATTTCATTTAAGGTGTTCAAACAATTTCATAACAATTCAATCAGTCACAAAATCACTCACATTACGAATTCAGCACGAATTCAGATACATTAAACACATGTGTAAACTACTTACAATCACAATCATATACAAGCCTAAGTCTTCGAGTACCATAAAACTAGTACTCTATTACAATAAGCAATAACTTAACTTACTTAAAATTGCTCGATCGCTCGATCCCTTAATCGCAAGCTGATGTGTCTCTGGGTATCCTATAATACAAATTAGTACTTATAATTTATGGATTCATATGCTAAGTTATATTTTAACTCATTTTTTCGTGTATACCTATTACGTCCTAATGATTCGTTGTACTCTATTTCGAGGTTTGAATTCTAAATTAGATTTTAAATTTTGATTCCTAAGCCTTAAATATGCTCGAATCTTAATATGAAATTAATCACATTAAACTCGAATGTCCAAATATCCTCTTGGGTCTTAATGTAGTATTCTAAACTAGTCGATACACGCTAACTCTAATTCAGGTATCGGATTTATTCCCGATATGTGAAAATCTTACATTTTGAGACATTTACTTAAAATTAAATGTTATTTCAGATTTATATTATAATATTATCTAAATAACCCTAATTTTTTAGATTTATTAATTTACAATTTCACATATTACTAATTTCTTATATTAATTACCTAATTTCCTAAATTAACCATACTTAATACTCCAAAGGCTAGGATTAGGGTTCTACATCAGAGATTAACATCCCTAAACATCTAATTACCATCTAAATCAGTAATTAATATCTTAATCACCTAATTAACTCCAAATCACCTGATTTTTCTATCATTTTAGGGCTAAAAATTAATTTAAAAATTTCAAAAATTAATTTTAAAAAAATGACTTCATAGCACTGTTCTATATCATATGAGCATCCTACAGAAAAAAAATTGAGCTCCAAACTACACTCCTAAGCCTATTTATTTTCCGTTCTAATCATGTTCGGTTTTGAACAATTTGTTAACAACCTTATATTTTCAGATGTAATTAAACTAAATCATTATTTTTCCCTAAATCTACATACAATAAAACCTCAGAATAATAAGTTTCATAATTTTCTAGGCAAAATAACTAATTTTATAAAATTATTCAAAATCGGAAAATTTAAAAGACTAACCGGTCCGAAGATTTATGGCCGTCTAAACCCGGTCCAAAAGTATTGGCTGGCCTAGACGGTGGGGCTAGAGTGGTGTAGTGGTGGCGGCTCGGTCTCAGGTGGTGGTGAGGTATGGGTTTTTTTAGCTACTCGAATCTACACAGTTTCCTTTTCTTTCTTCTTTTTTTCTGGATTTTCTCTCGATTTTTTCAGTTTTCCTATTTTTTTCTAATGATAAACTGTCCAAATGAGTTCTAGAAATTTTTCTCCTATTTATAGATGATTTTTGTAATTATTATGCATTAATTAGACAAGACTTTAGCCAATTTCCTTAATTTTTGGCTTTTATGTTGTCCAATTCTAATTGGATAATTTTTATTTTGTAAATCCTGACCTGCCACGACCTGATTTGGATCATTTTATCCTCTTCTAATTTTTTTCTGATTTTTTCATAATTAATTTATAATTTTCTTTAATTATTTACTTAGTTTTTGGCCAATTTAGGTAATTTCGTGTATTTTTATCTATACGTAAATACATGTGGGATACATGTGAACATTCCTAATTATTATTTTGGTCATTCTAAAATTTTTAGTATACATATAATCTATCTCTAGTAATTTATTAGTTATTAGATTACATTTTTCGTCTTTTCGGTAATTAGTACTTATTATGCCTAAAATTTGAAAATTTTATAGTCTCCTATTTTATTACTTATTTTCTTAAATTCAAGTTGACGGGGTCATTTTTACTAATATTTTTCTCCATAATTTATAATTTGGGTTTGATCGGATCCTTTAACCGATCGTCCTAAACCTTGTATTCTAAGTTCAATCCTACAGTGGCTTGGCTTAGCTTTAGGGCTTACACATCCAAGGCCATCAAGTTATATTGGTTAAGTAAGAAGGGAGTACTATATGTCACTCAGTAAGTACTATTGCCAATTACGATTGAGAATTACTTTAATGAGATTCTCTGTGACATGCTGCCCATGTATACTATACATATGTTGCTTGGCTGATCGTGGCTATTTGATAAAAGAGTTATCCATGATGGATACAGGAACACCTGTATGTTTAAGAAGGATGGCAGGAAGATTACGCTGAACTTTATGTCATCGAGTTAAGTTAACAAACTGCAGGCCAAACTTGCTTGAGGATCGAAGAAGATTCTGATGATGAGTAGAGTTAAACTTTAAGAGGCTATTAAGGCTAACGTGTTGACCCTTATGTTGGTTAAGCATCTATTATAGTTGAAGGAGTAGAGTGAACTACCCTCTGGAAATAAGAGAGTTGCTAAATGAATATGCCGATCCGTTTCCAAAATAGTTACCCGAAGGGTTACCCCCTGTCTGAGGCATAAAACATTGCCTTAACTTAGTATGTTAGGGAGTCTTAAACAAGCTTTTGAGCTCCAACGACAAGTCAATGAGCTATTAGAAAAAGAATATGTTAGGGAGAGTCAAAGCCCTTGTGCTATTCCGGTACTTCTGATGCTAAAAAAGGATGGAACCTAGCAGATGTGTATTGATAACTAAACTGTAAATAAGATAACAATTAAATACAAGCATCCAATCTCCAAGTTAAAAGATATGTTAGATGAATCGAGTAGAGCTAAGATCTTTAGCAAGATTGATATGAAGTTTGGCTACCATCAAATTGACATGAGGTCGAGAGATGAGTGGAAGACTGCGTTTAAAACTTGGCATTGACTCTATGAGTGTATAGTTATACCATTTAGCTTGTCGAATGCCTCAAGCATTTTCATGTAACTGATGAACCATGTGTTAAGAAATCTATTAGGAAAGTATGACGTTGTGTACTTTGACAACATTTTAGTATACAGTGTTGACATGCTGAGTCACTGAAAACATCTCTGTACTGTATTGAATATCCTTCATACTAAGAGATTATTCGATAATCTTAAGAAATGTTGCTTTTACCAGGAGGAAGTGGTATTCTTAAGCTACGTAGTAAGTGGAGGAGGTTTACGAGTAGACAACCAAAAGATCTGAGTAATCATTAAGTGGCCAACTCCTACTACTTACACCGAGGTGAGAAGTTTCCATGGACTGGCTTCCTTTTATAGGAGATTCATAAGGAATTTCAACACCCTTACGATACTTGTCATTGAGCTAACGAAGAAGAATACCAAATTTAGATGAGGAGAAAAGGAGGAGAGAAGCTTTACCCAAGTGAAGGAAAGATGGACTTCCACACCTATACTAGTTTTACCTGACTTCGAGAAAATATTTGAGTTGGAATGTAACGTGCTATGCATTGGGCTAGGTGCTGTCTTAATGTAGGAAGGCTGACCAATTGCCTACCACAATGAGAAGCTCAAGGGACCCCAACTAAACTACTCTGTGTATGACAAAGAACTCTTGGTACCTATCCGAGCACTCTAAGTATGGTAGCATTATCTATTACCAAGAGAATTTGTCATTTAAACTAACCATGAGTCTCTAAGCTACCTTCGAAGTCAGATAAGCTGTCGAAGTGGCAAGCGAAGTGAGTTCAATTTCTTGAAGGATTCAATTTTGTAATAAAATACAAGTAAGGAAAGAGTAATGTGGTTGCAGATGCTCTTTCGAGGAGACATGCGCTCCTGATAGAACTACAAACCATATTATTTGGTTTTGTAAGTATCAAGGGACAGTACTTCAAGGATCCATATTTTAGACCCATACTTGGGCACTATGCCAATGGAAGGACAGTAGATGAGTGTTGTATGGAAGATAAATACTTGTTCTGAAGAGGGAAATTATGTGTCCTGATTAGTTTATTGGGGGAGTTACTAATCAGAGATGCCTACAGTGGATGACTCTTTGGACACTTTAGGGAAAGAAGGACATATGAGTTGTTGAGTAGGCATTTCTTCTGGTCGAGAATGAGACAAGATGTGCACTGAGTTGTTAAAGGCTGTGTCGTATGCAAGAAGGCTAAATGTCAAGCCAAGCAAAGGAAAGCAATGCTTTTGCTTGTCCCAATGAGACTATGGATTGAGTTGAGCATGGACTTTATTCTTGAATTTCCATAAATTACTCTATACAAAGATTCCATAATGGTCATTGTCAATAGATTCAGTAAAATGGCACACTTTGTGCCTTACTTCAAGACTAATGATGCTTCAGTTATTGCTTGTCTTTTCTTGCAAGAAATTGTTCAATTACATGGCATATCGATAAGTATAGTATCAGATAGAGATCCAAAGTTCTTGAGTTATTTCTAAAGGACTCTGTGGCAACAGATGGGAACCAAACTACTATTTAGTACTTCTTATTACCCCCAAACAGATGGCTAAACAAAGGTAATCAATTATACTTTAGGATTGCTGCTCTGAGCTATAATGGGTAAAAACTTGGCTGATTAGAATGTTTGCTTACCAATGGTCAAATTCACTTACAATTGAACAATACATGATATCACCATGCAAACCCCTTTCGAGGTTGTCTTTAGTTTTAATCTTGAGTTGCCCTTTGATCACACCTCTGTACCTATTTTCAAGCAAGAAGACCTTAACATGAAAGCTCGAGCATAATCCCTTCACTACATTTACAATAAAAGCTACTTAACAGATCAACCAAGTTACTAGAAGGATGCGAAAGAAGGCCAAGGGACAGATAACGAGATAGTTTTAGCCTGGAGACTTAGTATGGCTACATTTGAGCAACGAAAGGTTTTCAAGCAAGAGGAGAAACAAGCTATCTGCATAGGTTGAAGGACCTTTTAGAATTCTCCAAAAGATCAATAATAACGCTTACAAATTGAAGCTACCTGAAGACTATGGGGTTTCGAACACCTTCAACATTACCGACCTTAGTCCTTATCACCTAAACAGAGAACTAAAAGAAGACCAGCTGGATTTGATCTCAAATCTAAATCAACCCGGAGGGAACTATAGGAATTAGGCTACTAGGTCTTTAATCGGCGGTTGAGCCTACGAACTATAGAGATTAGCAAAGCGAATCCTCCTGCTCCAATCAACTCCTGCCAAGGTCGAGTTGCTCCTTGCTACTAATTGACTCTCGGTGTCATGCTTTATGACTATCTAGCTCTTGGAAGTTATGTGTTCACTTGGAGAATGCCTTAGCAGTAGCCAATCTTCACACGCTTGCTCGACCATGTTCGAGCCAACTTTTTGCTTGACATCATTACTGTTGAGAAGCTAAGAGATCTACCCTGAATTAATCTTCAGCCACTCTTGTTCAGATAAGTCCATGCTTGATCAGTACCCTTGCTTAGATACCCGATCAGTTTGTACTCTTTTGTCTGTATCCTCCAACAACATCACCAATACATTGTTACCATGTATCCAAGACCACTTGTAGAATCTATTACTTTAATAATTGCTTTTTCTGTTAATATTCATTTTTACTCTTTGTATACTTTCTACGTTACTTCTTTAGAACAATACCCTTTTTTTTTTCCTTTTCAGGTAGGTTATCTTAAATTCTTGGGTATAAATACTCTTTGTACATGTAGCCGCAAATAAGTAGATTATCATTAATATACCAAATATTTTTCCTCTCGCAAACATTATTTGTTTACTCTCATTTCACTCTTATCTTAACTCTTAAGTAAGGTTAGGTAGTAAGTACCCTCACCGGACTATCTTATGTACCATATCGAGCTGTACTATGAGTCCTTGGAAGTTTCACTGGTGCATCATATCATTTGGAGTTATTAGTAAGTTTTACTTACTTTTTCAATCGTTTTTTGTCCTTATGTGTGTTTCCCCATCACCCTTTCAAGCTTTCAACAAGTTTGGACCCATCTTTACAATCAGCCTTATCTGTTATTGATTATGGAATGCATCATCTACTCTCTCTCTTTCATTGCTGGTGGTTTGTGCCTCTTTAGAGAAGAAGGAGGCGGAAGAGCATGTGATAGGCAAATGGGAGTATAAAGAGGAAACAAAAAAAAATTATTTTCTTAGTAACAAAAATTTCTCCAAAAACTACCAGGTTGTGAAATATTATTTTAGCTTTTTACTAAATTAACACCATTTGAATGAGAAAAGGATAAAAACTAAACAAGAAATAGAGGGTAGTCTATGTTAAAACCTTCATATGCAAAAGGTGTTTTAATCATAATAAAACATATATGTTTAATGTTACGAATTAAATTACTAAGTATGTAGAAAAGACTATTTTTGTGAAACTTAAAGGATTGATTAGAACTAAAGAAAATTTAGAACTTGAATATACTTTTAGAAGAATATTTTTCTTGGAAGCAATGAAACACGAGACAAAAAGTAGAACAAAATTAAAGATGAAAGAACAAAAAAAAAGTTTGAAGAGAACAAGTAGATGAATATCTCAGAAGCTACAACAGAAGCTAAGAGATTTTAAGAAGCGAAAATAATGACAAAAAATTAATAAAAGCTTGAGTTTAAATGCTAGATAAGTTTAAGCTTAATTTATCTAAAATGATATTCTTTTTCTAATTAAACTTATATTATTATCTATTCTTTTTAAATTCGATTGATATTTAAGCTTGATTAAGTTCATAAGCTAACCGAGATAAAATCATAAACTTTAAGCTTGATTTGACAAATTATTCAAGTAATTTAAGCTCAATTTGATAAATCATTCAAGTAATTTAAGCTTAAGCTATACTTGATTGGTGTCAAATCAAACTCATTAAATTGAGCAAAATTTGAGCATTCATGAATATTTTGGCTCATTTACACCCTCATAGCATTTTTCGTTAGATTTTATCGACGGAAAATCAAATAGCTCTTCTTTTCCATAAAGCTATTAGCCTATTATTATGTTTGGTTGCTATAATCATTACTCCACAAAATTTTTATTCCAAAATAGTGAATTACAATCTATTCATTAGTCTTTGTCAAGCATATTTTCATACCTACTTACAAGATCTCTAGCTTAGTAATCTAACTTATGGATTGTCATGAACATGTTGATTATTAAATTTATTAATAATGCTATTTCAAGTACAACCAAATAAAGTAATAATTATTACTTATCTATTTTATTCTTTTAGAATTGCAATCTTATTCTCACTCTTTTCATATTAAATATGACATATTAATTATAAAAGATATATTTACGTTTCTTCTATTTTATTGCTATTAATAGAAAGAAATAAAGTGTGTATTTAACAAAGTTATCCAGCTTTTATCTTAGCACATTGTTATAATATTTTCCATTTTTTCTTGTTTTTTTTTAAATTTCAATCTCATTCCCTCCATTTTACACCCATTTCCCCTCTATTGTGCAAAGAAATAAAGAAGCTTACTTTAAAGTGAAAATATTTCCGTTTATTTATTTTCATTTGCATCAATTTCCACACTTTAGTTAATTCAGCCAAACAGCAGGTCTATTTTAATTGTCATCCGTGTATATATATATATATATATCTAAGCATGCATCAGTACCGATAAATTTGCATAAAAAATGAGATTCAAATATTTATATAAAAGTATATGGGATAGTTCTCCTGTACAATTACAATTTTTATTTTATGGGCTTTTTTTTTTCTATTATTTGTAGAACAATTGTTCAGGAAGAAGAGAGAGAATCGACTATGATTCATTAAAATATCACTATTCATACTACTAACTTATAACTTGAAGTTATTCTTTCATTGAAAAGTAATATCTATATTTACATGGTTGAAATTAAGATTTGAAACAATTAACGATGATATTACATGCAAATCATAATGTTTTATCTATTAAGCGAAAAACAAAAGGCAGGTATAATGTCGATCGTTTTAGCATTATATTTCACCTCATGATTGCAACTTCTCCTAAAATACAAGCTTATAATCTGAATTGAAAACCACCTGCTTCTTTTATATTGGCCCATTTTTTTTTTTTTTAACAATAAACAAGATAGATCTTAAAATAAACTATTGATGGCAGTTTTGTAATCTTTTCTAATTTTATTCTATTTGATGGCGGCAGACATGGTTGGATTCGATATAGTTCGTTTTTTTTATCGAATCGAATCGAATTTAATATAATGGTTTGGTTTTTTTATTTAAAGTTAAACTTAAATTTAACCATATAATTCGATTCATAAATTTTTTAAATTTAATTATAATCGATTCGGTTCACGATTCGAACCGTTTATATTATATTTTTATTAAACATTTTTATCTTTAATAAATATGAAATTTGAAATAGAATTTACTCAATTTAATTTTAATAATTAAGATAAAAATATTATAAAGAATAACTAGATATGGAAAATTTAATAAAATTTATGAAAATCGATGAAACAAATATAAAATAATTACATAAATATTTTTATTTAACTAAACGGTTCGATTCAGTTTAAAACAGTACAATTTGATTCGTTTTTTTAAATCAAATTGTGAATCATTTATATAAAATCAAATTAAATCGTAAACTAAATAATTGGTAAAAGAATAATTTTTTGATTCGATTCAATTTTCGATTGGAACGATAGTTCGAGATTTTTTTTTTTTTCCAATCCCACTATTTGATACATATAGCTTTTAAAGAATAGAATCCTGAGAAATCAGAACGGCATTCTCGGAAAACCGAACACGACCATGTTTAAACAACGGATTTGAAGATGTGGCTAAGCTGGAAAACAAACCCGACCAACAACCCATGGGCCATGTCTCTAAGCTGAAACATGACCCCACAAAACCAATATATATATATATATATATCCATAATCCCCTAATTTCTCCAACCGCCGCCATCTGGACCTGCCCAAGAGGAAAAACAGTAAAATAAAAAAAATTATCCTCCACCATTAACTAACAAATCAATTCAAACACCTAAGGAACTGTGAATAACAATTTCCAGAATCACTTTATAAATTATCTCCTTGAATATCCATTTCCGGTTCTTATATGTTTGTCTTCATTGTGATCGGTTTTGACACTTGGGTCTAATCTACTTTGATTTTCAATGTCTCGAGAACATTGCATGCACTTGAGAACGTGATCGATCGTTGTCATGTCCCGGATCTTGCCTTGAATTATTCTATTCCCAAGTTCTAATATTTAATATTTTTGTTCAGTGTAAGTAACATATTTTAGGAATTGTTTCCAATGGTTGAAAAAGGTTTTAAAAAATTGGTCATAGTTTGACATGTTTCAAGGAAGCTTTTTGAATAAAAGTGTGAATAAGGTTTTCCTTTTGGATTTTGGCATTGACCTTGTTTTGTTACAGATGAATTCTTAATCTTATTTTCTCAGACGCGTTAAAGTTGGAATCTTCTATATTTTCCTAAGTTTTATTAGTCAATTTTCATTATCGGTTTTATTATATTTTGTAGGTGACCATAAGGGAAGCCAAAGGAGCTATCTTTGGCTCTTCCATCTTGGTCTCCACTGCGGTGAGCTCTTGTAGGTTATGGTTGTTTGTCAATCCCGACGAGGTAACACATCCATTCTTGATCTTTTGAAATTTGAATCCGTTTTTTCATATTTCCTTTATGTGGCATGTTCTGGTTAGTGTTAGATTCTGAAAGATTCAATATTTATTTGGGTTTTTCCAGGGTATATTAGATTGTCAGTGGCTGGTTTGGGTTGCATGGTTGATTGGATTGAACCATTATTATTAAGCTCTTTAACGTGAGTTGAGTAAGTGGATTGTAAAGGACAGAAGGTACAATTCTGCTTGATCAAAAACTCACGAACAGAAGGGTTTTTGAATCAAGTTCTATTTGTGTTTGAGCCATAGAGAATTTAATTGTCCACTGAGAGATAGGTTAGTGCGGACACAATCATAAATATGTCCTCAGAGGATGAAAGAATTGGTGAGAGAGAGGCAGATGAAATGGATGGAGAAACCGCTACAGGCACTCGACTTATGGACACCCGCATGTATAAATACTGTTTTCCTGGGGCCATAAGACAGAAGGCTTATAGATTTGATGGTCAAGGGAGATTTTTTATGAATGAATGGGATCTTACAGAAGGTAGGGGCGATGAGTTCTGTTGGTACCATGTGGAACTTCCTAAAGGAAACCAGAAACTATCTCAATCTGCACAATACCTCATTGATGTGCTTTGCCCACCTTTGAAACTCCACGACATCCTCTCACTTGTAAGCAATGGACCCTTTTGTGGACATGTTGATGGAGCTCTTGTATTCAGAGTAAATTCACCTGGTGCACTCTCTAGCAATTTTACATTTAGGATTGCAGCTAGAGTTATGGAGCATTCAGTTATCACCGTGTCTCTAGGTCGGGTTCCTCGACTGGGTTTCTCACAGCCAGGCAAGTCCCTTCTCTCGGAGATTCCTAGTGTGGAAGGTCCATCCTACTTGCACGGAAAGCAAAAGGAAGGGAGTGGGTTTGTGATTGAGGAACATGTTCTTGAATCTTTTTTAAAGATGAACCATTCCGAGGAAGCTGACAATCCCGTGCCGAAGTCTGTATCAAATCTTGTTGTTCATATCATCGACACGCATGTCGATCATCTCCAGGATGTTGTGACTAAGCTTGAGATTGAGTTGGATTCTGTAGAGCTGGAGTTGGATAAAGGTAATTTATTTATTTCTTTATTTTTTAATTTTTTTTTGGTTGGCTACGATAGAGTAAACTGCAAAGAAGCCCTCAGCGATATATATTGGATTTATATATATATATATATATCAAGTTTTAGCTAATAAGGAACATTTTTACTTTTCTCAAATGTTCTTATTCAGAGTGTAATGTTGATTAAGTTTATAAGAAATAGGATAATAAAACTTTGATTAGTACATTGGCAAGAGTATGAGCTAAAAAAAGTACTTCACTCCTTATCTGTCTGAAATAATCTCAGTTATGTCTTTGTACCCAAAAACCCTTTTTCTCCTCTTTTGTTTTTGTTTGTACACCAAAACCTTATTCTCAATTGAAAAAAAAAAATCCTAATAAAAAAAGATCCATTTTAAATGATTTAGAACTGTAATTTTTTTTTGTTAGATGCTTTTTTTGCAAACTGAGCAGTGTGTTCTTCTACCTCATAGGTGGTTTTGCATTGAAGAAACAGATGCTAGATGATAGAAGGTTTCCCAAAATGCACCTTAATTTGCAGCGGCTTTTACAGGTACATTAAATTCCTTCATGTAAGTTTACCTTAGAGAGGAGCTAATAGACAAGGCTTTGTATGTATCTGGGGCTCATCATCAAATATATAAAATTTTCGATGATAATCAAAATGTTATTGGGACTTCAAATGTGTTATGGGATCTTTGCCAATGTCTTGTGTTAGGTCTATTAAGTGAAAAGTCTGCTGCAAGGGGTTGTATGGAAGAATTTTTCCTATGCTTCCCTACATTTGCTGATGGTACAGGCTCTTTAGAGAGAACCTGGAGGTCTCTGGTGTAACACCAATGAAGGGGAAAATACTGGACATTTTCACTACTAAGAGCTAATGCCACTTTTGGGGTACAAAATGGCAGTTATTGATGTGTAACTGCCCCGTGCAACTGACTATTATAATTTCTGTCACCTACACATCCAAGAACCACCCTACTGCCCTTACAAGTGACCATATCCCAATACATAGAAACAATACAGACTCTCAACATCCACATCACAGTATAAGACAACAACAAACACATATAAGACAACAGCACATCATAAGATAACATCAACACTGATTGCAACACACAATAAACATATAAGCACATAGCAACAAAATCAGAGACAATAAGATCAGCTCATGAACTGATTTCCTGTTACATGCATTTTTTACACATGCTTAAAAGGAACAGTTGGCTGTGAGCTTGAACTTGTTTCATGCGAAACAAAATGATTGTGTTCAATATGAATTTTTGGAGATTTGAAATGATTGTGTTGAAGGTAAATTGTCTGTGCATGAGGTTTCGCCAAAAACCTTTAGCAATAGCCAAATTTAGTTCACAAGCATTATTTGATATGTGTAAGTATAATTATCTTAACTGGATGGACTAATGGGATCAGGTAATTGCTCATGGTGAGCAAGTATTTCCCCGTGTCAAAGAAAAATGTTCTTTGAAAGCATGGTTTGCTGCTGAAGATATTGTTTCTCTTGAAGAGTTAATTGGTCGATTGAGAAGGCTAAAGGAGAATGTGGGATTCATTACAAATCGTGTCACAGCAATCCAGGCAGGTCTAGATAGCTGGCAGGCTGAGCAGATTAATAGGAAACTGTACTATTTGTCTTTCCTCTCAATAGTCTTTCTTCCTTTGTCAATAATCACTGGAGGTACACGATAATTTTTTGTTGAAAGTTTCAATTGCTATTCCTCTTCATTAACTGTGTGAATTGGCCTGTCTAGTACTTTAGCCATTGTAGCAATTGATATTGCATTTTGTGTTGTGCTATAGTATTTGGCATGAATGTGGGTGGAGTTCCATGGACAGGGCAAGATGATCCAAAGTTAAAAGATGGGTTCCGCAATGTTATGCTTCTTTGCATTGCAATGCTTCTTCTTGTGTTGCTGTGCTTTCTTTTCCCGTTCTTATATACCTGGTTGACTTCATGGCAAAAGAAAAGAGCTCTGCAGAAAAGTTGGAGTCTCAACAGGAAGTCATTTCTTAAGAGGACCCGTGGTAATGAATATAGTGGAAGAGGGTATCTGAGGATATGAGTAAAACTATTGGAGGTCCAAGTTTTAATTATTTATTTTTTCAATATCACTTTTTCAAGGCTCTTATCTCTTGTTTTCACACCATATTTCCTTTTTCTGATATTACTTTTGCATTTTTTTTTTTCAGGAACATACTTCTTTGCTTCACTTAGTAACAGAAGATGTTAGTCCTATATGCTGGTTATTCAGAGGTTGTAGGGTTAGAATCTGCTCTGTGAATAATTTTACACACTATTACTCTGGAGATGATACCACTGGCCCTGCTTTATAGTGGGGACTTGTAGCTTATTTGCTAACGATTCAATTGATTTTCAATTTTTTATGTGAGATTAACTCTCTCTCAAGGCCTTTCTCCATCTCCAGTCTGTTGTAATGAATTGTGGTTAAGGTTAACCTTATTTTGGGTGTCTCTTGAATGAATAGATTTCAATTTTCCATGTTGATTTCATATTGTTTCTGTTGTTATAGTTAAGAAAGGGTAGGGAAAAATTCTTTCTTATGAATAATCGGTATGGTTTCACAATCCATGCTTAAGAAAGATTGCATCATAAATGACAGGTGTATACTGGATTGTGCAAAAACTTTAGTTCTGCATCTCTATAAATTTGGATAAACATGTTCAAGCTTTTCATTATCTAATAAATTTATATCTCTCTGCCTGCTTTGCATGTTTACTAGTTTATAGGTTGTTAACTTCATTACCTGTCAAATGATTTTGGCCTGTTACTTGTAAGTAGCCTTTGTATTTCCATGTCCTTGCTCTGGCTTGAAGCTTTTCATTTTGCAGAAGTTTCCTTCTTTGCTGTGTCATTTGTGTTGTTACTGGACTGCTATGGTTATCCATGCAGGACTGGTACCTCCACCATATATATATATGGGGAGATAAATATCATCCCCTCTCATCTTGTTCATGTTTGTGCACATTCTACATTTTGTGCTGTTTTCATGCCAGAAAGTTAGCATCTGGGATGTTAGTGTAAAGATAACATATTGCCATATTGAGTTTGACAATACAGGGGGTGAGTAGTGGATGCTGCTACAAATTTAGAATTACAGTTGCTAACCCTAACGAGCCCCAACATTGAGGTATTTTGGCAGAAGAGCAAGAGAGAAAAGGAAAAAGAAAAAGAAACAAAACTACCTTTCAAATGTTAAGAATTTTTTGTTTAAGAAAACTCATTTAGTGTTGTACTTTTGTTTTACATTGTTTGTTGTCACATGGGGAAAAGTGCACAGGATTAGGTATGAACACTTGGGTTATGATATGTGTAAATCATTATCGATATTCCAATCTCTAAAATGCTTAAAGTTATTTGTCTGTAAATCTATGCCTATGAACTAAAGGTTTTGTTATCGTCGTGATGAAATGACTTTACTGCAGATGCCTCTTCCACGTGCATGAAGTGATTGGATGGGTTAGGGTTTTTCTATGACAATAGTGCCTGAAAGAATTTAGTTCATCTCTGATGTTCACATCATTAACAATGCAATTCATCATGAGTCGATTCTCATTTCTGTCACACGGAACAAGTTACAGCAGAACATTTAGCTATAATGATATGTAAGTTGTGCTGTATGCAGAGGCTGGTAACCATCCGGGTGGCTTAGTTTTTCTTTCTTGATATAGTTCACAGTGAAGGAATGTAATGCGTTGGATAGGAAATAAATCCAAAATTTCTTTCTGGTTAGTTATAACTTAGAAATTGACCTCCATATAGATAGAGGCATGAATGAGGGGACGTTCAGATTAAATATTAACTTCTTATTGATTATATTTCAATATCATGTGTAGACTTTGATGTTTTAGGTGGAAAACTGCATTTGATTTGGAAGCATGGTTGCCACTGAACTGCAGGAAGTGAAATTGTTGGCCCAAATCATCACTCCACGATGTGCCAAATGAAGAAAAATTTTGCCTAATTCATTCCTACTGGATGCTATTGCTGTTGTGGCCCATGTAAGTGATGCTTACAGATGAACAATGAAGAATCTGAGAAAAGTTGCCATGTTGAGGCAACATGCCAATTGCGAATGAGAAACAAATAGACAATAGGGAGTTTCTTATACTTAGAGGTCGGTACAGATTGTTGCTTATACTTATCAGTCTACATACTTGAGCATTTAAGACCAAGGACTTGAGAATCATTTGGGATGCAGGTGAAGGAAACAAATAGACAAAAGGGAGCAGAGATTTCTGATGATGCTCAGCTGAGTTTCTTCACAGATCAATTGCAGAGAACTGAGATTATTGATCTTCACAAATATAGGCATTACTTTCAATGGCTCAGGAAGCTGGAAAGATTATTATGATGGAAAAATCTTGTCAACCTTTTATACCGAACCACTCAACTATTATGTGCTCTTAGGTTAAATTTGGAGTGCTGTGTGAATCCATTTAATCATCAGGTTAGATGAAACTTGAAGCTGCAATAAAGGTGATATTTGGGACGGATCAGAATCTTGCAGCAGCTCATGGTTCTCCATCTTAATTATCCTCCAGCTTATATGACATCTACAGATGTCAAGAAGTGAGATGGAATGCTTAAGTGTAAGATGTAGTTCAGAGCTACGAAACATATCTAACAAAGCAATAAATGTTTTGTCTACTCAGAAGTAACAAGTTTCTCATCTCCTGCTGCTTGTTCTCTCTTTTAGACCGAAAGGCCATGGATTGTTTTGCAGTGCTACAAATGATTACCCGGAACATGATCTCGTTGTTGAATTAGATTGTGAAGACTCTGGCTTTAGCGGTTTGGTTTCTTAAGAGCATACAACACAGAGAAAATGGGGCAGTACAACATGAGAAGTACCGTACAATATAATTTTTTTTTGTAGCATGTTTAGTATATGCCTTTAAGAGGTTGTTTTAGGTGTTTTCTTTTGACACTTTTTTATCTAGCATTGATACGATTCTGGAGTAGAGTTGATATAAATGATGTGTTAGTGAGTGTGTGTTCTGTGTTGTTTGTGTTGTTGGTGTGCTGTGTTGTGAGTGACGGGCATGTGAAGTATGTGTCATGTGTCATTTACACAAGGGCAGAATTGTAAATGCTTACTTTAGTTATGTATAAATACATGGCAGGGAGTAAGAGAGAGTTAGTCATTTTGTTGAAAGTTATTGAGTGAAAAGGGAGTGTCTAGAAGATTGTAGGCTTGATATACCTACTCTAATTGTTGAAGTATTGGACTTCACAATTGTTTTAGAGTGATTAAAGTTCTATTGAGTATTCTTCTACTCTTTGGTTATACATATTTTATGGGATTTCATTGTAATATTGAAAAGAGTGAATTCACGGGTTGTATCGAGCATGATGCCCATTTTGCAAACAAAACAAGCTAGCTTTATGATAGCTGGTTGATTGATGCAGGCGAGCACAGCTTGCAGAGCGTAACACCTGAAAACGGTGACACCTAGTGTATTGGTGCAATGAGATATCCACATCAGGAAAGGATTCAGATGCTATGCCTTAGTAAAAGGCTGCACACATGGGAGAAAATGATACTATATATGGGAAGACTAGATGGATCGTTGTGAAAGCATGTTAGATATTCATATATTTCACCCTGTCTATGTAAAATAGGATGAATCATGATAAGCCCTTTGATTGTTTGACACAGTGAGGAAAACAAAACTATGTAGGAAGAATAGATAGAAAAGTGCAAGTATGTCAGGGCTGTATTTGTTCGTGAATGTTTGATTTGCGATCATTATTTTGTAGTTCTTGAAGGCTTTCACAATAGCCGCAAGAGGTTGGATTTTTAATGTGTACGCTAAGTGATGATGAAAGGTGGTAACAGTGATGGACAATGGACAATGGGCAATGGTGATGAAAACTGCTAATGGAAAATAAGGAAACATCTGTTTCTTTCTCAGAGTAGAATTCATTTTCATTATTTATTTATTTTACATTGACATTTATCGTTATGGCTAGTCTCCACTATCATTATCGAGTATGGGTTATGATCTTCAACCTTCACCAGTAGTGCAGTAAAAAACCATCAGTAGTGTCATTATTCCATATAATAGTTGACAGCATTTAGATGTTTTCTTTCCAATAGAAAATGGAAGACAAATCTGTATGCTATCAGCGTAAAAACAAATACATCACCAAATATGGAGCTCTAAACTTGCCTCTTATACCATCCTCATAGTATAATTGTGGTAAAATTAAAACCTCCTTTGGATGATTTCATCAAAATAAGGATCAGAAGAACAAATTTCATAAAAGGTCAGCAAGTTAAGTTACAACTCTGTTACATTCTTTCGTTGTTCATGATCGTTTCACTTCCCTTTTGCTTGCAGAGAATAACAATGATAATATTAGAAATATAATCGTTGTTCATGATCGTTTCAATTGCAATCTTTAAATCCAATTCCACCACTAATTTCCCTATTCTTACTTCTTTTGCAAGGATCAACTATCACAGGATTGAAGTGTTTCTTTTTTCCATTTTTACATATGATAAATGGTGGTTTTGGGATTCTTAGAGAGAAATCAATGATCTCATCAAAAAAGTTTTTATGTTTATAATCAATAATTAGTTCATGGAGAGCACTTCCTTTTTATGTACAACACCGAATGGGCAGTTGCATAACTGCCTATATTATCCGACCCACTATTGACATCATGACCAGAAAATAACTGATAACAGACTATCGCAACTCCGTAACCCTAGGATGTGTATATTAGACAAGTCAGCCACACAAACATTGAAACAAGACAAACAACTAAACCCCATAGCTCCCGACATAACCCAAAAAAAAAAAAAAAATCGACATGATTACATAAGGCGGCTCATATATAACTCGACAAAAACAGCTTAAGTCTTCTGCTTGCTCCCTTCTCCGTGTATATACACATGGGTGAATAACAGCTTGGACTAGAGCCTTGCTGATGCGTAACAATGTAGCTGGATCTGCCCTCCCTCCCTCTTCAGATATGAGATGCTCAAGATAAGCACTTGCATCTGTGCAAAGGTGTAGATTAAAATATCACAATGAATCCTAGCACAACCTTCTTAGTACCCCTTAGAACACCTCCTTGATCAAAGCTTTAAATGTGGATGGGGCGTCGGATAGCCCGAAAGGCATGATGAAAAATTTGAAATGCCAATGGTGAGTACAAAAGGCCATTTTCTCCATGTCTTCTTCATTAATTTGCACTTAGGGGTAACTTGAAAACAATTCGAGTTTTGAGAAATAACAGGCTCCATGTAACTCTTCTAAGAGTTCTTCCTCAACCGGGTATTGGAACCTTGTCCTTCATCGTTTTCTCATTTAAGCCTCGATAGTATACATAGAATCTCCGACATTGGTCGGCTTTTTGCGCTAGCAACACCAGTGAAGAGTAAGGAGAGTGATTAGATCGGAAATCTACCATTGCTTCAACATCTCTTTGCATTGTTTGTCGATTCCACCCTTTTGATGATGTAGATACCGATAAGGTTTGAACATAATAGGTTAGGTTCTTCGTTGAAGGTGTATCCGATGAATCACAATGTCTCTTGGGTAGAAATCCTTGTAATATACGGAATGAGTCCTCAATTCATACAATAACACCTTTATGTCTCTTTGTTTGTCAGCTCTTATCACTGCTGCAACCATTAAAGATGAGCGAACCACTCCTCCCCCCGGCTCAAACTCCATGTGCATAGCCACAAAGTCCCATGCAATGGGGCCTAAAGAGTTGAGCTAGTTCATGCCTAAAACCACCCCTATTCCACTTAGCGCAAGGAGTTAAAGATCAATCACAAACTTTGCTGCTATCAACGTTAATCCAACCCTTCTGCAGATCCCTCACCACTGATTATTTCTTTATTAGCCACCACTACCCTTAAGCTTTCATGGGGCTCCACTTTAGTTTTTCAGCTACCACTGCATCAATGAAACTATGCGTGCTTCCTGAGTCAACAAGCACCGGCACCTTCTCACCCTTTAGCTTACCCTCCAATTTCATTGTTTGAGCTTGACCTATCCTTACCATAGCATGCAAGGAAATTTCCATCGCCTTATTTATCTCACTCCCTCGTTGCTACTGTTTCAACCTGCTTCCTCCTCCATCATTTCCAGTAGACATTCACACTAAAACAACCTTTTACGCTTGTGACCCACCAAAAAAAGGCTCATCGCAATCGAAACAAAGCCCCTTCAGTCTCCTATCTTCCATTTTTTACTTGCCCATTTTCTAGACATATGGTGTGGTGGAGGTAGACCATGGTGTGTTTCCCTTGCACACAATTGGAGTGCCCTCCTTCACTATCGTACTCCTCTTCCCAATTAATCGGGCCAAGCTCATTACGTCTGTCAGATTCTTCGACTCGTGTATTGCAACATCCTCCACAATATGCTCTTCCAACCCACTCACAAAGATATCCACTTCATGCAATGGAGGTAAGGTGGCGCCTGAGCCAATAATTGTTCAAACCAGCATTTTTAGGCAAGCATTCATCCAACCTGCTACAATTTAAACAGCTACCCAAGCCGACTGCCATGCATGTGAAACCCAAACCTCAAGCCACAACAATCTTCGAGTTCTTCCCAAGTATTACCTGGCTTGTCACGCTCCAACTTGGCAAACCATAGCTGCGCCTCCCCTTCGAGATGAATGGCAGCAATCTCCACTTTCTCCTATTCCGATGTTTTCTGATGTATGAAAAAGTGCTCACACTGATCAATCCATCTAACTGGTTCCACGGATTCATCGCACTTGAGAAAATCAATTTTGTTCATACGTGGAACAACTAGGCTCCTTTTGAGAGACTCGCAAGCTGCTGCGACGTAGCCTCCACTTGAGCCTAGTCAGCATTGTACATCGCAAGGAATTTCTTGAACTATTGTTTGAGTTGCCGTTTTTACAATGTAATTGAAAGTCCATTATTAGCGAGACATACCTCAGAGAAATCAAGGTTGTTCTCTAAGGGATTAATTAGTTTTTATGTGATCCAAGGAACAATACATCGAGCTAAAGGTAAGAAAGCTTAAAAGATGAGGGAGGATAAGGTTGAAAAGTTATTTGAAGATCATGAGTATAGTGAGGAGATGAAGGTAAGATTAGCAACGCTTAAGATTACAAATTATGTGGCGGTGTGCTAGAAAAACCTAATAGCTCGGAGGAGGAGGAATGGAGAAGATTATGTTACTTCTTGGTAAGAGATGAAACAAATGATGTATAGAAGATCGGTGCCAGAATACTATAAGCAAGATTTGCATAAGAAGCTTCACAATATTAAATAGGGATATTAGAGTGTTGAGGAGTACTGAAGTAGCTTGAGAAACTACTAATTAGATGTGATGTGTTTGATTCTAGTAAGCAGATAATTGTTAGATTTTTGGCTAGATTAAGGCTTGAGATTTGTAATATTATTGAACTCTACAAATTTGACACCCTGGAAGGTGTAATCTAATTAGCAACTAAAGTAGAGAGATAAAGATATAAAGGAGTTCACATGAATCAGTTAAATTTGAAACACTCTTGTAAAAGATGTTTTTATCTAGAGATAATCATGTGGATAAAGGCACGAAGAGTGAGAAAGTGGTTGAACAATCTAATTCTAAGCATATAGATAGAGTTGAGGAGAAGGGAAAACATATTGATGGTGTTGATCAAAAGGCCTAAAGTTTAGGAAGTTCCTAATGAAAACCTAATCAAGTTTAATGTTTTAAATGTTAGGGATACAAATATTTTCCAGCATAGTTCCTAAATCACATAATTGTAGTAATTAGGGGTGATGGAATGATTTATGAAGATGCTAGAGAAGTTGTAGAGGATGCCAAAGAGAAATTGGTACAATTTGATTATGAAAAGGATGGAACTAATGGAGTAAAGAAAGGTATTACATATAATGTCATCAGACCAACATGGTATAAATATTGAGGAATTTGGAGGTATTAAGTAGAGGGAAATTTTATTTTACACTCAAGAAATATTAAATGGCAAATCATGTTCTTTTGTAATGGATGGAGGGAGCTATGCAAATTGGGTAAATGAGTAAGTTAGGGTGTAGTTTAATATAGGTAAATATGTAGATGAGGTAGTATATGATATGGTACCAATAGATGCAGCGGATATCTTATTTTAGAGACCATGGCAATCAAATAGGTGAGTGAAATTTGATAGAACCTAGAATCGGTATGCCTTCATAGGATGAAAAATAGATTACATTGATGCCCATTAGTCTTATAAAGGTAAAAAAGGCTCAAATTATTAAGAGAAATCCATAGACTATTCAAAAAACGTTTTTTTTCAAGGAAGGGATTCTGTAAGGCAACAAGAAGATTTTCAAATTTGAGGGTATACCCTTTTCAATTTGTTAGGGGGAATGAATGATGTGACCTAAGGGGAAATACATTAACCTAAAGGTCTAAGAAATGATCAAGGAGAATATAAAGATAAAGAAGTGGGTTGCAACAACGTTCGGATGCTAGGAGTATTAGCATTTGAATGTTAGCCTAGAAATCTAAAGGGAGTTTTTATTTAATTATGTTAACTTTTTATTTAAATTGGTTTAGTTTATTTACAACTTTGCCATCCATTTAATGTTAGTATTTAAACATTATTTTCTTCCTTTATAAGGGAATTAGCTACCTTTTTTATATTGCAAGTTCATCTTTTAAGGTTGCGAGCCTTTATTTTCATTAAGAGATATGTCGATCCTTATAAATATGTATTGGAGTGAGTTCTTCTAATTGATTCGTGAGTATTATTAGTCAATCTAATTATATCTTTTATTGATTTATGTTATTGTGAGTAATATTGAAATCAAATTCAATATCCTAAGTTTAATTATTGATTGAATTGTTAATTAATAATTATCCATATCCATTTTTATATATCATTATCTTAAATATATACCATAAGGATTCAATGAGGAATGTACCTACCTTGAAAAAAGAAAAGGGGGAAGGGGAGGGGGGCTTATCAAGAAAATATTACTTATAGGGGGTAAGGAAGGTGTTTTTTTGTGAAAAACGCCTTCTCTTTTTTAAAAAATATACAAGAAGATACTTTTAGAAAAAGCGCTTTTTTCCCTAAAAGAAGGCTAAAGAAGAAGGTGTGCTTTTGGAAAGCACCTTCAGTGTTCTATAAATCCTCCCCATGTATTTTTTTTCATAATGCAACCTACACACACCCAAACTCCCTCAACTCTTCTCTTGGCCAAAAAACCCATTTCCTCTACAATCTAACACTTCTAAGCTATTTTTTTGTGATTTTGTGACTAGGAATTGAAGGTAAATACCTCCATTTACCAATTTCATTTTTTTTTTTTACACATCATTTCCATACGTATGCATTAGATGAAATCAATGTTAGGGTTTCATTTTTTTATCAAAATTATAATATGCATGTTTTGAAGTCAGTGTTGTGTGCTAATATGATGTTTGAAATGCTTAATTAGGTGATTTGTTCGTAGATTACTAATTGGAACACGCATTGTTGTGGAGTTCAATTTAGAGCATGTTAGACATGGAATGTAAGGTATCTAATGAAATAATACAATGAAGTTATATGATAGTATAATGCATATTTATGTGAATGGGTGGTTTAGTCATGTTGTAGTTGTTTTGCTATCTATTATAAATCATTGAAACATGTAGTTAGTTTTATTTTATTTTATTTTTTGTTAATTGCACAATGGTACATATTATACTTGTTGTGGTGTTAAGAATTGATTAGGTAAGATATTGCATAATAGGGGATTGGGAATATATAAATTTTAGATTAGAGAAATATTTCATATGAGTTAAGAGTAAGAATTTCATGAATAAGAAAGTACTAGTGCATAATTGAGATGCCCTGTTGATGTTGATAGTTTGAAAATGGTGACCACAATGAAATTTATGATTTATACCTATGGAAATATTGTAAGAATTTTGGCTCGAAGTACAATTGGGACCTGATGAAGATATTAGAAATAAGAACAAATGTGAACTTCTCAAAATTATTGGAAAGGCTTATCTGGGGTTGGGATCCATTCAAACACAGTTGTTAAAATTACGATTATATGAGTTTACGATTTTAAAAGGCTCTTTGAAGTTAACTCGTACATAAAATCATTTTTGTGAAGAAACTTACATGTAAACTCGGTTAAAACTTACTTTTTTTTTTTTATTGAGTTTACTAATTCTACATAACTAAGTTGAATGAGCTTAAAAAAAAATAAATATAACAAAGCTTTTATAAGCCATCAATAATTAGGACATCATATTATCTTTCCTATCTTATTTTAATATTTTTTTCCTCTTTTTTTCTCTTAGTCCCTTATTTTATGCATGTAGCCTTCATATAGGTTTCAGCTCCAATAGCAAATATTATAAGAAAAACTATATATTTCACATTATACTATCAATAATTTAAAATGAATTGAAATGTTTAGTTCTTTTTAATTCATTTCTTTAAAAAAAATAATGAAAAAAGTTTCGTTTCAAGTTTTTTTTGTTCCTCTTCCATACATATTAAATTATATATTATTAGAAATTTTTTATGAAAAAAGAACTTAATTTTTTTTATATCCTTACGTCCATTATATATTTCAAGTTTTCAATAATTATTATAAGTGTATGTATAGTTTTTTACAACTATTTTACATAGATTGTAGAAACTTATGCTTTTACGTTTCAATTTTACATTCTAATTCTATCAATGCTCTAACGATTCTGAGTAGAATTGTGAGTTTAATAACCTTAGACTTGAGTGAAGGCGAGGTTGAAATATTGTACCAACATCCCAACACTTATTCTAGAATTGTGTCTTACACCTTAATTTCCATCAAAGACGATGATGGTGTGGAAAATTTATTTGATATGACTGAAGCATTTGGGCAAATCCACATTCACCAATTGTATGTAAGGATCTTAGAACCAAAAGGTGCCTCCATGGTAAATGTGACGCATATATCTTCAACTCAATTTAATAAGCCAGTTGATTATAAAGATGACCTGCTACCTATTTCCACCCTTACATGAGATGATGATACTACATTCAATAAGGTGGTTAGGCCGGTATTTGAGAAGGAATTTTCCCATGATTAGGTGGTTCAACAAATGGGAGTGATAGATGATGATGATTATGAGCCCTGTATGGATGAAGAAGATGACGACAATGATGACAACAGTAACATTGTTATTGAAATTGATATGCCTCCACTACCCTTTATTATTCCTGTGATAGGTGGTAATCGTACCTACATTCTAGAGATATTACCTACATACTATTACACCTTTAGCTCAAGCTTGATGGAGCCCACACAAGCATTGGGTCACCCTTTAGATGTAAACAATCGGATTTGCTATTAGGGATATAATATCATTTTTCAATAGCGGCGAAGACGATGGTTACACACAATTCGAGAGGAGCGTTAATAAAGAGTTCAATAACATACAAGACGATGAAGACCTATACATAGGTATAAGATTCAATGAAAAGAATGAATTGATGAGAGCTGTCAAGCATTACCACATCAAGTATCATGAACTTTAGATTAGTGGAATCCAAAAAGAGCAAGTATTCAATCAAGTGTTCAAGGTGTGAAAGCGAATGCAAGGGGAAATTGAGGGCATGTAAGAAAAAGTTAAAGTGCATCTAAGTCATAACAAGGCTAGTTAGACCTCATACATGCATGAATCTGTTAATAAGTCAAGATCACTTGCAGCTGGATTTGAATACGATGGTAATGGAGTTTTTGAATGTTATTAGAGAAGAACCTAACATAAAAATTTCTTAGTTACACAGCATTATTAGCGAGCAATTCGGGTATATGGTTAGCAATAGAAGGTTGTGGTCTAGAAAGATAAAAGCTATTAAAGTAGTCTTTAGCAACTAGGAGAGATCGTATGATGATCTTCCAAGACTACTTAATACCATACAGTGGAGCAATCCTGAAACAAAGCTTGAGTAAATGTTGGGTAAATCGAGGGAACTAGGGGTAATAAAGTTACAATGGGTTTGGTGGTCTTTCAGCTTATGTATAGAGGTTTGGATGTTCTATAGGGTCGTTGTTGCTATCGATGGGACAATTTTATATGGAAAATACTATCATAAGCTGCTAATTGTAACCAACATAAATGGTGCAAACCACATAGTCCCTCTGGCCTTTGAATTAGTGGACGAGGAGATAGTGGAGGCGTAAGGTTAGTTTCTAAGGAATCTAAGGCAACATGTCCGTAGCAAGAGAGTGGGTTAAAGGACCATATGCCTTATTTCAAATAGAGGACTAAGTATCCAGTCAGCTTTAGGAGGGAGGAAAACAAATGGCATCCCCCTTTTAAGGATTGGTGTTGGTGTATACACTACATTGTGAGTAATTTCAAAAAAGTACACAAGAACAAGCAATACAAGAAGTGGGTTACGTTTGATGCAATGTAAGCTCAACTCCAAAAGCTCAAAAAGTGCATGGAAAAGGTCCTAAGCTTGATGCTCCTGATCGATTTTGACCTTTATTGATGGACTAGTGGACATTTGTCTATGATGGTGGCTACTAGTTCAAATACATGACGTCAAACCTCATGGAAGCTTATAATGGGGTTTTAAAAAGTGCTTGGGGCTTGCCGGTTACAGTACTAGTTAGGAAGATTTTCTATAACTATGTACCGTCATGGGACAAGAGACATGATGAGGCCCTAGAATAGGTTACTAGAAACTGACCCTTAATGAAATATACTGCAGATATGTTAGAAGAGTGGGTGTAATGAGCTAGTTCTCACAGTTAGTGAGATTCAATAGATATAGTAAGATATACGAAGTTGTGATAGGTAGCAAGCGTATCAACAACGGGATGAAAGGAGTTGGTCATGTGCAAATGTTCGACTTTAATAACTGCATGTGTACCTATTACAAATGGTAGAGATATTGGATTCCTTGTGATAAAGATAACAGACCAATCACAAGCTCCCAAGCTCCTAGGCTTGCCTAGTTGGCTCATCGACCTGTCCGAGGTAAACTATGTGCCAAAGAGCATGCAATCCTCGGGTCAACTTGCCATGTTACTTTGCTTTCTACATCATCCAAGAAGCTGCCGAGGAGACCAATTGACATGCTAAGCTAACCTCTCTACTACATACTGATCCTAGCCTTGAATTGGGGTCATCCTTTGCAAGCATTGAAGCCAAGGTGATAGTTGTTTAGAGCTAATAACCCAAGGATGACCCAAAAATGAGTTACCACTAAACCAGGCCCTATCCAATCCTAACTGTCTGAGCTACCGAACTGCCAATTTAGCAAACTGCGTACACGTTGTCCTTTTTCTGACGTCTATATTGTCTTTTCTGACAAAGGATATTCTTTTTATATGAATACATTGATACCCCTATAAATTATTTCTCTTTTTCCTTAGTTAGTAGGGATCTTTTTCTATAATTTCTTATAACCTAGGACTTACCTTAATTAGGTACTATAAATACTTGCAAATTATAATAGTTACAGGACAACAAACGGAGAATGCACTGAACTTTTACACTTTCTCGAGCTAAGTGTTCTTCTGCTTACTCTTAAGTTACACTTATCTATCACATTGAGCGTGGACTAGTGGCGAGTAACCTCCAGCCATACTTGTATGTCATATCAAGTGTGATTCAAGTTCGTGTAAGGCATTGGTGCATCATATTCATCGTCAGTGTACAAGAACCCCTACTTAACCTTCGACTATCATTTATCCTTCAAACCATCTTGTAGTTTAAACCCACGCCCTAGTTATGCATGATATTGGGCTTAGGTGTTCATCCACGGACTCGTATCATCTTGGTATCAGAGCCTAGACTACGTTTGAAGGCTAGTTTCTGCTACCTTTTTCTTTGAGTAATTTGTTACTGGTTTTATATGTTCGAGGTTTCTATTAACACTTGTAATTTGTTAAGTGAATAGTGTTAAAGACATTTGATGCTTTGTTTTCCCCTATGATGGGTTACCGACCATCGAACCAATCACTCGAACACGCCTCAGAGGCCTCCAACCTCTCATTAAATGAATTCTCTCTTGTCAACCCACTAATGACGAGAAACGGTATATTGAAGGAGGATGGCTGAACTCCTTGAGAGCTCTGGGTGGTTGTTCTATGCTCTGTTTGTTATCTTATGCCAATGTTGACTATCCTCTGGTCGAAAGCTCTACGCCAAGTGATCGAACATTCACCTGCTGAAAGTCTACTACCGAGTAAAGAGATCTACCTCCCTGGCCAAGTATTTCTCTCTCGGCCTCCTACCAACTCTCATGGCATCTCCTTCATGTCTCGACCTCTGTCTCCACATGTCTTAACTCCTCCCGCCTGCTATGCTTAGAAAATCTTAGTACGGAACCAATATTACACTGCCACTTGTCCATTTCATCTAACATTATACTATTTTTCCTTTTTTTTTTCTTTTGTCCATTTTACCCTTTTTTCGTATGTACTAGGAATTCCCTTTTTGTATATGCCCTTTTGTAATTTTTTTATTTGTATTGTTGCCTTAAGGACTTACTATAAATAGTCTCTTCTCATTATAAGCAAGAATTTAACTTTATACATAGATATTGAATATTCTATTCTTATGAGACGATCTTCTCCAAGTCCATTTTTCATATATTTTTATCTAATCTTACTGAGTAGGTCAGCATTAGTGGCGAATGGACCTTGACATTAACTTATACGTCATATCAAGTGAAGTATCAAGTCACGTTGTGTTTGTTAGTATATCATATCCTCCGAACAATTTCACATCAACTACTCTAATTAGTTCGTAGTCCTATTTGTTCTACTTTCTTTGATATTTCGGAGGACTCATTTAGTTCAACACTGCTATGATAAGTTCTAATGATAACTGAGCTCTTAAGCATATCATATAATCCTGATATCAAAGCTCGAGGTTGTGACCTAAAGTTGTATGGCGATAGTCGGTACTTGTTTGCTACTTGAGATACTTTATTTTCATTTGGAAGAACAAAGCAAGTCACAATTCAAGTTTAAGTAGTACTTATGTGTATGTAAGTAAAGGTTTCCTGTGTGAAGAGTTTTTTCTAAAGCTTTGTTTTGAGAATGTTGAATTTTAGTGTTCAGAGAGAGATTAACGATGTTGAGAGTGATGCTCATAATTATGGTCGAGTTACCCAACAAACACTATATACTACTAATGAGCAAATACAAAATCTTGCCGCTGTTATGACAAACTTAGTTGTCTTAGTAAATAGAGTCTTAGAGATTGGACTGCATTAAAGAGTTGCTGAGTAGGGTCGAGAGATGAGAGATAGGATGAGAAGGCAGTTGAATGAACGAGTACTAGAGGCCTTTCCAATGAACTAAGCAACACCACGACATGTTGATAGAACCTTGAGAAGAAGATTGGAGTTAGACAAAGTGGAAGAGTATGAAGAAGAAGAAGATAGGTACGTTAGGATTGATGAGCGTGAGTTTAGAGTGTCGAAAGGTGCTAAACACCTTAAGGTACAGATTCTAGGCTTCAACGGGTCTAATAGTGCTGATGACTACCTTGATTGGGAGGAGAAAATAAAAAAGGTATTCTACTGTTATGATTATGAAGATGATGTCCGTATACGAGTGGTTGCATTGAAATTTTCTAGATATGCGGCAATGTAGTAGAAGAAATTGTAGAATGTTCTCTTGAGGGCTCGACGCGAACTCTAGACATGGAACGAAATGAAGAGAGTCTTGAGAAGTAGGTTCCCAAACACAACGAGCAAGACAATTTTAGATGGCTCCAAGACCTGAGGTAAGGTAACATATTAGTTGATGACTATGTCCGAGAGTTTTAGTTGCGATGATCCGATGTGATGTTGACAAACATGAGACACGAACTATAGCACAATTTATCTTTGGGCTAAGGACCAAGATTGGTAACATAGTGGAACTGCAAAGTCTTTTGACTCTGGACAAAGCCATCCGAGTAACACAGAGAGTCGAAAGGTAGAGGTAAAACCAAGCAAGCCAATTACCGAGTAGCCGAACTATGCTACCGAACAAAAGTACCATGCTAAGCTGACTAATGAATGACCGAGCATCAAATAGTTCCCTGGTGGAATGTTAAGGGCAAGTATCAAGCCAAGCAAAAGAAGGTTGAGGCGAGAGTAAAGTCGAGGAACCTAAGGTTTGAAGAGACCAAAGTCAGAGCTTAAGAAGAAAGACCTAAGAAATTAAATGTTTTAAATGTTTCGGTTATGGACACATAGCCAGTCAATGTCTGAACCGCCGAGTCATGACCATAAAGGGAGAGAAGCCCCAATTTGAAGTAGAAAGTGCTAGCGAAGGAGAGGAAGAGGTAGAAGTTGAACAGATGCTGGAAGAGTTTCAAGAAGACCCTAATGTTGAGACACCTCCTGAGGGCAGTACCGAATACTATATTTTCATCAGACAGTCTCTTAGTGCATTTGTAGTAGAAGAGAATAAGTAGAGGGAGAGCTTCTTCCATACGAATTACCGAGTGAATAACAAGCTATGCGCCATGATCATTGATGGAGAGATATGTACCAATGTCATTACATAAGGGGTAGTCAAAGCCATGAAATTACCGACCCTCCCATACCTTAAGTTGTAAATGATTTACTGGTTGAATGAGAAAGGAGGCTTATATGTTGTTGAGCAGGTTAGAGTACCGATTATCATTGGTAATAGGTACAGGGATGAAGTGTTATGTGATGTCTTTTCGATGTGTGCTTTTCATATATTACTCGGCCAACTCTAGCTTTTAACTTGAAGGTATTGTACGATGGGAATAGAAATACCTACTTGTTCCAGAAGGATGGGAAGAAAATAATGTTGATACCCATGAGTCCAAAGGAAGTGCAGGAAGCTCATGAAAAGGTTACTAAATCTCTACAGCAGAAGTCCTTGATGATTTCCTGAGCTCATTTTACATGAGAAGTCAAGGCCAAAGACTATGTACTTCTTTTAGTCAAGAGACTCTTAGAAGTAAGAGATGCCGTGAATTGGCTAACCGAAGTAAGAGCTCTATTGGAAGAGTATTTTGATCTATTCCCTGCCAAGATGCCAAAAGGTTTACCACTCTTAAGAGGCATTGAACATTGCATTGATCTTCAGCCTAGAGTAACCTTACTAAACTGACCCACTTATAGGCTCAATCTTAAGTAGGCAACCAAATTAAAAAAGCAAGTTAATGAATTGGTAGGTGGCATCTGTGTTCAAGAAAGCATGAGCCCATGAGTCGTCCCTACCATGTTAGTACCTAAGAAAGATGGGACATAGAGAATGTGCATTGATAGTCATACCATCAATAAAATTACTGTTAAGTACCGATATCCGATCTCATGGTTAGATGATAAGCTTGATGAGTTGCATGGTGCATAGATCTTTTCAAAGATAGATCTGAAGAGAAGCTATCACTGAATACGAATTAGACTAGGAGATGAATAGAAGACGGCCTTCAAGACACAAGATAGTCTATTCAAATGGATGATAATGCAGTTTGGTTTAACTAATGTACTGAATACTTTTATGCGACTCATGAATCATATATTAAGGGCACTAATTGGTAAATGCATCATGGTTTACTTTGATGACATTCTCGTCTACAATGCTAACCTCATCACCCATGCTGAACATTTAAGATCGGTGTTCGACATCCTCCGTACCAAGAAATTATTTGGTAACCTTGAGAAATGTATGTTCTGTCAAAGCGAGGTTGTATTCCTTGGATATGTTGTTTTGGGGAGGGGAGTTCGAGTTGATGACAAGAAAGTTAGAATTATTCTAGAGTGGCTTACACGGATTAGTGCTGCTGAAGTAAGGAGTTTCCACGGTCTAGCTTCGTTCTATCGAAGAGTCATTCGGAACTTCAATTCCATAATAGCACCCTTAATTGAATTGACCCAGAAGAATTTCCAAGTTTTGGTGTTCAGAGAAAACTCAGAAAAGCTTTAAAGCTATAAAATCTAAACCGACATCTACCCCAATACTCGCTCTATTAGATTTTGAGAAAGTTTTTAGGTTGAATGTGACGTGACTAGAGTTAACATTAGTGCTGTGCTTATGTAGGAGCGTCGGTCAATTTCCTACTTCGACGAAAAACTTCGAAGTACTCCCTTAAATTACTCGGCCTACAACAAGGAATTCTATACCCTTGTCTGAACCTTACAGAGCTGGCAACATTATTTGTTACTGAGAGAATTCATCATCTACTCAGACCATGAGTCTTTTAAGCATCTCCATAGGCAGTAAAAACTTTCTTAGTGTTACGCCAAATGGGTTAAATTTCTAGAAACTTTTTGTTACATCATTTGGTATAAAAAAAGAAGCACCAATATAGTGGTCAACGCTCTCACTTATCATGATACCCTTATTACAACTATGCAAGCGAAGGTATTTGGATTCGATACCCTACCCAAACAGTATGAGCCTGACCAGTATTTTGGGCCCTTAGTAGCCAAGTACAATGTTAGAGGTGTTGTGGATGGGTTCTACTTGAGTCATGGGTTTCTGTTAAAGGGCAAACAAATTTGTGTCCTAAGTGGTTTGGCAAGGGAGTTACTCGTTAGAGAAGCCCCTATCGGAGGTTTATCCAGCTATTTTGAGGAAAAGAGGATGATTGAGATATTAAAGGAGCATTTCTACTAGCCTGGGATGATGAAGGATGTACGCTAAATATTTGAGAGGTGTAAGGTGTGTAAACATGCGATGGGGAGGAGAGAGCCCTATGGGGAGTACACACCCTTACCTATCTTAGAGCAGCCATGGATCGATCTAAGCATGGATTTCATGCTCGACCTTCCTCAAACGCTGAGAGGACATGACTCGATTATGGTAGTGGTTGATCGGTTTAGCAAGATGGGCTACTTCATCCCCTACCATAGAACTAATGATGTCTTATTCGTCGTTAACCTCTTTTTGCAGGAAATTATGCGGTTTCATAAAGTACCGAAGAGCATTGTGTCTGACCGTAACTTGAAGTTCACGAGCTTCTTTTGGAAAACCCTATAGAAGAAGCTTAGCATTAAGCTCATGTTCAGTATTTCTTGTCACCCCCAAATAGACGGCCAAACTGAAGTTATGAATAAAACTGTTGGAAGCCTCCTGCGAGCAACTTTTGGGAAGAACTCACATGATTGGGATTTATACTTGCCTATCATTGAATTTGCTTACAACCATTCGACTCATAACTTGATTAGAAGATCACCTTTTGAGGTCATTTATGGACTTAACCTAAACTTATCTTTGGATTTAATAAGCAGTCTGATTATACAAGGAGAAAGTCAATTTGGCCTACAACGTGCCAAGGAATTCCAAAAGTTGCATAAAAAAATTACCGAACAACTGGCTAAGACTGTGGCTCGATAGAAGTAAGTGGGAAGCTGAGGAAGGAAACAAATTGTTTATACCCCTAAAAACCTTTTTTGGATCCATCTTAACAAGGAACGCTTTCCTGGCAGAAGGACTAACAAACTATCTCCCAAAGCAGATGGGCCTTACAAGATCCTTTAGCGTATTAATGATAACGCCTATGAGGTTGATCTACTTGAAGGGTACGGTGTATCAACTACATTCAACATTGCCAACCCGATGCTCTATGTATTAGATGACAATAAGGATTGTGATTTGAGGGAAAATCTCTAGCAACCTTGGGGAGTTGATGGGTTGCCGATCACAAGCCTAATCACTTGAACATGCCTCAGAGGCCTCTAGTCTCTTTCCTGACAGATTCTCTCTCGTCAACCCATCGATGACGAGAAATAGTGGACTAAAGGAGGATGGATAAACTCCCTAAGAGCTTCGAGTGGTTGTTCTATGCTCTATTCGTTATCTTGTGCTAATGCTGACTATCCTCTAGCCGAAAGTTCTGTATCGAATGATCAGACATTCACCTACTAAGAGTCTACTACCGAGTAAAGAGATCTACCTCCCTAGCCAAGTATTTCTCTCTCGGCCTCCTACCAACTCTCACAGCATCTTCTTCACATCTCAACCTCTGTCTCCATACGTCTTGACTCCTCCCGCTTACTATGCTCAAAGAATCCTGGCACGGAGCCAATGTTGTTCTACCACTTGTCTTGCTACCACCTATCTGTTTCATCTAACATTGTACTATTTTTTCCTTTTTGTCTTTTGTCCCTTTTACCCTTTTTTTTATGTACTAGGAATCCCCTTTTTGCATATGTCATTTTGTAATTTCTTTATTTGTATTATTGCCTTAGGGATTTACTATAAATAGTCCATTCTCCTTGTAAGCCGGAATCTAACTTTATACATAGACATTGAATATTCTATTCTTGTGAAACGACCTTCTCCAAGTCAATTTTTTATATACTCTTATCTAATCCTACCAAGTAACTTAAGATTAGTGGCAGGTGGACCTTAACATCAACTTGTGTGTCATATTAAGTAAAGTGTTAAGTCGCATTGTGTTTGTTGGTATATCATATCCTCTAAGTAACTTCATGTCAGCTATTCTAGTTAGTTCGTAGTCCTATTCATTCTACTTTCTTCAATATTTCAAAGGACCCATTTAATTAAACCCTACTATGGTAAGTCCTACTGATAACTGAGCTTCTAGGCACATCACCTTATTTCTTATATGCAAAAACATAGTGGTTAACAACTTATTCGCTATACATAGTTATGGCAGCACTAGTTACTATTTTGTTGTTATATTCTCAAAAAGGACTCTGAGTGGTATTTTTAAACATCAATTTTGTGAGTTAAACCAACAATGTCAAATTCAAGTGTTCAAGGAACTTTGGGAAACCAAGAAAATAGTCCTTAACATGGTCAAGGGCAAAAAGGAAGCTTTACACCTCAGTCAGTGGGTAACCGTTTAGAAAAACTTACCAACTTGATAGTTAGTTTGGCGACTGTTATCTAAGAAGATAGACAACAAGTTAGAATTAGCCCTACTAGAAGACGTGAGTAGTAAGAGCGAGGCAATGGTCAATTTGGCCAAGCTAATGTTCGACTACCCTGGATTGAAGGAATGGGTAGAGTTACTAAGCGTAGGCTAACACTTGAAGAAATCAAAGAAGAAGAGGAAGGAAACGATGAAGTGGAGGAGAATTATGAGCCTGAAGAAATGAATGCATGAACCCCTAGGGTTGAAGGGTTAAGGATGTGTATTCTAAACTTTTCTAGAAATAAAGATGTTGAGGATTACCTAAATTAAGTAAACAAAATTAAGAAGCAATTTTAATGCCATGAAGTGCTTAATAACGCAAAAGTTAGATTTGTCATGTTGAAGTTCACTAGTTATGCTACCTTATAGTGGAAAAACTTATAAGCTACCCGACGAAGGGAAGGAGAATGAGAAATTAGGAGTTGAGATGAGATGAAGAGGGTCATGAAGAGAAGGTTTGTTCTGAGCTACTATCCGCGTGATGCTTTTAAAAGGTTATAGGAACTGAGGCAAAGAGGATCGACTATTGAAGCTTATGTTAAGGAATTCCATATGTTGATGATTTGATGCGACTTCAGCAAGCTAAAAGACCAAACTGTATCCTGATTCATTGGTAGATTAAAATACGAGATCGGAGATATCCTAGAAATCATGGATATTAGGATACTTGACGATATAATCCGAGCCGCCCAAAGGATAGAAAGGTGCCAAACAGGAAGGTTCCGATCATCAGTTAATCGACTTGGTAGTAATCGAATCATTCCGAGCAAACCTGTGCAAATGGAACCAAGTAAGGTTGTTGATATTTAACCTGCTCAAACTACCTGAGTAGAGGGGAAGGAAGTCTTAAGGAAGTTTGGGAAAGGCTAGAGTTCGAGGAGGAATACAAGTAAGATAAAGTGTTTCAAGTGCTAAGGATTTGGACACATGGCCACTTAGTGCTTGAATAGAAGAACTATGGTGATTCGAAGCGATGTGTCGATTATCGAAGTAGACAGTACAGATGAGGAAGTAAAGGAGTTAAAAGAGGACGAATAGGCTGAGCTGTCCAAGAAAGAAGTTATTTACAATGAAGAAGGCAACTTTATGCTGACTACTCTTGTATTGAGAAGAACGATGAGTGTTAGTTATGTGCTCATAGATGAATGGAAGGAAAATCTCTTCCATATCGGGCATAAGGTAAATGAGTCTTTGTATGCGCTAATCATTGACAATGGGAGTTGCATTAATGCAGCCTCTGCATTTATGGTCCAACAATTAAAATTGCTAGTCAAGCCCTACCCAAGGCCTTATGAGATTCATTGGCTTAGTAATAAAGGAGCCCTACAAGTGAACAAACAATTGTCCGTGCTAATCTGTATTGGCAATTACCAAGATGAAGTACTCTTTGATGTGTTACCCATGAGTGCATTCCACATTCTACTTGGGCAACCATAGATGTTTGATCGAGTAGTTATATATGATAAATGGAGGAATATATGTTCTGTGGAGCATGAAGGCAAGAGGATGAAATTAAGTCCTATGAAAGCCGAGCAAGTAAAGGTCATGCAGTTTCAACTAAGCCGAACCTTGAAGATAGAGGCTTTAATAATAACCCGAGCTGAGCTGAAAAGGGAGATGGAGCTTGAAGGACCAACCTATCTGCTAGTCTAAAGAATTCTAGAGATGAGACCTGAGGAGAAGGAGTTGCCTATTGAGGTAAAAACCTTGCTAGAGGAGTTTGCTGACCTGTTTCTAGAGGAGCTACTGAAAGGTTTGCCCCCAATCCAAGGCATTGAGCTTGTAATTGACTTACAACTAGGAGCCATACTACCAAACAAGCCAACTTACAAGCTGAATCTTGAACTAGACACCGAACTACAGAAGCAAGTAGATGAGGAAGGGGTATGTACACGAATCCCTTAACCTTTATGATAGGATTCCAAGTACTGACCCGATGCCACGCTAGGTTTCGGACCACATGAGAGGTTTACTCACGAGCTCCGCGTACATGGGTGACCTATTTTTAAGCTATGTTAGTGTTGGATGTCTTGCCCTGCTCTATTGGGTCTACCCTAATATGCTGAGTATGCCTCGTTCAACCTTGATCGAGCATTCCCACAAACCTATCCATGAACTATGGCAATATTGGACAACCTAACATACTTTGTAAGTTTTATCCTGGGCCACTATTTATGCCTACTGTGTCATGTCTTCTTTGTTATACTTGATCCATTTTGCCTTGCTGTAGTCGGCTTTATTCTATTTTGCCATATCTGCTTTAATCAGCTATCTAGTTTTGTCCTATTTCACCTGTTCGCTTTACTTTACCGAAATCAATTTACTCAACTAAGTCTGTTCAGTCAAGATTTGTTCGGTCATGAGGAAGTTGTCATGCCCCGAAGCGGCAGAGTTGTAACAGTCCCGCCTGTAAACCATTCTAAGATAGAAGTTGGCTTTATAACTGCTATCTTAGACCTAATCTACACAAGGTTTCCATGACTAACTCGTTTTGAAGTAAACAGTTTGTAATTTAAATAAATCATTTATTAAAGAAAGTGAGAAAATTTATATATAGACACTAAATTCAGTTATTACATTATTCAAAAATGAAAAATTCTAAAATAAAAACTTAGACCTTAAGAATATATGTTTGTTCTTCAAATATTTTTTCTCACTCCTCAGGATTCAACAGTTGCTAGCTTCAGAGTAGTTGTATGCTGCTTCTTAGCCAGTACCTGCGTGACATCTATAGGGATATGAACAACCACAGTTCAGTAAGTTAGGATGGAGGACTTAAAACTATACCACAAACAAAATAAGGTTATCAATCAACTTATTAGGTGCAATGCATGTTCAAGCAAATGCCATCGCATAACGTTGTTTGGCCCGTCGTGAGATTGGAGAAATTGAGCCCGCTCTAATCCGGGTTGAGGAGTTACCATTAATGCAACAGCTCGCGACCAAACCCAGGCTTGTGCAATAGAGACATGGCTCCTCCCGTGACTACCTTCGAACCATTGACTTCACCTTCGCCATGACCTCCTCTCCTGTCACTTAGTTCGACTAAGGATGAAGAAAGGCGTATCCCTTTCAAAGGGGTCGGTATATGGCCGGAGAATCTTAGGTTCCCCTAATGGGTTGCCATGTAGGTTCGATTATGATTACAGGTCGTATATTTGATTAGGTCTAAGTTAGGGTGATAAATCATTTCACACAAATCATATAATACAAGCCAGAACAACAGACAGAATCATAGCATCACTCATAATCAAGCACGTGCACACAATCAACTATCTAATAAGCACAACCAATCATAATCTCAAGCTTCCAAAATACAGCAACGTATTAATCCCAACTTACCTGTACTCCTCGCTCACTCATTCAAGGTCCAACTCGCTCAGGCCATCATCAATCATCCCTATAATACAAACATGGTTTTAGTTTTTTATATAACTATTATATGTTCGTTTTATCTAACGCTTATTGTTATGTTTTGTTTAGGGTTTAATATACCTAATTATCTAGGTCTTAAGTCTTTTACAATTGTTCTAAGTTTGGGGTTAGGTTCGGGTTCGGTTTCCACATTAATTTCTAAATTAGTTCTAGTTTGATTTCCAAGTACTATTTTATATCCGAACTCTAGAAACTTGTTTTAACTCATAATGTGAAATTAATCACTTTACTTCTAGATATCTTAAATACTATAATTACCCCTAGTCAGTATTTTATTATATCCAGTACACTTAAATCTTTAATAATATACCGAATTTACTTTTAATGTAAGAAAATTTTTTACATGTTTCATATAATTACATAAATTCAAGTTTCCTATAAGATTTATTGTATATTTTTATTATTATCATAATATCAATTTTTATTCTAATATTTTCTATTTATTATATTTCTAATAATTGTGTATTATGTACTATTATTTATTATGTACATAATACATATCTAATATTTTTATCACTCTAATTACTATCTCCCAACATCAATTATCATTTAAAAATGTTTAAATTCATTCTAAATCAGATTTTACTCCTAATTACCACAATTTACAAAATTAGCTTAAAATTTACAATTTTTGCTATTACTCATTTACTACATAATTAACCTAATAATTACATCTAACACCCTAAATGCTACAAGTATCATACTTCATCAGATTTAAACATCCTAAAACATATAATTATTCACTAAATCAGTAATTAACAATTTAATTACTTAATTAACCCTAAATTACTCATTTCATGCCTCATTTTAAGGCATATAAATTATCTAAAATTTTTGAAAATTAAAATTTGAAAACTGGCTTCATAGCACTGTTCTATATCATCTAAATAGTCTACACAAAAATTTTGGGTTTAAAACTACGCTCCTAAAGTCATTTATTTCTAAATCGAAACATGCTTGATTTTGCATAATTTCTTAAGGACTATATATCACAAGATAGGTTTCCATAAAAATAATATTTTTCCTAAAAACCACATACAAAAATATTTCATAATAACAAAATTCATAATTTTCTAAGAATATTTACTATTTTTACAAAATTACACAAAATCGGGCTGGAAATCAAATTCACCAGTCTGGATGGCTCCGGCCACTGCCGGCCGCCGTGGCCTTATCGGCTGGTCTAAGCGCTGCCACTACCATGTGGTGGTGGTGGCCGTTCACTCCCAGCTGCTCGTCTGATGTTGGTTTCCCTTTATGGCCCTAACTGTACAATTTTTCTTATTATTTTTCTCTCAATTTCACCTCTCCCTATTTTTCTTACTCTCCAAACTGACCAAATGAGTTTCTAAATTTTTCTTGCTATTTGTAGAGCTTTAGGGAAATTATTGTGCATTAATTTGATTAGACAATTGTCTTATCTTCTTCCAATTTTATTTTTGTGTTGTTCTAATTTAATTGGCTAATTTTTTTCTTATTTTCCCCAGCTACCATGACCTATATCTGGATCATTCCTTATTTTTTTTTTTATTTTTCTTAATTAATTATGAATTTTCTTTAATTATTTAGTATTATTTTAGCACATTACGTGTACTTCAAGTAATTACGCGTATTTTTACATACACGTAAATTCATATATAGTACAAATAAATATTCCTAAATATTATTGAGGTTATTTTATGATTTTTAGTATACATAAATTTATCTCTAGCGATTCGTTAATTATCGGAATACATTTTACGCGTTTTCGATAAATAACGAGTCATATACTATTTGGAATTTTTATATTCTTTTATTTTATTACTTATTTTCTTAAATTCAAACTTACGGGATCATTTTGCTAATATTTCTAGTTTTATTTTATAATTTAGGCTCAATCGACGGATCTTTTTATCGATCGAAACCCTAAGTGACTGGTTGTAGGGCTTTCAGAGGTTGCCTAGTTATTCCATATTAGCTCTACCACACTGAGACATATTAAACTGGTCAGCCACATTTACGCCAGATCGACCTAACCATGCGAGGTTGACTACTGTTATATCAGCTCGGCCACTACCATATCAAGTTAGTCTAGCCATACGAGGTTGACCCTAGTCTTGTTAGGTCGGCCACAAACATATTAGATCGGCCTTATATAAGATAAGTCATCTAGAATTAGGTCTGCCCAGATCACAGCTTTAAGTCTCTAACAGCTCTTTGGAATCAAACGTCAACCCCTCACTCGAAAATCTTGTGCAGCTACTTATTTTACTTAGTTATTTGAATTTCCCTTTTTCTTATATTTTCCCTTAGTTGTTGTTCATGTTTCATTTGTAATTACTAGAATGCCACTAGGATATCCTTTTATTCATTTATTTACAACTTTACCACTCTATATAAATAGAACACTTGTATAGGTTTTTATAGAGATTTTATAACATTAATGAAAAACACTTGAGTCTTTTCTCTTGAAAAGCTCTCCTTTATCTGCTCTTATCAATCCTTTTTGTGAGTATTGTGGTAAGTAACTCTATCACTCGAACCGGTGCATCACATCTGGCGAGTCTTAGGTTCGTGTGTAGTTCTACGGTACGTCATATTCGTAGAGTAATTATGTGGGATTGCTAAACCATTGACTATTATTTAACTTTTCGAGTTTTCTGCAAGCTTGGACCCACCCTTTAGTTTTTGTGTGATACTAGATTCATGTATTCACTTGTGAATCCGAATCATCTTGGTATCAGAGTACGGTTCTGAAAGGGAGCATGTGAAGTTACTGTAAAGATTTGTTTATGTTTATTGATTAGTGATTATGTTCCTTTTGTAGATATTGGAGTTGGTTCAATTAAAGTAGGTTTGGAGATCTTGAGCTACGAAGTAGAGATTTGTAGGTCAATAAGAGTGGTTCCTATTGTGCTTTATTGTACTTTATACTCCATTGTGAATATAGAAGAGGTTCATTTTTGTGTGCGCTCAAGCGTTTGAGTGTATTAGTTACTAGAGTTAAGTCGGAAGTAAGTCTATAAGATAAAGTCATATACACTGTGGGTTTATGTAGCGAAGCATGCGACTGATTCATGAATGTTGGGAAAGTAACTGTTACAAAGAGTTTCAAATTGGGTGCCTTAAATTAGAGGTGGGTATTCGATTTTTTTAACAAAACATGCTCAAATTCTGTGGTTTGGGTCATTAAATTTGGATAGAGGGTCATTTAACAAGATTCTTTCGTGTTATCACAACAACAATTAGTGGAACGTATTGTGGCTACTTGTGTTGAAATCAGAGTTTTCGACATTAATTTGCAATGTTTGGTGGTTATTAGTTGCGAAAGTTTTGTTGTTACTGCAGTAATAGGTGGTAGATTTTCTTAGCTGTTGTATTGGACAAATTAGTCCTAGTGGTGATTACGATTTTGGTAATAGGTTGTACTGCTATCTTGGGGATTGGCATATTGGTTAGTGCTTGAAGTCTGTGTCTAAGCTAAGCCAAAGAAGTGAGGCCTCTAGGTACCGAGCTGTGCAAGCATCTAAGCTACTTCAACCAAACAGCTGAGCTAATTTTAGTATCCGAGCGAAGTCGAAGTGCTAAAGTGAAGTAGAAGATCAAGCATCCGAGCATAGTTCTAGTCATTGCCAACGAGACTCCTTATGAGTCCAGCTAGTTTGTTGAAGTGATACCTTCATTTAACATAGCTTATGACAATTGAGGAAGATATGGTTATGACTACGACTATGACTATGAAGATATAAGGTTAAGATTACCTATGATGATGGTTATGGACCCCAAGACGAATACTTAGATTGGGAGTTTCAAGTCAATAAAGTCTTTAAAAAGCATTAGCGCCTTGAACGTGATAAGGAATATATCATAAAGGATCATCTTTAAGGCCTTGCTAGGACTTGGTGGAAGAATGTATTAAGGCAAAGGATCCTAAGATGGGCAAGTACTACATGGAGCTTAATGAGACTAGTAATGAGAGAAAAATTTGCACCTCCATCGTATCAAGACGAGTTGTATGAGGAGCTATTTACCTTGATGTAAGGACAAATGAGTGTCCAAGAATTTGCCCAAGAGTATAAGGTGCTCTTACGGCAATGTAAATTGTATGAATCTCTTTCATGTACTATCTTGCAATTCATGAGAGGGTTAAGGCTGGAGATTGCTCGACGTGTTAACCCCTCAAGAGTAAGTAGCTTAAATGAAGCTATCCAATTAGCCTTAAGAGAAGAATCTACCATTAGTACCAACCATTATGATGTGTGGGAACAGTTAGAGGTTATACTTAATCAGCTTGAGAAGCTTAAAGAGGAAATGAGATAACAAAGGGATACTCATACAGAGACAGCCGATGAGAAAGAAGATTAAGGAGAGGAAGTAAGAGAGGGAGAGGTGGAGGTTGTTGGAGAGACAATCAGTAGAGGCGAGAAAGATCGAGCTAAATTGTGGTCGAGCCCCCATGTTCCTAAAAGGGTTCCATTACCCACTATAAATGCCACAAATGGTAGCTCTAGGAATTACTATGTCTTCCTTCCTCATATCGGAAACTTACTTCCTAATCACTTGACAAGTTTATGTGGAACTGATATGAGTAGTTACAACATTACACCCGTCAACTATTATTGACTATCGATTAGAGTTTATTAGGGCTGAGGTGATGGATACATGTATTAGGGATATACACTTTCGTGTTGGAAAGATTTGAGGCATATAGATCGAAGGAGGAAGAAGAATTGATTTACGAGGAAGTGGAGGGAATACTGATTATAACTAATGAAGGGATCATAATATCTGAGCTAGCTGGGCTTGAAGAGGTGGGGGTACTTCCAAATGATGAGCCATCTTACATCCTGCCAGCATAAGATCTATAAGCCTGTAATCTTTTGTATGACCTTAAGATCGTGTTACTTCCTGTAATTGATGGTTGCTGGGATTACCAAGGTATAGTTGATTGGATCCATAATGAGTGGAAGGAAAGATCCAAGATAAAAGATTTAATTGATAGAGCCTATGACGAGTGGAAGGAGCATCGGCTAGTGATGCCCTTATTGCAAGAACTAAAGTGTATTCCTATGTTTAAATTTCAATTTTATCGATTAGTATTTAACCTCGAAAGGATCTAGAGTTGCTAACTGCCAAGTTTCGAGTTGAAACTCTTCCAAGAGGGAAGGGATCATAGGATTCCAAGTACCAACTCGACGCTACGCTAGGTTTCGAATCACATGGGAGGCTTGCTTGCGAGCTCCGCGCACGTGGGTGACTTATTTATAAGCTATGTCAGTGTTGGATAACCTACCCTACTTTGTTAGGGTTATCCTATTATGTTGAGTATGCTCTGCTCTACCTTGATCAAGCCCTCCCATAGACCTATCCATGGACTATGGCAATATTTGAAGGCTCAGCGTACTCTACAATTTCTATCCCGGGCTACTATTTATGCCTTGCTATATTAGGTCTTCCTTGCTATACTTAGTGCATTCTACCCTACTATGGTTAACTTTATTCTATTTTGCTGGGTCTACTTTGATTAGCTATATAGGACTGTCCTGTTCCGTTCGTTCGCTCTACTTTACCTAGATCGATTTGCTCGATCAAGTCTGTTTAGCCAAGATCTATTCGATTATGACAAGGCTGCCTGGCTATTCCATATCAGCTCAGCTGCACTGGGACATATTAAACAAGTTGGCCACGTCTATGCCAGATTGACCCAACCATGCGAGGTTGGTTACTGTCATATCGGTGGGCCACTGCGAGGTCAGCCCTAGTCCTATTAGGTCAGCCACGGACATATCAGATCGACCATAGACAAGACAGGTCATCTAAAATCAGGTCTGCCCAGATCACAGCTCCAAGTCTCCAACAACTCTTCAAAATCAAACATCATCTCCTCACCCGAAAATCTTGTGCAGTTACCCATTTTACTTATGTTATTTGGATTTCCAACTATCATTTATTTTTTTGAACTTTCTGTAAGCTTAGACCCACCCCTTGATTTTCATGTGATACTAGGTTTGTATGTTCATTTACGAATCTGTATCACCCTATACCGTGCTGGCCTTGTTAGTACTAAAGAAAGATGAGTCTTGAAGAATGTGTGTAGATAGTCAGGTGATCAATTGAATCACCGTCAAGTATAGGTATCTTATCCCAAGGCTCGATGATATGCTAAACGAGTTAAGTGCAGAAAGGGTGTTCTCCAAGATTGACCTCAAATATGGATACCATCAAATCCAGATGCATGAAAGAGATGAGTGGAAGACTACCTTTAAGACACGACATGGATTATATTAAAGGCTTATAATATGCTTTGGGCTATCAAATGCCCCGAGTACATTTATGCGCTTGATGAATCATGTACTTTGAGAACTAATAGGCAAGTTTGTATTTTGATGACATCATGTTGTATAGCCTAGACCTAGAGACTCACCAAAAGCACCTCTAAAGAGTCTTTGCAAAACTCCAAGCAGAACAACTTTATGTCAATCTGAAGAAGTACGATTTTTGCCAACCCGAAGTGATATTCTTAGGGTTTGTTATAAGTAGTGATGGCATACGAGTTGATGAAGAGGAGATTAGAGCGATCATCAATTAGCCAGTATCGACCACTTCGGCTAATGTAAGGAGTTTCCATAATTTTGCATCATTCTATTGCAGGTTTATAAGAAATTTTAGTATAATTGTGACCCCACTCATTGAACTCTCAAAGAAGAATGTCGAATTCAGATGGGGAGAAAAGGAGCAAAGGTGTTTCAAGGAGGTGAAAGAGAGGTTGACCAAAACCCTTGTCTTAGCTTTGCTAAGCTTTGACAAAGTTTTTGGAATAGAATGTAATACGTCTGGACTAAGCATAGGTGCTGTATTAATGCAAAAGGTCAATCAATTACTTACTTTAGTGAGAAACTTTGAGGAGCTACACTCAATTATTCTATCTATAACAAGGAGTTTTAGTCTTTAATCCGAGCCCTAACGGTATAGCAACACTATCTGTTACTTAAGGAATTGTAATATACATTAACCATGAATCCTTGAGATATTTAAAGAGCCAATTGAAGTTGTCTCAAAGACAGGCTAAATGGATCGAGATCATGGAGAGATTTTCTTATGTCGTGAAATATAAGAATAGGAAGAACAATGTAGTGGCTAACTACTTATTAAGACGACACATACTCCTTACCAAACTGCAAACAAGGCTACTTGGTTTTTCAATAATAAAGAATTTGTATGATGATGATCTACACTTTGGTCCTATTTATGCCCGGTGTAAATAAGGATGGACTTTAGACAACTATTATAGGGAGGATGGATACTTGTATAGAAAGAGAAGATTATGTATCTCGACCTATTCTATAAAAGATCTGCTAGTGCGCGAAGCGCACAGAGGCTGATTAACAAGATACTCTAACAAGCACCGAACCTATGAGGTACTCTCATTTAGATTCTTTAGCTAAGGATTAAGAGAGATGTTTAATCCATACTGGAAAGGTGTATGACTTGCCAAAAAGTGAAGAGTCATACAGAGCAAGGATATTATTTATCCTTACCCATCTTGACCAAACTTTGGTTCAAGCTAAGTATGGATTTCATGTTAGGGTTATCGAGGACGTCCTGAAGGAAGGACTGCATCATGGTGGTTGTGAATCGATTTAGTAAGATAGCACATTTTGTGTCTTGTTCTAAAACTAATGACGCTTCAGCTATCTCTTTTGTTTTCTAGCAAGAAATAATCAAAGGTTATGAGATTCTCAGGACTATTGTTTCAAACCGAAACCTAAAGTTCATAAGTTACTTCTAGAGGACATTATGGAGGTGAATGGGAAGTAAGCTATTGTACATCATGTCCTACCATCCACAAACTGATGGATAGACCAAGGATATCAATAGAACAATAGTAACTTTGCTATAGGTTACTGTTGGACAGAACATGGTTGATTGGGATCTGTGCTTGCTAATCATTGAATTTGCTTACAATAGGACAACCTATAGTATAATGAATAAGTCTCCCTTTGAGGTAGCATATGGGTTTAACCCCAAGCTTTTGATGGATCAAGTTCCCCTGCTAAGACCTAATGATGACCTGCCAACTATAGAGAGGGTTGAGGCCATCAGAGCTATGCATCGAAAGGTGGTGGAGCAATTAAGCTAAGTTATTACTAGGCTTGAAAGGAGAGGTCGAGAACGGAAAAACAAAGAATTCTAACTAAGTGATTTAGTTTAGATCTACCTTAGTAAGGAGTGATTCTCGAACTTGAAGAGGAGCAAGTTATCTCTTAAAATCGATGGACCTTTTGAAGTGCGTGAAAAGATCAATCCTAATGTTTATAAGATGAAACCGCCTAAGGAATATGGAGTTTTAAACTCCTTCAACATTGCCAATCTCCAACCTTATATTCCCGAAGACGAGAAATCTGGAGTCAAGCTAGATTTGATCCTAAATCTTAAACATACCAGAAGGGATAATAGGGATTATAAACTAATCATACGCTCCCGAACTCTTGGGCTTGCCTAATTGGCTTATCGATACACCCAAGGTGAACCGAGCGCCAAGGAGCAATGCATTCCTTAGTCTAACTTACTGAGTTACTTTGCTCTCCACATCATCTAGGAAGCCACCGAGGAGATTAGCCGACGTGCTGAGCAGATCCCTCTACTACACACTAATCCCAACTTCGAATTAGGATCATCCTTTGCTAATGCCGAAGCCGGGGTGACAGTTGTTTAAAGTCGATCACCCAAGGTAAAACAGAAAATGAGTCACCCTTGAACCAACCCCTGTCTAATCCTAACTATCCAAGCTACCAAACTACTCATGCTGACCTTACTTGATTGGAATTCGCCTCTGCTCGAATAACAGTATCATGGGGACTACAGAATTGCAAACTGCGTATGCACTGTCCTTTTTGTGACATCCGTACTATCCTTTCTGACAAAGGACATTCTTTTTGCATGATTGCATTGATACCCCTGTAAATTATTCCCCTTTTTCCTTAACTAGTAGGGATCCTTTTCTATAATTTCCTATAACCTAGGACTTACCTAATTGGGTACTATAAATACTTGCAAATTATAATAGTCGCAGGACAACAAACGGAGAATACACTAAACTTTTACACTCTCTTGAGCTAAGTGTTCTTCTACCTACTCTTGAGCTATTCTTATCTAGCCCATCGAGTGTGGACTTCCAGCAAGTGACTTCCAACCATACGTATCTGTCATATCAAGTATGACCCTAACTCGTATAAGGCATTAGTGCATCATATCCATCGTCTCAATGCATGGGAACCCTAGCCCAACCTTCAATTATTATTTATCATTTGAACCATCTCGTGGTTCGGACCCACTCCTTGGTTACATGTGATATTGGGCTTGTTTGTTCATCCACAAACCCGTATCACCTTGTACACATGCAATAGCCACAGCTAGATTTGAGTGATTTGATGTCATGGACTCGATCAGGGAATAGTATAAATCCATCCATTAGGCATAATGTTTTCTTCCTAATTGGAGATGTGTCAGCATGGCTGGTTATTCCACACCTACAAAGGACATAAGAAGAATATGTCCACATAGGAATCAAGATGGCAATTTAATGAATAATGCTAGAGTCATAATAAATGTCATGAAATGTTTCTTAATTTTCATTGCTATTATTTGCTTCTCTAAACAATCCCTATGTTTGACTTTTTATTGTTTCAAATATTACAGGATAGCTTGGACCCATTGACGGATTGATTCTCAACGGACATGATAAGCACAGGTTGTAGCGGGTTTAGGTAAGACACATGAGTTATTAAAACTGTTTCTCCTTATGACTATATGTTATAATGATTTTTTCATTACTTTATAACATCATATGGTGGATGTACTTTGTAGTTAATTAGGGCACTTATAGTGTGATGTTGAGAGTGAAAGCTACGTTGTGACTAGGACATGAATGATATTGAATTGGACCGATGAATGCCTTATCTAAAGCAGGTTGGATTCACATGATTGACTTGCTTCCCATATAATTGGCTGGACCACCACTTAATCACTACTCTTGTTAAGCATTGGAGATGAGAGACACACACGTTTCACATGACTCATAAGGAGTATACCATCGCCCTACGAGATATTGAGGTTCAATTTGGCCTCCATGTAGATGGCATACCGATTATCGATAATACATATAAAACGTAGTATTAGATATCCATGGCTTATCTTGGTATCATGCCTAAGGGCAAAGAGGGTCAAAGAGGACGTGCTAAGTTAACTTGGTTGCAGAGACATTTTAAGTTCCTATTGTGTATGGTTGATAAGGAGTAGGTCAGGAGACATACTAGGGCATATATCTTGTAAATCTTGGGAGGGTATGTCTTCACAAACAAGTCACGGAATATGGTACATCTCATGTTCCTTCTACTTCTGGTAGGCTTCAGAAAAACTTAGGGATGTAATCGATAGGTCATAATAGGGTACCCAACTTATTAAGAACCCTACAGGGTTTAGGATCGGGTTATGGAAAGTGATTTAGAATCAGATAACAATTGGAGTCGGGTCATGGGATTTATAGACACCTCGACAAGGAGTAAGTCAGGAGACATACTAGGGCATATATCTTGCAAATCTTGGGAGGGTATGTCTTCACAAACAAGCTACGGAATATGGTACATCTCATGTTCCTTTTACCTCTAGTGGACTTCAGACAAACTTAGGGATGTAATTGGTAGGTCATAATAGGGTACCCAACTTATTAAGAACCCTACAGGGTTTAGGATCGGGTTATGGAAAGTGATTTAGAATCAGATAACAATTGGAGTAGGGTTATGGGATTTATAGACACCTCATTTTGCCTTTTTTGTTTTGTTATTTTTATTGAGCCAAAAACAAAAATAAATAATAAAAAAAATTTAGAAAAAGGAAAATTAAAAGATATAAAGATTCAAGTGGAGTCGTATAGAGTCAAGTCGAGTCGAATCGAATCGTATGGAATTGAATTAGATCAAGTTAAGTTGTAAATGTCGAGTCAAGTCGAGTCGAGTTGAGTTGAGTCAAATCGAGTCGAGTTGAGTTGAGTCAAATCGAGTCGACTCAAGTCGAGTTATTTGGGATTAAATCGGATAACGGTGTATGTGATCAATTTAATAAATTCTTAAGTCATTAAAGGTCGGGCTTTATTAAAATAATTTTGGTCTAGTCCGATATAAAATAGATTTTTTTTATCTAATTTATATCTTAGGCTAGAATAGACTTAGGATTCATTAAGTGGACTATTAGGTTAAATCAAATTGGATCAAATTGGGCTCGAAAAATAGAAAACCCAAATTAAGTAGGGTTTTTAAAATCTATGTCAAATCTTCGAAGAATATGATTGAGCATTTATAAATCGCAAGTAGGCAGGTGACATTGGATACAGTTTTTCCATTACACAAACCCTAGTCACAAAAACATTATCCTACAACATGATTACTTTACTTCGATCATACAACCTTCAATAATTCGTTCGCACTTCACAACACATCCATAAATACACACTGTCCAAGCAACTTACACATAGAATCATAGCCCCCTTATGCTTATATTGGCCCCTAACTGAAGACCTATAAAGTAGACTGATCCTGACTCTTCACCTTGACTGCTGCCCCTAGCCAACACAATCTATATAATCCAATCTCTATGTACGTTTACTTGTATTGTCTTTAATTCCATGCCCTAATAGCATCATCCAACAAATCTACGCTATATACTGAAGCCCCTACCACGCTCCATCGCCTGATGCACCAATCATTCACTCGATCTGTAACACAACCCTCCATCGATCATACAAACATTTACGTTGACCCAAGCTTCCAACACATATCCTAATCATGCCGACCCCACTTTAACAAATACTGACCAACGCTAGTCCTACATCGATAAACACAACATTTAATTGAGCACTTGACCAATGCCAGCCCTATACACGATTCACAATGTGACTCCTTACTGCCTAACACGCATACTGATGTTGATTCCTTGGACTAATTCACAAACAGAACATATGATAGCTCCTATGCCTACAATTTGATAATCCTCCCTGACTGTACAACATAGCCACATTGAAGTACAATTCTCACTATATGCATTGATCACATAAGTCACTTTGACACAAGATCCATAATCTACTGCATGGTGCACACCATACAAAGTCCACTTAAACTTTACACACGATCATAAGTGCACGATTACATACGACTCACTTTAGTAAAAATTATTTTATTTTATTTATTTATTTTATTAGTTATTTTAATTATTTTTTACTAATTTATTTTTTGTTTAAGTGTAGGTTCTTTATTATTTTCATATTGTGTGTTTTTAAGATAATCTTGATTTTTTAATAAATTTAGTTGAATTAAATTTTTTAGTAAAATTATGTGTTTTTTTGTAAATAAGCATTCTATAAGATCTATATCTTCGAAGAAGATACGTATCAAGATACATTTTTTGCATTTAGAATTTAGAAAAGATATGTATAAAAATACGTATCTAGATCGTATTTTAGTATATCTTGCATATAGGATTTAAAAAAGATATCTTTTGATACGTAGTGATTTTTTTAAATAAATAAATAAAAAATCTTAACTGGATATTTTTAAAAAGATTTAATTAGTTAGGGTTTTCTCATATTCATGAAATTAGATCTTTTAGGTTTTTTTTTTAAATAAATAAATGGTTAAATAAACGTAAATCTAGCTTGGTGTTCAAATCTAAAAGAAATCAATCCACTAAATTTTTTTATATAAAAAAGAACTATGTTGATTTAATCCCAATTAGTGGGAATATATGTACCTTCAAGGAAATTGAATGAAAAATAAAAGCTTTTTTTTTTTTTGAAAAATTCTTAATAAAAAAATAAAAAATTCATTTTAGTTATGTTTTACATATTTGTATATAGTTTAGGATTTTTAGAAAAATATAAAAATAAAGCCCATTAGTTGATTTTTTTTTATTTTTATATGGTAACTTAGTTTTAATAGGTTAGCCCTCGAACTCAAAATTTTTTGTTATTTTTCTAAAAATTATTTTGTTAGAAAATACATAGATTAGTAGCAAAATTAGGGTTTTCCTACCCGAAAACCCTAATTTTAATTTTTTATCAGTTTAATTGGTTGAAACTCCAATTTTTAAAAAATATTTTTCAAAACAATTTTTTTTTAAGAAAAATGTTTTCTTAATTTAATGTTGAGTAATCTATAGTAAGCAAACTTGGCTTAATATAGATTAAGTTAAGGATGACCGAAATAGGGCTCGACAGGAATTAAAAAAAAAAAACTTGACGGAAAACCTAACCCAAGAAAAATAAATAAATAAATAATATAAATATTTATTTGATTATTATTGCAAAAAAAAAGAAAAACTGAATGCCCTTGTGTTTAGTATGAGTATAGAGGACTATTGTATTATCTTTTTTTTCTTATTTTCTTTATCATAAAACACTATTGTGGTATTTTGTTTGAGTGCAGAGAATTATTAATATGATATTATGATTTGGAGATATTCAGATAATTAAGTGTACTATTGGGAAATTTTAAAGTACCATATAATCCTTTGAGTGATGGATTTAGTTCCTTTAAATGTATTGTTACATAAACATTAAGTCTTGGTTGTTTATTTTTGTTTCATTTTTTTTTTCTTAGACTAAGGCTTTATGGAAATGTAGATTATGGCAAGGACAAATGTGTTAATTTTTCAATTTAAAAACTAGTTAGCGATCATGGCCTTAATTATTATAGTTGTCGATATACTATGATTTGTGAATGTTGTATAGATTTTCATAATTATGTTTATGAAGTTGTTGTAATTATACGTTTTTTTATATGTTTCATTGCTGCCATTAGCATTTCCTTAATTAAAAAAGAAGAAGAAGAAGAAAATTAAGGTTTTTCAAGAGTCAGGTTCCAAGTTGTTTTTTTTTTTTTTTTTTTTTTATAGGGGTAGGTTGCAGGTTACTCCTTAAAAACCTTATAAGGTTTTTCATAGGTTTTGGAAAATAATTAATGTAACCGGGGTAGGTTCGTGTTTTATAAACCCGTTCTTAACCTACCCCAATTGTATTCCTAGACGAATTAGCTAGCACTATTGGGGATCGGCATGACTAGCTTGTTTGTACAGACGACTGTGCCTAACTTCTAAAGACACAATGCATGAGATGGGAAGGGCGGCCATCCTCCTTTAGGTCTGGGCTTAGGATCGATTCTCACATATTGCCTCCCTTAGTCGGCATGGTATGGTAGTTGATAATAGTCGACCTTTAGTAGCTTAATGGAGTGTTGAATGGGATACTACACACTACCCTATGCATGTGACAAGGGCATCTTGAGATGCCTTCGATCAATGGAGCCTGGATTAAGTATGTGCAAATGAACACGACTTCTTCTTTTTCATTCTATATCTATATGCAGTAGTTGACAATTCTTACATATTTGTGCAAGTCGTCTAGTAGCCCTAACTGATTACGTCATCCAGATTATAGTGAACTACTACAATCGTAGTAGTGATGTGAAGACAGCTCGAGTACTCTTGATATGCTTTTACAATATTGAGTGGTTCTATACGGAACGAGTGGCGCATTAGTTTGGGGGGTCATAGAGAGTTCCCTTAAATCGCGACATGATTGAGGTTGAGTGTTTCCATTGCATAGAGTTGAGGGGTCATATCGACGTTGATTGGATTAGCTACCACATGAGCTATATCGGCATTTGAAATGATAGACATACTCATGTGCTAAATATAAAGGATCCTAGAGGTATTGAACATGGCTACTAGCAATGGTACTAAACCATTACATGCCGTTATATTGGTTATGATGAATTACTACTTTAGGGATTGGTAAGTATATATATGTCACCTACTATTCATGTTTCCTTCATTTTATAGGAGAAGGAGTTCCAACAAGTCTGGATATCTATAGACCAGGCTAATTAAGTCACTGTTTAGGTACATGTTGATCGAGGGATGCATATGTTGAAGGACCATACCATACTGTGAATATACTGTACTTACCTTAATTGGCCAAGGCGTAGGTACAAGAGTAACATGACTTAGATGAGCCAGACTATGACTTAGTAAATCCACTTAAGGGTGGTAGGCGCATGAGGATAAGGGGCCTTGCATACCAGTAGGGATGAGGTCGACTAAAACCTAATGCTATAGGGCCATCCAATGCCCTTCCATCAACCATTCATTATCTTGACATAGGGATCATGTCGGGTTCTCCATTTAACTCCTTTGAGATCGACCGCCCCCCCTTCTCCCTTATATAAATGTAGCTTGATCCGACATTCATACCACTTGCTCTACAAAAAAGAGGGAAGTGCTTCATGAGTTCTTAAGGTAAGGGTTCCTCCTAAGCTCTAACAGTTACTCTACTTATATTTGTAAAGCCATCCCCTGAGCACATTCAGATGCAAGAGTTATAGGCTCCACCCACTACTAATGATAATAAGTCTAGGTAGGGATTAGCTTTTATGATAGCTTGTGTATTCACTAGAAGTAAGAGAAGAAGTGACTAGCCCTATACATTATTTTATTTTGTATGAATTACGAACATGTCATTTTTGGGTATGTACATTTACATATGAGAGCTCTTCTTATTGTTTCTTTGTTTCCTCTAGCTGTGTTACACTTTTTGGATGGCTTCTTATGAGCATATATGTAAGTAGTTATTGAGAGGATTATTGATGAGTTGGGTTGAATACGATGGAGTTTGGAGATGCTTATTTGAGATTAAAGTAGAGTATATTTGTTTAGCCTGTTTTTATTTTGTTTTTAACTTGGATTTTTACATGTTAAATTCATTTGTATATACGTAAGCTTGCTACACTTGCTAGTTATTGTGTGATAAGCATTTACAAAGAAGGCACTTTTTGTGAAAGCACCTTCTTCTTTTAAACGTAAAAGAAGAAAGAAGGTACCTAATGCGTCTCCTTTATTATTGTATTAACAAAGGAAAGTGCACCTTCTTTGTTATTTTCGAACAAGTTGAAGGTATATTTTAGGAATGCGCCTTTGCTACTCCCTAGTTGCAATATTTTCTCGATGAGCTCCTTGTTTGATTTTTTTTTTTTGAGCCTTCAAGATTTAATCTTTATATTATTACATGACATTGAATCATGCCTTGATTCATCCAGAAGATCCAATGTACATTTAGTTTTTTATTCCTTTTCTTTCAAATACCACACGAAATATAAAGAAACTTATACTACTAAGGTCTACGTCTGTCACTTCTTTGTTGCCTCTTAAATTACCACTCACCTCAACTATTCCCTTGAATTCAATAAAAAGGATCTCTATTACTCCAATGAATCCTTGATTTTCCTTAATATATTCTTTGTTCACATATGGTCATCTAAGATATGACTTATAATCCCATCTTTTATTCCATAGAAAGGACAATCTTCATCGGCATTCGTATCCTTCTTCTTCAAATTATGTTTTATAGGTAAGGTATTATATATGCATTTCAAGATAAATATTTGAACTAGGTTTGCTGTGGCTTTTCAAATCCACCTATAATTTATCTCCACCCTTTTAAGATCCTCTTCTTTTAAAAGAAATGTAGTCAGATCTAATAGGAGTAATTAACTTGAATATATAAGAGAGGGTAAAAAATTTGAAGGGTAGAGTTGGATTCAACCAAAATTGAACCAATGTTAGATCGGATTAATTTTATAATTTGATTAGATTGAACAGGATTAAATCGCAAAAGTCAATTTGTATTTGACGATACTGTTCAAAAGAAGTTCATATGGCCATTTAGCAGAGAGTTTCTTATTACATCCAATTTTTTAATGATGTTACTTTTGAAAATATGTAAATGAAAAAGGACTTATGAAATTATACATATAAATGATTTCAACAAGTTGACTCCTATAAATCTTCAAATTTTTCTCTTTATAGTAAGATTTATATAGAAAAAGAGAATTAGAAATATGCTAAGTAATACATTTTGTTTCTTTATTCACATAAAGGAGATAATATCCTATATGTAGATTCAAGTGTTTAATGATTGATTAAAAAATTAAATAGAGTTATGAAATCATACATATCTTTTACAACTGGATCAGGCCCAACATGATTGAATCGCAAAAGTCAATTTATATTTAATAATATCGTTCAAAAGAAGTTTATGGCCATTTAACAGAGAGTTTCTTACTACATCTAATTTTCTAAGTTATGTTACTTTTGAAAATACATAAATGAAAAGGACTTATGAAATTATACATATAAATGATTTCAATAAGTTGATTACCACAAATCTTCAAAATTTTCTCTTTATAGTAAGATTTATATAGAAAAAGGGAATAAAAAAATATGCTAAGTAATACATTTTGTTTCTTTATTCACATAAAGGAGATGAATTTTATATGTAGATTTTAGTGTTTAATGATCGATTAAAAATTTAAATAAATTTATGAAATTTTATATATCTTTTATGACTAGATCAAGTCAAATAAGATTAAATCACAAAAGTCAATTTGTATTGGACAACACTATTAAAAAAAAAAATTTCACATGGCCATTTAGCATAAAGTCTCTTACTATATTAAATTTTCTAAATAATGTTACTTTTGAAAATATGTAAATGAAAAGGATTTATGAAATTACACACATAAATGATTTAAAAAAAGTTGATTCCCACAAATCTTAAACTTTGTCTCTTTATAGTAAGATTTATATAGAAAAAGAGAATGAGAAATATGCTAAGTAAAACATTTTGTTTCTTTATTTACATAATGGAGATGATATTTTATATGTAGATTCAAGTGTCTAATGATTAATTAAAAAATTAAATAAAGTTATGAAATTGTACATATCTTTATATATTTACGGGGTTGATTCACTAATTTAAAGGAAGAAGCCATAATTTAATATCTTCATATCATATATATTCATATTAGTCTTCATAATTTCCAGAAAAAGGATTATATGATGAGGATTCTTAGTAATTAAAAATTCAATAAATATTCCCCAAACAAGTTAAAGTGGCAGGGAAATTAAAATTCCCCAACGGCAGAAACAACGTTAAACTGGGAAGAAGCCCTAATCACTAAACCCTAGCGTCCTAACTTTTCCAAACAAAAACCCTTCCCCTTTCTCTCTCTCTCCCTCTCCCTCTCCTTCTCCCTCTCTATCTCTCCTTAACCAAAGACAGAGGTTCGTTATCGCTATGTTGAAGATACTTCAACTTCATTGTGTTCTCTTGTTTTCTTCCTGTTGTTTGAGCTTTTAGGGTTTTGTGTAACTATATGACTATAAAGTTCGAACCTTGATTGAGCTCCCAAGTATGTTCTAGAATGACTGAGCTAGTCGACTCAAATCCGAATTGAATAAGAAAGCTTGAGTTTTTCTTCATTATTTGTTTCTTGTTTTACATTTCTGTTTTCTTTATGATACTTGTTGAAATTCAATGTCACTATGGTTGAATCATGTGTATATTCCTTTTCTTTGAAATTTAAATCGGTTCTGGTTGATTCATGTGTGTTTGGAGCATCTAAATTTACATCAACCTATTAAGTTAATGTTGTGATAGTCTCAGAAAATGAAACGGTTTCGTTGTAGTAAATTTTCTTGCCCAAAGTCCACCCTGATTATAATATTGTAAATATTAACAGTTATAAATTTTTAACGTGTGCAGTTAGATTATGATGTTTATGGTTTAGTTTCTAAATTCAATCATTTAAGCTACGATGTTAAGGGTGCAGTTAATACCAATAAGTCCCTGAAGCTCATTCTTCCTCTTTTTCTTCATTTCCCTTTCCTTTGAGTCATCTATGGAATCTCAATTGTCATATCCATTCAATACTCATTTTTATTGTTATTGTGCAGAATCTTCTACTAAAAGTATTAAAATGGCAAAGAAGAGGAATTTTGGTGATGAAGATAATGTGGATGATCAAGTAAACAAAGCAAAGAATGAGGTTATTGTAGAGCCCATTAAGAAGAAAAAGAAGGAAGTTGGGAAGAAAAATAAAACAATAGAGGAAACGGAAGATGGTTCTTTGGGTCCTTCTACTTCAGCTCCTTCTAGATCTGCTTGTGACATTAAGCCCATGGAGAGGAAGAAGAAGAGGAAAGCATTGGATAAGGAGAGACATTATGCCACAATTGAAAAAGAACAACCAAAGCCTCAGCAATTAACCTTAGAAAAACCAGAGGAGACTGCTCAGGTCTCAAGAAATAGTGAATTGCCCGAGTTTCATATTAGTGTTTTTAAGGACTTGGCGTCCATGAATGTTTCTGCCCGGGAAGAAGCGGTAGCTACATTGACAACAGAATTGGAGGAAGTTCAAAAGGCATATGATAAGATTGAGAGAAAGGAATTAGTTGAATGTGGACCTAAACTGGAAGCTGAGAAGAACGATGGCTTAACTGATTGTGCACCTTCTCTGAGATATGCCTTGCGGAGGCTTATCCGTGGGGTTTCTTCGTCAAGAGAGGTTTGAGTTTTTTTTTTCTTTTTTTTTTCCCTTCTTCTTCTTCTTCATGTTTTTAAGGGGGGAAAAATGATGTGTGGTTTATTTTTGAAGTGAGTGTGTTAATTATATATGCAAAATTAAAGTATAGCTTATTATATTGGAATATATTGCTTTTCTTTGCTAATGTTCTGTTTGGATAAATGATCACTCATTTGTTGTTTATGCAGTGTGCCAGACAGGGGTTTGCTTTAGGATTGACTCTTTTAGTAGAGAAAGTTCCAAGTATCAGATTGGACTCATTGTTAAAACTGACAGTTGAGTTACTGGAGGTTTCTTCATCAATGAAGGGCCAGGTAGCAACCAGTCTATAATTCACATAATTCAAGAAACTTTCTTTCTTATAGAATTTCTGAATGTGGTCTATTTGTATTGCAGGAAGTGAAAGAGAGCCTTTTGGGCCGTTTGTTTGTCTATGGTGCCCTTGCTCGATCAGGAAGACTGTTTAAGGAGTGGGTTTCTGACAAAAATACTCCATATATTAAGGAATTCACGAATATTCTTGTATCTCTTGCCTCAAAAAAGAGGTACTTGCAAGAGCCTGCTGTACACATCCTCTTGGAGTTAGCTGAAAAGGTACTTTGTGGGCATATCTTTATCTTAATGGGACAATATCTTGGACTTTATTATCGTTAAAGCCACTGGACATTAGGATAGACTACAAGAAAATATTTCTCTCTTGAGTTGTTAGGATGACCTTATAGCATCGTGCTTGTCAACTGTGAACAATTGTGACGTCCTTTTTTTTTTTTACGTCTGCATGTATTTCTTGTTATACAAGGTCATTTGTAGGAAACTATTTTGTTATATCATTGCATCCAAACCACTTATTATATATTTCTGCATTGTCATTTTATTCTGTTTTTGGGATAATTTAATTATTTTATTCTCAGTTAATGTTGCAAATATTTTACTTTGATAGGTTCATTTCTTTCTTTCTCTTTTTTGCTTGTATAGAGAGGGTACATTTTGAGCAATTGAAACTGTAAACTTTCAAAAATTCCCAATATAGAATATTATTTCTAGTGCCACAGGATACGATCGGTTAGATAATATTTCAAAATTTAATGTTCCCAACCACACTCCCAACCACCAAAAAAAAAAATAAAAAAGGTTGAAATTTCCCAAAAGGCCATCATCTAGAGTTACTGGACTAGTTGTGTGCTTCACTTGTGTTCCTTTTCTTGTTCTTGGGTTGGAGGAACATATATGCATGGATCTTAAGGGAATGTGGACTAGATTCTGGTCCTTCATGTACTTATCTTGCTGTCAATTGTTATGTTTTAAGGTTTGGCATTGACACGTCACATTTTACAGTTACCTTCTGATGCTGTGCTGATGCATGTTGTTGGTGCCCCTGGATTGCATGAATGGTTTGAGGGGACTGCTGAAAGTGGAAATCCTGATGCTTTGCTTCTAGCTTTGAGAATTCGACAAAAAATTTCTAGTGACAACCCAACATTGGGAATTCTTTTGCCAAATCCCTTCAGCACTGGCAAATTCTTCACCCCAGATCATTTGTCCAGTCTGACTAATTGCTTCAAGGTGAAAATTATAGTGCATAATTTTTCTTAATAGTATTTTTCCTTATTTTTAAATAAAATATTTGCGACTTTTGAACTTATTCTGTTGTTTATATTGCAGGAATCTACCTTCTGTCGGCCTCGCATTCACAGTTTATGGCCGGTCTTGGTGAACATTCTTTTGCCTGACCTGGTTTTACAAGGCGAAGATGTGGCTGCTGCATCAAGTTCCTTAAAGAAACATAAAAAGGGTCGCAAGAGTAGCTCCTCTGAAGAAGACATTGCAAGGAACTTGCAGAACTTTTCTGTGGTTGTGATTGAGGGATCCCTTCTATCGTCTTCACATGATCGCAAACATTTAGCATTTGATGTCATGCTGCTTTTCCTACCAAGGCTGCCTGCATCACTTGTTCCAATTGTTTTCTCTAATAAACTTGTCCAGGGTCTTATAGACATACTTTCATCAAAAGGCTCCTGGCTTTACAAGGTTGCACTGCATTTTCTTCAGGAGGTATCAGATTGGGTCAAACATGATGATGTTCGGAGAGTTGCTGTCATTGTGGCACTACAGAAGCACAGTAATGGGACATTTGATAGAATTACACAGACAAAAACAGTCAAAAGTATGATGGCAGAGTTCCAGACGGAATCAGGCTGCATGCTGTTTATTCAGAATTTAACTAACATGTTTGTGGATGAAGGCCCTACTTCAGAGGAACCCTCGGATCAGAGTCAAACAACAGATGATAACTCAGAAATAGGATCAGTTGAGGATAAAGATACTCTTTCTGCATCTGGAAATTCTGATTTTCTGAAAAGTTGGGTGATCGAGTCCATACCTTCTATATTGAAAAATTTGAAGCTGGATCCTGAAGCAAAATTTCGGGTGCAAAAAGAAATCCTGAAATTTCTTGCTGTTCAAGGTCTTTTTAGTGCCTCTCTTGGCACTGAAGTGACATCATTTGAGTTGCAGGAGAAATTTAGGTGGCCTAAAGCTACCACCTCAGCTTCCCTATGCAAGATGTGTATTGAGCAGCTTCAGCTGTTACTGGCTGCTGCAGTGAAAGGAGAGGGCCCTCGTGCTCCATTGAATGCTGCAGAGTCAAATGACCTTGGATCTTACTTCATGAGATTCCTTTGTACTTTACGCAACATTCCTTCTGTTTCACTCTTTCGTACTCTGAGTGATGAAGATGAGAAGGCACTCAAAAAGTTGCTTGCTATGGAAACTAGGCTTGCCAGAGAGGTAGTTTACTTTATATCTTCAGCTTGATCATTTAAAATCGATACATCTTTTTATCATCGAGGTCAGGGTGTAAAATTCCTTGTTGTCTAAATCTTTTAGTCTTTATGATATTTCATAGCACTCATAAAAGATTATCATTAAGATCTCTCTCACTTGTTCGGGTAATATTGCTGATTTTGAGCTATATAACATGAATTTCAGGAAAGGAGTAGTGGGCTCAGCCCTGATGCTCATAAGTTGCATTCATTGAGGTATTTACTTATTCAGCTGCTACTGCAAATCCTTTTGTGGCCAGGGGAATTCTCAGAACCTGCCTCTGAACTTGTAATGTGCTGTAAGAAAGCCTTTTCTACTCCAGATCTTCCTAACTCGTCTGGAGAAGATGAAGCAGGGGATGATGAGGAACCTGAATTGATGGATGTGCTTGTGGATACCTTGCTTTCATTGATGCCTCAATCATCAGCTCCCATGCGGTCTTCCATCGAGCAGGTATGGTCAATAATGAAATTTTCATGTGGAAGTGATGTCCGATGGCTTTTTGTGTAAAAAAGCCATCACACAGCACCTGCCTGTGGCCTTCTTGCTTTGCAACCCTGTGAATCCTTAAAGAAAACACAACAGAGACAACTTCTTAAAAAAAAAAAAAAAACAATGGTGACAACTTCTCAAAATTTGGTGAAATATTATGAAATATGGTGAACACAACCCTTGAAGAAAGCTGGCATTAAGAAGGAAATATGATTCATATGACTCTGCAATTCATGTCAACATAACCTACTGTGGTTTTAGTATTTTACTATGATTTCTAATTGTGCATTTAAATTAAAATGCACAGAAATGACGCTGGTTTTATTCCCTTCCTTCTGGGTTGTCTTAGATGTTACCATGAGATAAACTGGAGAATCCTGATAGATTGGCAGAAACCTCACTGGACCTTTCTAGTGCTTCAAACACTGGGGTCCTTGTTTTGAGCCGGGCCCCGCCGCGGGGGGGGGGGGGGGGGGGGGGGGGGGGGGGGGGGGGGGTGGGTGGAGGGGAGTGGTGGGGTAGGGTGGGGTGGGTCCATTGCATCTTGCCTTTCCTCTAAGCTGCATGGTGGAATAACAAAATATAGTGGGGCAACATTCTTTTGCTCACTCATCAGGATCTGGTTTCATCTAATATATTACCCGCCAATCTTTTGGCTTCTTTATTTTTCTCTTGATAACAAGTTGTAGTTTATGAAAATTATGAAGCTTACTGGCTTACCCCAAAAAGAAAAGTTGTAGTATGTGAACATTATGTTAATCTTGATCAAGGTATATTATATCAGAACCTCCTATTAGCTAGCATATTGGCATTTTTATCCTTGTTGGAAGTTTTGATTCTGAATCCAGGCTGATTTCTTTTGGGGATCTTTACAGGTATTTAAATATTTCTGTTCTGATATTACTGATGATGGGCTGAACCGTATGCTACGGGTCATAAAGAAGGACTTGAAAACTGCAAGACATCAATCTGCAGATAGTGAGGATCTTGATGATGAGGATGATGATGAAGATTTTCTTGGTATTGAAGAAGATGAGGAAATTGGTGAAGCTGAGGCAGGTCAAACTGCCAATAGTGATGACCTGAGTGACAACTCTGAGACATTGGCTGGAGATGAGGAGCCTGATGGAGCATCTTCTAAAGTTTCTGATGATTCTGATGGAGGAATGGATGATGATGCAATGTTCCGTATGGATACTTATCTTGCACAGATTTTCAAGGATCGTAAAAATCAAAGTGGTGGTGAAACTGCTCATTCTCAGCTTGTGCTGTTCAAACTTCGTGTGCTTTCATTGTTGGAGATATACCTTCATGAAAATCCTGGTAATTGTTGATATGATGTACTATGAATACCTTGTGAGATATTTGCTATTTCTCGTGCATGATAAAATAATTATGAAAATAGACTCATAGAATGTGATATAAGGTAAAGGATGTGGGTCATTAGGAGAAGGCTGTTGGAGAACTGAAAATAGAAGCAAATGGGGATCATTTTTATTTTCCTATTTTTATTCAAAACATTGCATATTGCTTTATGTTAATGGTAAACATAGTTTTCTCTGAAACTAAGCGTATTGTTAAAGGGTGGCATGCATGCTGTAGTTTGGAGGGGCAATCTTGTTCTGGAATAGAACCTATATCTTAAATATAAAATTTTGGGATGATGGGTAATTAAGATATATCTACTAAGTCATGGGGGGAAAGAAATCTATTTTGCAACATATGATGTCCGTCCTTGAAGTTATTATGCTATTTCTTTTTTTCATATTTTGTTACTCAGCTATATAGCTTCAAAACAAAATGTAAGCAGCTACATTCATGAATCAAAATATAATGGCCACAAAGATATCTTAAGTGTTTTCTATTTGACTGAGTTTGTTTCACTGAATGGTTTTGGTTCTTCAAGATGTACAGCCTTATTGTTATACACCATGCACAGAAGGATGATAGAAGACACCGGATTTCAAAATATATATGTTTTGCATTTGACATTCTCTCATTGTGACTGGTTAATTCTGTGTACAGTTAAACCTCAAGTATTGACAGTTTATTCAAGTTTGGCTCGGGCATTCATTAATCCCCATACAGCAGAAGGAAGTGAGCAGTTGGACCAACGTATTTGGGGAATTTTGAATAAGAAAATACTCAAGGCCAAGGAATACCCTAAGGATGAAGCTGTGGAATTATCTACTCTTGAATCCTTGTTGGAAAGGAACTTGAAAGTGGCGTCGAGACCATTTAAAAAGAAGGCCGCTGGTAATGCATCCAAAAAGCAGTCAGCTTCAGTGAACCGGCACAAAATAATAGTGTCTCTTGCTCAAAATTCGACCCACTGGGTTCTGAAAATCATTGATGCAAGGAACTTTTCAGTACCTGAGCTTGAGAAGACTCTTGATATTTTCCGCAATGTTTTGATTGGGTATCTTGATAATAAAAAGTCCCAGATTAAGCCTGAATTTCTGAAGGAAATAATTCGAAGAAGGCCATGGATTGGAAAACATATTTTTGGTTTCCTTGTGGAGAAGTGTGGGTCTGCAAGATCTGATTTTCGACAAGTCGAGTCTCTTGACCTGATCAATGAAATTTTGAAGTCATTGATTCCTCCAAAAGCTGATGAACTACATGAGGACTTGAAAAAACTATTGAAAACCTCTCTTAGCAAGCTTAGTAACCTGATAAGGGAACTGATGAATAACATGCCCAAAAAGCAGGCTAGGCGGGCTGATGTGCGGAAGTTCTGCACCAGGATCTTTCAAACTGTTTCAAATCTTGAGCTCAGCAAGTCCTTTCTCAAGGAGTTAGGCCCAGATGGTCAAACTGCATGTGAATCCCAGCTTGGAGACTTGTTTGTCAACTTCAAGAAGTCCATGTGATGATTAAAAGGTCATATGCATTGGACAAAATCAACGTGGCAAGTAGAAGGCAGAATGCATAATTCATCAGCTTTCGACAGTGATCACAAATTTGGGTGGGCTTTCGGCAGGGTACATCTGCATTGGGTTTTTCTTTGGGGTAAGATCAACTTCCAACCATAGGGCTACTCAATATTTAGTTACTCTGAGCTCTTAAATGTTCTTTCTCGTCAATGGGTATTTCTGGAGTTCATCCTGAATGTGCCGCAGGCTTCCAAAATTTTGTACGAGAAACATCACTGTTAAAAGTCTCTTTTCTTTTAAGCAACCAGTGGTTTTATCCTGGTATTCATATAGGGAACCATAAGACATGCAAGATAATGATTTTTTGATAAGCAATGTCTTGTACTCGAGAGGATATATTTTGTCCACTCCTGTTTTTCCACTGGGTAGCCCGACCTAGACCTAGGGCCGGGTCGAACCTGGTTTGGACCCGTTTGGCCATGAGCCTAAGGGTTAACTGTAACTGGCCTAGTTCAATAGGTCTGTCAGTTCACGGGCTAGTTTTCTTGGCCTGTGACCAGTCCTCTCTCTCTTTTTTTTTTTAAATATTTTTCTCTTTTTTGGGTAGTTTTATTTTCCTCATTTTCTGAATTATATGAATTAACATTTATAAATTTTAAATTTGAAAGAAATTTATATTTAGATAGTAAATATTTGTACAATATTTTATTATGTAACGATATTGTACTATAAATTGAAAAATTATATTGTACATGACATGTAATGGGAATGTAACTATTATATTTTAATGGTTTTAAATTAAATATTTTTTTGGTTATGTTATGTTATCAGTTATCTACGAATTTGGTACATATAATCACATAATTGAAGTTTTAGAATAATTTTTATATGTTTTTTAAAACCTTTAGTGTGTTCATTTTTTATATTTGAGATAAATCGTTATATTTATATAATTAGTTTTTTTAATTTTTTTTAAAAAGTCATGCTACAAAATAATGTTTATTTTAATACTTTCAATTTTTTAAATAATAGTAATATTATTAACTTTTAGATTTAAAAAAATGCTGATTAAGGTTTTTTTTTTTCTTAAATTATTTAATTTAAATGTCAAATATATAAAATAAATAGGAGAAAAATTATAAACGTAATCAGTTGAAAAATTTATTTATTTATTTTTTCTTATTGAACTCGATCGAACCATAGGTTTAATCGTTGGTTCATACCTTGGGTCACTAACCCAACCCGTCTATTCAGGTAGTTTATCACTCATCGATTCAACCGTCTATTCAGATGGTTCATCACTCATCGATTCAAGTAGTTCATGTGTGGATCCACCAAATTTATTGAGTCTAATTTCGAGTTGGATCTAGTCCATTTGGATCCGACGCGGGTTCAGATCTCTCGGTCCTTTCCTTGGTCTAACCTAGCCTCTAAGTTTGTGGGAAGCATTGCTTCTAATGTGGTCGGTTCTATTCTGATTGATTACAAAAGAGTTCATTTTCAACCGCCAGTTTGTTCCCAAATATCTTGTGTTTGCACGTAGGGACAATCTCATGTTTCCGGTTGAATTGAGAAAAAACTTTGCATGAATTGTATGATGGCTTATATATTTAAAAATATTATAGTAATATAATATATCAATAAATATGAATATTACAATTAGAATATTATTTTGAGAAGTACAATACGAGGAAGTTTTTTGAAAACGGTTTTATAAAAATATGTATCCATTTTTCCTTTGATTTATTGATTAATTATTTATCTTTTTCTTTTCTTTTTCTTTTCTTTTTTTTTTTTTTGGTTGGGAAGGCGGATGCAGTGTTCACTTGTGATACTTAAAAGGCATTGGATTGGATGTACGCTTTTTGAAGTAAAGCAGAAGCGATAGGCATTCTGCATGAAGTTATTGTATCATTCGAATTATTTTTATTTTATTTTTTTAAAAGAAAACGTCTAGACTATCATTAAACTTACATGTGTTTAATATTTCTGCACACATGTTCAGGGACAGTAAGAATAGATTTTAATACGTAGGCAGCAACTGACTAGAAAGCCATCTAATTGCTTTATGTTAATACGCTTAGATCTTGTAAGCTATATTGGTCTAATAAGCACTGCAATTGGTTATTTGTACAAAATTAGTTCACCAGCAGGGCATCGTGTAAAAGTAAGGAATTTAAGTTTTATTAAGAAAAATAATTTCCGAGAATTATCTCTCAAGCTTCCTTTGTTTGATAGGCCCAAAAGAAGCCTTATAAAGAGAAAACGTTCTCCATTACTCTGCTTTTATCTTATTTTATTTCTGTGATATCATTGAGAGAGAGATTTAGATTTGGTCTACACCACGAGGAGACCAATAAGAAAATATATCGGGTGAAATTAAAAAAAACTACCTAAATTTTAATTTTGGTACAGATTACCCTCTTGAACTTTCAAAATGAGCTTTTTGATCTCGTAAACTTTGATAAATTAACAAATAACCTTTATAATTTTTTTAAACTTTGCTTTTAGTGTGTAAATATCTTCTAAATTTTGATTTTGGAGCATAAATACCACTTAAACACCCATAGTTTAGGAAAATATTTATGTACCAAAATCAAAGTTTAAGCGGTGTTTATACATCAAAATCAAAGTTTAAGTGTTATGGAGGGTTATTTTACTAATTTATCAAAGTTTAAGAGATTAAAATCCTCACTTTAAATGCTTATAGAGTTAATTTACACTTAAGTTAAAGTTTAGAGGATTTTTTTTACAGTTTCTCTAAATATATTTGATGCTTAATTTTGAAAATTATAATTCAAATATAGATTTTGTAATTAACATGCTTGTTGAAAAATTATTGAAATAAGCTAAAGATGCTGCAATCATATGTTAAAAAAATAATCCATTTTTATATTTTTATTTCACGCTCTGTCCTTTGATACAGTGTACTTATTTCACTATGTTGCTAGGACTTAGGAATATATTTATATATGCCTATAATTTTCATAAAATGCACGAAACAAATATTGGAAAAGTCTTTTGAGTACATTTTTGTCAAAGCAAGTGAATACATAAAATATGCCTTTGGAAAATATTCTATAGGAAACATGTTTTTCACTAATGAGTGGTTTCGCAGAAACAAGATAGTCTAAAATGGCATTAACGTAATTCGCCCTTTATTTCCTTTTTCCTTTTCCCCCCTTTTTTGTTAGCTTTTGATATCTAGTAAATGAAATTTCAAGTTCCCATGTGGTTGAAGAAGTACAAGCTGTTCTTATGTTACACAATTTAGAATGCTGTCGGATTGGACCTATCAAAACATTGAAAAATTATAGGTGTAATTTTATTTTATATTTTTTGGGGCCAAGCTGCATGTACAAATTGAAAACAATAAATTGTCAGAAAAGCATTCTGTAATTGCAACTTATATTATGTAATTACATGAAAAGAATAGTCTAGTTACATACAGAAAGAAACACAGCTAGCAAATAAACAAAGAAAAAAAAAAAATATAAGTAACTCATAAATATTCATTAGCTCCTTTTTCCTCATCACTCATTTAGCACCCAAATATGAATTACGCATCCTACTACACAAAGAAAAAGGGGTCGCAGCAGCACTGATCCAACAGGCAGCAGCAACATAAAACTGCAAGACTAAAACGATAAAAACGAAAAATTTGCATACTAAGATGGTCAGTTGAAAATTTATTTTTTTAAAAAAGAAAAGAATAAACACATTTAAGAGTAACAAAAGAACACATAAATTCTCCTTACCGAAAAAAAAAAAAAAGATCAGATGAATTCTAATAATTGTTTTAAGTATGTCCAAGATAAAAGTTCACCCTTAGTACAGGACTAAAGGAGAGTAAGTGGGTGCTTTTATGATATAGAAAACGTTTTATAGATCTTTTAATGAGCTGTTATAACTAAATATTTAATAATCGTAAATATCGTAAATTGATCTTATTTTAAATAAAGTTACAAAATTAATGGTTAAAATTGTTTAAATATTTGAAATATTTTGTAATATTATTTTTAATTATTAATTATACATAATAATATTTTAAGGTACTTTTAAAATCATTGATTATATGTAACAATATTTTAAAAGGATAATTTTAAGAAAATAGTAACTTTAGAGAAGGATGGCATTACTGATAGTTAAAAGATCAGTTCGACCTTAAAATCAAATTAATGATAACTGAAAAATGGTTTCTGTTTTTAGTAACAGAAGATCAACTCTCCTCATGATTATCAACCGTCATAACCGCTGTTATCACCTTTCATCTTTTATCTATCACTAAAAAGTCATCATTAAATGCAACCTCTAAAGATTATTAGGATATTCTAGGGCAACTGTAATTGCAAAGATAGGAAAAAAGAATCATCGGAAAACATTTCCTCAAAACAAAAATGATTCAAACATACCATGCCTCAAGAAAACTGGGCTCATATCGTGGCGGCGGATAAGCATACCGAGGAGGAGGAGCCATGATCTGAGGTCGTGGTCCATAAAATGAACCTGCATGGGGAGTCAATTCACCAATTGTTGATCCTTCTTTCATCTTATTATTATTATTATTATTATTGAATTTCAAGCCAAAAAATGGAGGAAAGAGCAGAGGAAGAAAGGAACCTGGAGCAGCATATGGATAATGATAAACATGTTTGGACTCCCCCATTATTGATTCCAAGAATAAATCTGTGCACAGATGGAAAGCTGGATGTAGCAGATTAGTGCTGGCAAAGGTGGTCGCCTTAATGTGTTTATGATATAGCCGAGGAAGTTCATTTTCTGCTGCATGACAAATATATGGGTCCTGTGTTTTTGTTTCTTTTTCCCTAGTGAGTCTGGACACGTACTATGACCTGTCTATGTTATAGTGATCAAAACCAGCCAGCTTCTTGTCCCCAGTGATAAAACGGGAACCCAATATAAATGACGGGCAGTCTTTTTGTCTCACTTTTGTTCGGGTGAAACATGCTGAAGTTGACCCGATCCATCAAATAGGGTTGTAAATAAATTGAAATTTTCACTCGAGTTCAATTTGAAAATCTAGAGCCCATTTTTAGTTTGAAATACAATTTAACAAGACCATACCCGACTTGATAAGTTTTATCTTTACTACTAAATTTACATTAAACGCTCATCTTAAAGCATGATATATCTTCGAACTTGATTAGTCAATTCGATCGGGCATGATATATCCTTAAACCTGATTAGTTAGGTTTGCAAGCTCATCAAAATTCAGTAGGTTCGCATTCAAACTCGATTTGAGCTCTAGGCTCGATTATAATTCAAACCAACCCAACTGGATGTCGACTTGAGTTTCAAGCACTTGACTTATTTAGTTTTTTCGGATCCAAGCTGACAGTCCAGAAGCAGCACACATTAATTGTGGGTGAAAAGTGAAAAAACACTGCTGGAGCCCATATTTTGGCAAGTAGAGAAATTAAGCAATTGGAAACATTATGGTAAAGATTTATGTTCTTCACTTGCTTAAATTTTTTCTTGCAGTAACTTTTTCCGGTTGATGAACTATTTAATTAACTTAAACATAAGAAATTCACGTCAATTAACATAACAGTTGAATCGATTATAATTTTAGATTAATTATTATTTTTTTTCCCAACAGCGTCTTACTTTTTATTTTTATTTACATGCTATGATATATAAAGTATAATTAGTTGGGGGTCCTTGCGCCTTTACATTTCATTTCTTTCTTTACATGTATGCGGTACTACGTGATTGAGACCAAAGGTGGACCGAAGGGAGGCCTAAATATCCCATGGTTGCTGCCCATACTAATAAACTCTTAGAAAAATTATCCACTAAAATTCAGAAAAAAAAAAAAATTGAAAACATATTCAACCTTTATGTTTTTACCCTTTTTGTATGCAATCTCACCCTTTGTCGAATCCAATATGAACATGTCGGATGCATCATTTTCCTAGAAAAGAAGATTTAGAATAAACTAAAAATAACGATGGACTATATATGCTTTTAATATTTGAAAATACTAGAAGACAACATTATATATCGTCGTTTTGTAAAGAGACAGAGCTGGAAGTTAAAACCAAACAGGCAATCTGATTCTGATTTCTAGGCGCAGGTGTCAAATTTGAGATCAGACACCATTACTGAAGTTTTGGATGTGGTGGTAGAGAGCACTGCACCGCCTTCTGCACTGAGGGCCGAGTGGGCTAACGACCTGGTTGGCATATATATCATTATTAATGGAATATTATCGTCCTAAAATTATCGATACTAAGTAAAGTAATGTCCTCATTAGATATTTGAATATTAAATAAACTTTATTTGAAATTTAAAATATAAATTTAATCATATAATCAATTAGATTACCTATGTTGATATAAGCTTGACATGTATGTGATGCTATTATTTTCTGTATTACATGATGGTTCAATGTAAATGTAATATCAACATGTTTAAAGCATGAGTGAAAACGAAAACAAATGTTTTTATAGTATGTTTATGCTTCGTAATATTCTATTGCCATCTCATTATAGGGTAAATTATAACTAAACCCATTATATTTACTCCATGTCCGTTTAGACCCATTTTTCTTTGAATTTAGCTTCTAGAATCCAAAAATTTGAATAATGTTTTTAGCCCTATTTTACTATTAGGTAAAATAATTATATAAAAAAAAGGCATTTCTATATTATCTTTAAAGGGCAAAACGGCTATATGAGAGAATGCGAGAGGCATTTGGTTCCCTTTTACAAGAGCAATAGGCTTTACGGTTATGCAAAAAGTGGAACCAAGAGTTTTACACCTTCATAAAGAAAAATGGGGCGAACTTATCATTTTGCCATTGACTTTAGTATAAATATTTTTGCTATAGCATAAGCTTCCTTAGAAAAAATATTTGTCCAATGGTTGGAAAATTTATTAGATTATTCATCTTGCAGCTTAGCTTCACGTTTTCAAGTAGCCTTTTTCTTTAAGTGATTATTCTATTGAATCTTAACATGCCTTTCTGGGATGATATAAGATTTCTAAATTATAGTCTTTCATTCATTTCAACCACCTTATTTGTCACATATTTAGTACTTTTAGCTGCAAGAAGTATTTCAAACTCTTGTAAGCGGTATAATTTGCTTCAATTTTTCCCATATAGGTAATGTCTTCATAGCTTTAGTGCAAAGACCACTATCGATAATTTTTTAGCACAATGCATTGAATAATTCTTTTAATAGGGACTTAGTTGTTTGAAGCATAGGTTACTATCCTTCCATGTTGCATTAGACGCACCTAAGCCTTCACTTAAAGCATCATTATAAATTGTGAATTCTAATTCCCTATATGGTAGTGAAGAACTAGAGTTCTGACTAACCTCTCTTTTAACTCTTTAAAGCTTGCCCCATACTCATTATCTTGTTCGGACTTTATCCTTTTTTTACTTAATTTGGTAAAGGTGCTTACTGTGTTTGAACAACTTTCTATAAATCTCTTATAATAGTTGGCTAGCCCTAACCAACTTTCCACCTCTATTATTGCCTTTAGCATTTGCCAATTTACTACTACATTGATCTTCTCTAGATCAATTAATATACCTTACTTTGTGATTATGTATCCTAATAAGGCTGCTTACTCCAGTTATAACTCATACTTTCTGAATTTATCATAAACTACTCTCTCCTTATGTGTTTGTAAGACTATCCTCAAGTATTATAATTCCTCCTAATTTATCTAATACATTATTATAACACTACAAGAATTTGTCTAGATATTGCTTAATACTTGATTCGTTGAATCCATAAATGAGAATTTGTCAAACTAAAGAGGCGTATTTAAAAACTCATAATTCCTATAAATTGTGAAAGAAGACTTAGAAGTATGTTTAGGGTTGATCTTCAAATAATGATACCTTGGTCTCCCATCGGTCTTTGAAAATACTTGAGCAGTTGAGCTCCCTTCAATTAATTGAATAAGTCATCAATATCGGCAATGGGTATTTATTTTAATTGAAAGCTTATTTAATTCTTTGTAATTTATACATAATGGAATACTGCCATCTTTATTTTTTAAGAAATAAGACAAAAGCATTGTAAGAAGACACATTGGACCATATAAATCCCTTATCCAACTTTTCTCATAAATAATCATTTAATTCCTTTAGTTTTGGTGCAATTTTGTAAAGTGATTTAGATACTGGAGCAGTATGTAGAGCAACTTTCATGGTAAATTTTATCTCTCTTTTGGTGGCAAGTTTGGTAAATGCTTTAGAAAGACATCTCGAAAATTCACATCCTACTAGAATTTGCTCAATCTTGGGCTATGTAGAAGCTTCAACTTTTAAGGATGCTACCTTCTTGTTATCTATCTCGCCCATTAGCAAATCCAATTTGAAATTTCAAATATAAATTTAATCACATAATCAATTAGATTACCTATGTTGATATAAGCTTAACATGTATGTGATGCTGTTATTATCCGTATTAGATAGTTCAATGTAAATGTAATATCGACATGTTTAAAACATAAGTGAAAATGAAAACAAATGTTTTTATAGTATATTTATGCTTGGTAATATTCCATTGCCATCTCATTATAGGGTAAATTATAATTACACCCATTATATTTACTCCATGTCCATTTAGACCCATTTTCTTTGAATTTAGCTTCTAGAATCCAAAAATTTGAATCATGTTTTTAGCCTTATTTTACTTTTTAACTATTAGATAAAAGAAAAATAAAAAAAAAGCAAAAAGCATTTCAATGTTATCTTTGAAGGGCAAAATGGCTATACGAGAGAATGCAAGAGGCATTTGGTTCCCTTTTACAAGAGCAATATGCTTTACGGTTTTGCAAAAGAGGAACACTAAGAGTTTTGCACCTTCATAAAGAAAAATGGGGCGAACATATCATTTTGCCATTGACTTTAGTATAAATATTTTTGGTATTGCATAAGCTTCCTTAGAAAAAATATTTGTCTAATGGTTGGAAAATTTATTAGATTAGTCATCTTGCAGCTTAACATGCCTTTCTTGGATGACATAAGATTTCTAAATTATAGTCTTTCATTCATATCAACTACCTTGTTTCTCAAATATTTAGTACTTTTGGCCCAAAGAAGTACTTCAAACTCTTGTAAGTGGTATGATTATCTTCAATTTTGACCTTTGTTATTGCCTTCAGCATTTGCCAATTTACTACTACTTTGATCTTCTTTAGATCAATTAATACACCTTACTTTGTGATTATGTATCCTAAAAAGGCTACTTACTCCAGCTATAACTCATACTTTCTGAATTTATCATAAACTACTTCTCCTTAAGTGTTTGCAAGACTATCCTCAAGTATTATAATTCCTCCTAATTTATCCAATACATTAAAGTGTAATCTATAACACTACAAGAATTTGTTTGGTTATTGCTTAATCCTAGATTCATTGAATCCATAAATGTTGTAAGAGCATTTGTCAAACTATAGAGGTGTATCTAGAAACTCATAACACCTATAAATTATGAAAGAAGACTTAAAGAGTACGTTTAGAGTTGATCTTCAAATAATGATACCTTAGTCTCACATCAATCTTTGAAAATACTTAAGTGGTTGAGCTCCCTTCAATTAATTGAATAAGTCATCAATCTTAGCAATGGGTATTTATTTTAATTGAAAGCTTATTTGATTCTTCATAATTTATACATAATTGCATACTACCATCTTTAGTTTTTAACAATAAGACAAGAGCACTGTAAGAAGACACACTGGACCATATGAATCCCTTATCCAACTTTTCTCATAAATAATCATTTAATTCCTTAAGTTTTGGTGCTATCTAGTAGAGTGATTTAGATATTAGAGCAATATGTAGAGCAACTTTTATAGTAAATTTTATCTCTTATTTGGTGGTAAGTTTGGTAAATGATTTAGAAAGACATCTTGAAAATTCACATTCTACTAGAATTTGCTCGATCTTAGGCAATGTAAAAGCTTCAACTTTTAAGGATGTTGCCTTCTTGTTACCTATCTCCTTATAACTGGTCCATTAGCAAATCTAATGGCCTTAGGATGTCTTTATTGAAATTAAGGTCGTCCTCACTTAGCATTTGTAGCAGTTTAATTGGCATGACATCTAAATAGCCAATTCATAACCAAGATAACATCTAGTTCTTGCTTTTTCTAATATTACTAAGTTTTCAAGTGTTAAGAGTTTCACCCTGCCCATTTTTCCATTATATAGAGGTTGAGTGCAAAGATCGTGATCAAGTCTTAGTCCATTTCTAAGAATGTTTCAGAAGTGTCCCGACAAACCTTAGTTGATGGAGGTGGTTGGATTGGGTTAATTATGAATCTATATTAGCCTTTCGATTATAATTATTTAAATTGACCATTGATAGAGGCCTCCATCATTTGTAAAATATCTAATACACTTAAGAATTATACATACTTTCGTAAAGTTTATCTTTCTAACTTTCTCTCTTGAGTATGTAAGTTCTTGAGTATTTGGCAGCAAGGCCAATTTAGCCTCTCTAATGAATGCTGGGAGAGTCTAATTGCTGCTCATGTTGGTATTGAGAACACTTTACATGTGACAAGTGATACTATAGCATGCTTTTGATTAAAGATGGAGGGAAATGTTGCTTTTTACATTTCTACTAATTACGCTGCTCCTTTCTTAGACAATGAGGTAGCTCTTTGAAGAAAGTCTTAGGAAAGCAATGCATTGATAAACGTTAGGATGCTAAGGCTATAGTTAATGTGATCGGCTAAGTTCAATGTGGGGAATAAGGCTTGGGGAAACTTAAGGAAGAGCTCTCAAGGAAAATGCTAATAACTTTGATTGGGTGGCAAGTGATCTATGGAGGTGGTATGTTACCTTATAGAAGAAGGTGGCTTTCTTAAAGAAGGGGTTGGTGGATCAAAATGCCAGGTACAATAGTGTCTTGAGGTTAGATATAGGTTGGCTTTAGTTAGGGCAGTGGCAAGAGTGAATGTGCTAAGGCCCAAGAACTTCTACGGAGCTAGAAATGCTAGGGGATTGACAACTTTTTCTAGACCATGGATCAATATTATTCTGTGGTTAGCATATTAGATGATGTAGCGAGGTTAAGGGCAGCTCATTTGTTCTTAGATGATGTGGTCATGTTAGGGTGGTGAGGACATTTTGAGAGAGCCATGCAGATTTTTGGGTTGATAAAAACATGAGAAGAGTTGAAAGCTAAATTGTAAGCTTGATTTTACTTAAGCAACGCTAAGAGGAAGGCTTAAGCTAAGTTGAGGCCGTTGGAGCATAAAACGTCTATCAAGGACAATCTATGGGAATTCTCAAAGTTGTCGTTGGAGTAAGATTGTCAAACTTGCGATTACATCTCTACAATTGTTAGAGGGTTTATAAAATTGAAATATTAAATCAAAACAAAGAAAAGTAAGTTTCTATGACCTATATTAAATAACTTTCAAAAAATTATAAATATACTTACAGTAGTTACAAAAAAAAAAAATTTGAAATACATGATGGAAATAAAGAAATAAAGAAATAAAGTTCTTTTTCCATAATTTTTTTTTTATAATCTAACATTTATGAAAGAAGGATAAGCAAAGCCAAAACTTATTTTTTTTCCCAATATTTCGTTTGAAATAAGTGAAATTGAAGAAAAAAAAAGTATTTTAACTCATTTTGAGTTACTAATGGTATAAACTTAAACATAGTTGTCAAAATCGTGATTTCACCCATGCAATTCTCCGAGTTTACGATTTTAGGTGGCTTTTTCTGATTTAACTTAGGTGTAGAATTTTTTTTTATATAGAAATTTACGTTTTTAATCGAATTTACATATAAATTCAGCAGAAACTTACTCTTTTTACTGAGTTTACCGATTTTGCATATCTCAGTTGAATAGATTAAAAAATAAAAGAAAAAAATACAATCAACCTTTTACAAGCCATCAACAATTAAGACATTACAACATCTGTCTCATCCTATTCCAATTTTTTTTATCTTTTTCTTTCTCTCCCAATCTCTTATTTTATGTTTATAGTTTTGATCTAAGTTTCAACTCTAATAACAAAGTTTACAAAGAAAACTATATACTTTATTTTTATACCGTAAATAATTTAAAATGAGTTAAAATATTTGATTCTCTTTAATTTACATCCTTTTAAAAAAAATGGGAAAAAGTTTAGTTTCAGTTCTATTTTTCCTTTTAATGTACATGTTAAATTATATATTAAGAATTGGTATGAAAAAAAAAAACTTAATTTCTTCATTTTTTTAATTTTCATCATATATTTTAAGTTTTCAATAACTATTATAAATATATTCACAATTTTTTAGAACTATTTTACATAAGTTGTAGAAACTTATGTTTCTTCATTTCGATTTTATAGACCCTTTAACGATTCTAAATAGAATTGTGAGTTTAATAACCTTGAACTTAAATATATGATTTTTCTTATAAACTTTTCAATTAGAGCTAGAATTTGAATGAAGGCTATGAATATTAAATAAAGATTGGAAGGGAAAGAAAGAGGAATAAAGCTAGATTAGGATAGGAAAGACAATTTATTGCTTTAATAGTCAATGAGATAGTAAAAGTCTAGTTATATATATATATATTATTTTTGTGCTATTCAACTTATATATATAGAATTGGTAAACTCGGTTAAAAATATATGTTTTTATTAAGTTGATATGTAAAATTTGGTAAAAAACACAAGTTTTTATAAGAAAATGATTTTATATACGAGTTAACTCGAACAAACTTCCTTAAATCATAAACTTGTTGAAATGTAACAGTATAATTACGATTTTGACAATTATGCATTAGAGATATTTTAACACGAGTGATATGGATTCTTTGTTTTCTATCTAAGGTGGGCTACAATGATGGATCAAAATAGATTTAGGGAGGCGAGGAGTGTAGACCTTGACCAAGTCTTAGTTATAGCATAAAACTTTATTGAGTTCAAGTTAGTTGAACAACATGATTTAAGGGAAGTGAGAAGGTCATGGAAGAATAGGGGAATCTTAGAGGAGATGGATTCAAGCCCAAGTAAAAATGAGGAAGGCCTTGATCTAAAGGTATAAGTAAGGCTTTCAAACTCGTGATTTTATCTAGAATTACTAAAGGAACACAAAATCAAAACGTACAAATGTAAGTTTCCACAATTCTATGTAAAATAGCTTAAAATACATGATGGTAAAAAAGAAATAAAGGAACTGAGTTATTTTTCCATTAAAAAATTATTAATCTATATTCTAAGATTCACAAGAGAAGGACGGGAAGAGTTGAAACTAAAATTTTCTTCCATATTTTGTTTGAAAGAATCGATAAAGTGAAGAAGAACCAAAATTTTTAACTAATTTTTGAGTTATCAATAGTATAAACTTAAATATATAGTTTTCCTTATAAACTTTGTTCTTGGAGGTAGAACCTAAATGAAGGCTATGAATATTGAATAAGAGACTAGAAGAGAGAGAGAAAGAGGAAAAAATCGACATAAGATAGGAAAGATAATATAATGCCTAAATGGTTAATGGGCTAGTAGAAGCCTCATTATATTTTTTATTTTTGGTCTCTTTAACTTATATATGTAGAGCGGCTAAATTCGGTTAAAAAAGTAAGTTTCTACAGAGTTTAACATGTAAAATCGGTAAAAAGCGTAAGTTTTTACAAGAAAATGATTTTACACCTGAGTTGACTTGGAAGAGCTTCTTAAAATTGTAACTTATAGAATCGCATTTATTGAATCGCGATTCTGATAACTACAAGGATAAGGTTCTTATAAATTAGAAGGATCAACCATTAAAGAAGTTATGTTGCTTGTTATTTGTAGGGAACATAAAATAAAAGATTTCCTACTCTATGATAAATTAGTAACTTTAGTTGTAGTGGAAGAGAAGAAAGAAGCCCAAGTAAGTTCTAAGTTAGGAGTTTTAAAGCGGTTGGGTTCCATCTAGATTAAACCTTCTAAGGTTTTTGAAGAGTCTAATGTATGTAGGGGGCTTTATTGTAGATGAGATGATAGATGCCTTATTGATATTGGGGCAACTAATCTCTTCATCTCTAAGGAGTTATTGATAGAGTAGGGCTTAAGGTTAAGAGGGATAACTATAGGTTAAGGATGGTAAATTCATAATGCCCTTATGACTTGTTTGGCCCAAGATAAAATTGGAGGTGGTCTTTTTAGATGACTATAAGTTGGTCATCGATATGGAATTCCTTGACTAGGCGAAGGATTTAATTGCCTTATCAACAAATTGCACTATCGTTATATAAGAGGGAAGACAATAATGCAGGGGCCCTATTAATTGTTACCATAGCTAAGCCCCTAAATTTCTATGTTGTATATAAGTTGTTAAGGAATAAGACCAAAGAAACCAACTATTTAGACATCAAATGAAGTGGTCTAAAAGGTATGAAGTTGCCTTAGGGGAATGGAGAAGCTTAGTTGAGGAGCTTCGGTATCTTCCCAAAACTAAGTTACCTAAAGAAGAGCCTAAAATATAAGAGAATAGTTTATGCCAAGAGGTAGAGGACAAGAACTTGGAGAGATGCTATAATAGATTAGGATAGGCTTAGCTTAAGATCTTTAAGCCAAGTTGATATTGGAGCAGGGAGTTTAGGCTAAGAAGTATTAGATGGATAAGCCTAGCTTAAGATCTTCAAGTCAAGTTAATACCAGAGTAGGAAGGTTGTGCCAAGAAATATTTGATGGAGAACTGATTACTTTATTGAAAAGATAAAAGGTATGTATATAAACCATGGGAACCTTTAAGAAATGATATAATAAATTAGGATAGGCTCAGCCTAAGATCTTTAAGCCAATTTGATACTAAAGAGAGGGGGTTGCGTTAAGAAGTATTAAATGGAGAATTGATTGCTTTATCGAAAAGACATAAGGTATGTATCTAAACTATGAGAACCTTTGAAGGAAGATTCTTGAGAGGTACAATAATCCAAGAGAACCAAATCGCCTTAAAGTCCACTAAACACTAGAAAAGGTGGAGGATAAGTTCCATTAATTGAAGATGCTAGAGGGCATGGAGGCAAGAGACTTATGTAGAAGCATGCTTACTTTACTAATTTCGAGAGGGAAGAAACCTTATAAGCAATCAAAAGAAGGATCATTGGAAGTATAAGATAAGCTTTAAGGGCACTTAACATGAAGTTTAAGCCAATTGTCATTCTTGGAGTACCTAGTGTTGTGTAAAAGTTTACCTTTAAGTGAAAGAACCTAGGTGACCTAGTTGATTATGCATTCCTTAAGCTTTTGGTAGATCAGTTGTTACGCCCTGAAGTTGCGAAGTCGCAGAGTCGCAACAGTCCTGCTGTGTAAACCATTCTATGATAGTAACTGGCCTCATAGTGCCTACCATAGACATGACCTACACAAGGCGTCGACGACCCCTCGCTTTGAAGTAAACAGTTCGATGAACAATTAAACTACGATTATGATAAATAGTTCAAATTTCTAATAACATGTACAATATTATATATATATATATAAGTCCACAAAGTTTCCTAGGAAGTTTTACATAAACATAACAGTTTTCTAGATTACATAATAACTATCAGTCTTTCATCCCTAATTACATGATTACTCTAATTACATATTATACTAAGTAACTTGATCCTTACACTCCTGGCTTCAAATAGACTAACCTCTGGGTAATTGTAGGGCGGCATAGTACTTAAAGTGTTTAGAAATCAGAACCTGCAAAAGGATCTACAAGGGCATGAGCAACTATAGCTCAGTAAGTTGAATTGGAGACTCATGCATGCATACAAGCACAAATAGGGTCATTAAACAATTATTTTCATACAATGCAAAAATCAAGTGTCATCACATAACGTAGTCCGGTCCATTGTGAAATCAGAGAAATTTCACTCGCTCCAATCCGGGTTGAGGAGTTCCATGTTATGCAGTAGCTCACAACTAAACCCAGGCTTGTGCAATGGAGACCTTGCTCCTCCCGCGACTACCTTCGAACCATTGACTTCACCCCTGCCGCGACCTCCTCTCCTGTCAGTTAGTTCAATTGAGGATGAAGAAGGGACCATTTTGCAATCCTACGCTATCGCTCGATCCCTTAGTCGCAAGCTGATTTGTTTCTGGGTGTCCTATAATACAAATAGGTCTTTTTAGTACTTATATTTTATGGATTCATATTCTAATTCATAATGTAACTCATTTTTCCCATGTATACCTATAATGTACTAATAATTCGTTATACTCTATTTCGGGGTTTGAATCCTAAACTAGATTCTAGTTTTTAATTCCTAAGTCTTAAATAGGCTTGAATCCCAGTGTGATGTTAATCACATTAAGCTCGAGTGTCCAAATATCCTATTGGGTTGTAATTTAGTATTCTAAACTATTCGGTACACGTTAACCCTAATTGAGGTATCGGTTTTATACCCGATGTGTGAAAATCTTACATTTTGAGACATTTACTTAAAATTAAATGTTATTTCAGATTTATTATTTTTTTGATTTCTATTATAATATTATCTAAATAACCTTAATTTTTTTAGATTTATTAATTTACAATTTCACATATTACTAATTTCTTATATTAATTACCTAATTTCCTAAATTAACCATACTTAATACTCCAAAGGCTAGGATTAGGGTTTCACTTCAGAGATTAACATTCCTAAACATCTAATTAAGATCTAAATTAGTAATTAATATCTTAATCACCTAATTAATCCCAAATCACCCAATTTTCCATCATTTTATGGCTAAAAATTAACTTAAAAATTTCAAAAATTAATTTTAAAAAAATGGCTTCATAGCATTGTTTTACATCATATGAGTATCCTATAGAAAAAAATTGAGCTCCAAACTACACTCCTAAGCCTATTTATTTTCCCTAAATCTAAATACAATAAAATCTCAGAATAACAAGTTTCATAATTTTCTAGGTAAAATAAATAATTTTACAAAATTATTCAAAAATCGGGGTAAATAAGAGACTAACCTGTTCGAAGCTTTCTGGCCGTCCAAACCGGGTCCAAGGTTGTTGGCCGGCCCAGGCGGTGGTTCTAATGTAGGGTGGTGGTGGTGGTTCGGTCCCGGGTGGTGGTGGTGGTTCGGTTCTAGGTGGTGAGTGGTGGGTGGTGGGTTTAGCTCACTTGCTCAATCTACACAGTTATTCATTTTTTTTTATTTTTTGGATTTTCTCTCGATTTTTTCAGTGTTCCTATTTTTCCCAAATGCTAAATTAACTAAATGAATTCTGGAAATTTTTTCCCTATTTATAGACATTTGTTGTAATTAATATGCATTAATTTGATAAGACTTTACCATTTTCCTTGATTTTTGGTTTTTAGGTTGTCTAATTTTTATTGGCTGATTTTTCTTTTGCAGATTTGGACCTGCCACGACCTGATCTTGATTTATCTTATCATCTTCTAATTTTTTCTGATTTTTCCATAATTAATTTATAATTTTCTTTAATTATTTACTTAGTTTTTAGCCAATTTAGGTAATTTCATGTATTTTTATCTATACGTAAATACATGTGGGGTACATGTGAACATTCCTAATTATTATTTTGGTCATTCTAAAATTTTTAGTATACATATAATCTATCTTTAGTAATTTATTAGTTATTTGATTACACTTTTCGCGTTTTCGGTAATTAGCAATTATTATGTTTAAAATTTAAAAATTTTATAGTCTCCTATTTTACTACTTATTTTCTTAAATTTATGTTTACGGGGTTATTTTTATTAATATTTCTATCAATAGTTTATAATTTGGGTTTGATCGGATCCTTTAACCGATCGCCCTAAACTTTGGTTTTTAAGTTCAATCCTACAGTTACTTGACTTGGCTTTAGGGCTTACATCAGTTTTCCAAGGAGCTCAAGTTGATGGGTACATTGCCGGTTTAGATGGGGGAGAGTGTTATGGGCTTCTCCTTATTCTCATTTTTCTATTTTTCCTTCTGTTCATAGAGACCTATTGAGTGTAAAGCCTAATGAAGGCTTGATATATTTCTTGAAATATTAGCGTTTGGATATAATGAATCTTATTTGATGGAGGTATTTAGATAGGGTTAGCTAGGAATCTATATTCACCATTAGTTGGAATAATCCAGATTTTCATTAATCAAGGCTTCTTATATGTTCTCTCCTCATTTGTAAATCATCCAAAGAATTATATATACTCTTTTAAAGCTCCTCTCTAACTTTTACTCTCTGGTACGCAAGTTCTTCAATGTTTGGCCATAAAGCTAACTTAGCCTCTTCACAAAGAGTCTAAAGAGTCTAAGTGCTACATATATTAGTATTAAGAATATTCTACATGTTACACAAGCGTCCATATCTCCTCTACTTCTATTTTAGCATTTCTACAAACTTTGTTTAACATTGAGTTTTCACCGTTGTAACATTTGCCACTAGGAGTGTTGGGGATTCTACATGCACCATAAGCATACACAAATGACTCGAATATACAAGAATGGGTTGCATCGAATAAAAAAGAGTGTAAGAATTGTGTTATAGGACAAGAAGTGTATTTGCAATAATGTACGTTAAAGCCATCTTATTGGTGTATGATGAATACTCTAGTTAGAAACCTAGGTTGCTAACCTCCACTAATCTATCTACTTATTATTGCTGGAGTTATTTGCTTCTTTTGACCTCCCTTGAAATTCGTCATCATATACACCCTCTGCTTACATAAATAATAGAATACCAATAGGAGTGTTGGGTTCTTATGGGTCTTACTAGGATGACCTTATTGACTAAAAGAAAAACATGTTTGTGGGATCTACTTTCAATTTTTCATTTGTGGCCTAAAACATCTATCATATGTGCTTCCTCCAATAAGTTGAGGCATAACCATCTTAACCTAGATTGTTGCCTAGTTAAGAGTTTCTTTCCCTTAATTTAATTTTGAAAAGTATTGTACGTCTTTTCCTTAGCACCACATATGCCGTGCGATGGTGATGGTCTCAAATTCTATCTTGATCTACTCTATTAACTTGGTCTTATTTACAAACATCGAATAACTCAATAACTTAAATTAAATCACTTTGTGCTATAATCATGACTTTAACCAGAATAAGAATTTTTGAATCTTTGTCTATTTTAAAGGCTTTTGGTGTAAACTTGACAAATTGGTTCATCTTAACCTGATACCTTTTCATTGATATGTTCCATTTCGCCATAGAGAAAAAAATATGCTAACATTCTTTTACGTAGACTATTTAGGAATAATTTTTTAAAAAAGACATTGTTAAGGAACACAAAATCACATGTTGAGCTATCAATTTGTGTTGCTTTCTACCTATCACATGGAGTACTCCTTAACATGAATACCACATAGGCTACCTTCTTATCTTTAGAAACTTTATATGTGGCGAATGCTTCTTTTCTGTTTTTAATCCATTCTTTAGCCTTAAATGGATTAACCGTCGTAGCATTAAAGGGTTTACTAAATTGACAAGTCTTGTCAGCTTAGGTGTGGAATTTTGCTTACCATCTCTATTGAACCTTGCTTGTTCATGATGGTTGTTTTCTTGCATCAATACAACACTATCTTGCATGGCTTGAAAACATATTGCATCCATTGCCCTTGTCCTTATACCATGCCAACTAAGGCTCCAACCTAATTACTCAACTACTCCATCTCACTCCTTAGAGTGATGCCTTTAAGAAGAGTTGGACCTGTTTTAAAGACTTCATTGGTTTGTTCAGATGACATAGGAAAAGTTGAAATTCATATTGAATTCATTCAAATATCTCCAATTAAGAGTCAAGTGAAGCATGGTTGATATGTAGTTTCCCTTGAAACTTCACTTTGTTTGAATTCATGGAGTATCAAATGGATCTTCATCAACTACTCATATTAACACTTCTTTTTCTAGTTTTTCTCCATTTCTCTTACTTAAGTGATAGACACCAAGTCTATGATTTGCTTGTTTGGATTTTTGATCTTGGTATAAACACAAATAAAATACATGCATATAAGGTTAAATAATTATTAGGTTTATTGTCTACTTCTATACATACAACCAACATCAACATTAACCTATGTACTTAAGATCAACATACTAACTTATAAAATTAATTCCACATAATGAATCCCTTTTTTAACTTAAAGTTTCTAAAAACATTGCAATTGGTTAACCATAAGTGATATTAAGTCAACTAGGTCCCTTTACAAAATAAAATGGTCGACTATTTTTATGGTTTAATTAACCCCTTTTCCTTAGAGAATGTGGTCAATCTAAATGACATCCATTCAACCATATTAGTATTATAGTTGTCCACAGTATAATTACCTCAACCTGAAGCCACTCTTAGTGTACCTCAATTACCCTACAAGCACCTATAAAATGATCAACTAAATAATTAGTATCTTTAACAGCACTTCTCTACTAGCAACATTACAACATTTATGATTTTTCTAAACTCTTAAATCTCTACAATTTCACAAATTTATAAAACACATATATAATTTATAAGTGAAATTAACGACAGCAATAAAATCTAATTTGAATCTTAATCGCAATATTTCATTTTCTATAATATGCAATTATAGACCTAGAAGATGATTTAATTATAGTTTTCTATGAAAATCTTAAATAAGGTTTAGGGTTTGGGGCTCTTACTTTGGCATGGAGCACAATAGAAAATGACGAATCTCCCAAAACGCCAAAGTCAACACACCTAATAAATTGCCTTATGATTTCTTGATTAAAAGATCCTACATAAGCATAAATTAGGACCTTCATGTAAAAGAATAGGGTAGGTATCGTGAACAAACACTACATAATGACAATGGGTAGGAAGCGATAGTGAATAAAGGAAATAGTAAAAGAGGGCTTGGTTTTAATTTTTTTAAAATTATAATTGGTTGTAATGGGTTTTAGGGTTTTGCAAAGACAATTAAGAGTTCAGTCCTTCTTATAGAAATCTATGGATGAATTTACCATGTTACCCTTGATTTGACATGATATTTATGGTTCCTTTACTTAGAGGTAATGGAAGGGGAATAAAATAATTATTCAGACAGTACTTCCTATTATCTTGTTCACTTCAAAATTACTTTGGGAACTTTTCTTTCCAATAATTTTTCTATTACCTCTCTATAGAGAATAGTTTATCCTTTTTGTAAGATTAAATTTATTATTCCCCTTCTAAAGAGAATAAAAAATTTAAGTGATAAACAACCCTCAATTACTAAAGTTAAGTAGCCTTTAGTTTTTTTTTAGACCAAATAGAGTCATATTGATAATTTTTTCATTATATCCTAACTTAATATTACAATGTGAAGTAAACAATAGAGTTACACAAAGTAAATACTAATGTATAAATTTATAGTTCATTTGTAAGAATAGCTATTCTAAAAACATATATATTTTTAATTGCCTATCTACTTTATTCCATAAAATAAATGGATGATTAGCATGTTTTACTTCCATGAGAATATATTATTGTACTATTATAATTTATTTAAAATATAGTATTAGGCACTTATTCTCCATTAGTTTATAACTAAACTTTTTTTCAATCCAACTACCTATAGTAAAGTTGGTAACACCATGCCATCCACTTGAAACAACTTAGCTAAGCTATCTATCACCATAAAATCAAGTGAAGAGAGGGGGAAAAAGAAAAGAATGTTATAGACAAATGAGTTCGATAAGGTGCTAATCATAGCAAAGAGACTTCTTTACATGAATTAAGTTGTACATTGGCCACTTACGTAGGTATCATCTTAGTTGTGGCAATTGCTAATATCTTAGTGAAGAGAGTCATATTGATATCAAATCTTTTGGAAGTGGTGATTATATTTTTTTTTTCTTCCAAATTATGGGTGTTGAAAATAGTAAAAAAAAAAAAAAAGATGAAGGGAATTAAGATAATCTATTAAGAGAAAAGAAAAAAAAACCCAAAAATATTGTTCTTGGGAAAATATTCCCAAGAATATGGCATCAAGGAAATTTTGGACCAAAGAGGCAATTTTATATAGGACATAATCCTTGTCGAAGCTCCTCTTCCTCCTCCTTCATCCTCCTTACAAAACTTACTCACTCTCTTTAAAAAACTCCTACACGAAATCTTCTTCACATATTACCATTTTCAACTAATCTTTATTCCAAAAAAAAAAAAAATGTAGATTTTGCACAACTACATAGTGTACGACAATTTTAGAGGAAAATTTTTGGAAAATAATACCAAAACATGCGATCTCCTCAATTTCTCTCTCTAAAAGTCGATGAATGAAAATGTAACATTTTTTCCTCTTTTGATCAGTTTCATGAAAATGTAATTCTGTGAAATAATATTGTTATTGAAAATATCATGGTACATTGTTGTTTATGTTAAATTTTTTTACGTTCCGAATTGTTTGTATTACTTTATTATACATATACCCATAGTATGTGATATGAGTAGACATATTTAGTATCAATGTAACTGGTCAAGTTAATTTTTTTTTTTTGTATGAATAAAAAAGTTTGGAAATAACCAATCTTTGTGACAAGAATGATTCTTTATATTGAATTTAGTCGTCATGTTAGTAGGTATTCATGAATATATGGCTGTACATGTAAGATATGGGATGTTTTAGTATTGTAAATTTTATCGGGTTGATGTGACAGTTGGTGAAAATGAATAATGTAATGGTGGTTTGTGACATTAGAGGAAATATTGTGGAAGGAAAATATGGGGTATGTTACTATAAGCACCTGACAACAATAGTTGGGGTACCGATTGGAGCAACCTATAATTAGTTGGTTGGCTTGATATATAACCGACTTCGGGTTGACATGACAACTCGCTGTGTCAATTTGATTCATAAATATGCTGAAGTTTATGAAATTGACATACCCTTAACTGTTGAGTACGATTTTGGAGGGTATGACAGAAATGTTGGGGTTCAAGTAGAAAATCAAGTGTTTCAATATTAGCTAGTTCCATACAATGATATACCAACTAGCAATAGTGATATGGTTTGACATAGATGAATACATAACGTTCGGTATCACATTAACTAAGGCGATGGGTCTAAACCTCCAGATGGTTTGAAGGGTAAATGATAGTCGAAGGTTGAGTAGGGGTCCTTATGTATTGATGGTGGGTCTGATGTACCAACACCTCATATAAGCTCTGGTCGCACTTGATGTTATGTACAAGTGTAGCAAGAGGTTACTTGCCACTAGTCCATGCTCAATGGGCTAGATAAGAGTAGTCGAGGGTAAGTAAAATACACTTAGCTCACACAAGAAGAAAAATGTTTGAATGGTAATTATATTAACTATTGCAATTATTACAATACACAAGTATTTATAAGACCTAATTAAGGTAAGTCTTAGGCTAGCGTAAATTATAAAAAGGATTCCTTATAGTAAAAGACAAGGAATAATTTACAAGGGTAATGTTGTAAACAAGCATAAAGAATATCTGGTGATAGAAAAGGACAGTACGGATGTTAGGAAAATTAGGGGGCGTGTCAACTATCTATTCTATAGTCCTAATGACACTACTGGCCAAGTAGAGTAGGTTTTGAATAGATCAGGTTAGGGTCGATAGTTTAATAGCTTGGCAGCTTAGATGTTTAGGGCTAGAAAATGGTTAGTTTAGAAGGTAGCTTTTTGTTTGGTTGGCTTCGGGTGGTCGACTTCGAATAGGTGTTAGCTCGGCCTTGGCATGTATTAGGTTAGCAGTATACTGATTTGATACTTGGCCTTAGACAGATGTGTTGTGGAGGGTTTGACTCGGCACACAACTCGACAACTTCTTGAATGATGTGAAGGGTAAAGTAACTCGGCAGGTTGGATTGGGGAATGCATTACTCTTCTTAGTTCAACTCTCCTTGGACAGCTCGACAAACTATATGAGCAAGTCCTTAAGCTTGAGACTACGTGATTGGTTCGTGATCCTTACCTTCTCCTATAGGTTGGTTGAGATTTTGGGATCAAATTTGGTTCAGCTCTATGTTTCTCATCTTTAGGAGTACATGGGTAGAGGTCGGCAATGTTGAAGCAGTCTGAGAGCCCATATTCTTTTGGTGGTTTAGTCCTGTAGGGATTAGGATTAATCTTTTCAAGCACCTTGAATGGTTCATCAGCCCTAGGAGATAACTTGTTTTTCCTTAAGTGTGGAAACTGTTCACGACTAAGGTAGTCATCAAGTGTTTAGCCTTCCTCTCACCAGGCATAGATAAGGCTAAAACGAAGGTCCTTAGCATATAAATTTTTTATTATTGAAAAACCTAACAACCTAGTCTGTAGCTCAGTTAGAAGGGAATGTCATCTTGATGGGGCGTCTGCTACTACATTCTTCTTTCCATTCTGTACTTCACAACATATGAAAATCCTTTTATGAACTTAACCCATTTGGCTTACCTTCTAGACAACTTAGGTTGGCTCTTTAGATATCTCAAATATTCATGATTAGTGTAGATCACAAACATTTTGGGTAGCAACTAGTGTTGCCATATAATTAGGGCTCAAATCAAGGAGTAAAACTCCTTATCATAGACAGAGTATTTGATTGTAGCTCCTTTAAGCTTCTTACTGCTGTAAGCAATAGGTCGACCTTCTTACATTAGCATAACACCTTTGCTTAGTCCGGATAACACCTTTGCTTAGTCCGGATGTATGACACTTTAATTTGAATACTTTGTCAAAGCTTGGTAAAGCTAAGACAGACGTTATAGTTAGCTTCTTCTTTACCTCTTCAAAGCTCCTTTACTCCTTCTCTGCTTATTTGAACTCAACATTGTTTTTTGACAATTTAGTGAGTAAGGTTACGATTGTACTAAAATTCCCTATAAATTTTCAATAGAATGATGCTAGGCCATGGAAGCTCCTCACGTCAACCAAAGTGGTTAACATAGGCCATTTGGTGATTGTCCTTAGCTTTTCATCATCCACTTATATTACACCACTACCTCCAACAAACCCTAAGAAGATTACTTTAGGTCGGAAAAAAGTCATACTTCTTTAGATTAGCACAGAGCCTTTCAGCTTAGAGTTTTGTAATGACTGCTCGGAGATGCCCTTGGTGAGTCTCCAAATCAGGGTTATACACTTGGTTGTCGTCGAAGTAAACCACCACAAATTTCCATATTAGTTCTCGGAGTATATGATTCATCAATTGCATAAATGTGCTCGATGCATGTGATAGTCCAAATGGCCTCACAGGCCATTCATACAATCCATGCCGAGTCTTAAATGTAGTGTTCCACTCATCGCCTTCTCGTATTCAGATTAGTATCTACATTTAAGGTTAATCTTAGAGAATAATTTAGCTCCATTTAACTTGTCCAGCATATCATTAAGCCTTGGTAATGTGATTGATTGCTCAATTATCTACATACATCCTCCATAACCTATCTTTCTTTGGTACTAACAGGGCTAGCATGACACAAGGGCTAAGGGATTCTCATACATACCCTTTCTTCATCAACTCATCTACTTGTCTCTATAACTTGGCAGCCTGTTTAGGATTCAGCCTATAAGCAGACTTGTTCGGCAGTGCGACTCCTGGTTGCAAGTCAATTGCATGTTCAACACCTTGAATGGGAGGCAATCCTTTCGGTAGCTCACTTTGGAATGGGTTGGCAAATTTATCTAATAGGGTTTTCATCTCGACAGGCAACATCCCCTCTTTGGATCTCTTCATCTCTAGTAACCTTCTAACTAGCAGATAGGTCGGCTCTTCGAGCTCCTTCTCTTTATTCAGCTTAGCTCGAGTCATCACTAAAGCTTCTTTCTTTAAGATTCGGCTTAGTTAGGCTTCCATGATCTTAACTTGTTTGGTAGTCATAGGGCTCAACTTCATTTCCTACCCTCATGCTTTAAGGAACAATTATTCTTCCTTCCATTGTATATCACATTTCAGTCAAACATCAAAGGTCATCCAAACAGAATATAGGACACGCTCATGGGTAATACATCATAAAGCACCTCATCTCAATAGTTTATAATACAAATCAGTACAATCACTTGCTTGTTTACTTGTAAGGTTCCCTTATCACCGAGGTAGTGTAGTTTATAAGGTTTGGGATAGAGCTTAGTTAGTAACTTTAATTGTTGGACCATGAAAGCAGATACTGCATTGGTGCAACTACTACTCTTAACAATTATTACACACAATGACACATTCACCTTGTAACCAATGTGGAACAAATTCTATTGCTATTTGTGCTTGGGTATAGGACTTACACTTATTGTTCTTCTCAAAACCAAGGTGGAAAGCATAAGATTACCTTCTTCACTATAAATGACTTCCTCCTCCTTGGATAATTCGGTCTATCCAGCCTCTTTTAGGTTTTCTACTTCCTCATTAATACTATCTATCTTAATGGTTAGCATTTCACTTTGGATCATCATGGTTTTTTTATTCCAGTACTGAGCGGCTATGTATATAAATCCTTGACATTTGAAGTACTTAATCTCATTAGTCTTTCTTCCTAAGCTTTGGCCCTTCTCAAACTTCATTAAGGTCTCCTTTTCTTCTGCTTAGATAGTTTGAGCAAGTCGGGTCTCAACAACCTTGCTTGGTTCAAATCACATAGGTTTGCTTGGAACAAGTTGGCTAGTAGTAGGTTGACTGACAAGAGGTTGGAATCTTCCTGTTCTATGCCTCTTGATCCTTTGGATAACTTAGATAGCATCATCAAGTGACCCAATATCCATGGTTCCTAAAATATCTCCAATCTCGTACTTTAACCTACTAACTAATTAAGACATAGTTTGGTCTTTAGGCTCAACAACCTTACATCAGATCATCAACATTTGCAATTCTTTCATTTAGGCATTAACACTCAATCCACCTTGTCTCAACTCTTGCAACCTCTTAAACGTACCCTGTAAGTCGTAGCTTGGAACAAATCTTCTCCTCATGACTCTCTTCAATTAATCTTAACTCTTGACTTCACATTCTCCTTCTCTTCTATGTGTAGCTTATATGTTCTTCCACCAGAGAGTGGCATAACCAGTAAATTCTCACATAGCAAGTCTAACCTTAGCATTTTCAAGTACCTTATGGCATTCAAATTGCTTTTAAATCTTATCTATCCAGTTTAGGTAGTCCTTGGCATCACTACTACTAGAAATGCCAGGGATATGCATTCTTAACCCTTCCACTTTAGAAGCTCAGATCTTCCTCTCTTCAGGTTCGTAATATTCTTTTGCTTCATCACTTACTTCCTCAGCTACTTCTTCAATTTCATCGAGTGCTAACTTGTGCCTAGCAACTCTATCTACTCCTTTAGCTCGGGTTGGTCAAATTAAGGCATTAGCTCGACTGTATAGGCCATTTTCTCTCTTCAATCGTTCATTGACTTAACCTTTATTGAGCTGGCTAAGACCTAAAGATGGGGAAACTTGATTGTGTCATAATAAGCTAACTAACCAAGCCGGTCAAAGTGCTCCATGAGCTGGCTAAGACCTAAAGACGAGGAAACTTGGTTATGCCCTAATGCGTTGACTAACCAAGGCGGCCAAAGTACCCTTTGAGTTGGCTAAGGCTTAAGATAAGGAAACTTGGTCATGCTCTAATAAGTTGACTAACTAAGGCGGTCAAAGCACCCTTTGAGCTGGCTAAGACCTATGAATGAAAAACTTTGAATTGGGATAGTGCTCCATGAGCTTGCTAAATCCCTAAAAGATTTTGAGTTGGGCAACATTCTGTGAGTTGAGCGATTGGGAGCTTAAGAAACTTTGAATTAGGATTACACTTTACGAGCAAGTTAGTTCCCTAAGAGATTATAAATTGGGATTGTGTTTTGGGAACCAACCAAAAGCTTAAGAAACTTTGGATTGGGACTGTGCTCTACGAGTTGGCTAGATCCTTAAATGAGAATATGAATTTGGATCGCGCTCCATGAGCTGGCTGAAGTGCTAAAGAGATATGGATAGGAATAGTGCTCTATGAGTTGGCTATATCCCTGAGAAAACGGATAAAGGGTAAGCACCCTTCGGGCTCGCTTAAACTTTATATGACAGTTGAAAGTAAAACTAAGGAACATAGCTGACTCGAAAAACACTCTTGATTTGAGAATTTATAAATGAGGAATTTGGTGACAATTGTTTATAACATGAATTGAAAATTTGGCCACTATGGATGAAATGGACTGGAAAATGAATGGAAAAACTTGTAATAAGCCTCCACTCTCTCTCTCTCTCTCTCTCATTTTCATGTATTTTCATTTTCTTTTTTCCTTCTTTTTCCTTAAAAGTTTGCTAATGGATACAAATTCCTATTTAGGAAACAAATGTTATAACTCCCCTTCCTTGGTAACCATGTAGAGTATCTCATATCCATCCTAGTTTCTAGCCCTGACATTGAGCTTCTTGGATAAGATTTAAGATTTTGATCATTCGTTTCCTAAGAAAAAGGTAACTCACAATTGGTCTAGTCGAAAAGGACTTTCTTACGTACTCTCTTACGTACTCTCGGTCTAGATTTTTCTCTTGACTATTATTCCAAAAATTACAGTCCAATTTGCAAGTGATATGCTTTGATCGATTTGTTAGGTCTTTTTGGGTTCAGTATTGTAAATTTGGCTTTTGATCAAATGGTTTCAAAAGAAGTTAATTGAGAGGGCTTATTTTGAAAGAAGTGGTTTCATCTAACCTGGGGGTACAAGTCAAGAACCCTTAGGAATGAACTAGATGTGCGCTTGCCCCAGTTTTGAAAATAATTTTTATCTTAGAAAAATTGTTCTTCAAAATTAGAAGAGCTTTAAGTAGGGAGGTATGGTAGGTGGGGAGGTCTTGTGTTTGAGAATCGAGTGGATAGAAAGGGTTTATGTTTGTAATTTAGAGTGTGATTTTGAATTGAATATGAAGTTATTGGTTTATGGTTGAGAACGTGATTCTAAAATGAATATGAGGTTTTGTATTTTTGGTTAGGAATGCGATTCAAGATCTTGTATTTTTAGAGCAACTTAGGCCTTCTTTGGTTGGAGATTTTCTCAAGCTTGATGTTTGGGTATTTCTTCATTTTCCTTTTTCTTGTTTTTTTTTTCTTCTTTTTTCCTTCTTTCTCACTTTTTCATTTCATTTCTTTCTTTCTTCTCCCTAAAAATAACTATCTCTTTTGTCGATTTTTTGTTTCTAGATGAATCAAGGCCCTGAATCTATAGGTTTAGAGTGTATTGGCTTAGGTAAGTTATGTGTGGCCTTTGGTGTATTTGGAAAAATATTAGCTCTTCTTCAAAGGGAGCAATTTATTGAAAACAAAAATTATCCTTGAATTGTTATTACTGGAGTAAACACAAATCAATTTTATCCATCTCTCTTAATCAATGACCCTAACCTTTGAATTGCCCTACCGTGGGGGTGGTTCTTGACAGGGTTTACATTTAAAAGGACTTCAGATCAGTTTAATGGGGTTATCAAAGGAAAATTGTGTTTGGGATATGAAAATGAATGCCTAACTTCATTTCAGTCTACATATCAAATTCAAAATGGACCTCCTTTAAAGAGTGAGTCCAAAATATCCTCACTATGATGTCTCTCAACTTTCAAAGTGTTTAAGGGTTAGTGTATAGGATATAACTTACCTTTTTTTATTCTAAAATTTTTAAAAGTGAGTTACCAATTCCTTAAATAGGGATTGATTGACCTTAAGGTGATGACTGAACTTACTCCCCAATTCATTTAAACATGCCCCAGTTGTGAAATTTCAAAGACCAAAGGCCCCATGCCTCAGACTTATAGGTCTTAATGCCTTTAAGCTTCCATATGTGATTTTGGGTCAAGTTCTTTAGAGTTCAAATGGGTTGAAACTGACAATTTTTGAAGTGGAAGGGACTAATGAATTGCCCTTTTTATTTGTACCAGGGATCAAGCTTAGGATAGTCTTTCATGGCTTCATGCTTTGACTCGGTTCATGGTTAGACTTACCTAGCTTAGGGGGCCTTAAGTTAGTTCAACTATCTTGATGGGTTAGGGTTCAAGTTTGGTTGGTTATTTTCTTAGGCTAAGTGGATCTGTTTAGGTTAGTTGCCTTAATAGCCAAGTAATTGTGTTTGTCCTGAGTCTTATAAGGATTTATAACCGTAAGCAAATTTCCTTTTTTATTTTTTTATTTATATTTTTTCTTTTAAAAGAGAGAGAGAAAAAGTTAAGGTTTTTATGTTACGGAGCCTGAGTGATAAAATTGTAAACGGAGGATTACGAAGGATTGCTTTCATAGAATTCTATATACAAGCTTATACAATCTATTTACAAGCGAGGAATTCTAAAAGATGAAGAATAAAAGAATAAACAAAGAAAAGATTTAAATCCTAATTATTTTAAATGGAAACGGTTATTTACAAAGTGCTAACTTATCTAAAAAAATGAATATTTATAGCTAATAGAATACTAGATAAAATGGTAACTTCCTAAAATTATTTTACAGGTTTGATTCTTTTATTTTGTTTCTTTTTTTTTTTAATTTTTTATTTATTTATTCTGCAAAGGTTAGGCTCAGTTGATGTGGGCCCAAACGAAAAGTGACAAGTTCAGGCCCTAATAGATGTATTAAGGCCTGTACTAAGATAATATTCGTGAGGCTCCTCCATAGGGATAAGATGGGATAAATCTTGTTCTTAATGAACTCTCACTTATCTAAGTTGACAAGTCACAACCACATCAGGATTAATTTTAATTTTTAATTTTTTTTAAACCAATGAGGTTGTCATATATGGTTCTGTTAGAAGGCCCTTTAACCTAAACTATCAACTCTTATATAGAAAAATCAAAATTACAATTAAAGTCTATCCTAAACTTTATATGGAATTATTACTGGATATTTATAGGGAAATATTACAATAGACAATTAGGCTTATCCGTTTAGGACTGCTACATTATGGGTTTTTGTAATTTTTGAGAAAAAATTTCCATGTATGCAACGGGTGGATTTTAAAGGTTCTCAAGTTCTACGACTATCATATTTTTTCAAAGTAACGATTCTGTAGTCACATCTGAACTTGAGTGAGGTAGCCTGATTGTCCTTGGAAGATGGTTGGGCCATAATATCCGAAGCTTACATAATAGCCCCCCTCCTAAGGTCTTAAGATGGCTTGGTTCTGACCGTATCTATCATGCATTTATGATGCAGAAAAATAAAATAAAAATAAAGTAAACCCCTAAAGCTACCCCCTATAAATAAACTGCAACAAAAAATGTTAGTAAAAAAGAAAGAAAATAAACAAATATATAAAATAACATATCTAAGTTTTTTTTATTATTTTTGTTATTTTATTATTTATTTTTTGAAAAATAATCATATTTTCGGTAACTTTTAGTGGCTAACCTTTTAGCATTCTCAGTAGAGTCGCCAAACTGTAGAATTTAACTTTTCGGTTTCTATTTATAATTGACTTCCCTATTTCCGATTAATACTAAATCCTAACCCGTTTAATATTAACCCTTGACTAAAGAAATTGAGAATTTTTGGTTTTTTTATTTAAAAAATTTTTTGAAGTCATAACCTGACCGAAGTCAGGAAAAAGAGAAATCGTAATCAATTGGGTGGATTGATTACGATTTAGCTACTGGTCTTTGATTTCAATTTAATACAAAGTAAAGGATTCCGAATCCAAGTGCTAACCTATTAAACCCTAATAGGTACCACTATCTATTTACCGAAATTCGGATTATTCTTTTATTTATAATATTTTTTAAATAAATAAATAAAAATCAAAAGAAAAAGAACTTAAGTTTCTATATATTTTATTGTCGTTTTGAAAGTACCCACGTACCCACGTACCCACGTACTCACGTACCCACATACCCACTAGTTGGGATCAAACGATCGCACTTCTTTCCAAAAAATATCTTAGTGTGTTGGTTGTTTTAAATTTTGAAAGTCGATCGAATTTATGTTTTAATTGATTTAATTTATTGAAAAAAAATCTAAAGGGGTCCTAATTCTTGAACTCTTTTATTTAAAAGAAAATTCTCTAAAATTCCTATCTTTTCAAAAAGGGATTTTTATTAATTTTTATTTTTAAAAAGCAATTTCTTAAGTGAGAAATTCTAAAAAAAAACTTAATACTGAAAAATACTTGAGCTTATGCATATATATATATTATATATACACATCTATTTATATATTATACTATAAACATAACTAAATAACTAATAAAATAATAAAATATATAAATAAATAAATAATCTAAACTAGAAAAGAAATCTAACTTGAATTTAGTCTCCAACGTATGATGAAGGACATTGGTGTTGAGTAGCTGTTTGGATTTGTTGGCGACCAACAGTGGATTGTAATCAATGTCGTGGGGTTTCTGGTACCGGTTATTACTGCAACGGACCGATTGAACGATGGAGTGGACGGCGTATTGCTGTACAGCTGTGAGTTCTGGTAGAGGGTTCGATGAGTCTTGGGGCTGCAGTTGCATGGACGGTGGTCATCATATGTACAGTGGCATGGATTGCGTGTGATCAACGAGCTGCAGGATGTGCTTGTAAGCATTGGTCTGTAAGCTGGTGCTGATCCGTCAGCATGGATGGTAGTCGTTAAGTGCTATAGTTGTTGGTTGTGGGTTTGGTTTGTGGTGAGTAAGGGTTGATCGATTGGGTATGATAGTATGTGTGCGGTGGCAATGTCGCTGTTCGTGTTTGTGCGATAAAGGGCTAATTGGTGGTCTATTGAAGATAGTGTACGTCGAGAGAGAGACAGTGGTAGTGAGGATGGAGATTTAACAGCAACCGGTCGATGGATGGTGTTTTGTTCGCTTGGCGTAGGCGTGGAGTATGCTGTTATTTGTGGCTTGTGTCTATTCCGTTGTTGTTCAGTATTGTAAGAGAAAGTACGATGCTATATTCAATCTGGACGTGCAGTACGAGTTTGTAAGTAGTGTGCATGAACAAGCTGAACCTTGTTGTAAGGATGAAGGGGAGTGCAGACTGTTGTGGAGTGGACACGAGCATAGAGCTATTCGTGTCGTTCGTTGTTGCAGTGAGCTTGGCGTAGGATAGTACAGTCGTGATTGGTTGATGGTCAATGTAGTGACGTTTGTCTTAGCTTTTTGGAGCTTAGAGCTGTGCCTGTTGTTACACATCTTGGAAGCTGCTCTGCCTGCTGCTGTTTGGTGGTCTCGGTAGAGTTCTTGTAGAGAGTAGATGTTGATTGGTGATTGGAAGTGGAGAATTGAAGTGATGAAGCATGATTTAGCTTTTTCGTGAGTGTATCTTTTATTTTTTATTTTATTTTATTTTATGCCATGCGTTTAATATATAAAGCTTGGGATCAAACCCTTAGATCATATTAAATTGTATCCATTATATTAATCTCGATCTGATTTAAATCATTTATATCAACTTAAACTCGATTCGATAAAAATTAAACTAGATTTAAATCTCACAAAAGATTTGATTAGATCTATAATTAGATTTGAATCATGTTCACTTAACCGATTTTTGTAAAATGAAATGTAAAAAATAAAAAATACATATGTGCCTAGGGATATTCGAACTCGTGACTTTAAGCTATTCTAATTCAATATTGCAATACTTATCTATTAGACTGTTGGCTTCTGCCTTGATTTTTAGTATAATTGAATTGTACTTAACTCATGCGACACTCTAAAATAATAATTCGAACCATACCAAACTAAAACTATTGACCCTAAAATAATCTACTTCCTAAAAAATCTAAAAATCTTTATAACTATTTTTCCTTTTCTAATTTTTTTTGTATTTTCATTGTATTTTCAATTTTTTCATTTTATTTATTATTTATTTATAATTTTTTTTGAATTAGGACCCTTTAAAAAAAAATTAAGACTACGAAGGGCAAAAATTAAGTATCTACAAGCTCAATGAACCATATGAGTAGGTCTTCAAGCTCAAGAGCGTGTGATTGATCCGTAATCCCTATCAAGTAGCATGCTTCGTCAAAGTAACATAATGATCATGAGCAAATCCAACAGGGATACGGATGTGGAGAATGAAGTAGCTTATGAGGACATTGATGAAGACTTAGATGATTACAATTTTAATCTTGATATCAGTTAAAGTGAAGAGTAGCTCTAGGAAGTTAAAGAAGTTGAAGGGTTAAATAGGAGAAACAATTATATGTAGGGGTTGACTATAGATATGATGCAATTGGGATGTTAGAACTTGTGTCATTTTACATGGCTAGATGATGGTGAGTAGAGCTTCAATGATGAATTTAAGGTGGGAATGTGATTCCCAAAAAAAGAACACTTAAATATAGTAGTAAGAATGCATCATTTTATGAACCATTGCGACTTTGTAGTGAAGGAGTCTAGCCCTATTATGTGGTTAATTAGATGTGATGATTAGGGGAATGGTTGCAAATGAAGACTACGGGCATGCAAGAAGAAGCATATTGGATGCTTTGTGATAATCAGGTTCATAGGCCTATACACGTACTTGAATCCTACTCTTAGTTAGGACCATCCTCAATTGGATTCAACCACTCTATCTCAATTTATAATTAAGGAAGTATAAAAATCACCGAATATTAAGGTGAAACATATTCAGGTTACCTTTTGGAAGCAATATGGTTATATTGTACACATAAAGAGAGTTTGGAAGGTAAAGTACAAAGCAATAGAGCAGGTTTATGGAAGGTGGGAGGATTTAGTAAAGGGGACACCATGGAGAGCGAGGTTAAGGGCGAGTTAAGAGTCAAGGGTAATGATAGTTTGAGTTGGTCATTAGTGATGATCAATCTCTAGAGCACCTATCGTTAATAGCATCCCTTGGATTGCCTAGATTTGAGTTTCAGACACCCTTTGCCAAGGAGAGCTCTAGCAGTCAAATCTTCTACACTCCTTTCATCAGAGTGACCTCTAGTAGTCATGCAGGTGGAGCCTGCTCTAGTCTCCAAGAATGCATTATACTCCAATACCTATAGTTAGGATGGGGCACATATCATACAATTGGATGTGGACTAGATGGTGCAGCTCTAGTCTGATCCAGATCCTTAGGATTTTCGTGCATATATGTGCCAATAGCACCGACGGTATTAGTTAGGTACTAGATTTAGATATTGCACATTTTAGATCGTATTTAATCCTTACTTTCTGAACATTGTGTAGATACTTGAAAGTAGTGGCAGAGCTTTCATATTGATTAAGTATTATTTTCCATCTTTTTATTAATTGTTTATTTCTCTTCGATTATTATTCCTATTCATTATTACCAAACCTAGAAATTACCATGATATTTCATATTACCGGTCCATATAAGTTTGAATGATAGTATAGTGTGGTTAGACCATTTTATAAGGTATTGGTTATGGATGTAAAGCTTGGATTACTTAAACTCCGTTGAAGATGTAGAGTTTGAAAATTTTGATGTATTTGGTTTGTGTGAATATGTTATTGTAAATTGGGATTCTTTAGCTGTGTTAGTGAGGATCAGCCGGAAGATATTGATAAAATTGCCTCTTGAATATTCTTGAAAATATTTAAAACGATATTTTATATATTTTTTTTCTTCCTTTTCCCCAATCTATCACTAAAGAATGTCGTCGAAAAGAATGTAAGGTTGCTTCGCCTCCAGCAAGCAATTTTTGTTTTTATTCATGGAAAGTTCGATGAAATTAAAATTAAATATTTAAAACCATTAAGCACTTTTGAAACTCAAAAAATATTCGTACGCGGTTTCGAACTTAATGTCCACCTTGAGTGTTGTAGTTGCTAATTCCGAAAACTTACAAATAATATAATTGGATATTACATAATTTTGAAAAGACGAAATTACATTCCTTACGATTTTAACGTTGTAAAAAGGGCAGCGTGGATTGCTTCTTCCTCCATAATTTTATAAAAATCAATGGCTTGTAGTGTAATACATGCATTTATTTTGGGCCAGCTATGCTGAATGCTATTGTGACCCATTACGATTAATGAAACCCCATGTTTGTGTGCCCCACAAGCAAAGAATAGTGATATATACATATATATATATATATATTTTCTATTTTCGGTTTTTAAATGTTCGTGAAGTTTATACCATTATAATTTAAATTCAATTCGTTCAATGGGCATAATTTTCTTATTTCTATTCAATATTCTTCTTCTTCTCTTTTTTTTTTTTTTCTGTAATTTTCAACCAATTATATATTACGATGTATAAATAAGAAAGCAAAAGATAAATAGGCTTCAAACACATACTCTATATCGCCTAGATTTTTGTGAATGGGTATCGGTTGGTTTGGAATTTCAGATCATGTTAGTGTGTTACGCACTTCCAATTAGAAGTTTGAAAATTTTACAAACATAACTTTATTATTAATTTGTTCACAAGCAATTTTGAATGCAGGTTTTCAAGTTTAATTTGACTTTTGTAGAATATAGATGAAGCCTAAAAGTCCATGGTCGACTTGCTTAGTGAAATGTTATATTAGAAACACAAGAGGGGGAGGGGAGGTTGAATTGAGTTTTTTTACAAACTTTTGTAATTAAGTGATTTCGAATTCAATTAGCTATAAGTAATAACTAAAATGGTAAAGAAATAATAAATAAAATGTAAAAATTAAAAGAAATAGGGATAAAGAAAATTAAGCTTGGATTTAATGTAAAGTTTGGATCGCCCCCTTACTCTTTACTGACACCTAATATCTCAATCAAGGATTCACTTTTATTGATTTCAAATTCAATAGCTTGAGAGCTTACATCAAATCTCAAATACAAAAGCTTCTCAATCACAATAAATCTCAACCATAAGTATAGTGTACTCTCTAAAATTTTTTACAAGTATAAATCGCTTTACACTATACTAGGGTTTATAAGAGATTTAGCAAATAAATTGGTACAAGACAATTTGAGTATTGAGCAAGAGAACAAAAGAAATATTTATTGATTTTTACTTTATTTAATGCTCTTCAACTATCCAAAAACACCTGTATTTATAGTTCCTCAAGAAATATGGACTTTAGAGACAAATATCCTTTTAAGTTGACTTTGTTGAATGCTATCCAATGGCTATTTTTGTGCATGGCATCCGGACATATCTACACATAGCGTTTGGATGCTAAAGTTGATTCCATCATAGTAGCTTAGCATCCTAATGCTAAGCCTCAAGGTATCAAGATGCGAAGGAGAAGAAAGAATGATTAGTCCAGTAATATCTAGATGTCTCTAATTATAGTGTACGAACACTGCCCCCTATTCTAGACACCTACCTGAAAGCAAAGCGAGAAAATGCAACAAATATAATGTGGCACATGATATTCTTCTTTACATGATGAGTTAATATGTTTTTAAGAAATTATAAGCTATATATAATTCAATTAGCTCATCTAATCTCAATCTTGATTTAACTCAATCAATTTAAGTTTTTGTCTTCATCAAAATCAAATAGCATGCTCTAAGTTCAACAGTTAGAGTCTTGACCGAACTCCTTGTGACTCAATCAATCTCATCTTGACCTAAATCAAGCTGTTAAGGATATGAATGATCTTCCTAAAGCATAAACTGAACTTCTAATAGCTCAATCAACCTAGTCTATTGATGTCTATCGAGCTCTTATCATTTTCTAATCCTTTTAAGTTGGACCTTAAACCCATTATTTATAGGTCTGATCCACAAGCCGAAAAGGAGATAGAGTAGGATTGGTTTGAGCATATATAAAATGTTGATAGCTAATGTTCATAGCTATCATATGGTTAATCGGAGATACTCTCCAGAATATACACGGAATGTATCCAAGAGATAGTCAAGTGCATTTCCAACGGTGCTTTAATTTTACACTTATTCATATTTACAAGTTGTCTTCAGCCTCATCGAACGCTTACAAAAGCATCAGCATATATTTCATTCCAAATTTACCTTGTCGACATCGTGATTTTGTTGAATATTGAAGACGACTAGTAGCTTCTATAATTTTAATATCTGCATATGACTAGGTTCGATGTTTTCATCATGCTGATACAGATTATTTTGGATCACGTGATAAAAATTTGAGTGATCGGAGGGACATATATGAGAGCAGAGACTTTATTCCAAAAAGGTTTTAACGCAAACATTTCTTCTCCACGTAAGTGGGAATAAAACCATAGAGCAAAAGACTTTTTGGACGACTAAAAGTGATTCTTTATAGATATCATATCATTAGCTGCTACGGGCCTGACACGTGTAGTAGCAGCAAATAGGTTCAAATTCCTCCACCTTATATCTTATAATACGTATAATCCGAAAAAAGAAGGGGAAAGAATTTAAAAAAAAAAAAAAAACAACTCTATATATTTTTATAGGTAAGAATTGCAAAATGACGTACGATTTTAACTCTTGGCCGATCTTGACTACTAAACTTTAAAACATTTCAATGTTTTGTCTTAGTTTTTCTTATAGAATTAAGAATAGATATATTACGGTTTCTTTTCTCGGTAATATAAATATGTATATATATGCATATGCATATAAAATGAATTACATTGATTTGTTATTTTAACGATAAACAATCGAGAAATTCTGGAACTGCCACGGCCCGTGGCACTATGATTCATCGAACCATTGGTACCTCATTAATTATAATATTTTCTGACTTCATCAATAATATTATCTAAGGAAATTAAGAAAATATTATAGTCTTTCTCTAGAAGTGCAATATTTCAAGTCATACATTCAACTATTGTGAACTTGTGGGATTTAGGGACAAGGATCCTGCCCCAGTGCGAAACGTCATACCTACCTATAAAGATGATATTAATAGTGAATTCAATGAGTAAAAGTTGGATCACATATGACATCAAACAACTTAGATTTCATGTATAAAATTTGACAGGTAAAAATTTAATTTAGTATAGCATTTGACAATTTTAAATTTTATTATCTCTATTCCTTTTCTTGCCCACATATGTAAAGTTCCAAAAAAAGTCTTAAATATTCTATCCTTTTACTATCGCCATCCACTAGCGATTAACCTTCCTGTCCAAAAATTATGGTTTTCCATTTTTGCTTAATTAATATATTCTGGTAAACTGATTTTACTTATTTGTCTCGCAAAACACCGAGCTGATCTTCTATGCTTCATAACAAAGACTAAAAATCGATCGCGGTTGACTTGGTTGAGAACTTTCGAATAACCCTTTGAACAGAAAAAATAAATTACACGCAAATTTCGATCGACTTAGTAAGTTCGTCAAGTCATTGTCTGCACATTATTCTCATTTATTTATTTATTTTTCCCCTTAGAAAGCAACAACATGTCAATCGACAACTAGAAGGGGATTCACTCTGAGTAAGTTTGTACAGCCTACGCAATCTCATGAGATGGTATATACTTATTGGTTAGTCGTTCACAAAAGCTAGGACTTAATTGGCACATACTTCATTGTAGTATGAAACACCATAGCTTGAGATTTTAGGCCTAATTATTTATGTCAAAAACATGCCAAAAATGCTAACAATAGCGTAGAAGCCCCCCATTTAGGCTTGCGATCCTTATGGCATGTTTAGTTTCCCTGCAGTGCAATACTATCTATATGATATGGTTGGTTTTTTACTTGGCATATATATATATATATATATATATATTTTCCTTTCCTCCCTCAAGAAAGATTGACTTTTCATTCAACTAAAAAAGTTATATCAATTAAATCAATTGGCATGTAGGAAAAAAAATTAGGGATATGAAGACCCCATTGGATAGATGGATAACATTTGGATAGATGAACATATTTATTCAAGAGTCAACATATACCGTATACACAATAAAACTTACCAAACTAGTGAAAATAATAAAATCCATAAAAGGGATAGTATAATCCACTTACATGATGACAATAAAAAGAAAAAGATCAAGAAAGAGACTATAGAACTTAAGTTGTTAGTTGATCTTGGCTATGGATCTAGAGATTGGAGATAACCCATAAGATGAGCAACTGTAAGCTTCAAGGACTACTGAAAGTGGTTTCGATGTATCCATTCCGATGTTTAATTCAATATTGCATTGAGGGTAAGGAGAATAAAAGTAAGGACTCAAGAGTGAGAGGTTTTGGATCTCCTTACTTATGGGATTACCAGGCATTTATAGGTGAATATAATGAGATATCCTTAAAAAGTGGATTATAAACTTGAGATCTATCGAAAAGATCTTGGGACAAGTACATGCCAATGCCAATGCCAATTATAGCTCTTACCATATTAGAAACTATTCCCATTAAGGCTTCATTTAGTTTGATGGGTTAGGCCCATGCATCATGAGCTTATGGGCTTAAGGCTCTAAGGGCTAGAGCATGGAGGAAATTGAGCTAATGCTCTCAAGTAAAGACGACCGAGCTCTTGGGAGCTCGATCTATGTTCTAATGAGGTCATCTTAAAGGCAAGTAACTTATTCCTAACAGTGATGAAGTTCAATAAGTTTAGAGAGCTCAAAAGAGCCTTTGAATAAGTCGATATGAGCTTGTGGGACTCGACTCTTGAATTGAGGAGATTGACTAAGCTTAGAGACCCCATTTTGAAATAGCTTATCAGCACAAGTAGTCAATAAAAATCACTTATTTTTAATTAGTACTTATAAACCAATATTCAAGTTAATCAGCAAGACTTTCTAACTAAAGAAATTTATTATATGGTCATTTTTTTTTTAATATTTGATTAGATCAAACTCGAGCTTAAACTCCATACCACTATAATTAAGTTCAACTCACGAAACCGTTAAGCTGTACTTAAATAATTTAATTGATATGTGTGAGTTGTAGACCAACCGCAAAGTTCTAAATTAGTAAGAGTGGACGTACATACTACGATGTTGATATTGCCTATAGTCTACAGACATATTCATTACATCTTCTCGAGCCATAAAATAATATTTCAGCCTCGAATTGATTCCAATTTTATAAAACCCTAACAAACTCTCCCCATAAATGGACGCCACGACACCTAAGATGATGTCATCGAAGATCAAAGTGTGTCACTGAGAGAAGATATACTAGAAGATAATGTTCTTCACAAAAGAACAAAAATATATACCCTTCTCTTTATCTTCCTCTAACGTGAATTCAAAGGGATGTGGGGTATGGGAGGGCCAATGATGGACACAACTTCATTTAAGAAATAGCAACACCTGTCTATATTTGCATTTCCATAGTGATATCTTTCGTTTTCGCATTTGTTGAGTTGGATCGAATGGATCGACGTCGCAACAGCCAACTGAAACCCTACAATACACGTCAATTGTTTGACGACATAGGGTACAAGGGTAAAAGGAAAAAGAAAAGGTTATCACGAAGAGAGATATATGAGATCCAGATAGCAAATTTTCAGTTTTGTTATTTGTGGTTTTGGACAGATTCAGCATGTGATGTTTGTCCTGATTGGAGTGAGATTAGTATCTTGCTAGAAGTAAAGGAACTAAGTGTGTCCCTGGGTAAAAAGAATAATCAGAAATAAACCTTTTTTTTTTTTTTTTTTTACTTTTATCAGTTTTTCTCAATTTATTCTTCTAAAATATTATCATATATAATTAATCGTTAAAATTATAAAAAAGATGATAATAGCACGATAATATCATAGAGTATTTAAAAATCTAGAAATCTTAATTATTGATATGGGAAATTAAAAATAAATAAATAAATTAGGAGGATTTAAATCCAGAATAAAATGGTATGGACCTTTTATACAATATGAAAAAAGAAAAAAAATGTACAAATATTATATTTTAATTGAAAATCATTTAAGCCTACCGAATTTACACCAAAATTCTATTTAATCCCTCATATCTAAAATAAGTCGTTTAAGTCAATTCATGTTTATGTTATTATATCAATTAAACCCCTTTTTGATCATTCTTACTATGTATAGAGGAGTTATATGATATGTTAACATAGATATTACGGATTTAAACGATTTACTTGATATATGAATTATTTGATATATTCTCCGCACTAACTTCTAGATGATTATTCGCTGCAAATAGAGGGCTCCAAATACACATATCCCAGGCCATATACAAAATGCAGTGTCCATCATTTGACTTTGGTTATGAGAAGGGAAAATTAAATTACGTGGTTTCGTCCATAGTTGATCTTACTAGTAAAAAGTTTCTATAAATCTTACTATTAGGGATGATCTCAATTTAATTAAACTTAGTCCTTGATATTTTTGTACCTTTGTCTCATTTTTATTTAAGCTAAATTTAAATAATCTTTATTGATAAGAGCTCTCTTGTTGTATAAGATAGTATTTATGGTAAACTAAAACTTTCAATCTCCTTAATTGATAGAATGCAGAAGGGCCAATTTGCAACTTTTAATTTATGAGTCAAACCCAATAACAATTTGATTGTGTTTAAGGCTAACTCTTTAGATTAATTGTAGGATTCAAAGAGTCAAACTTGATTTAGGATGACTCAAAGAGTTTTAGATTGATAGGCTAGATATAAGAATTGTTTAATTATTTTGCTCAGTCTTGACATTTATATGATTTTAGGCTTATTTACCTTTCCTAAGCCCATTGTGACTACTTTAAACACCAATGACCTCATTGATTACTGGGATACATGTCTATGATAATTATTAGCTCTTACATCTTATTTACTTTAAGGTAATAAAAAGATAATATTTTTTTTTTAGAAATACATGGATCATCTCAATTACTTGAAACGTCATAAGGGAATGACTAATTCAAGGGATTTTTCTATTCCTTTTTCATAGGAAATAACTTCTATGATGTGGTATTAGTTAATTCCTCATGATATGCAACAAATTTATAATTACATGATAACTTTACCCTTACCATACTGCCACTACATTACTAGCAAACTACCACCATTCACTAGCATCGCCACTACCTTATCACTACCACTATCACCATATGAAGATAACTTACATTTCTTCTGTTGCTATATTTATTAATACATGTGTACGTTATTTAGTTCTCCACTTGGTAGCTTAGCCAATGATTGCTTAGTTGACTTTTTAGTTTAGTTCATTAGAGATATTTTTGCCTTTGTATAAATTCTATAAACTTCTTTTATTATTATTGTTACATCGAGTATTTCTATAGTTTACTCTTCTTCCTCTACAAGTCACTCTATTGTTGTTTCTTGTTTTGCACATCAAATTGGCTCTTTTCACATGGTATCAAAGTGTAAATGGTATGTCCATTGAATTACTTTGCAATATTTTGTTTGATTGAAGATTCCATAATTGCTGCTATTATTGTTGTGCTTTCTACTTGAATCATGGCGTAAATTGACTAGAATATTTTTTATCCTTTATACATAACTGGATTCAGTAATCCTACTATGGTTATTAATAACATTGTGTTCAATAGAATGAATTTTTTAGTTTAGAATTGTTATATTAAGATGGGATTAGGAGCTAAACAAAAATGAGAGTTTATCAGTGAGAGTATTGTTAAACCTAATCAAGATTCACCAGATCATAATAAATGGGAGTGATGTGATTATATCATGTACTATTAGATTCTCAATTCAAAGTTGAGTGAATTTTCGCAATATTACCTCTTCAATTCGCTTTTGAGCTATGGAGTGAATTATGAGAGTGATATAGACAAGGCAATAGACCTTTGATTTTCTAATTACAATATGAGATCAGCAACCTAAAGTAAATGAAGAGGTATTAGGATGAACTTTCTGCATTATAATGTTCTCCTTTGTTTACTTGTATGTAAACGGAATATTGTAAATGTAGGTTGGAAGAGAGGATTCTTGATTTTGAGTCACAAAATCATTTGATTCAATTCTTGATGGGATTTCACAAAGGATTCTTTCTATCTAGTGTTACATTCTTTTCATGGATCTACTTCCATTAGTGAATAAGGCCTATGACATTAGTTAAGTGGAGAAATAAGAGAGAATACTTTTGGTTCTAATTTTCATAATGATTATGATGGCAATGCTCTTAATTTGTCGTGACCAATGGGAGATAAAGAAAATATCAGGAGAAATAAATGAAAGTTTAGAGTTGTTTGTAAGCATTGGAAAAGTGTTGGACATATAGTGAAGAATTGTTTTCAATTGAAGGGATTTCTTAATTGGTATAAGGTAAGGAAACATATTAAGACTTTTGCTACTGCTTTTAATAGATTTACAAATTGTGCTCTATTCAGAACAAATCAAATTCCTTTGGATTTTATTAATGAATCTAATGATTATCTTGCATATGATTCTTTATTTATTGGTTATAGCTTTGTTGATTTACAAGCTTTTCAAAATTTATGCCAAGAAATGTTAAAGTTCATGAAAGGAAACTTAGATGGATAAATATTTATATAAATGTATTCCCCATCACTCTAATGATACTTTAAACATTTCTAATTTTGATGGTATTGATTCTCATTTGTCTAATCATGATATTCATAGATTTACAAGATAAAAGAAACAGCATACTTGACTCATTGACCATGTTCACTCCTTAAATAATACTTTGGTCAGTGTTAGTAGTGCATCTACTTTACTTGAACACAACAGTTCTTCTTCCACTCCTTATCCTCTATTTTCACTTGATACTCTTCTAACTATGTTGCATCCCTAGCATATATTTTAACAACACAAAAACCTTTTAGTTATTCATAAGCATCTAATAAACAACATTGGGTTTTAGTAATGAATAAGGAGTGTAAAACTCTTGAATTGAGTGATACATAGGAAGTAACTAAGTTGCTGCTTAGTAAGAAGGCCATAAGGTTTAAATGGATCTATAAAATTAAATATAGAATTGATGGGAGTATTGAAAGGTGTAAAGCTAGGTTAGTAACAAAGAGTTATACTTAAGTAGAGGGAGTAGATTATCATGATACCTTTTTTATTAGTTGCCAAACTTGATATGACGAAGATTTTAATTATTATGGCTCCTACTTATTATTTTCCCTTCTATTAAATTGATACTAATAACACTTTCTTACATAGTGATAGGATTCCAGGTGCTAATCCAATGACATGCCCAGTTTCAAACTATATGGTAGGCCTATTCACGAGCCCCGCATGAATGGATGACCTATTTATAAGCTTAATCAGCATTAGAAGGCCTACTCAACTCTATTGGGTTTGCCCTATTATGTTGAGTATGCCCTGCTCTACCCTAACCAAGCTCTTGGATACATCTGTCTATGAACTCCATCAATATAGGAAGACTTGCCATGCTTCGATAGTTCAATCTTGGCCTATTAGTTATGCTTTGTTTTGTTAAGCCTTCCTTGCTATACCAGGTCTGTCTAGCCCTTCATGCTTGGCTCAACTAGTTTTGTTCGGTTTGGTTAATCAGCTTAAAACAGGTTAGCCACATTTGTATTAGATTGGCTTGACTAAGCAAGGTCGGCCACTGTCCTGTCAAGTTGGTTACTGCCATATCAGGTCAGCTTGGCCATTAGAGGTCAGCCTTGGCCATGTAAGGTCAGCCATGGACATATCAAATCAGCTTCGAACAAGGCATACTATTTAGAATTAGGTTCACCCAGATCAAAGCTTTAAGTCTCCAATAGCTCTTCACAATCAAACATCAACCCCTCACCTAAAAATCTCATTCGGCTATCTATTTTGTTTATGTTATTTAGATTTCCTATCTTATGTGTTTTCCTTAAGTTATCTTTATGTTTTATTTGTAATTAATGAAATACCACTAGGGTATCCTTTAGTCATTTTATTTATAACTTTACCACTTTATATAAATAGAATACTTGTATATGCTTTTAGGGAGATTTTGAGCACTAATGAAAAACCTTTTGAGCCTTTTTTCTTATAAAGCTTTTTTTTACTAACTCTTATAAATCCCTATAGTAAGGATTGTGGCGGGCAACCTTATCACTTGGATTGATGCATCACATTCGACGAGTCTTAAGCTATGTAGTATCTAGCTAGTGCATCATATCTAGTTAGGTGACTCATAGATTTGCTAAACCATCTACTTTCATTTATTTTTCGAGCCATCTCATGGTCCAAACCTACGCTTTTGGTTTTCGTGTGATATTAAATTCATGTGTTCACATACGGCACTCGTATCATCTTGGTTTCAGAGTACGATTCTAAAAGAGAGCATGTAAAGTTACTGTAAAGACTTCTTCATGTTTGTTGATTTGTGGCTGTTGTGTTCCTTTTGTAGATATTGGAGTTGGTCCAATTGGAGTAAGTTTTGAAAATGTTGACTCACAAATCAATAAGTCTGGTTCTTATTATACTCTGTTCTTCATTGTGAAAATAGAGGAGGGTCATTTCTATGCATACCCGTGCGTTTGAGTGTATTAATTATTGGAGTTAAGTTGGAAGTGGGCCTATAAGATTAAGTCAGATAGATTGTGGGTTGGTGTAGTGAAGTGTGCGACTGGTTTACGAGTGTTGGGAAAGTAACTGTTATAGGGATTGGAGTCACATAACCACAGCTACGGAAATTACAAGGGATTCGAATTGGGTGCCTTAAATTGAAAGTAGGTATTCAATTTTTCTAACAATAATGCTCAAAATTCTATGGTTTAGGTCGTTTAATGGGATTCTTTCATGTAGTTGCAACAACAGTTGGTGGAACGTGTCATGGTTGCTCACATTGAAACCAAAGTTATCGATATTAATTTACAGTGTTTGGTAGTTGTTAACCATAGAGACTTTGTTGTTACAATAGTAACAGGTGGTAGTGGTCTCTTTAGGTGTTGCACTAGTCAATTTGGTGCTAGTGGTGATTACGGTTGTACTAGTGTGTTGTGTTACTATCTTAGGGATTAGCTTAGTGCTCGAAGTGTAAGTGTCTAAACTAAGCTGATGGAGTAAGGCCATTAGGTACAGAGTTGTCGTGCTTTAAGGAAGCTATCAGAGTTGTTGTGTTGATTGAGAGTGCCGAATTGAAGAGGTGCTGACTTGTCATTCTAGTGAAGTGCTGCTTAAATTGAGACTAGCAAAAGGTGTGCACATCTAAGTTGTTATTTCTATTAACTTGCCAAGCCAAACTATCATACCCTTAAGGTTATTGAGTTGAGTTGTTTGCTTACTCAACTTGTTGAGTTTGTCTATAGTGTCTAAGCTCAGGCATCGAGTTGTTTCAACCTAATAGTTAAGTTCATTCTAATATCCGAGTTAAGTCGAAGTGCCGAAGTGAAGTGGAAGATCCGAGCTATTGTGTTCCTGAATCACCAAGTGTTGGATAGTTATAGTGAAACTTCTTATGAGTCAAGCTAATCTACTAAATTGATACCTCCATTTAACATGGCTTATGACCATCGAGGAAGATATGGTTATGACTATGAATACGAAGATATAAGGTTAAGAATACCTAAGTTTAATGGTTATGGATTGCTAAATGAATACTTAGATTGGGAATTCTAAGTCAATAGAGTCTTTGAAAAATATCCGTACCTTGAACGTGACAAGGATTTCATCATAAAGGAAAAACTTTGAGGCCTTGCTAGGACTTGGTAAATGAATGTATTAAGGCAAAGGATCCTTAGAGAGGCGAGTGCTACATGGAGCTCAATGAGACTTGTAACAAGAGAAAAATATGTACCCTAATCATATCAAGACGAGTTGTATGAAGAGCTATCTACCTCTACGCAAGGACAAATGAGTGTCCAAGAATTTGCTAAGGAATATAAGATACTCTTAAACCGATCTGAGTTGTATGAATCTTTTTTGTGTATTATCTTGCAATTCATAAGAGGATTGAGGCCGGAGATTGCCCAACATATTAACACCTCAAGAGTAAGAAGCTTAAATGAAGCTATTCAACTAACCTTAAGAGAAGAATCCACCATCGGTACTAACAGATATGATGTGCAGGAACAGCTAGAGGTTATACCTGTTTAGCTTGAGAAGCTTAGAAAGGAAATGAGGTAACAAAGGGATACTTGAATAGGGAAAACTGACAAGAGAGAAGCCTAAGGAAAGGAAGCAAGAGAAGAAGAGGTGGAGGTTATCGGAGAGACAAGCAGTAGGGCCAAGGAAGACTGAGCTAAATTGCGGTTAAACCCTTATGTTTCGGAAGTGGTTCCATTACCCGCTATGAATGCCACAAATGGTAGCTCCAAGAATTACTATGTTTTCCTTTCTCATATCGAAATCTTGCATCCAAGTCATCTGACAAGTTTACATGGTATTGATATGAGAAATTATAGCATCACACTTGTGAGCTATTATCAACTGTCAACTGGAGTTTATCAGGGCTGAGGTGACGAATACCTGTATTGGAGATATATCATGTTGACTCTTATTACTCTTGTGTTGGAAAGATTTGAGATATGTAGATGGAAGGAGGAAGAAGAATTGATTTAAGAAGAATTGATTTATGAAGAAATGGAGGGAATATTGATTACAATTGATGGGGATTTCATGATGTACAAGCCAGCTAAGCTTGAAGAGGTGGAAGTACTTATGACTAACGAGCCATCTTATGTCCAGTCGACATAAGATCTACATGCCCATGATCCTTTGTATGACCTTGAGATCATGTTACTTCCCATGGTTGACAGTTGCTAGGACTACTAAAGTGTAGCTGATCGGATCCATGATGAGTGGAAGGAAAAATCTAAGATAAAAGATTTGATTGATAGAGTCTATGACAAGTAGTGATGCTATTGTCGTGAGAACTGAAGTGTATTCTTATGTTTAAATTTCAATTTTGTTTATTGGTATTTGATCTAGGAGAGATTTAGAATCTCTGATTGCTAAGTTTTAGGTTGAAACTCTTCCAAGAGGGAAGGGATGATAAGATTCCAAATGTCGATCTAACGACACACTCGGTCTCAAACTATATGGTAGGCTTATTTACGAGCCTCGAGCAAATGGACAACCTATTTATAAATTCAATCAATGTTAGACAGCTTACCCAACTCTGTTGGGTCTTCCTGTTATGCTGAGTATGCCCTGCTTTACCCTGACCAGGCTCTCGGATGAATCTATCTATGAAATCCATTAATATAGGAAGACCTACCCTGCTTTGACAGTTCAGTCTTGGCCTATTAGTTGTGTCTTATTTGGCCAAGATTTCCTTACTATACTAGGTCTGTCTAGCCCTTCTAGCTTGGCTTGGCCAGTTTTGCTTGATTTGGTTTATTAGCTTGAAGCAAGTTGGCCGCATCCATGTCAGATCGGCCTGGCTATGCAAGGTTGGCTCTTATCATGTCAGGTTGGCTTAGCCATTGGAGGTCGGCCTTAGCTATGTTAGGTCAGCCATGGACATATCAAATTAGCCTTAGACAAGATAGATCGTCTAGAATCAGGTCTACTTAGATCAAAGCTCCAAGTCTTTAACAGCTCTTTAGAATCAAACATTAATCCTTCACCTGAAAATCTCATTCGGCTATCTACTTTGCTTATGTTTTTCATATTTCCTATTTTCTGTGTTTTCCTTAAGTTGTCTTCATGTTTTATTTGTAATTATTGGAATGCTATTAGGGCATCTTTAGTCATTTATTTATAGCTTTACCATTTTGTATAAATACAATACTTGTATAGGGTTTTAGGGAGATTTTGAACATTAATGAAAAATCCCTTGAGCCTTTTCTCTTGGAAAGCTCTCTTTTACTAGCTTTTATCAATCCCTTTAGCAAGGATTGTTGCCTTGACTAACAAGAATAACTCTTTCGCGAAATAATGGTGATATTCTTGATGATCCTCTTCTTTTTAAGTATATTATAGATAAACTAATCTATCTTTCCAACACCAGATTAGGCAAATGTTTAACTGTCCATAAACTTAGCCAATACTTGTCTTAACCTTGCCTTACTTGCAAGCTGCATTTCACCTTCTCAAATATCTTAAGGGAACTCTTATTGCGTTTTTTGGTGTAGGTTTGGGCTTCACTAATACATAATTGAACATTAGGTACAAGATATTACTTATTCTTGGGAAATTCTTTGATTTCTTGGAAATGTAGAAAGCATATTACGATTAGCACTTCAAGAATAGAGGCTAAATATCATAGTCTAGTAGTTGTTATGAAAGTTCTCTGGGTTTCTTTTGTTCTTCATAACCTCCATATTCCTTATTCATTGCCTATCAATTTGTTTTGTGATAACAAGGTGACTCAACTAACTGTATCCAATCTTTTCTTGCTTGGAAGGACAAAACATATTAACATTGATCTTGACTTTGTTCATGATCATATTGCTTAGTCTACATAGAACGATGAGGTAGTAAGGAATGTTAATTTAGCATCTTATGACTAGTAGTAATATGGGAAAGAGGAGACCACAAGAGGCTGAACAAAGAATGGAACGGCCATAAGAGGTAAATAAGCTTCCTGAGTTTATAAAAGCAAATTGTTACTTTGAGGGAGAAATAGGTAAGCTAACTTTAGCTAATGATTGTCTGGCTTAAATTGAATTGAGTTTTGAGGCTTTTAGAGTCCTTGAATCTTAATTGAATCTTAAAAGTTAGCATATGGCACTTTTATGTTAAAGTTAGCTACTCAAGTTTGGTGGGACTCGAAAGCGAGACAATTGAGGAATAATATTACTTAGCAAAGGTTTAAGAAAGAATTCAAGAAAGAATACTTCCCTTATAGTGTCCAAAACAAAATGGTGAGAGATTTATTTAAGCTAAAGACGACAGTTATCACTGTGACTTAGTGTGAAATGAGTTTAATAGATTGTTGCAATATGCACTTGACTCATATCAAGATAATGTTGAATTAAATAAGGATTTGTTCCTTACTAGATTTGACCTTACAATATGTTGTAAGTTAAAAGACTATGGTTTCTCTACTTACAATGACGTGGTAGATAAGGTAAGGAAATTAGAGAATAATTGCATAAGGATATAGGCCATGTGGAGTTAAAAGATTAACAAGGGTTATCAACCTAGTTCATCATTTAGGAGATCATATCAAGGAGTAAATAGTAGTTCTAAATAGAAGAGAAGGAAACTGGTAACTTTAGCTAGTAGCTTGATACAGTTAGTACCTGGTTTGAGTTGTTATGATAAGGATGGTAATGTTAAGTGTTGGAAATGTGATGCAAATCATTTTTTGAGAAACTATGGAGATTAGAACCATATGCTATGAGCATGCCCTAAAATGAAACTTGTGAAGTGTAACAAATGTGGTATAAATGGGCATTTCTCTAAATATTGTCCACAGTTGACATAAGGAACTACGAGGATTAGAGGTTCTAATAACATAACCGCACTTGCTTGTGTCTTTAACATAGAGGATATGGGAAATGAGGAGGATGAAGATTCTGCGGATTGGAGGGAAAAGCACTACCATGATGATGTTGAGAAGATTATAGGAGTCAAAGAAGAAAACGATGAAGGACTTGTGATAGGAATGTACTTAGACTATTTATTTTGATGATAATTTAAGTGTAAGTTATATTGAAGTATTTAAATTTTGAGATTTATGAATGTAAGTTTAGTTAATATGCATAGTATTAGTATATCCTAGGGAACATGCTTATAAATGGACAACTTGCTTTTGTATTATTCGATACTAATGCATCTCATTCCTTTGTAAGTCAGAAATTTGGAAATGAATAGGAGATTAATGTAGTTAAGATTAATACAACTTATAGAGTTATAACTCCTATTAGGGAGAAAGTAACGACTCAAGAAGTGGTAGTCAATGGTAGAATTAAGATTCAAGAGAAGGAGTACCCTATAAGTTTTGTAATAATACCTTTATAGGGTTATGATGTAATAGTGAGAATAGATTGGTTGTCTAAGCATAAAGTGATTGTAGAATGTAGAAGTAAAACTATTACTCTAAGTGATAGAGAAATGATATCTCAAAGAAAGGCTGGTGGAAGCAAATTGAACTTGGCTGTGGTGGGGATATATGATGAATTGTATGAAACAAAGGTAGAAGAGAATGATTGGAGATTTTGTTGAGTGTTTTCCATGGAAGTAAAGAAAAAGGCACTCAAAGTAGCGAACATATCGATAGTATGTAAAATTTTGAATGTATTTCTAGAGGATTTACGACGTTTAGCTCCACATTGTGAGTTGGACTTCACTATCGAGTTAGTTCCTGGAACTAAACTTATTTCTAAAACTCCATATTGAATGTCACCCACGGAACTTTAAGAGTTAAAAAAATAACTTCAAGAGCTATTAGACAAGGGATTTATTTGTCCATATGTTTCATCATAGGGAGCACCGGTATTATTTGTCAAGAAGAAAGATAGTACTATGAGATTGTGTATAGACTATTGGGAAATAAATAAGGTTACCGTTAAAAATAGGTATCCGTTACCCTGCATTGATGATTTGTTTGGTTAGCTACAATGTGCACTTGTGTTTTCTAGAATTGATTTGAAAACGGGATATCATCAATTACAAGTTAAGCTAGAGGATGTGCTTAAAACTACATTTAGAATACAATATGATCATTACGAATTTTTGGTGATGCCTTGTGAATTGACAAATGCGCTGACTGTGTTCATGAATTTGATGAATTGCATATATCAACCATATTTGGATAAATTTATTGTAGTATTTATTGATGATATTTTGATCTATTTGAAAACGAAAGAGGAGCATATAGAGCATTTACAGTTGGCATTACAGAAACTAAGAGAAAATAAATTATATGCTAAGTTAAGTAAATGTGATTTTTGGTTAGATAAAATTTCTTTTGTAGGTCACATTGTATCTAGTGAAGAAATCTCTATAAACCTTAATAAGGTAAAAGCCGTAATAGATTGAAAGCAGCCAACCACTATTTCGGAGATGAAGAGTTTTCTATGTATGGTTGGATATTGCCGACAATTTATAAAGGATTTTTCTAAAATTGCTAGGCTATTGGCTCGATTGACCTATAAAGATGTAAAATTTGAATGGGGTGAAGAATGTGAGTTGAGTTTTCAGGAGTTAAAGAAACAATTGTTTACAGCATTGGTATTAACATTACCTGATCCAGATAAACCTTATAGCGTGTATAGTGATGCTTCTCAAAATGGATTGGGCTATGTACTGATGTAGGATAGGAAAGTTGTTGCATATGCATCAAGACAATTGAGGCCACATGAAAGGAATTATCCAACCTAAGATTTGAAATTAGCAGCTGTAGTATTTGTTTTAAAGATTTTGAGATATTATTTATATGGACAACGGTGTGAAATATATACTGATCACAAGAGTTTGAAGCATTTCTTTACTTTAAAGGAGTTGAATTTAAGACAGAGGCGATGGTTAGAGCTAATTAATTATTATGATTTGAATATAAATTATCATCCTGGAAAAGCCAATTTGGTGACAAATGCTTTTAGTCAAAAGAATTATGAACATATTTCATTACTGTTAGTGTATGAATTTGAAAAATTGAAAATTAGGTTTGATTGGTGTGAGCTTAATAGTCTGATCATGAATTTAGAGTTGCAACTTACTTTATTGGAAAGGATTAAACAAAAGTAAGAGGAAGATAAAGATCTAATGGAAATAAAAGAGAAATTAGGCAAAGGAAATGATTTTAGCTTCAAAGTGGATGGAAGAGACATATTAAAATTTAGAGGAAGGATATGTATTCCATAAGATCCTAACATAAGGACGGAAATTTTGGATGAAGTACACATTACATGTTATACCGTGCACCTCGAAGGAAATAAAATATACCAAGATTTAAAACTCATGTTTTGGTGGAATGGAATGAAAAGAGATGTGGTACAGTATGCAGTAGAATGCATTACATGTCAATAAGTTAAAGTAGAACATCAAAGACCAAGTGAACCATTGCAATATTTGGAGGTACCGAAATGGAAGTGGGATCATATTACTATGGATTTTGTGGTAATATTACCTAGGACTCAAGCTAGTTATGACTCAATCTAAGTAGTCGTAGATAGATTGACAAAGAGTTCACACTTCCTACCATATCGAACGTGTGATTTAATGAAAAAGATAGTTAGGCTATATGTTTGAGAGATAGTAAGATTATATGGTGTACCTGAAAGTATTGTTTCTGATTGGGATGGTTGATTTGTATCCAAATTCTAAGAGAGTTTACATAGAGCTTTGGGTACAAAGTTACAAATTTGATACAACTTACCACCTATAAATAGATGGACAATCTGAGCGAATGTTCAAACCCTAGAAGATATGTTGTACGCTTATGTATTAGATTTTAGGGGTGATTGGGATAAGTATTTGCCATTAATAGAGTTTACTTTTCTTAATAATTATCATGTGACTATACATATGACACCTTATGAAGCATTATATAGGAAAAAATGTAGATTGCCATTGTATTGGCATCATGAGGAATATGTGATGATTGGACTTAACATGATCAACCAAATGAGTGAGAAAGTTAAGATTGTATAACAACGAATGGAGAAAGCTCAAGACCACTATAAGAGTTAGGTAGATTTGAAGAGATGGCCATTGGAATTTGAATTTGGAGATCATGTTTATGTTAAGATAAGCCCATTCAAAGGACTTAGACAGTTTGGCACAAAAGGAAGGTTGAACCCATGATATATTGGTCCATTTGAAGTACTAAAGAAGGTTGATAATGTATCTTTTAGAATAACATTACCTCTATGTTTGTCAGGCTACCATGATGTATTCTATATTTCTATATTAAGAAAGTTTGTTAAGAACTTGAATGTAATCGTTGAAATAAAGTCGATGGAGTTAAAGAAGAATTTTCAAGTGATGAAATAACCTATAAAAATACTGGATAATTGATTTTAGAAGTTAAGGAATCGAGATATGGAATATGTGAAGATTTAATGAAATGAAGGTCTAGATTTGAAGATTACTTAGGAGTAGTACCTATGCCTTTTCTAACTTCAAGTTAGTAAAAGTATATGATTATCATTTTTGCTTATTTAGGGTGATGGAAATGTAAGCCTAGTAACTGGAAGTTCGGATTCAATATATAAAATTTAGGGCGATCAAGCCTAAATTGTTTGATCGAGCCTAAATTATACGACAAAGCTAGGAGTATTAGTAATAGTAACCTTGTAAGTTTGAATTTAGAAAAATAAGTAATAAAATAATTAAATATCATAATAGTAAATTATAAGCATATTATCCGTTATTTATTAGAAATACGTAAAATAAGTTTTGATAACTAACAAGTTGATAAAAATAAGTTATATGTACACTAAAAAAATCATAGAATAATATAAATAATATTTAAAAGTATTTACTTGCACTCCATATATATTTATGTGTAAATAAAAATATCTAAAATTACTTAAAATGTTCAAAATATACTAAAACAATGGTAAATAATTAAAGAAAATTACAAAAAAATCAAGAAAAATAAAAAAAGTGAGGAATTGTCTAGATTAAGGTCATGACAAGCTAGCGATTAATAAGAAATAATTAACCAATTACAATAAGGCGAATAGAAAGTAAGTAAGAAGAGGATAAGGGACACTTGGCCTTATAAAAAATCAAAAGTAAGCCTAAACCACTATAAAATCAGAGATCATGCCTCCCTTTTTATTTTGGTCAGTTAGACATCTAAAAAAATTAGAAAGAGACCAGAAAGAGGAAGCTAGTTAATTTTAAGAAAATTAGAAAAAAAATTTGTGCAATTAAAGCTTGTAGAGCAAACCTACAACTTACGGCCACCAGGAGGCAAACCATCACCATCACCATCACCACCACCACTACACCCCATTCCCACCATCCAAGGCTATTGACACCCCTAGGACTACCACTAGTGGCCAGAAGTCCATCAGATGAGTAAGTTAAATTCTAACGAGATTTTATTTAATTTGTAAAAATATTAAATATACTTAGAAAATTATGAAATTTGGTATTCTAAAGTTTTATGTATATAGATTTAGGGAAAAATATTGGTTTGATGAAATTATGTCTAGAAATGTATACTGTTTAAGAAATCCCACAAAGTCGAGTTTACTTGACTTAGAAATAAATAGCCTTATAAGTGTAATTTTGAGCTCAATTTTTTTGTATAGATTATTTAGAAGATGTAGAATAGTGCTATGAAAATATTTTTCAGAATTTAATTTTTGAAATTTTTAGATGATTTTTAGGTCTTAAAATGATGTATAAAATGAGTGCTTTTTGGCTAATTAGGTAATTAAATAGATAATTATTGATTTAGTGTGTAATTAGGTATTTAAGGATGTTAATATTTGATGTAGTATGATACTTGTGGTATTTAGGGTGTTAGATGTAATTATTATGTATATTATGTAGTAAATATATGTAATTTAATAATATGTGAAATTGGAAATATAATAAATAGAAAATATTAAGTTAAAATTGATAATATAATAATAATAGTAACATATAATATATTTGGTAGGAAATTTAAATTAGGATAATTATATGGAAAATATAAATTTTTCTTACATTGAGAGTAAATTCGATAGTTAAATAAGAACTAGCGTTTACACACCTCATTTTTGTCACTTTTTTAGTAGTTTTATTGAACCAAAAATATAACAAAATAAAAAAACGAAAATAATAAAAAGTAAAAAATAAATAATAAATAAATAAAAATGAAAATAAAATAAAGAGTTCAATCATATCGAGTTTAGTTAAGTCATTTAAGGTCGAATCGAATAATGGTGTGTACTCAATTTAATAAATTTTAAGTCATTAAAGGATCAAGCTTTATTAAAATATTTTAGTACAGTCCAATATAAAGTGGATTTTTTTTAATATAATTTATATTGAGTTAGAATAGATTTCGCATTTATTAGGTAGATTATTGGGCTAAATCAAATTGAATTAAATCGAGCCCAAAAAATAGAAAGTCTAAATTAGGATAGGCTTTTTAGAAATTAAGTCGAATCTTCAAAAAATCTAAATCATATCTTTCATATCAGAGTTTATTATCATATCTTTCGATAAGAAAGATTTAATTGTGGGTATTATAAATAGAAATTCGACGGTGGACTTAAGGACATTTTTTAGAAACCCCAATATACATACTCACATCCCATAATTCACAACACAAACATACCACTTGATACATTGCTGTCCATCGTCCACTCACTTGAAACATTGACTTCATGTGAACACACTTGATCATATAATACTCTACATATACTGCACAGCACCTGTCACCTATACAGCAACCACAACACTTGACATCTGTACAGCAGCCATTGTCTTGCATATATCGTCTACATTGACAACATCACATTGCACTCCACAATAGCCCCTCACTTCACAATCCAACGTACTCCATACGCTACTTATTCATCACCACATTGTACTCACGAACACATAGCACCCTCACAATCTGCACTCTACCTGCACTGAGCACACACTTACACTCATTTGCTTGATACACTTACAATTAGACACATAGATCATGCATGTTCACTTCTCACTGCACATGCATGTCACTCGATCCATGGGTACATACACGATCCATTGCTGCATATAATATTTACAACATAAGTATACTGTCGCATGTCTCACCGCATGACAAACAATAGCCCACATGTCTGGCTTCACTTGATACTTGCTTCCCACAACATACCTTGATATACAATCACACGACTACTACATATGCCGCACGCTCCACATGATCTATTGCTATACGAACACGATCATGATAAGTTAACATGAATACATTGATCACGCGTAACATGATTCGTTTAGGTAAAAAAAATTATTTTATTTTATTAGTTAATTTAATTATTACTAATTTATTTTTTTAAGTGTAGGTTTTTTATTATTTTTGAATTATCATATCATTTGTTAAATTTTTAGATAATTTGATAATGTAGTTAAATTGCATTTTTTAGTTGAAAATTTCAATTTTTTAAAAATCGTGTATCTTTTCTCCAAAATCTGTATCTTTGAAGAAGATACATCTAGATATGTGTCTGAACATATCTTACATATAGGATTTAGGGAAGATATTTTTGACACATAGTGATTTTTTAAGAAAACCTAAAAAAAATCTTAACTGGAGTTTTTAAAAAGATTAAGTTAGTTAGGTTTTTCTTTTTAAATGGATTTGTGAAATTATACTTTTTAGGTTTTTTTTTTTAAAATAATAAATTGTTAAATAAACGTAAATTTGGCTCGATCTTAAAAAAAAAAAAATCTACTCATTAAATATTTTATAAAAAAAACTACGTTGGTATGATCTTAATTAGTGAGTACATAGGCGCTTTCGAGACAATTGAATAAAAAATAATTTTTTTCCTTTTTCTTGAAAAATTTGTAATAAAAAAATAATGAAAAATCTATTTTAGTTATATTTTGCATATTTGTATATATCTTAGTATTTTTAGGAGAAAATGTGAAAATAAAACACATTAATTCTTTTATTATTATATAGTGATTTAGTTTTAATAGGTTAGCCTCTGAACTCAATTTTTCTTGTTACTTTTCTAAAATTAATTTTTAGAAAATACGTTGATCAATAGCCACATTAGGGTTTTCCCATTCAGAAACCCTAATTTCATTTTTTTACTAGTTGAATTGGTTGATGACTCCAATTTTTTTTTTTTTAAATTTTTTAAGAAAAATGTTTCCTTAATTTTATATCAAGTAATTTATATGAAATGGGTTGGGTTTAATATAAATTAAATTAAGAAAAAAAAAATATGGCTCAACATAAGGTGTATCTTATAAACTAGAATATTGGTAAGAGATTAAAGTAATATTTAGGATACTCGAGTATAATGTGATTAATTTTACATTATGATTTTGAATGAGATTTTAAGATTTACATATAACACCCATAGTTGAAACTAAATTAGAACTGGATTCGGAAACCAATTTTGAAACTAGCCAAGAATAGATTGAAAATACATAACATATATAGGGAAAATTGAGTCAAATTATAACCTAAAGTTTATATATTATAAAGATATAAATATTAAAAGAGCATTTATATTATACGACATGCAGAGATAAGTGACTTGTGGAAAGTCCAGTGAGTTAACCGAGGAATTCAAGTAAGTTAGATTCAATACTTTATTATATTTTAGAATACTATTTTTAAAGTACTTGGAGACTTAGAATTATATGTGATTATGCTTATAGAGAGCTAGCTATAGGCATGTGCTTGTGTGTATTTCATTTCATGTTGAAAATTTGTGTTGTTTTTTGGTGATTGTTGTGAATTAAGTGGTGTGAGATTGTTTAGTCATCCTAATTTGAACTTAATTATAACTGACCTAAATACCTTAATTAAATATGCATTGTAACTCTTTAAGGGACTATTAGGATTCTCCAACCAAATATCGATACCTTTGAAAATGATAGTGTTGATCTTTTCTTTATTCTTAGTCGAACTAAATTACAAGAGAGGAAGTTGCGGTAAGGATGAAGGTAATGATTTGAAAGATAGTTATAAAGGGAATGATGTTTCCATTGTATAAATTTGAGTTTGGTTGTGAGCTAATGCATAAATATGAAAACTCCTTAATCCGAATTAGAGTGGGTGAAATTACCTTGATTTCATAATAGGCCGAATCACGTTATGTGATGCCATTTGTATGTTGCATTACATATAATTATGTTATGCATTCTTAAGTCTCTATCATAACTTATTGAGCTATTGGTTGCTCATATTTTTATAGATTTTCTTGCAGGTTCTGACTGATATGCTATGATATAATTATCCTAAGGTTAGTTTCTTTTTTAAGTGCTATGGGGGAGTAAGAATCAACTGGCTATATGATCAAGTCCTTTAGTGTTTTGTTAGTATTCTCAAGTTTATATACTAGTCTTGTAATATGTACTTATCAAACTACCATAGCATGTATAATTTCCTAAGATTATAAAACAATATGAATCTAATTACGTATATATGACTTAAAGTTTTTGGATTTTTTTGTAAATTTTAGCATTAATTTTAATTAAGCTGTTTATTTTAAAGCGAGGAGTCATAGATAGATTGTATATATTATATCTACGATGGTCACTATAAGATTACTTACTATCATAAGTTGGTTTATATGGCAGGATTATTATGACTCTACGGCTTGAAAGCGCAACAATAGTGGTAGGTGTTGGTGTTGGTGATAATGATAGAGATGTTGGTAGTGGTTTGGTAATGACAATTGTAGTGATGGTGATAGCTACAATAAAGCATGGAGGTGGTAGGATGGGTTAACATTGTGAATGTGGTGGAATTGGTCAAAATAGTGGTAATGGTGATGCCACCATATTTTCTTTTACCAAACTTGAGCATATTAATATATGCACTAATTTTTCCACTTAATCATCCAATATAATTAATGATGCGTGAGATTACGTAAGGTAGATTAGTAGTTGCTTTGTGTGGCCTATCAAGTGTGCTTAGTGGAGGACCTACAAAAAAGCTCCCTATGGTAGTGCTAACAAGGACCATTCGATACTTAAGTTAGTAAGGAAACAATAAAAATGAAGCGTTTTAGAGTGTTTTAATTGAGTGTTCAATGTGTTGAGGGAGTTCAGAAAGTTGGGAGTTCAATAGAAGATCCTTGTACATTTGGCTTATTGTCCTATTTTATAGGATAAGAGGCTCAACTGTTAAGGACATATGGCATCCTATGGTTTTGTCGTTCCTAGTTGTTATAGGGGACATGCGTTGCAGAAGGGGAGACATACTAGTTTTGTTGCTTAGTTAGCCTTGGATAGGTTGGTGGTCATGTCTTAAACTTAGGAGGCTATCATGTCTACGATTGTAAGGGGTGATGGCCATACCATGAATGTTAGAGAGCAATTAATGAGGAGAGCGGGTGCAAGGTAAGAGCATAGCGTACACTAGGCTACATATTGAGTAATTATATGCTAGGGATTGAAGCTACCTTGACTTAAGGAGTTAGGTCGAGGTAAAGTGAGCTACAAGTGTTTTTATACCTGAGGTGGTTTTGCTGTGGTCTAAGCAGATTGTGTTGGGTTGTAGGTGGATTAAACATGACAAGGCATTCAAGGAATCTTGAGCAAGTTGCTTCATTGTGCCTGAGTCTAAACTTGCAAGGGAGACCGAAGGTGCTTGAGGGTATTTGAGCAAGTCAAGACCCTTAGATTGAGTCTTGAGAGTTTGGATACTATTTATCCAAAGTAAACAGCAAGATAGTCATGCATCCACGTAATGATTTTTCACGACCATAGTGTTTTTGGTTCCCCGTTTTCCTTTTTCCTCATGGTAAATAGGGTGTTAAGTATACTGAAGGCTTGACCTTTTTACTTTAAAATTCTCTTTTTAGCTGTCTGTCACGTTAAGACCAGGTTGCTGGACTACCTATTCTATCTCGTTGATGTCGCGCCAAGCAATAGTTTTCTTAATTATTGATTGTGGCGGATATCTACTTGCACTATGGATGTGGGTCACCTATATAAGACATACGCAAAGAAGGCCTATAAGATAATTGCGGCCTACAAATCTTTCTAAGATTTTAGATAATCGTAGGATTCGGGTAATCATAAGTTCCGACTTATGTATTTATTATATTTTAATTTTTCTTTTTGTCAGCATAAGTATCCTGTTCAAAGATAGAATACGACGAGACGAATCATCTATGCTGTAAAAAGCAGACGACTCTAATAACTAGGAATTGAGGGAGTTGCAACCATTTTATTACCGTGCCGTGATTGCTGGGGTAATTTAAAACAAAACAAAAGCATGCAGCAGATATAATCCCATTTATTAATCTTGTGATCATTTTATTACCGTTATTGTTGGGACTTGTGATAATTTTATTAATCCTGTGAGCGAAAGATGACATGCATCCATCTCATGTGATATGGTGCAACAGGTGACAACAAATGATTGCTCCGTTTTGCTTTATATGTTGGAGGCCTGAGAATATAATTTTCAACTCGAAATAATTATATATATTCAGATATAGATCATTTGTCACATTTTAATATATATTGAATTTTTTCATATTATATCTAGTTTCTATTATTTGCCTGCTTAATATATGTTTATTAATCTGAATTAAAAATTATATGCAGTGCATTTATCAATATAATTTTTGTGATAGGATAGGGAAATTTCAGAACAAGAATCTAATAAAATGATCTGCGATGAGTGGCCCCAATCATTCATCATTTGAACATATTCACTCGGTATATTATGAACTGTCCCTTTAAGATTAATCGAATCACTTATTTTTCTGTCTTTTTGTCGCATGAAAAGGTTCACGACAACTTTTTCCACGAACGCGGAATTCGAAGGAAGAATTTCAACTTCATAACCGTAGCCTCTCTTTTTTCTTTCTTTGTTTTTATATATATATATATATATATATATTCATGAGTTAAAGATAAGTCTCCACTTACTCATGAGATTTTCTGCTTTTCTTATAAATTGAACACGTCGTTAAAATAGATTCTTATAAATTTCCCGACTGTAAGTTGGATTCAATAATTTTAATGTTATATCAACCTCAATTTGTGGAATCGCGTATTTATCCACTTGCAAAACATGGGGGCTTTTTGCTTGAGTTGCATGGCTGGCCCTCCTTATGATTTCTGCTTCTTTCTTACATTAACCAAATGAAAAAGAAGTTCATGTGCATGTATAATGGGTAAAAAAGAATGATGGCTTGTGAACCGTGACGAGTAATCTCACACCCAATAGTTATTTTTCCAATCTCTTACGTAAAGCATCATTAATCTAATTAATGTTGGTAGTGACTTATTGAGTGTCGTATTTTACTTTAATGCCTAATAAAGAAATTAATAAATTGTCACATTTCAAAGTGTTGAAGAAAGATAATCATTTATACACTAGTCAAGACGATGATGGGAACTAGACATATATAGTTTAATAAAAGATTGCTTAAAATGTTAATATCTACGACATGCCCTTCTGGCTTATGTTTGGTTCAATTTTATGGGTCATTTCGAGATGTGGCTCTGCGTCTATACGTCTAACAATTGTGAGATAAAACAAATAAAATTTCGCGAATCAAACTATAAACTTAAGCTTTTGTAAATGTTCGTTATTGACCTAAATTGAACAAGATATTAAAGTGGGATATCAATAGTTTGAAATCTCATATAATTTCTACCTTTATTTCTTTCTTTCTTTTTTTTTTTTTTTCAGCTATATTGCACTCTGAGTGAGTGGATTTAAACCAAGTTTATCTCATTAAAATACTAACATTCCTATTAATAAGCTACAAATGCTCGACATCTGATATATTTCATTTAATTAATTATTTGATCTACTCGACATATTTCAATCAAAGTTTAAGCTCATAAGTAAGGTAAAATATAAAATATAAAACATAATATTCCATGCTAGTTTTTAAGCTTAATTGAACTAAATTCAACTGCATACGTGGACGTGCAGATAAGCATAAACAAAAATTCAAAATTTACATTTGCCTAAGTTCAATAGTTAAGACCATCAAGTTTTCTAATCTTTTCTTGGAGTGTTTTCAGGTTTATTACACGAAATTGTATATTTTTTGATATATCGAAAAAGGATATTTGCTTACCTACTACATTTTTTTTTTTTTAAAAAAAAAAGCATAATAGATGAACCTTAAAAAGTAATTGATGCATAATTAGAAGTATTCCTTTGTTCAATATCACTAGATAGAAATGAAGGAAAACAATAGATTAGAATTTATAATATGAAAAAGCTTTAATCAAAATTAGGAGAGTTATGTAGCTTATTTTATGGATTTGACTTGAACATCTAATCTTAATTTATCACTTCACGAAGAAAACAACCATATAGCAAAACTTGACAAACTAAACAAAAATAGTTTTTAAGATCTGTCAACTAATACAAGTAAATAGCAGCAGTTGAGACTTTGAGAATATTTAATGGAGGAGTGAGAACAGGATCAAAATTAAGAGGAGTGGGGACGACGCTTGACAAAAAGGAATCGTGAAATTAGTGGCAACTGGAGTACTCTGTGCTGGGTCTTGGGCATTTGCCTCATTGTTCTTCCAAAAGCACCATATTAGGTTATGTCTATATTGTCTGAAGCTTCACATTGACTTCTTGCCCACACGAATTAATTAATATCAGCATGGACTACAATGCCACTAAAGGGTTCAGTACACTGTTGAAGCGACCCCATTAAATAAGCTGTCATTTGGTTTCTTTATGTGTCTTGGTACATCTGTATATATACATAAATCGGCAATACGACAATTATTGGCATTTTTTTTTATAGAAAATAGATGGATATATTTAGATTTAAGTAAAGATCGATTTCGAATTGTGAATTGATTCGACTTGATAGTGGTTGGACTGAATCGTCCTGATAAATATCTGGACTTTAAGAGTTTAGGCGATTTGTCTCGGTAGAACACTTGAACCGACAAGTTGTTAATCACTGGACGGACTCATATTGAACTAGCAGATTAATTCAGCCAGCTCATCCGCTTGAAAAAAAAAGGAGAGAGAGAGAGAAAAAAAAAATAGAGATCATTAAGTCGGAAAAAAAATAATTAGATAATACTCAGTAAATTATTACATATCAAAACTACTTTATTTGTGATAATAAATGATAATTTTTTTTAAAATAATATTATCAAACTAACAATAAATGATTTATCATAAGTTAATTATGTGTTAAAGATAGATAAAAAATTTAATTTCAGTTAATATAATTTTTTTTAAAACTTATCAAATGTTAAGAATTTGAATATAAGAAAAATAAAATTTGAAAGAAAAAAATAAAAATGTTAAAATTGTTTAATAAAAAAAATTATTAATGAATTAATACACTTAAAAAAAGGAAAAACAGATCACATTATTAAAAATTATTTATATATTCTAAAAAAATTAATAAAAAAATTAGATATTAAAAAAAATAGTTTAAGAGTCTTGAATCAGTTCAAAACTATCAATTCACAGATCGATTATAATTCACCATATTATCAATTCATGAACCTGATGTTTAAGACCGATTCAACCCGATGCCCGACTTGTCACGTACAATTGTTATCAAATGTGCTAATGGAATCATTTTAAGTGTGTTTTTTATTGTGCTCGATTTAATTTAGCTAATGGGTTTCTTGTATAGAAAATAAATATAGCGGGAGAAGACACGGTCACGGATACAAAAGAAATAGGAGGCTATTTTCACTTGGAGTTCATGAGTCCACATCTAGCACAATATATAGATCAGAAACAAACAGTCCAGTTATCATTCAAAATTTTAAATGTATAAAAATTCTGAAACCAGTGAAGGAATTTTTTTTTCCCCTAGTTATAAATTTAAATTGACAATATAGCTTAAAATTTTAAGTACAGAATGACAAAAATCTACTCTATAAATAATTTTAACAAAAGCCAAGGTAATAACGACCATAATAGTTGTCCGATAAATGAAAAGTATTTATTCTTGATTTCTTTTGGGTTTCACCTTTTTTTTTTTTTTTTTTTTCAAATCAGCTTTCGCTTCGGTCTGGTTTGGATTGTGATAAATTTTCGAATCGATCCAAATCAAACCCAAAATCAATCGTAATCGACAGCTAGTTGGTCCAGAAATGCTTCACAAGGAGATTATTTTAGCCTACAGTTTGAGAATGGAATGTTGCGAGACTAATGTCAAGGAAGGAAGAATATAAAAAGAATTTAGGAGGGAGGTTCTACTGATTACATACATACAGAATAGACCTCAGTATATTCCGAAATCAGGTAAATCACAATAATCACTCCTATAAAGCTTTTAAGTTACACAGATATTCCATATCTTTTTTTATTTTATATATATCCACCCCCTTCTTCGGTCCTTTATAAAACTAACGAGGGTAATATGTAGTTATAAAACTCATATATATATATATATATATTTTCAAAATTTTGTTAGCACTATAATGTTATGCTACATGTACATGTGGTGTTAGGGATAAATTTTTTTTTTTAAAAAATGAAGATACAAGTGTGATTTCAAAGATTTTTCTGGACCTATTTTAACCTTCAAAATTCAGTATATACTGTATTAAAATTATAAGACCAGTTAAGTTTCTACCGAAAATTTCAGTAAATGGACGCCAGACCTTCCATAATATCTAAAGTATTGACGAAATTTAGTCTATAAATCGTCGACAAAATTGTAAGACCGCCAGAAAAATATTGATTTTATTAATTTTTAGTACGCTAAAGTTGTTCCAACTCGATTCAAGACAAATGTAAAATTTTTGCTTCAATTCAATTTTCCTTCCAAAAAAAAAAAAAAAAAAAACCTAATCAAGTCTGAAATCAATGGTTTTTCAAAATTATCTTCAGAGATTTTTAGTTTCTTTGGAGATGGTCAATGTCAAACATCGGGAAATGAATTTGAGAAATAGTCAAAGATGGTAACGGAGGAAACCAATAATTTTGAGAAGGAAATTTCTAAGGTGTGCTCCGGGAAATTTCTTAAGTTCTTTAAATAAAGAATATTTTTTTCGTTCTTGATATATGTCTTTTTATTTTTATAAAATGTATAATTAATATTGTAAATGTAATTTAAAAAAAAAATAGTCAAGTGCTACTTTTGAAAACATCAAGATATTGAATCGATTAAATGTCTTCAATTTCCTTTATTATCTTAACCAAACCCAAACCAAACAACATAAACAATATAAAAAGAAAACATTTTATTCAATTTTCTCCTATTTCTATTTTAATAAAAAGCTACATTTTCTTCCCTTTATTTTATTTTCTAGCTATTTCTGTTGATCTCCAGCCTCTCCTAAATATGTACCACTATAAACAAACAGTTTCTCTATATATTAGACACAAAACGAATGTACACCATTAACAAACAGTTAACAGAAGTGGAATCATAACCAAACAGAAAAGAAAGAAATTCAACAAGGAAAAGAAGCGCATATATTGACTATAAACTCACTCAGCCGGTTCCACCTCCACCAGTTGTGTACAAATCCCAGGAAAATCATCACATTTCCAACATCAACAATCGACAAAAGCATGATAACGATAATTCTATGTAAAGTAAATTAATAACCTAATAATATCCAAAATACACATTATTATTTAAAAAAGAAAACATATATTTTCCAGATTAGCCATCTTCACACGGACGACTGGGAAACTTTTGTGACCACCTTACCCTCCTGGCTCAACACCGCTCCGCCCCCTCTCACATCAGCACTCATCGCTGCCATTGGATGATACGGCGATGCTGAAGCCGGAGCCGGCGCCACCGCTAGCCCTCCTCCTGCCGTGTAGAACACCTGTCTTCCAACCCCACCTTCGTATGCCATGTGCCCGTAAGCCACCTGCTCCGGCATGCCACCACCCCCACCTGGCTGCTTGACAACCCCAACCCCAACACCCTCAGAGCTTGCCACAGCCACCCTTTGCGGCTGAGCTGGAATCGCTGGAGCCGCAGATGCTGAAATAGGCTGTGGCTGTGACGGCTGAGGCACCATGTTGTATACCGGCTGCTCTCGGTAAACATCCTGGCCCACCCCAACTCTCTGAGGCAAGGTGTAGTACCCTTGACCGGCCACCTGTCGCACCATATGCGGCGGCGCGTGGTATACACCTCCGGGAGCGGGGATCACATATAAAGGCTGCTGCTCCGGAGCCGGAGCCGGAACAGTACCTCCAACCGTAGCTGGGAACCCACTTGCAGGAATTTGCTTTTCTGGCCAATAACCCGCCGGCGGGCCCATCGCAGGCTGTGCAGAAGCCGGAATTTGCAGTGGAGTAGATTTTTCCGGCAACTTTTGAGCATAATACTCCGCCGTAGCACCATAACCTCCCATCGGGGCGTTATCTTCACTTTTTCTCCTGAAGACAGTCTCTTGACCCCGATTACTTATCTGCAACCTCTGTAAATCCTGTAACTGCCTCTGTATCTCAACCGGATTCACCATATGATCCGACCCAACAACCCGATCATCATGAACAGACCCGACACGAGGCTCTGGAACCGGATCAGGGACCACCACCGGCGGTGGCGGAGCTTGTACTGGAACTTGAACCGGAACCGGAACAGGAACACCCTTGTCGAGCCCAAATAAGAAATCTGCATTTCCGGATGTCGGTTTCACTGGTTCCTGAACCGGACCGGAATTCAAAGCCTCAACGAAACGGTCGCGATCAGACTTACCATCGCTGGAACCGAAACTCGCTGGAGAAGGGTTGACGGGGAACAAAAACAGACGCATCCTTGCCGGTTTAGCCGACGCACGATACAGCCGATCGTACTCGTGCATCATGTGCTCGAGATCATCATCGTTGGTGACGGAGATAAGCGCGTCGAGGTCTTCCCCCGGAAGCTGGTATTTGAAAGAAACTTCATAGTCACATAACGCAGAAAGCTTACCGATCATGGACGAGAACTTGATATTACGTTCGACAGCGAAGATTTTGGTCTCCCCACCGACGTAAGCGAGCTGGTTATCATGTGAACGGGGGTTGATTTTGCCCCCATAGCTGCACATGAACCTGACCTTGTAGTTGGCAGGGAAAGGTTGTTGATCATCCCACGGTGGCGGGTTTTCGAATTCGATCTCCCGCGACCGCGGGGAGGAGTTGCCGGAATCAGGATACGTTGGATATGAATAGTTTTCCATCGTTTTTGGGAGGGTTTATTTTTCTTTTTCTTCAGAAAGTGAGAAAGTGAGTGAAGGGATAATGAGTGGTAGTGTATGCTGTGTTAAGCCATCAGGAGGAGAGAGAGAGAGAGAGAGAGGGGGGGAGGATATTGAGGCTGAGGAAGATCTTTTTATTTAATTTTGTGGGTGATTGTGAGGATGTAAAAGGGTTACCATTGATAAGATTTTCCGATGGGTTTGTAATTTTGTATAACAACGGGTGTAGGAGTGGTTTTGAATAAGATAAGATTATAAAAATGTGATTATGGAAATAAAATATTTGATTGATATCGTGTGATATGAGCAACTTGAACGTGATGTGTTTTTTTTCTTTTTTCTTTTTTCTTTTTTCCCTCCGAAAAGTATATCCTTTATGTATAATGTGATGTTAAAATGAAAAATGCTCTTAATATTGTAATCTATAATAAAATTATTTATAATGGACTTTTGTTATTGGTGACAATTCGATGTTAAATGGAAGGCTAATAAGGATGGAGATTTATGAATTGCGGATGGCTTCTTTTAACTAGGCCTTCACTTCTTGATGAACATTTTGATAACTACAATAATTTATTTTAGCATCTTAAAATTAAATTTAAGATAAAAATATGTGGATTTGGTGATTATGCAGCATCCAAAGCATACAAAACTGATTAAAAAAAGTATACTCTTAAGTGTTGTAAGCACTATTTTTATATTTTAATTTATTTTTTACCAATAGCTACTTTCAATTCTTTGATATATGTCGTTTATTTAGTACTTTAAAGTACTCGTGGATAATATGCTTGTATTATCAAAATAACTCAACTTATTTTAGAATTTTTAAATGAGAGAAGTTTTGTTATTATGGTTAAATAAAAATCGACACGATGGATCACTAGAAAAGAGCTCCACGAAACCATGTGGTTAATATCAAAAGACTTGAAGTTAAAGTGGTTATTGAATCAGACTTACCGATTTGTATAGATTGAAGCCATAGAAAAATAAAAAATCTTACAGCTCGTAAAGACAACAAAACATCACCTTCACTATAGATTACTATAATCTAATGTTATAAGGTGACTATATTATTTATTTATCGGGACCACTCCGCAACCCATAAACTTTTACAAAATTTTTCATATTGAATATTTAATGACAAAGATATGTTCATAATAACATCTTAATTTTTTTAAAAAAAAAAGGAAAAGAACCAGCATTCATGGATTACTTATTAATTAGAAAGCATCTAATCTTAGAGTAATAACCTATTTATAAATATACTAACAAAGTATAATCGTCCAATCTTGAGGTATTTAACATTTTAATATATTTTAATATCCTTTCCGTTTTGTATTTAAATTATCTCCGTGTTCTAGGTAATTATGCATTTTATAGTCATTTAAATGTGATACCATATTTATATGACGCCGTGTTAATAATACATTTGTATGGGTGTCCGGCATTAAGGATGAAGATGAGGGAGGTCTTGGGACACGTGGAGGGGTGCAAGCGGGGCGCACAGGTTCCAAGGTAAGAGTAGGTTACATTGGTTAGATACTGTGGAGGCGCATGGGTTCAGTTCAGGTTCAGCTGGACTTTTGAGGCAAGAGGTGGGTCCACGGAGTGGTTTGTTGTTTGAGAGAGGGAGAGAGTGAATGTGATGTTTGTGTTAGACTAGGATTAGAAGTAGACTATGAACATAGGAAGAAGATGTGTTTGATTTTTCTTTCTTACTCTTGCATGAATAGACAGCTTTAATTATGTATTGCGTGTTTACGAGTGGAGAAAATTAGTAAGAATTTCATACTAATCTTTTTCGTTGATTTTAAGATTAGTTTCTATACTTAAAAAGGTTATAATTAAAAAATTTGTATAAAAATTGTTTTGAATTATAGCATGTCATGTCAAAAGTTCAACTAATAATTTAATTTTTAAAAGCTTTAGTATTTGATTAGAGAAACAAAATGTCAAAGGGCCGGTTTGAAGGCTTTTAAATTGTATCATATTTATTTATTTATTAAATTTAATTTTTCATATTTACGTCAATTATTATTAATAATTTATTATCTATTCTTGTATTTTTTTCTCAATAATTTTAATACTTTATGTAGGTATGTAATAAAATATGAACGGTTCATTTTTATTTTAAGTTGAATTTTTTTTCCATCTAAAATAATTTTAAAAAAATTAAAATTTAAACAAACCTAAACTAATAGTCGAACTGTTAATTTAACATCTAGTTCAAGAGTATGTTGGATTGGAGATTTTTTGAGGTTATATAGCTAAGGTTGGTCAGCTCAAGTCTATCTCCATCTAGATCAGACCGGTTTCAAAGCTATTTAAGTCAATTTCGTGTCAATTTATGATTCGAAACCAGTCCTTATATAAATATATTTATGATATATAAGTATAAGTATATGGTAAGCACTAAATTTGCTTCGATTTACATATATAATATCTGCCCGACCGTTAATATGATTTTTTCTTTCTTTTTTAATCTTACATGACGGTACATATTGATTAAGATAACGAATTAATACTTGAAATCTCTATTCCCCTATTTGCTATTATGTGAAATTTACAATTACTACGCTGCTTATTTTTCGTATGATATTATTATGGAAAAGGATGGATAGTTTTATGAGGAAAGTATCGAGTTTTGAAACTTTTAAAGTAGACGTAATTAATAAGAAAAGCCCTAAAATGCAGTGCAATAAAAGTTCTAAATGGTCACAAGGTATTAAGCATATGTATACATACTTCTAGTACTTTTGTTGCACATGGTATATCACATGCCATGCCACATCAGGAAATAATTAAAACTTCTGATAATTTAAAAATAAAAGGCGAAATAGAATTACATGGATGCCACTTGACCACCGTCGGGATAGAGTTGTAAGATCACCGGCTCGCTATTACTAATTTAGGCGTACTTTCCAATCTATTATGTCAACTTTGCAAGGACACCATAGTCTTTTACGTTTAAGTTCACTAAAAAAACAGTTAAGAAATGGTAGCGAACAAACTTTTGTTGGCAAATTTTTTTTTCTTTATATTTTAATTTTTCACAGGAACAATCTCCCTTCCTATGAGCTTCCAATTCTTGTCCAATTTGTTAAATTTATTAAAAATACTAAATGCACTCAATCAATCACGAGAAAATGTATACTAATCTTATGTTAGGTGTAGTTCGATGTAGTACTTTTTGCATGTATGAAATTCGCAGAGGATACAGTAGGACTTTAAGAAATCTTCCTATTCAAAATAGAATTCAAATTAATTTTTGAAATCTCTAACAACATAATTTTTGGCTAATTTTTGATAGATAAACTCTTGGTAGGTTATATTTAATTTATATGCAAGGAAAACTTGATTAAATATGCACTGGATATTTATTCTAAGTATTTCTTTGAATCTACCATGTTTTAAAAGTATGTTATTTGATTGGTATTTTATATAAAGAATTATTGGTTCATTCTGCGTTATGATAATCTCCAGGGCGTAGGATGATAATAGAAATATTCTTCTTTGATTTGATACAAAAATTTGGATAATTATGCAATTTAAGGTAATTATTGAATAAATTAGGGCTAAAATAATAATTTTGATAAATATGTAGAGAGAGCTAGTTTGGCATTTGTAACAACCATATTAAAAGTGCATGTTTTTGCGAGTCCATAACATTTCTCATGGAATTATTCAGACTCGTTTGCTATTTATTATATAATTTAGTTAGTATTTAATTATATATTAGCTAAATTGCTGCATTCCATCATACTTCAAGTTGAAGTCGTGTAATCATGCAAATTATTATAAAATCATTTAAAATCAAAATCCCTCTCAAAGCATAATAAATTCAACCATTTGACGCCATATTTAGATAGCTATGTAATACTAACTGCATTGCATGATTATATTATAGACTTGAAGAAGGCAATAAATCAGGAGGCAAAATTGCCAATAAATTAGACAACACCCATATCCATGCGCCATGCCATGCTCAGGTCGAAAGGGATGTTTTATGCTTATTTTTCTCGTGAAGAAATAATGACAAGACGATTTTTAGGTGCTTTTTTTTTTAAAAAAAAAATAATCGTTAAGCATGCTTTTAGTGGAAATGACACAAAGAGAAAAGCAAGTGAAAGTGATATTATTATTACCCAAGTGAGTTTTCTTTTTTTTTTTTAAAGACACACGCATGCACACGTATATGTTCTTTTATTATATTATTTTGTCAATAGAACTGTAAATAAGACGAATTGCTCGAGCTTAGTTCGTTTTAAGCTCAGCTTAATTCGATTAATATATGAGTTAAGTTCAAAAGCTTAAAATGAAGCTTATTTATTTAAATGAATCAACAAGTCGAGTTCAAGCTCCAGTTTAGACTCACGAGTCGGCTCACTTAGGTTCATGAGTAAACTTACAAGCTTTATATATATTACAAATAGTACAATTATTATATATTATATAATATATATTATTAAAATTTAAAAGTTGATATCTATATAATATATATATATATAAAGATATAATATGCTATAGGATAATATATTATAGATCATATATGATATATAATCTAATCATTGGTCACTATTCATGGATCTATTTCTTTATTTTGTATACTTAGTGATACGATTCGTGCTGTGCCAAGGGCTGATAAGGTCGATTGTAAGAGGTGGCTCTAAGCTTGAAAAACGATGATGGAAATGTGCAAGAACAAAGAAATAAACAAGCAAACCTCGATCCGCTCTAAGGATATTAAGCACCAGGAAACTACCGAGGACTCATAGAGTAAACTTAATATAAAGTACAAGCTAACTCGATGAGGGTACCTACCACCTAATCTTACTTAAGGATTGGGATAAAAGTACAGTAAACAAGCAAACAGAGAGCAATACTTACGAAAAGAGAAATATATTTAATATTAGATGATAATGTGGCTATATATTACAAAAGGGTATTTATATCTGAAAGTTAAAGCATCGCATCTAAAATGAGAAAAACAAAAAGGATATTATCTAAAAGAGGTAATGTATAAGGAATAGTAAAGGGATATAAATTAAAATTCAAAGAAATTGATGATTAGTGTAGCAAATTCATTCACATGAGGCTTGATATGTAGCGTTCGAGTATTAGGATGCTTTTAGCAGAAACAGACGAGTTGCATGGTTACAATAGAGATTGCCAAGCAAAGGGTCCAAGCAGACCTTGGGGTCTTTTTGAGGAGATGTTGTCCCAAGCTAGTGGTAGGTACTGGTAGAGCAGAGTTAACTTCAAGGTTAGTCGAGTAGTTAGAAGAATGTAAGTTAGGTTGACATACATCGATTGATAGAACTAAAGTAGCTCGGCTCAACAAATGAAATTGTTCGACGGTGGCTCGGCTTCGAGTTGGGGTTGGTTAGAGAAAGAGAATCCTCTTTGTTAGTCCTTTAAGACCTTAATCTTGGGAGTCAAGGGTTTAGTTACTTGATTCTCATCATCTTCTCCACGTTGTTTTATATTTAGGTTCAAATCCATTTAGTCTTGCTCAATTCTCCTTCAGGTTGGTAGGGGTTAAGGTCGGCAACATTGAAAGTATTAGAAACTCCATAGTCTTTAATTAGTTTCAGTTGATAGGCATTGCCATTGATCTTCTAGAGTATTCTAAAAAGACTTGCAGCTTGAGTAGACAGTTTACTTTTTCTCTTGTTTGGAAACCTTTCCTTGCTCAAGTGTAGCTATATTAGTCGTCAGGCTGATACTATATTATCCTCTTTCCTTTGCTCTTTTCTCTCAACTTCTTGGTAGCTTGGTCAATCTACTGTGCAACCTTCTAGTAGATCTGTTGTAGAGACTATGTTCAGGCTCTTACGTTAGGGTCTTCTCCCTCAGGCATTGGTATTGAGGCGTGGTTAAGAGGTAACTCTAGGTTGACGCCATAGACCACTTCAAAGGGTATTTGTTTGGTAGTGTTATAGATCGTATTTGTTTGAGCTCTTGTATTAGGGTCTTCTCGCTTGGGCATTAGTATAGAGCGTAATCAAGAGGTAGCTTTAGGTTGAAGCCATAAACAACTTTAAAGGGTGTTTATTTGGTGGTGTCATGTACCATGTAGTTGTAAGAAAATTCCATCATAGACAAACAGACATCCTAATTAGCTAAGTTCTTCCTCATTATAGCTTAGAGCAATGATCCTACCGTGCGTTTAACTACCTTTATTTAGCCATTGATTTAGGGGTGATAGGAAGTGCTGAAAAGTAGCTTAGTTCCCATATGATGCCAAAGAATCCTTTAGAAATGGCTTAGAAGCTTTGGATCTCTATTTGATATTATACTCTTCAGCATACTATGCAAGTGAACAATCTCTTGCAAAAAGAGAAAAACCATAGCCGAAGCATCATTAGTTTTGAAGTAGGGTACAACCATTTTATTGAATTTATCCATGACAATCACAACAAAATTTTTACCTTAAGCAGTTCATTGTAACCTGAATACAAAATCCATACTCAACTCAAACTAAGGTTTGGTCAGGATAAGCAATGGTATTGCTTTCCTTATTCGGCTTAGCATTTGCCTTACTTGCAAGTAATATAGTTCTCAACAATTTGATGTACATCTTGCTACATCTTAGAGGCCCAAAGAATCTTCTATTCAACAACTCATTTGCCTCTTCCCAAAATGTCCAAAAAGCCTATGAGAATAAGTTTCTCTAATAGGTAGTTCTCTTAAAGAGTAAGTTGGCATACATAACTTGCCTCCTTAGAATATTTTTCCTTCCTCCATGTGATAGTCATCCACTGTTTTTCCTATAGCACATAATCCAAATATAAGACAAAATGGAAGTCTTACGGATATTGCTTCTTAATGCTCACAAATCCCAAGAGTCTCATCTCTAGTTCAGTTAGAAAAACATGTCAGTGTGATATGGCATCAATAACCACATTATCTTTGCCTTATTTGTATTTGATCACAAAGTTGAATCCTTTTAGGAATTCAACGCATTGCACTTATCTCTTTAATAATTTGGTTTAACTTCTAAGGTACCTTAAGGACTTATGATTTGTATAAATGAAAAACTCCCTTGGTAATAGATAATGTTGCCACACTTGAAGTGCTCAAATAAGGGTTAGGAGTTCCTTATCACATACCGAGTAGTTTAACTGAGGCCTTCTTAGCTTCTCAATATGGTAGGCTACAAATTGACATTTTTGCATTAAGACTGTACCTATGCTTACAATAGATGCATTGTACTTAAGCTCAAAAATCTTCTCGAAGTTAGGTAAAGTCAATACAAGTGTAGACATTAATCTTTCCTTTATTTCAATAAAGCTTCTCTTTTCCTTCTCTCTCTACCTAAAATCTTTGTTCTTCTTTGTTAGCTTTGTAAGGGGTGCAACAATGGTATTAAAACCCTTGATGAATCTTTGGTAAAAGGATGTCAGTCCATGGAAACTTCTCATCTCGGCATAAGTGGTTGGGGTCAACCATTCAACAATTGCTCGAATGTTCTCATCATCGACTTGTAAGCCTCATCTTTTAACTACATAACCTAGAAAAACCACCTCCTCCTAGCAAAAACAACACTTCTTCATATTAGCAAACAATCTTTCTATTTAGAGGACATCAAAGATTGCTCGAAGATGTTCAATATGGCTAGCCAGGTCAGTATTATATATGAGGATGTCGTCAAAGTAGATAATGACGAACTTCCCAATCAAATTTCTCAAAACTTGATTCATCAATCTCATAAAAGTGCTTGGAGCATTTGATAGTCTAAAGGGCATCACCATCTGCTTATACAAGCCATTTCGATCTTAAAAGCAATCTTTATTCATCCTTTTGGCTTAATTGAATCTGGTGGCATCCTGATTTTAGTTTAATCTTATTGAACACTCTCATACCACTTAGTTCATCTAACATATCATCTAGCCTCGAAATAGGGTACTTATACTTGATTGTGATTTTATTCATAGCTTTACTATCCATATACATTTGCCAAGTACCATCCTTCTTGGGTATAAGTAATGCTAGTACAATACAGAGGCTAAGACTTTCCCTTACATATTCTTTTTCCAATGATTCATTAACTTGTCTTTAGAGCTTGGTAGCTTGTTTGGGGTTCCGATAAGTCGGCTTGTTTGGTATAGTAGCATCGGGTATCAAGTTAATGCAGTGTTTAATGCTTCGAAAAGGGAGTAGTCTTTTTGGCAACTGCTTAGGAAAAGGGTCTACATACTCATCTAATAGCTCTTTAATCTCTAGGGGTAGCTCAATTTGCTCCTTCAATTTTAATAGTCGTTTGATCAATAGAAACGTCGGTATGTCAACTTTAACAGCTTCTTGGAGCTCGACTCTACTTAGAATCAGCTTGGTCTGTAGTTCTGATAAAAGCGCATGTCTCCTCCAAAGAGCATCTGCAACTGCATTGTTCTTTTCCTACTTGCACTTAATTACAAAATTGAATCTCTTAAAGAATTCAACCCATCTCACCTGCCACTTCAACAACTTGGTTTGACTTTAGAGGTACCTTAGAGATACATGTCAGTATATATGACAAATTTTCTCGGCAGTAAGTAGTGTTTCTATACTTTCATTGCTTAAATTAGTGCTAGAAGTTCCTTGTCATATATGAAGTAGTTCAGTTGTGGTCCTTGGAGCTTCTAACTATGGAAGGCAATTGGTCGACCTTCCTACATTAGGATAACGCCTATTTCAACAACTGATGCGTCGCATTCCAACTCAAAAATTTTATCGAAATTAGGTAGTATTAACATCGAGGAGGAGGTCAATCTTTCTTTTATGTCGGCAAAACTCCTCTCCTTTCTTTCTCTCCATCGAAAGTCGGTGTTCTTCTTCGTTAGCTCGACAAGTGGTGCGACGATGGTGTTGAAATTCCTGATAAACCGCCTATAGAATGAAGCCAATTTGTGGAAGCTTCTTAAGTCAGCATAAGTAGTGGGAGTCAGCCACTTAACAATTGTTCGGATCTTTTCATCATCAACTTGCAAGCTTCTTCTACTAACTACATACCCCAAGAATACCGCTTCCTCATGGCAGAAGCAACATTTCTTTAAATTGCCAAATAGTCTCTTGACACCAAGGATAATTGGGACTGTTTTGAGATGTTCACAGTGACTCAGCATATCAGCACTGTAGACCAGGATGTCGTCAAAGTACACCACGACACATTTTCTTGTGAGATGTCTTAGCACATGGTTTATTAGTCGCATGAAAGTGCTTGGGGTATTCAATAAGCGGAAGGGCATGACCATTTACTTATAAAGTCCATATCGAGTCTTGAATGCAGTCTTCCACTCATCTCCTAGCCTCATGCAGATTTAATGATAGCCAGACTTAAGATCAATTTTGTTGAAAATTTTGGCTCCGCTTAGTTCATCTAACATGTCTGCTAGCTTTGAGATTAAATACCTATATTTGATCGTAATTTTGTTTACGGCTTAGCTGTTAACACACATCCGCCAAGTTCTATCCTTCTTCGGCACTAAAAGTGCAACTACAGCATAAGGGCTGAAACTCTCTCTTACATAGCCTCTCCAACAACTCAATAACTTGTCGTTGGAGCTTAGAAGCCTGCTTGGGATTCATCCGATAAGCTGGCTTATTTGGTAGTGCAGTTCCAGGTACTAAGTTAATGCAGTGCTCTATGCCTTGAGTTGGGGACAACCTCTCAGGTAACTACTTTGGAAACAAGTTGGCATAGTCATCTAGCAACTCCTTAAGTTCTTAAGAAGCTGACCTCGCTTCTTCATTTCTAATAGTTGCCTGACCAACAAAAGGGTCGGCTTGTCAGCATTAATGGCCTGTTAGAGCTCGACCTTACTCATCACCAGAGCTTTCTTCAATCCGTGAGCAAGTGATATCAGGTAAGTGCACCTATCAGTTTTAATATAGCAGATGTGAGTCCGAGTTGATCCCTCAGAGACTTCGAATACTAATATTAACCTTAGCTCTATTATCTAATCGGAAAATTGTGATGGATGGAATGAATTAAAAATACTAAAATTAACAAACTAACCTAATTATGAGACTTGATTAAGCAATTTAGAAAGCGACAAAACTAAGAACGGCTTTAAGAAGATAATAACATATTTAGGAATTATTTCCCCTAGTGTTTAACATGTGACCGTTTAAAATATATCCAATTCAATTTCTATTATCCTTGACTGGAGGGATTCACAATTAAAGTTAACACCTTTCTTAAGCATATTAACCCTAATCCTAAATTATTTGCTAGAATCTCTTCACTTAGTAATATAATTTAGAATCGCATTAATGTATAATGAATTCCCATATAAAGAACAAGTTTCCGGAAGAAACATGTATCTTATCTCTAAGTACACATGTAATTCTCTCCAATTATGTCAAGATCTCATTATTCATGTGATTTCTCAATCATCATGCATAATATCATAGATTGATATTCTAGAAATACAAATTAACAATTAAATGACATAATCGAATCAAGAAAAGATAGAAACATTATTGAAAATTATCAATCAATCTAATAGTCATATGAAATCCTATGTTCCATAATCCTAAATACAAGAATCTTAAGCTATCATAATGAAACTAAAAACGAATTGCAACAAAATCAATAAATAAAACACGAAAAAACCCTTTTTGTTGATGATAAATCTCTTTAATCTTGAAGTTGAATGTTGCTTTTGCCTTTTTTCTTCTCCTTCTCCTCAAGTCTCTTCTCTTTTTTAATGTCTAATCTCGTATGCGAAACCCTAGTATGTCCTTTTATAATGTATTGTAAGGTTTCCCTTTTCATCACTAGACACTGCCTGGGATACAGTCGTATCCCCAGGCCGTGTAACTTTCTGACCTTGGCATATTTTCCTGGATAGACACAGCCTAGGGACACAGTTGTGTTCTAAACTGTGTAACTTCATAACTCATTCATTTGAACTCCAAATTGAGTGAAACTTGATTCCTTTTCTTCATTTTCAATCCAAGAACGTGTTCAAACCTTGAAATCAAAATTTTACTCAATTAAGTATCAATTTATTTAAAGAAAACCAAAGATGTAAGGAAAATACTATAAAATCACCATGTGAAATGTATTTAAAATAAGAGTTATCAACAAGTTTCGTTTGCAACTTATTGACTTCTCTTGGCGGCATTAGGTTTAGTATAATTGCCTGATCATCTTTCTTGAACATGTATGTGTTCCTATAACCGTCATGGACAACCTTCCTATCAAATAACCACGGCTTACCTAATAGCATGTAGGAAGTATACATGGGTAGTATGTCGTAGAGAATCTGGTCAGAGTAGTTCCCAATAGTGATGGGCATAGTATTTGCCAAGTGATATGTAAGGCTCCCTTCTCACTTAACTAATCTAACTTATACGGCTTTGGGTGCGCAACAGTCAGAAATTTCAATTTTGAGATAAGGTTGATTGATGCCACGTTGGTGTAGTTTCCACTATCCACGATGAGGGCACATACCTGATCATTTACCTTACATGTTGCATTAAACAGATTCTCTCTCTGCTCCTCCTCTCATGAGGGTTCTATGTTCATAGTGCATTAGATAACCATGAGTAACTGGTCTAAGTCCTTGGCAAACACGTCTTCCTTAATCAGCTCTTTCTGGGCAAGAACTTTCTCTTCTTTGGGCTCCTCATCCATACTCTCTACTTCTAGCTTTGGGATGTCTCCCTTAATGACCATCGTCCATCGGTTTGGGTATTGGGTAGCCATATGTCCAAAGCCTTGACAGTTGAAGCACTTGATCTGGCTTATTTTCCTACCAAACCCTTACCCCTTCTCATAAGTTTGGGTTAGCACTTCACCATCTAGTCAGCCTTTTTGCTCGGCTCTAACATCAACCCTTTTACTCGGCTCTATATTAGACTGAGCTTCATAACTTGCTAGTCCTAGTTAGCTAGTCGGCATTTTAGTTGTTATTTGGATCCTTCATTGCCTCTTTACTCGTTTGGCAATCTTAACAGCTTCATCTATTGTGTCAAATCGTTGGAGCTCCATAATGTTTCGAATGCCTCCTCTTGATTTGATAACAAATTGTGAGGCTGTTTAGGCTGGTAGCTCTTCTACTTTGCAATATATCATCAGCATTTAAAAGTCTTGAACATATTCATCAACAGTTTGGCCTCCTTATCTCAGCTCTTGAAGCCAAGTGAAAGTATCTTGGAGATATGTTTTCGATACAAATTTATTTCTTAGCACTCTCTTCATCTTAAGCCAAGTGTTAATCTCTGAGTACCCCTCTTACCTTCTCATGGCTTGAAAATTCTTCCATCACATGGTGACATACCCGAAGAATTCAACAATAGCAATTTTTACTTTCTCATAATATTCATACTAATAATAATTAAACATACGTTCCACCTTCTCTTCCCACTCTAAATACTTATTAGCATTCTTAAGTCTATTGAAACTTAGAATCTAAAGCTTCATATAGTGGGATGCTTTGGGGACTCTTACATGCTCCTCTTCAAAATACTCTTTTTCCTCTTTATCAACCTCTCTCAAGTCTATCCTTTACCTTACTCATCCGCCAACTCCTCCACCTCAAATTGGTCGAGCTGGGTTCTGACCTTTAACAAGTTGAGTAACTTATAGAGTGTTTTGTACTGCTTTAGTGGGTCAGCAAGACAGCGCATGAATTACACGGGTTAGATCTACTAAGAGGTTAACTACCTCATCAAGCCTCTCATTAGTGCTTTTAGGTTTCCTTGAGACTATTGTCTATGGTGGACAACTCTACTATCATTATTAGTACTAACATTCATATTTGGGTTTGTCATTTTTCCTCACAGATTCAAAATTCAAATAAATACTTCAGAAAGTGAACAGCTAATAACACAACAATCAAATGAACATAGTAGCTTGCTCTGTTTCATACATACAAAATAGAGTATAATAGAACTCAAGAAGAACTAGCTATAACTCACACAAAACCTCCACTTTGATACTAAGATGTTGCGAACTGTAACTAAGAATGGACAAGGCCGGTCGTTAGATGGGTCCAAACTTGTAGAAAGCTCGAAAAGGCTTAATGGAGAAAGTGTGAAAAGAGTAAAAATGACGAATGAAACAATAAGCAAAAACCCACGAACAACTTTAGAGGATACGACGCATTAATGGAACTTTCGAAGACTCATGACATAATTCAATATGATACACGAATTGATCCAACGAGGTTACTTGCCACTTAACCTTGCTAAAAGGGAAAGGATAAGAGTCATGCCGAAAGTAAATAACATTGTTTACACAAGGAACAAAGTACTCAAAGTGTATTGAAGATAATCTGATCAATTATAAGTACAAGATATTTATACCCGTAAGTTAAGGTAACTTGACCAAAAGGGAAAAGACAAAAAGGACATTTCCTGAAAAAGTAATGTATTCGATACAAAAGATTAAAAATGAATATACAAGAAAAATAATCATTGGTGCTATAAATTCTACATATAATACTGTATACGTGGCGATGCTGCATTAGCGAGGTTGTTAAGAGATGCGGACAAAAAGTATTGATTGATGGGCTTGTTCGAGTAAGGATGGTTTAGTCAGTTCGGACTCTTTCTCTTAGCTCCTCAGCAAGGACAATGCCGAGTGATTGGTTGGTTCGACACTAAAGAATGATTATCAACTTAGCATACCACAGAATAATGGGCAGTTATATGGCACATCATTAATGGTGACTTGGCAAGTAAGTACTCGGCCTCGACCTTAGCAAGGATTGGTTGGAATAGAAGGATTCGTTGTGTTAGCCCTTCTAGTCCTTAAGCTCGGCTATGGGTCAGAGGTTCGGTAGCCTGATTCCCATTATTAGGCAACCATGTACCTGAACTCTTGGCATTTAAAACATTTAATCCAGTCCATCATTCTCTTAACTAATCTTAGGGACAAACTTAGAATCTATGAAACAGTAAACAATGCCTTATAAGCTAAACAACTTGCACAGACACTTCTCCATACGAAAATTCAAACTAACTATAAACAAAACAACTACTTTGGAGAATAATAAACCTAATTGATACTTGCTTTGTTTTCATATGCTTGAAATAGTATAAAACAAAGTATTTGGCAACAAAGGTCTCACAACAACAGTAAAACTTCAAATACTCTCTAAAATACTTAAACTAATCCCTTTCGTATTCACAACACACTTGACAATAGTACTTCATACTATATAGTAACAATTATAATCGAAAAACAACTTACCTAAACGAACCTCCATTCTAATACCAAGATGATATAATCTGTGCTAAGGACTAACAAGGCCAATCATAAGGGGTAGGTCTCCAAGCTTGCAAAAAGCTTGGAAAACAAGGATGGAAATGCATGAGACCAAAGAAATAAACATGTAAACCTTGATTCGCACCAAGGAACTAATGATGACTTATAAAGTGAACTCGATATGACGCATGACTAACTCAGTAAGGGTACTCATCATCTAGCCTTACTTAAGGGTTAGAATAAGAGTGAAGTAAATAAGTAAATAAAGAGCAATGCTCATGAAAAGAGAAGTATATTCAATATCAAATGATGATGTGGTTACATATAATAAAAGGGTATTTATATAAGAAAAGTTAAGGCATCCTACCTAAAATGGATAAGACAAAAAGGTTATTGTCTAAAAGAGGTAATGTACAAGGAATAGTAAACGGGTACAAATGAAAATTCAAAGAAATTGATGAGTGTAGCAAATTCTTTCACGTAGGCTTGGATACGTGGCATTCGGGGCATTGTGACACTTTTGGCAGAAACAGATGACTTGTACGGTTACACTAGAGATTGTAAAGCAAAGAGATTGATTAGACCTAGGGGTCCTTTTGAAGAGATGTTGTTTTGGATATGCCCTAAGGCTCTTGGTACAAGTACTATCGAGCTAGTAGTCAATACTAGCAAAGCAAAGCTAACTTTAGGGCTGGCCAAGCAGTTAGAGGAATGTAAGTTAGGTTGGCATACGATGGTTAGTAGAATTGAAGCAACTCGACTTATTCGGTAGTGAAGATTAGCTTAGCCTTGGCTAGGGTTAGCAGGAGCGAGAGAATTTACTTCATTAATCCTTCAAGACCTATTGAGCTTAGGCTTGGGTTAAGGATCCAGTTGTTTGATTCTCATCCCTTAGGCTTAAGATCGACTTGCTTTAGCCTCGGCTTGGCTCGAGCTTGATTAATAAAAGAGTCGAGCTTAAGCTTAAGCTTAAGAAAAAGCTCGTTTATCTAAATGAGCTAAGCTCCAACTTCAATTGCAGGCTCAATGAAAAGCCTAGCTTAACTTTGAACTCAAACTCAATAATTTTTAAACTAGTTGAGCTTGAGCCTATAGAAGCTTAGCGTAACTTGGCTCATTTAGAACTTTAGGTCGATATGCTATCTTTTGTTGTAAAAAATAAAAGAAAAGAAAAAAGAGAGAGGAAGAAATGCAATTGAAGATCACAAACTCTTATAACGGATTGTTTTTAGGAAATTGACTATGTGAGAATCAATTTATTAGTAATCTCAAAATTTTGCTAAAACCTTGACATCCTCTTTAGTCTTTACTCAACATAATTGTGGAGAAGGAGCAGAACATTATGGGGGTTTATTTAGGGAAAAATATGCTATTTCAACAAATCAAATAGGTAAGAAATTAATCCTTTATTATAGGAAAAAAGAAATAATGAAACTAATTCTTCTTCTGTTTAAGTGAATTTGAGATTAAGATATTATGAATATTGATGAATTTGGTCATATATGTGTTAATAGGGCTTTTTTGATTTGGACTCCTTAAGCCTATGCTGACCTGATTTAGCTCATGGCCTAGGTTTTCTTCCTCTAGACTTGGCCTCCCTATCTTCATGATCGGCCTTAAACTAGGCCCATTATATGGGCTGTCCAACTGTAAGAGTCACCAATGGTTACGACATTGAAGATAAGGCTAAATGACTTGGTTAACAACCTTCTCCTACAATTCAGGATCACGTCGACCTACATATCTCTACTACTCACGACTTGTGGAAGTATCTTATACCTATTAATAGTCCTCCTACCACCGGTTGCCCTTCTTTATAAATACTAAGCTACCTCTCAATGTTAAACTACTTAATACTTTGTGCACTTAAGCTTTACCATATTTTATAGTATTCTTGCTACCTCTCTCTTTACGCACTACTAACTTAAGTATTGGAGTAGCCAAGTTGGACAACTCCATAGTGCCCTTCATTGGTTCTTATTGTACAAGCTCATTTAGTAACATAACGTCCAAATCATTTTCAATCTCTACTAACCAAAACCTAAAGATGACATTTGGTGCCATTTACAGGAAACAAATCCAATCCCCTACTTGAATACAGATTAAACACTTACCCAAACATCACCCTTAATTGTTAACATGTCTTATGTTGAAAACCTTAAAAACAACCAGTTAGTGAACAACTAAACTTGAATAACTAGCTCTTAGCTAGGGATACGCTTGAACAACATTTAAGCCATGTGGAGCAATTGCTTGAGGAATTCATTGCACACAATAGGTTGCTTTATGCTCACTTTAAGAATACCAAGAGGCATAGTAGGCAAACCAACCTAGCTAAAGCTTCTGATGCCCATACTAAGTATGAAAATCAATAGTAGTAGCAGCAACAACAACAAAATGGCAGGGATTGGCTACTAAATCCCCTAATGTAGGAATAGCAAGCACGAGCTGTAGCCACCTACGACCACGCCCTTGCTGGCAATGAGCAGGTGGCTGATTCCCATTTAGTATTAGTATACTCTACAGCATGCTAAGCTTATTTGACAGATAATGCTGACCTCAACCAGCTTCGTGCAATCGTAAGGAGGCTCTTCTAGTAGTAGGGAAGCAAAGTCACTAATGGCGTTAAGTAAGTCGCTAATGGCATTGGGCTTGTTGCTACCAATAAAACCCTATTCACTAGGGTTGTCAAGGATGTAGTTTTGCCTCTAAATAGCAAGCTTCTTACCCTGAACTAGTATGATGGCACTGGTGATCTTAATGATTACCCCCATTTTTGTACCTTCATGAACCTCCATGGTCATGGAGATGCTATCATGTGTAGAGCTTTTCTAAGCACCCTAAGAAAGGCAGCTTAGATGTAGCTCAACTACCTGCCTAAGAATTCCATCAACTTCTTTGATGAACTAGCTTGTAGGTTTAGTCTCCACTTTAAGGCTAGTAAGCTCCTGTTTAAGGACACTTTGTCCTTGTACCTCATAAGGCAAAGCGAAACAGAGACTTTGTGACAAAATATGGCCTAGTTCAACAATGTTGTGGTCAAGATCCTTTAGTTGAATGACATTATAATAGTACATATCATATAACTTGGCATCAAACCCTTTAGGGACTTCTTCCATTCGCTTGCAAAGAGCAAGCCAAAGAACCTGGTTGAATTCTAGAATAAGGCCTAGAAGTATATGGGCTAGGAAGACAACATCTGTATTAGGCGTAACATTGATCAAAAGAGGTCAAGTAGAAAGAAGGACTAAGAAAAATTGTCCAAAGATCGCTTTAGTGGTAGGGTACTAAGTAGAGCCGAAGAGGACGGCTCGAGTGATAAGAAGCCTTGAGCTAGGAAGCTAGTTGAATTCTAGAATAAGGCCTAGAAGTATATGGGCCATGAAGACAACATTTGTGTCAAGCGTGACATTGATCAAAAGAGGTAGAGTTGAAAGAAGGACTAGGAAAAATTGTCCAAAGATCGCTTTAGTGGTAGGGCATTAAGTAGAGCCAAGGAGGATGGCTTGAGTGAAAAGAAGCCTTAAGTTGACTAAAACCCACTTCTCCCCCTAATCTACATATACTATATGCCCTTGAACTAACCTATCGCCCAAGTCTTTGTTGAAGTGCAAAATAGAGGCCTACTGCAAAAGTCCCCCAAGATAAGGGGGACCCTAGTCGATGGAACTAGGACAAGTGTTACCAGTTCTACGATCACAATGGTCATACTATTGAAGAATGCTTCCAACTAGAGAACGCGATTGAATACACTATTCAGTAGAGCTACTTCGATGAGTATGTGGCCCAGTGCAAGAATGACAACTGTTGGGATGATGATGAAGATAGGGCATCTCAAAGACAGTGAATCAAGGGTGCTTAAGCAAAGCAGAATGAAGACCGCTGCAATGATCAAGCCCCCAATAGCGTCATTAACATAATTTTTGAGGGCCTATACCTAAGGAGCCAACCTAATGCTAGTAACCTACCTAACGCCTAGTCCAAGGTGTTGGTTATTAAGGAGAAGAGGTAAAAGATTGATACTATGATATCCTTCTCCAATAAGGACTTAGAGGGTGTAGATACCCTTCATCAAGACGCCCTTGTAATTGGGGCATAAATTGCAGACTTTGAGGTCATTAAGATTATGGTAGTTATTGGCAGCTCCACTAACATCCTCTTCATGCATACGTATGAAAGGATGAGAAGGAAATTGCTAGTTACGATGAAGCCTTACTATCATAATCTCATTAGCTTCAATGGGGGAACTATTTGAGCCAAGAGTATTATCACTCTTGACATGGAGCATGGTGATGATGACAACGTCACCTGAAGACCAGTGGAGTTTATCGTAGTCGACTACTCGTCCCCCTACAACGCTCTTTTGAGACGATCAAGCTTGAATGCTTTCAAATTCATTACGTCGTCGCTTCATTTGAAGGCCAAGTTTCCAACTCCCACTAGGGTAAGAATTTGTAGATGCAATCAGAAGCTCTCACGATAGCTTTATGTTAAAGCTACTAGAGCTGACAGCGTCTTCACTCTAGAGACTAACCCATAGGAGAAGCTAATCGAGAGAGACGAGCTAAGTGAGAAGACAAAAAGAGGTATAGATTGATGCCTCACCTGACTAGACCACCATGGTTGGGATCAAAACCTCTCTTAAGGTGAAGGAAGAGATAGTTACCCTCATATAGGCTAACTCAGATAGGTTTACCTAGTCAGCATTAGACATGCTCGGGATCTCTGTTAACATAGCAACCCATAGACTCAACATGATATTAATACATGGCCTATCAAGTTAAAGAAGAGGTATTTTATGCCAGAAAGGTAGGCCGCTTCAGAGGAAGAAGTGTAGAAGCTGCTTAAGGCTGGCTTTGTTAAAGAACAGAAGTATCCGACCTAGCTAGCTTATGTAATGCAGGTTAAGAAAAAGTCTGGGAAATGGCGTATGTGTGTTGATTACATTGAACTCATTAAAGCCTACCCAAAAAACTACTTCCCTCTCTCTAAGATTGACTAATTGGTTGATTCCACATCAGGACATGCTTTGCTTAGCTTTATAGACACCTTTTTAGGCTATAATTAGATCAAGATGGACCTAAATGATGAAGTGCATACCTCCTTTATCACTAACTTTGACATGTATGGTTACACTATCATGCCCTTTAGCCTTAAAAATGTCGGTGCGACATATCGGCATATGGTAACTAAGCTGTTTGATCCTCAGCTTAGGCGGAACATGAAGTTATACATTGATGCAATGATAGTCAAGAGCAAACAACTTAGCATATTATGTCAAGGACATACAGGAAGCCTTTAACTAGATGAGAAAATATGATATGAAGCTGAATCCCCAAAAGTGTGTATTTAGGGTTGGCTGTAGTAAATTCTTAGGCTTCCTGGTCACCTAGAAAGGAATTGAGCCCAAGCTTAAGACGATACAGGCCATCAGAGATATGAAGCCCCCTTCCTTGGTCAAAGATGTACAGAAGATCACCGGTATGGTAGATATGTTAAGTAGGTTTGTCTCCAAAAACACGGATGGATGCGTTGAGTTCTTCAAAATCTTAAAGAACCTTAAGGGTTTTGAATGGACTTGTCACTATGTGGTAGACTTTAAGGAGCTGCAAGACTTCCTCGCATACCCTTCCATCCTCTCTAAGCCTATTCTAGGAGAGGAGTTGTATTTGTACCTGGCCGTTAGTGACCAGATACTCTCCTCTGTATTAGACAAAGCCGAAGGGAGAGAGCATAGGCTCGTATATTATGTTAGCCATATTCTCTAAGGGCTTAAGGTCAGGAACACTAGGGAAAAATATTTGCCTTGGCTGTCATCATCTCTATACCTTGGCTTAAGCCTTATTTTCAAGTACATTAGATTATTGTGCTCACAAATTAGCTACTGCATACATTGTTGCGGAGGCTTAACACATTTAGATAGATGGTGAAGTACGCGATGGAGTTGAATGCGTATGGAATTCAATATTAACTATGGATGGCCTACAAGGCACAAAGCTTAGCCGACTTTGTAGTAGAATACACAAGAGAGGAGGAAGCACCACTAGGGGATGACAAATTGGTGTGAACTCTCTATGTTGATGGATCATCCACCTTGGGAGGTAGAGGTACGAGCCTGGTACTTATTGGACTGCACAAGATCATTATTTGTTATGCCCTTAAGTTTAGGTTCGACATTGGCAATAACGAATCTGAATATAAGGTGTTGATAACCAGTCTCAAGTTGGCCAAGGAGATTGGCGCAGTAAGGTCTTATAAAAATTAGTAATCAACTCACGATCGATCAGTTAAAAAATGATTTGTAAAATTTAGGATGATTATGTAGATTATCTAATGGAGCCTAAATTTTACCATAGAGTTAAGAATATTAGTCAAAGTAATCTCGTGAATTTGGATTTAAGAAAATAAGTAATAAAATAATTTAATATTATAATATTACGTTATATGTACATTACCCATTATTTATCGGAAATACTTAAAATGAGTTTCGATAATTAACAAATCGATAGAGATAAATTACATGCACATCAACATTATAAAATAACTTAAACAATATTTATGATTATTTTTTTGTACTATATATATATTTACGTGTAGGCAAAAATATTCGAAATTACTTAAAATACTTTAATTATGTTAAAATAATGCTAATTAATTAAATAAAATTCATAAAAATTAAAGAAAAAATCAAGAAAAATATGGAAAAGTGTAGAAATGTCCAGAAATAAGGCATAGTATGATAGGAATTAAAGAGAAAATAACAACCAATAATTTTAAGCCAAATAGAAAGCAAAAACAAGAAGAGATAAGGGACAAATGGCAAATTTAATTCATAATCATGTTTAACCATCTCTATAAATTAAAAGCTAACCACCTACAATTCATTTGGTTAGTTTAGCATAAAAAAAAAGGAAACAAGAGAAAAGAGGACAAATCAATTTTAGAAAAATTAGATAAAATAGTTTACGATTAAGGCCTTATAAGAGAACTCATACCCAACAACCACTTGGAGGGGATTGGCCACCACCACTTGATAGAAAATCCATCGCTTGGTGGTGCTGATAGGGGTAGAGCCACTACTAGTGGCTAGAAGCCCTTCAATTAGCAAGTTCCGATTTTCCTTTTGAAATTGTTTATGTTAGTAAAAATATAAAGTATGCATAAGAATTATGAAATTTGGTATTCTTGAATATTTTTGTATGTATACTTAGGGAAAAATATCTACTTGATAAGGCTCAGGATATACTATTTTAAGAAATTACTAAACCTAAGCTAATTTTCATTATTGAAATAAACAACTTTAATAGTGTAGTTTTGACCCAAAATTTTTGTGTAGGCTATTTAGAGTATTTATAATAGTGCTATCAAAATATTTTTTTATAAATTTATTTTCAAAATTTTTAGTTAATTTTTAGGCCTTTGAATTCTATATAGAGTGATTTTTGGGGCTTAATTTAGTGATTAAATGTATAAATATTGATTTAGTATGTAATTAGGAGTTTTAGGATGTTAATTTTTTATGTAGTGTGATATTTGTAGTATTTGGAGTGTTAGAAGTACGTATTATGTGATAAATAATGGGTAAAAGGGTATAATTAAGCTAATTTTGTGATTTGGGGATTAATCAGGTATAAATTCCGATTTAGAGAATAATTAAGCATTTTGATATATTATTGGTGATGAAAGATGATCATAGTATGTTAGAAATATTAGAATATGTGTTTAAGTGTGAATTATGTAATAGTGTCTAATATGAGTATATAAGAAATTAATGAATAGAAAATTTTATGTCAAAATTGATAATAATAATAATAATAATATAATAATAATAATAATAATAATAATAATAATAATAATATAATAATAATAATAATAATAATAATAATAATAATAATAATATGGAATATAAATTTAGATTATTATATAAAAAATATAAAATTTTATCAAATTAGGAGCTAATTCAGTAATTAAATTAGGAATTGGGTGTAGTATATGAACTAGAATACTAGTTAAAGGTTAAATACAAGATTTAGAATATCCAAGTGTAACATGATTAATTTCACATAATGATTTGAGATGAGTTCTTAGAGTTCACGTAGAAAACCCATCATAGAAAATTGATTTACAAACACATTCAAAAATTGAATCTAAACCTAACGTAAATTAAGAATAATAGCAAGAGACTTAGAAACTTGAATAATTAAATATAATAAAACCCTATACTAAAGAAACAATAAGAGTCATAGAATAAAGCCTATATAAAGTAGTTATATGAATAATAAAATGACCTTTGTATTGTAGGGATTATTAGTGATAGCTTGTTGTGAGTTGTACCTTAAGTGAGCAAGTAGGTAATCTAGGTAAGTCAGGATTAATACGTTATTGTATTTCAGAGTACTGTTTCATAATACTCAAAGGCTTAAGGTTATATTTGTTTGTGCCTATAGGTAGCTTGATTGTGTGCTTGGCTGTATGTAAGTATTCTTGATTATACTATGTACAATTGGCTTTCTGTATTGGTTTATAATTGTTATGTATTGTGTGATATGGGTTGATCAACTTAATAGGACTTAATAATATATGGCTTGTAAAATTAACTAAATAAGCATTTCAACCCATTAAGAAAAACGTTTAGGATTCTCTAGCCAAATATTGATTCATTTGAAAGGGATAACACTAGATAGCATAATTGGTCTCTTCTTCATCTTTAGTCGAATTTAGTGACAAGAAAGGAGGTCATAGTAAGTGTAAAGTTAATGATTCGAAGATAATTGCGAGAGGAGTAGTGTCTCCATTGCACAAGCTTAGGTTTGGTCAAAAGCTATTGAAATGTGTGTTAAGCTCCTCAATTCGGATTACAGCGGGAATAATTTTTCTAATCTCGTGACGAACTAGATAATGTCATGCGATTGCACTTACTTGTACATGCATGGCATCTAACTAACTTAGTTGATAACCTTGTTTGTGCTTGATGTATTGCTTTAAGTATTTGTCCTAACTTACTAAGCGATTGGTTGCTTATATTTCTATAGATACTATTGTAAATGTTAGCTCGAAAGTAGCATCATAACCATCCTGAAGCTAGCTATTATTGAATTGTAAGGAGTAAAGATGTTAAACTGAAGAACAGTTATATCTCTGAGGTTTTAGATCTTAATTTAGAATCTTTTATTGTTAAGTAAATAATTACTTAAGTAAGATTTTGTTAAGTAACTACGTAAACATTACTTACGATATTAAAATTTTAGTATAAGTTTTATACCTTCGTAGGTAACTAACATTTCAAATGTGTGAACTACTTACTTTAAAGTAGGTTAGTCGTGGACCCATTGTGTAAATTAGGTCTAAGATAGCGGCTAAAAGGTCAACTTTTATCTTAAAATGATTTATATGGCCGGATTTTGTGACTCTTCTACTTTAGGGCGTAATGGGCACTAAGCTCCTATAATTTTTCTTGGACTTGATGCTCATCATTCAACAAGTTTAGAGTGAATATGAGGTTAGGGACAACACCATGGCAAGATACTTAGAGAAAGTGAGGAGTTTCATAGTTGAGCTTCCCTCTTGGAGCATTATGAAGATCCTTTGAATTGAAAACTCAACTGTAGATTAGTTGTGTAAGCTTGCCTCTATAGGGATACAATAGCTCGAGGTGTAGGATAATAAAATTTTTATTGAGTGCTTACTATAAAAGAGCATAACTCCGGGCTTGGTTGAGGTCTCAAAGTTGAGCTGGATGGACTTGATCCGGAGTTACTTGGGGTAAGGCATGCTTCCAGAGGATAGGAAAGAGGTAAAGAAGTTGAGGTACTACATTGCCAACAACATGTTGATCAATGACATCTTGTACTGTGGGGAGTTAGTCTTCCCTTACCCAAATGCCTCTAAGCAAATGAGGGGCTGTAGTCATTGAGAAGTTGTATGCTAAAGTGTGTAGCAATCACATCCAATCACAACCCTCTATATCTAAACCTTTCGACTTGGATACTACTGGCCTACCATGAGGCACGACGCTAAGGCCGTAGCTTAGAAGTTTCCCTAGTACCAAAAGCATGCACTAATTAGTGATACTCTTAGGACCAATCTCCAGCCTATGGCCGTTTGCTCAGTAAGGTATAAAAAATTGTGATGCCTTCCCTAAGGCATTAGGAGCTAGCAATACATTATCATAGTCGTTGACTACTTTACCAAGTAGGTCAAGACCTAAGCTATGGCCAAGATTATTGAGAGGAGTATTGAGTCGCTCATTTATAACAACATCATCTCTAGATTTAGGGTCCCCTATGCCCTCATCATAGATAATGAGTATCAGTTCGATAACCTTAAGTTTAGAGAAATTTTCACTAAGCATCATATTACACCTTACTTTATGTTGGTTGCTCACCTGCAATTGAATGGTTAAGTTAAAGCCACTAACCCGATCTTTCTTGAGAGCTTAAAGAAGAGGGTAGACTGACCTTAGGGTGCTTAAGCAAAAGAGATACCTAATATTTTGTGGGGATATAGGACTACTTACTTCACCTCTATAGGTGAAACCCTATTTTGCCTGGCGTTCAGGTTGGAGGTAGTTCTTCCCATCGAGCTAGAGTTTCTTAACATCCAAACTTAAAGTTTTAATGCTATCTTAAATGAGTCCTTATTATAGGCCAGCATCGACACTATAGAAGAAATCAGAGACCTCGCTACAACTTGGGTAACTACTTATTAGCATTAAGCAGCCAGATACCATGATTAGAAAGTCAAGCATAAAGAATTTAAGGTAGGTAACTTAGTTTGCTAGATGCTGGATACTAGAGGTTTATGGAAAGGACAAGGTAAGTTGGCCCCTAGGTGGGAAGACTTGGTCAAAGTAAGAGAGAGCTTAGGGAATAGAGCATACAGACTGGAGAGATTGGATTGCGAGCTCATCCTACATACTTAGAACATCGATAACCTTAGGCTATATTTTGATTAATGTACAAATTCCTTGTAAATATTTTTATAAACATCAATGGAATTTTTATTCCTTATGAGTACTGTGTATTTTTACTTTTCTTTCTCTCCTTCTTTTAGTCTCGTACCAAGTCTTGGCCCTTAAAGGGTGAATAGACCCATTACCTAGGTAGGTTAAAATGTCACCAACTTAACTCCTTTGGGTAACCTCAATAAGGGGAAACACACCTTACACAATTGAGGAACTCTTACACTTAGGTAGGTCGAAATGCTGCTGACATGACTTCCCCTCAGGTAACTTTAGTAAGGGGAAACATCCCTTATACAGCTGAGGAACTCCTACACTTAGGTAGGTCGAAACACCATTGACCTAACTTTCCCTTTGGTAACCTCAACAAGAGGAAACTCTCCTTACATAACTGAAGAACTCCCATATTTAGGTAGGTTGGAATGCCACCGACCTGACCCCTCTTAGGTAACCCCTGTATGGGGAAATGCCCCTAATAACTCTAAGTATACAAATTAACTTCACGACTAAGTGATTAAGTACTAGCATGCACTGGCTAATTGTCAAGTTATGCTACTTAGCAGGCATAATAATTCAAACAAAGTAATAAGAGTATTGACAAAACTTGAAGAACTGAAAGCAAGGTGAATGCATTAAATGAAATAGCCGAATCCTATCACCAAAGAAGATATTTACAAAATTATGGTTAGCATCCTAACCTATTATACAAATTCTCTTACTTACGTATAAGAAAAATAAACGAGTACAAAAAAGGCGAAGGGGAGATAGTAGTTGTTACATCCTAAAACGGTAGAGTTATAACAGTCTCACTATGTAAACTATTCTAAAATAGAAGTTGACCATACAGTCTTTATTTTAGACCTGATTTACACAAAATATTCACGACTAACCCGCTTTGAAGTAAACAACTTATAAATTAAATATGTTATTTACTTATAAACTTGACAAAAATACATACTTATATTAAAATAATTTGAGTGTATTTACAAGATTCAGCAATCTAATCACAATCTACTTGAGTAATTTGTAAATTTATGCTAAAAACTTTGAAATAAATCTAACTAGAGAGTGTATTTTGTATTTAGTTTACATCTTTAATCCTCGGGGATCCTGCAGTTGCTAGCTTTAAGGTAGATGTAATCTGCTTCCTAGCTAGTACCTGTAATAAAGTCTATGGGGATGTAAGTAACCATAACTTAGTAAGTTGGGATGGAGGCTCAAAATCATATACCAAACACAAACAGGGTTATTAGCCAAATTATTAGGTGTAATGTATGTTCAAGCAAATGACATTATACGATGTTGTCAGGCCTATCGTGAGGTTAGAAAAATTATACCAACTTTAATCCAGGTTGAGGAGTTTTCGTTAATGCAATAGCTTATGACCAATTATACCAATTCTAATCCAGGTTGAGGAGTTTCTGTTAATGCAATAGCTTATGACCAAACCCAAGCTTGTGCAATAGAGACACCGCTCCTTCTACGACTACCTTTGAACCATTGACTTCACCCTAACTGCGACCTTCTCACCTGTCACTTAGTTCGACTAAGGATGAATTCTAATGTTATCCCTTCGAAGAGGTCGGTCTTTGGCCAGAGAATTCTAATGTTCCCTTAATGAGTTGCTATGTAAGTCCAACTTATGTTTTCAAGTCATATATTTGATTAGGTCCAGTTTTGGGTGCTTAATGATTTCATACAAGTCATATAACACAAGCTAGAATAGTAAATCAAATTACATCATGAACTCCAAAATAGATACATGCATACAATTGACTATTTAACAAACACAATCAAGTACAATTTCAAGCCTTCAAATACTACAAACTAATGCTTTGAAATACAATAATGGATTAATCACAACTTACTTGGTATCCTTGGTCGCTCACTCAACTAATCGCAAGTCAACCCGTCTCCGTGTATCCTATAATATATATTATAAATACGTTTTTAGTATTTATATCTTGATGATATATATATATATATGCACTCAAGGTTATGATTCAATTCAATTCTGCCCATATACATATTAATTATTATTAGTTCATCCTAAGTTAGCTTAGGGTTTGATTTCTAAATTTGATTCTAGCTTAGGTTTTTAAATAAGTTCTAATCATGAGTATTATACATAAACCCTAAAAATGCGATCTGAACACAAATGTGAAATTCATCACATTTTATATTAAGCTCGAGTATTCTAATTATCATTTTTAATCCTAAATCGATATTCTATTCTTCCTAGTACACTTAAACCCTTATTAATGTACCAAATTTATTCTTGATGTAAGAAAATTTTATATATTTCATATAAATACTTAAATTTAAATTTCATACCAGATTTATTATTATTATTACTATTATTATTATTATTATTATATTATTATTAATTTTATTTTAATATTTTCTATTTGTTATATTTCCTATTTCACATATTATGTATTATTACCTATTATATACATAATACACACATCCAATATCCTCATCACTTTAAACATCTAAATTTATCCCAAATCAAATTTTACACCTAATTACCCTAATTTATAAAATTAACTTAAAATTTATCATTTTTATCCATTACATATATACTACTTAATACCTTAATAATTATATTTAACTCTCTAAATGCTACAAATATCATACTTCATTAGATTTTAACATCCTAAAATATATAATTACTCACTAAATCAATAATTACTTATTTAACCCTAAATTACCTATTTTGTACATCATTTTAAGGCCTAAAAATTTTCAAAATTCATTTTTGAAAAAGGGTTTCAGAGCATTATTTTAAATGTTTTAATTTGGCTACACAAAAATTTTAAGCTTAAAACACACTCCTAATATCATTTATTTTTAACTTGAACAAAGCTTAAGTTTGCACAATTTCTTAAGGATAGTATAATTCTATACACAAAATAATCAAAATAAAAATTTTCCCTAATTCTACATACTTAAGAACCTCATAATACCAAATTTCATAATTTTATAAAACTATTTAATATTCTTAATAAAATAACTAAAATCGGAAGGGAAATTGGACTTACTGTTGTTGGTGGCTTCGGCCACCACTGGCTACCATGGCCTTGTTGGCCAGTCTAGGCATTGCCACCATCATATGGTGGTGGTAATCATCTGCTCTTAGGTGGTCATCTAATAGGGGATCTCTTTCAAAATCTTAACTGTACAAATTTTTGCTAATTTTTTTAAAATCTTAATTTTCTCTCAAATTTTCAACCCTCTCAATTTTCCTCCTCTTCTAGCTGTCCAAATGATCTTCTATATTTTTTTTGGCTATTTATAGAGTTGTTGGGGAATTATTGTGCATTAATTTAATTAGATAATTGCCTTATCTTATCCCTTTTCACTTTCTATTTGTTGTATTTTAATTGGTTGATTTTCTTTCTTTTATTTCCAAGTTTCCATGACCATTTTCTAAAGTTTTCCTCATTTTTCTTTAATTATTCATGCATTTTCTTTAATTAATTAACTTTATTTTAGCATATTTCACGTATTTTAAGTAATTATGTGTATTTCTACCTATATGTAAATTCATATATAGTACAAATAAATATTTCTTAATATTATTTAAGTTATTTTATAATTTTTAGTGTATATATAATTTATCTCTAATGACTCGTTAGTTATCAAAACTCGTTTTAAGCGTTTCCGATAAATAATGGACAATTTTCATAAATTTCAATATTATATTAATTAATTATTTTATTAGTTATTTTCCTAAATTTAAATTTATGGGATCACTTTTACTAATATTCTTAACTCCGTCGTAAAATTTGAGCTAGATCGAACGATTTGCTCAATCACCCTAAATTCTACGAACTAAACCTCGAATACTTGATTGTGAGTTTTACAATAGCCCATTATTTTGTATCAACAAGCTCTGGGAGTTTTGAAAAATCTCATGCTTTGATATGTTCAAAGGGTTGATCCACCCACGATCCTTGCTCTAGAGATGTCTTAAATTAAGCTATAGAAAGATAAGCCGAGACCTGCTGGTTTAGCTTAGCAAAAGGATTATGCTGACCCTAATTGGTCCTCAAATCACTTTCAAGTGTGACCTTATACTGAGTTGTTAGGATAAAAAAGGACAAAGGAATATCTTGCCTACCCTCAGTAGCAGAATGGATAGCCTAGACTGTATTGGTTGCTTGGGTAGCAGCCATTTCTACTCGAAAGGCCTCCCTTTTCTTCCTATGAGTTAGAGTATCTAGCCAGGCTAAGAAGCTAAGGTCAAGCTTACGATGATGTGTAAGCACTTCATTTTGAATATCTTGGCTACATTCGGTGAAGATGTCCTTTAGCTCTTCAAATTACCAATTTGTTTTATAGAACTCCTTAATGACCTTGTTCACGGTGGCTTCACTGAAGACCTCCCCTATCTCTAGCTTGGATATGGTTTCCTTCATCTCCTTAGCTTCATCTTAGAGCTTCTAGACCTTCTACTCTAACTTGATCTTCTAACTTGCCAACACGACTGATGCTTTCTTAGCAATCTCATAGTCAACTACCTTCATTGTCAACTCACTCTCTAACAATGAGACCGGTGTATACAACTTAGTGTTATAGCGGATGAGCTCCTCTTTAGCCTTCTTCTCTTGCTCTAACATCTTTAAGAAGTTGCCCTTAGACTTTTGCTCATCTTCTAGCTAAGCTTTAAGCCTGTCAATCCTTTGTAAGGCCATCTTGGCATCAATCTAGCTGCTTTCCTCCTCTTGTAGCTTAGCCTCTAGTATGGACATCTACACATAAGAATGATGCAAACATTAGTTAACCTAGCTAAATTTCTTGTAATACTTTTCAAAGGAGGACTTTAACTCCCTCAAACACTTGTTTGCACTCGATACCTCCTTATGCAGGTCCGTTACCTCATTAAGTAAGGTATTGTAGTCCATTAGCAAGAGTAGCACTTGACCATGGTACTATAAACAAACATGTACACTATGGTTAGTCTCGGAAAATATCTGGAACTACATTAGTAAAGAAGAACATGACTTAAAGGAATTGAAAGCTTACTTGTTGGATGAACGAGCTCAGGTGTTTGGCCATGTCTAAAGGGGACTTCATATGGGTCCTTGATAGAGCTTTGAGGATGGCCTAATCCCTAGGGGTGAAGGACACCATTGAGGCTTAAAGACTCCATTGAGGCTTAAAGACTAAGCATCTGGTGGTGTAACATGGTGTTATTGGCCCAGATGTTTCACTTCGGCCTAAGGAGCTTCCCTTATCTTCTATGGCCTTGAACTTATTAGTTTGATCATACAGTTCCTCGTTGCTTAATATGTAGAGCACATCCTTGACGAGTTTGGCATTATCTTGAAGCATAGAAATTTATTTAAGACTTTGTAAAAGGCATCCCTAAGGTCATTGGCACACATGTAAGGGTACCCTGAGGACCAATCATAGACATACGATTGCTTTAAAGGCTCCCTCCCCTTCTTTATCCTAGGCTTGGGGGCCTTGTCCTTGCCTGTTTTGGGGACCTTCCTCTTTTGCCTTACCCACTAAGCCGAGTCACTTGCCTTAACCCCATCCCCTTCACCTCAGATGGGGGGGGGGGGGGGAACATCTCTGCATTTACCTTGTCGGAGTTGACGCTTTCATCTTCCATAAAGATAGGCAAGGAAGTGGGAACAACAGTAGTGGTAGGGAAAGCCATACTCACAGGTTTACCAATCAACAGCTCTATGGGGGCTCTGCTAAGGGAATCCCTTGTGGAAGAGCAGCTAGGGTAGTTCTCTTGTCTCGCTCGCCCCTAACCTTGGTACAATAGCTTTGCCCTTAGGGGCCATAGTTTTAGAAGGTAGATGTGTTTTGCTAGGATGCCTCTTTAAGAGCTTGGATGTGGATGGATGGGTCATTTGTTCGGCTAATTTCTTACTTGTAAAGAAACAAATAAGCATTGTCAATATGAAGATAAACATGATGCAATTGTTTACCAACTCCTCAATGACCAACATAGGTAAGGACGATCCCCCCTACTCCTCAGAAGGATGTCAGAAGAAACACAGTTTGATACAAGCCTACACTATTATGATGAAGGAAGTTGTTCATGGATAATGAACCTGTACCTTCCATCTATTTCTTCATCATAGCTTTCTTCATGTTGAGAAAGTGTCCAGAGATTGGATACTTAAAGTACCTCTCTACTGTCTCATTGGTGTTAATCTCTTTACCATAAAAGCCATCATTTCTTACATAGCCTTATTGTCACTGAGGATGGGCTTCTTTGGACCACTAGTTCGGATAAGAACGGCCTACCATGTCTAGAAGTTTGCTTGATTGGGTAATTATATTACCAATGATTCATCTTGCTAGCCTTTAATAGAGTCCGCTAGGCTTCCAAATAGCTTTTGCCCTTGCGATTCTAGAGGTACGTCTGCCCATTTAGATTCTTCCATTGGAAGAAGTGGTCGAAGAGTTTGGAGTGGCCCATAGCACCAAATACTTGCATAACCCTTAGAACAACTACAATACCTTCCACCCATTGGAAAGGATTTTCGCTAGATTGCATTAGTGGTAAATAAAGAGTTCCTTCTTGAACTCACTTTAGGAGAAGTGCATCCCATACTCTAAACACTTTTTGAACATTACGAAGCGCCTCCCTGACATCAAAGGTATCCTTTCCACTCTTGTCGGTAATCACGCTGCTTAGCCTAGAGTTAGTCCCACCATGAAATTATGCAGGACCTAGTTAATGGCAAAGGGTTTACTTTTACTGATCCGACTACTTGGCTTCCTATTTGTTTTGAGCCTAGTGTATAAGTCCTTAGCCTTTGGTAAGGACTTGTCCTCATAAACATCCCTAAGGATAGTGCTAATGAGCCTTGCTTTATCTGGTACCTCTATTACCTTTCTTAACTTATCATCTAACTATGCTAGCAATGATATTAGTTCTCTTCTCAACGGGGAGAGTCATGGGGAGCATCACTCCTTATGGCTTCATAGTTGATCATTAGATTATATTTGGATGCATCAAAAGGAATCTCATCTATGTTTGCTCTACCATTAGTTGACATTTTGGTGTTGAGAAATGAAATTTGAAAAGAAGTTGGAAATCGAAAGAACAAAGAGTTAAGAAGGTGTTGAGAGCATTTTAGATAAGGGTTTATTGAAAAAGATGTGTGTAAAGAGTGTAAACAATAGCGTTAAAGAGTATTCATAAGCACAAAATCTAAGGAATTGCACTAATGGTTATGGGGATATATATGAAAGAAAATCCCCCTAAGGAAGCACGATGGTGACACTTATTAAGGGTTTTGATTGGACGGTTGAGTTATAAAGGAAAAAATGTACTTGACTGCATACAAGACTACAAAGATAAGACATCTATCACATCGTATTAAAAGCACCATTAAAGTGTGTAAGGGAATAAGAATTTGAAAAGTCTAACTTCCTTGAGAAGCTTCACTAAAGCCACTTTAGCTTTCCTATCTATAGTAGCCCTTTAGTGGCACTACACCTTAGTATAGACATATCAATTTGACTAGCTTTATTGTTATCTCTTTTGACGTCTCTACCCTAACCAGGTGAAAATCTAACTGCTCAGCACTCTTCGTTGCCCCAGCTAGTCGAACCACCTATGTTCCACCTTGGCTCTTGACCACTCAGTCTTGGTTCAGGTGACAAATTGTTTAGTTTGGTTGGTCCAGTTCGGCCCTTGAGTCATCTAGCTTAGGTACTTCCACTTGGCATGTCACCTCGGATCACCTATTTGTGTCGGCACTTGAGCATTCAGCCTTACCTTAGTGCGTTCTCCTTAGGTCACCTCACTACTCTTCAGCCTTATACATTATCTGCTCAAGCCTCTTTATTGACCATCTTTTTTGCTCATGCATTTATCACACCATGTCAACCAACCTCTTCAAATATGTTGACACAATAGCATTATCGCCATGCTGCTTAACCAACACGAGAACCTCAAGACTAGATCAATTGTATGCTTGAGAAGCCCATCTCTATCCTTTCCTTGCCTCCACAATGGTAATGAGACTATTATAGGGAAGGGGAAAGGGATACGTAAGTGTTGATAGGGTCTTTTGGACTTAGACTCCTCAAGCTTATGCTAACCTAATTGAGCTCATGACCTAGGCTACACTCCTTTACACTTAGCCTCCCTACCCTCGTAGCTGGCCTTAACCTTCCTATTGTAGATATCCCATTTTTCCGCTCTTATAATTTTAGTATTTTTTAAAAAGGTCCTAATGTAAAAAATTTTTTAAAATACAAAAAATAAAGAGAAAATTTAGAAAAATACAAAAAAAAATAGAAAGTACAAGAAATAGAAAATAAAAAAAAAGAGAAAGAAAAAAAAAGCAGATAGTTTAACCATGTAGCATTTGAAACGTCAGCCGCCCTTGCTATGTCATCAACTATGTATCACGTCAAGACATGTAGCATGATACTATAAGACTACGTGACTGATCTGATGCTACGTCAGCAACCTTTGTCCTTCTCTTTCTCCTCCTTTCCTGCTCTTTCCTTTCTTTTCTCGCGTATACTTATCTTGGGCAGCTATGAAATTGGAAACTGGACATGGGATACTTCGAATCGTACCCTTAATCTCGTCCAAATTCAATCATTCATCTGGTCAAATTGTAGTATAAAATTTTGAAAAAGTTAATTTTTTTGTCTAAAGCCATCTTCCATGATTCAAGCTTATTAATGAAAATCAAAGATTCTTATAGGTATTTCTAGAAATCAAGAATCTTTATTAACACCATTTAACCATCAATTGCCCAAAGATTATAAGTTTCTCTTTGAATTCAAAATTTAAGCCAAGTCAAACCCGTTGGCTTAATGATTCGGATTCATGGTAATTCATCACTTTCCAAGCTCGAATCATGTTATAGAAGTATAAATAGGTATGCTAAGAACTCATTTGGATGGAGAGCTTATAAATGCACTCATGCAGCAACTCTCTCTCTCAACCACTGCACTCTTTCTCTCTCTACATCTTTCTCTCTTTAGCTACTTTTGAATGAGCTGACTATTGTTGCGATCTTCCCCATGATCTTAGCTCCCTTCTCTACCCCTTCCTTCTTGTTGCTGTTACCTCTAAAGCCATTATTGAACAACCCCAACAACCACCGCCAAACCTTAGCTCGCTGCGACCGCCATACGTAAAGCATCACTCTAGCTACCACTTCGAGCTAAACTCAACACACGGTTGAACCCATTACTTGCTACAACCCCGAACTTGACCAGCCATCCATACTTTGCAACCATCCATGAAGATCCCCTATGACTACCATCAACTACTACCTTATGCTACCTCTAAATGCCAAGGCACTTAGCCTGCCCATCCAAATTTAATCTCAAACTCTTGAAACGGTCATCACCACTTCGAAGAAGTCATTGGATCAAGCTAGAATAACTTCGTATGCTATTACTTACCTTCTTCTTGATGACCCAACTTATGACCCATGGAGCTTTAACTTATGCTATAGACTTGTCTAACCCAACCTGTTCATGAGGAGAGGAAAACTTTGAAGGAAAACTAAGATAAATTTAATCATAGGCTTAATAATGAATGATTTAAATATCCAGCATTGATTACGCCCTCCATCATGGGTGTGATTAAAGGAGTTATTATGATCCTCCTATTAGTCACGGTTGTGATTTTATGTTAAGAAGATGATCACTCCTTCAATCACAAGCTTGAGGAGATAAATAAGTTTGACAAGAAGTTTCCATCCATGATTATGATTCTGATTAGTGTAGATTCTTGTTTTCTGAGACTATCACACCTCGAGTCATGGGCATGATGGGAGTAGACATGATTGTTCTTCCTTAACTTTTTCACATGAACTGGTGTATGGAATGGGTGTTAACACTTAGGGGTGTCTTGAAATGGTGTAGTTTAAGCCTTTTAACAGGAAGAATATAAATATACTACAATTATCTAATAATGGGGAAGAATCAACATCATAAAAAACATCACACTATAACACATCACATCACATCACTAACCTATAATACATCCATTCATCCATCTTTGTACTATTTTGCATTTTGTTCCATTTTTCTTCTGTACAATCACTAGTGTACATCGTATGCTTCTTGAAACTACTTAAGAAAGTCAATGGGACTTTATTGTTCATATATGTGTGAGACTTCTATAGTGGATTAAATAGGGGTTTTTACTTTTTACTTATTCCATGTTTTATTTCTTTTTAATTATGATTTTTGTTAGTTTATGTTATTGTTTTATCATGTAAGAGTAATACGTTAGGATTTGCTACGTTCACTTAGTTTGATCAAGTGCATGGAATAATAATTTCCTGATGTTTGTTATTCTTGATGAATCAATCTTAATTAATTTAAGTACGCTGTAGTGCATGACATTGACTTAAGCTAGATTTCAATATAATATGTCGAGAGACAATTATATTGAATAGATCCAACTCCTTGGAATACCTTACACCTGATAGTAGAGATATTATTAGGAAAGTTGAGATATTATTAGGAAAGTTGTTGCATTTTTAGGGAAATTAACAAATTAACATATCATTAATGAGATCTGAGTTGGCTGTTAATTCAAAAGAGATTCTAATAAACATAAGTAATTCTGAGAAAAATGCTTACACATTAGTGATTCCCTATAGATAACAATCATTAGAATAAGATTAACGGTGATATTATGTTTAGTAGTGAAGTAAGTCTACATATTAAGTGTATTGTTAATAATTATTTTTGTAACCATTATTGTAGTTGGCATTAGCTTGTGGATTAGAGTAGTTTAGTCAGTAATTTAGAGCCTTAATAATTAATCACTCGATAAATTGATTGTTAGAAAATAGGAAGTATAATTAGTACTAGTGTTTATATTCGTTCCCAATAGAGATGACCTTATACTGATCCATGTTATAAAATGATAGGTACACTTGCTTGTTGAACCAAGTTAAGGATAGAATATAAGTTTATAAACTTTAAAACTTGGAAGCTTTAATTAGAGGTAATTAGCTAGTGATCTACTCCTGACTCGTGTACGCATTTGGTCCAATTCCTTATATTGTTTTTTCTTTCAGTTTTATGTAATTTATTTATTTTTATTTTATTTTCTTTAGTTTCATGTCATTTATGCAATTATAATGTAACAAAAAGAAGAAAAAATATAAAAAAAAAAGAAAAAAAAGGAAAGAAGCTTAGTTTTATTTTCATACTTTAGAGAGAAATATATAAATGAGTAATAAAAAGAAAAAAAATGTATAAAAAATTAAAAATTAGTAAATAACTATTTTATCACTTAGAAAACCATCACATTTTCAAAATTAGAACCTTTTGTAGAAATTTCAAAATAACAAATCAAATTTAAGATCCTTTAGACAATTTTCCTTAAATAAACTCAAACCGAGTCAAGAATGTAAATTCTATTTTTCAAAATTTAAAATCAATTTACCTACTTAAAGTTTTCATGAAAAAAACTATGAACATTTGATCTCAACCAACGGATATGTAAGTACTTCCAGGGTGACGTAAAAAACAGAAAAACGTTTTTTTTGTTTATTGTTTATTTAAATTTCTCAATTTGGTAAAATAGAATCTGATTCATTTATTGTTGATTAGACTTTGTTTTGAAAAGGGTATTTTTGAAAAATTAAATCTAAATTTGAAAAGTTAGTAGTACTCGTAAGGATTTAAAAAATTAGCCTTCGGATTCAAATATCTAGTTTTTAAAAAACCTTTTTTTTTTTTAAATTAGTTTTTCACATAACCTAATGTTTGGATTAAAATAAATCTACCCAATTGGTTTTAATCTAAACCTTTTTCTGGCTCTCGTCGGGTGGCGACTTTAAATATTTTCAAAATACGTTTAAAGCCTATATTTTCCTTAATTCTTAGTCAAGAGTTAATATTAAACAGGTAAGGTTTAATATTGATCATATTAAGAAAAATTAATCAAAGCTGGGAAAAAATCAAGCTCGACAGTTTAAATAGGTAAGGTTTAATATTGAGTCTACTAATACCCTTTAACATGCTTACATGTCGGTTTAAATAGTTGGGTGCTTAAATGGAGCAAGTTAAAGAAGAATCAAGTTCTTTTTATTGAAGCCTGTAATAAACTCATAAGAAGATGTTTTGAATGACTTTGTAACAGAATTAACTTATTGGTTGCCTTTTAAATCTGGTGATTACGATTTGATTAATATTAGGGCTAATGAATGCATGTTTTGGTATCTTATTTTAAAGGTTTAGGATGAATAGAGACAAACTAAATCCTAAACATTAACCTTAAAACACATAAACTTTGAGAGTTAAGTGACATCATAGAGAGGATGCTATAGACTCATTCCTTAAAGGAGGTGCATTTTGAATTTGATATGCATATTAAAATGAAATTGGGCATTCATTATCAAATCCCAAGTAAAAGATGAAAAAAAGAGAAGAAAAAGAAAAAAAAAAGGAAGGGTGGGGGGTAGAGGTTAAGGGGTGTAGAAATTGGGCCCAAGTAAAAGATGAAAGCCCTAAAAGAAATATCACAACCTAATAGAGGCAGCAAAACTGAATCAAAAGGTTGGGAATCAAAACCCAAATAGGCCTAAAAATGCAAGGCCTTTAATCGCATTCCAGGCTTAAAAACACAAAACCTCTATATCCACTCTGAATTACCATTTAAAATCGCAAACACAAAAACTTTATTACCCAAATTGAATCATACAAGGCCTCTCTACTCACAATACCTTTCACACTCGATAAAAACTCTTCTAATCTTAAAGAGTAATTTATCTTTAATAAAATTATTTTTGAAACTAGGGCAAGCACACTTCTAGTTTTTTCCTAAAAGTTCTTGACTTGTATACCTTAGTTGAATAAATAAATATTTCAAAATTGGGCTTATCATTAGACCTTTTTGAAACCCTTTCACTAAAAGCCTAAATTCATAGTGTTGGACTGAAAAAGACCTAACAAATTAATCAAGACATATCACTTAGAAATTGGACTATAATTTTTGGAATTGTAGTTAAGGTTATAATTTGGACTAAGAGTTTGTAAGGAAGTCCTCTTCGACTAGACTAATAATGAGTAACCTTTTCTTAAGGAAATGAATGGTTAAAATCACAAGGCTCCACCAAGAAGCTCATCACTAGGGTTAAGAGACGTTTTTAAAGACTAAAGAAAATACAAGAGGCCTTACGTGGGTATCAAAGAAAGGGATGACCATAACACTTGCTCCTTAACAAGAATTTATACCTATTAGAAAACTTTCAAAAAAAAAAGAATATTAAAAAAGAAAGAAAAGAAAAAGAGAGAGAGAGAAAGTAAAGGCTTATCACAAGTTTTTGTCCATTTTCAAACTCATGTTGGCTCGAGGAGCCAAACTTTCAATTTAGGTCATTTGTAGTCACACCTTTTAAGTTGATCATATTAATCTCAGTCATTAAGGGACTTAATCCCTAATGCTTTTCTTTGTCGTAAATGGTTTTCACTAATTTCTTTGTTTATAAATATTTTTCAAGTTAGGAAGTTTTTCAAATTGGTTGCGGTCCTCTCTTTTCTTCTTCTATCTTCAATCATTCTATTTTTTTTTTCTAGCCAACTCTTAGAGTACTGTCACATCCTCATTCTATTTTTAGGGTTATAGTCAGTCCTTAGAGCGCTATCCTATCTTTCATCATTTTTTAGGGCTCTAATCAACTCTTAGAGCATTGTTCCATCTTTAATCCATTTTAAAGCGCCTGATTCATATTTTCCTTTAAGGTTTTAGTCAGCTCATAGAGCATTATCTTGACTCACTATCCCTCTTAAGGTTTTAATGAGCCCATAGAGCGTTTCTTGTCATCAATTTCTCTTAGGGTCTTAGTAAGCCCATAGGACGCTTCCTTTCATCAATCTTTCTTTAGGGTTTTAGCGAACTCATAAGGTGCTTCCCTTCATCAATCTCTCTAAAGGATCTTAGCGAGCCCATAGTGCGCTTCCCTTCACCAATTTTTCTTTTAGCAAGCCCTTAGGGTGCTTCCCTTTATCAATCTCTATGTAAGGTCTTAGCAAGCTCATAGGGCACTTCCCTTTACCTATTTCTCTTTTAGTGAGCTCATATGTTGCTTCCTTTCCTTAATTTCTTTTAAGGTCTCAACAAGTTCATTGGACGCTTCCTTTCGTTAATTTCCTTTAGGGTCTTAGTGAGCCTGTAAAGTGCTTCCCTTCGTCCGTTTCTTTTAGAGCCTTAGCAAGCCCATAGAGTACTTCCTTTCATTAATCTCTCTTTAGGCTTTCAGTAAGCCCATAAGGAGCTTTCTTTTATCAATTTCTTTTAGGGTCTTAGTAAGCCCATAAGGCACTTCCCTTCACCAATTAGGGCCTTAGCAAGCCTATAGGGCACTTCCCTTCATCAACAATCTCTCTTTAGTGTTTTAGTGAGCTTGTAAGGGGCTTCTCTTTAGCAATTTCTCTAGGTCTCTGATATGAGGCAAGTGCACCTATCAGTTTTAATATAGCGGATGTGAGTCCGAGTCGATCTCTCAGAGACTTCGAGTATTAATATTAACCTTAGCTTTATTATTTAACTGGAAAATTATGAAAGTTTGAATTAATTAAAAATACTAAAATTAACAAACTACTTTAATTAAAAGACTTAATTAAGCAATTGAAAAAAATGATAAAATCAAGAACGACTTCAAGAAAGTAATAACGTATTTAAGAATTATTTCCCCTAGAGTTAATCATGTGATCACTTAAAATATATTCAATTCGGTTTCTATATTTCTTGACCGGAGGGATTCACAACTAAAGTTAATATCTTTCTCAAGCATATTAACCCTAATCCTAAATTATTTACCGGAATCTCTTCACTTAGTAATATAATTTAGAATTGCATTAATGTATAATGAATTCCCATACAATTAATTAACTTTTCGGAAGAAACATGTATCTTATCTCTAAGTATACATGTAATCCTCTTCAATTATGTAAAGATCTAATTATACATGTAATTTCTCGATCTAATTATACATGTAATTTCTCATATATTGATATTCTAGAAATATCAATCAATAATTAACGACATAATTGAATCAAGTAAAGATAGAAACTTTATTGAGAATTCTAAATCAATCCAAGAATCACATGAAACCTTAGGTTCCATAATCCTAAATACTCGAATTCTAAGCTATCATAATGAATCTAAAAACGAGTTTCATCAATAATATAAAATAAAACATGGAAACCCCTTTTGATTGATGAACAATCTCTCTAATCTTGAAGTTGATGTTGTTCCGCCTCTTTCTTGATGTTGTTCCGCCTCTTTCTTGATGTTGTTCCTTAAGTCTCTTTCTCTTCTCTTGTGTCTCTCCGTTTCTGTAATGTCTCTCCTCTTTTTTTTAAACCCCAAGATATCCTTTTATATGTGTATTACAAAGATTCTGTTTTCGTCACCAGACACGGCCGTGTCCCCAGGTCGTGTAACTTTCTGCACTAAGGCAAAATTTTCTGCACAACTTTAAAACTTCATAACTTCTTCATTTGAACTCCGATTTGAGTGAAATTTGATTCCTTTTCTTTGTTTTCGATCTTAGAACGTGTTCAAATCTTGAAATCAAAATTCTACTCAACTAACTATCAATTTCTTTAATGAAAACAAAAAAATGTGAGGAAAATACTATAAAATCATCCTATGAAATATGTTTAAAATCCGAATTATCAGTCTCCTCAAATTAATTCCAATTTAGGATTGCTAATCCCCAATGAAAGCTTCCGCCTACGTTAGTGAGCTTAGAAGAGTTCGACCAAGTTTTTCTAAATGGATTTCAATTTACGGTTGCTAATTCTCGAAATATTCTCCCACCTAAGCTAATGAACTCAAAGGAGTAAAACCAGGTTTTCTAAATCAATCCACATTTAGGGTTGCTAGCTCTCGAGAAACACTCTCACTTAGGTTAGTGAGCTCAAAGGAGTACAACCAAGTTTTCTAAATTAGTTTACATTTAAGGTTGATAGTTTTTGAGAGATGCTCCCGCTTATGTTAGTGAGCTCAAAGATGTATAACCAGGTTTTCTAAATCAATTCCAATTTAAGGTTGCTAGTCCCCTATAAATGCTCCCATTTAGGTTAATGAGCTTAGAAGAGCACTATCAAGTTTTCCAAATCATTTCCAATTTAAAGTTGCTATTCCCCCAAGAGATGCCTCTACTTAGGTTAGTGAGCTCAATGGAGTATGACTAGGTTTTCTTAATCGATTCACATTTTGGGTTACTAGTCCTCAAAGACGCTCCTATCTAGATTAGTGAGCTCAAGGGACAATAACTTGGTTTTGTAAAGTGAATCACATTTAGGGTTGCTAGTCACCAAGAGATGTTCCCACTTAAGTTAATGAGCTCAGAGGAGTACGACTAGGTTTTTTAAATTGATTTACATTTAACGTTGTTAGTCCCTAAGAGATGTTCCTACCTAGGCAAATTAGCTTAGAAAGGTGTGATTAAGTTTGAAATGGATTTTTCTAGCTAGCTCTTAAGGCGTTAAACCCTTATAAAACTCACTTTTGTGTTTTGGTTAGCTCTTAGAGTTCTTGCTCTCTCTTTCACCATTCACCAAATCCCCAGTGGACCAAGGTTAGGACAACCAGCTAACTATAGTGTTTCTTAGGACAAACTTGACCATAAAGAGGAGTAGCTGTAAATATTCTATTTTTACCCTTTTGTAATTTTAGTTTTTTTTTAAAGGGTCCTAATATAGAAAATTAAATATATATATATATATATAAAGTATAAGAAAATGGAAAATAAAAAAAAAAGAAAAAGAAAAAAGTAGATGATTTAAATAGTTGTTTTTTTAGCCTTAGTATTTTTTAAGTCTTAAATAATAAAAAAGAGGAGAGGGATATTGGATTTAGGCCTAGAAACTAATTTAGCCTAGGCCACTTAGTCCATATATACAATTTGATTATATATATGGACAAGGCACAAGCTAATGGCTTGATGGTACTATATTTTGACTTTACATTGCATTAAAGCTACAGGTCTTTGGTTTGAATCTTGCAATAAGTACGAAAGTGCCTTTTATGTTTCTCTATAAAACACACCCGTTATGTGTTAGAACACCATTAGGCTACGTGTTTGTTGATGACGTGTGGAGCTTTGTAGTTGGGCCATAAGTTGATGTGGCACCATGTCATCTACGTGTTATGACGTATAGCATTTAATACGTTAGTAGCCCTTACCATGTCATTAACCATGTTTTACGTCAAGATATATGGCATGATACCACAAGACCACGTAGCTAACGTGGTGGTATATTAGTACTACGTCAACATCCCCTTTCCTTCTCTTTCTCTTGCTTTCCTTCTCTTTCCTTTCTTTACTTGCATGTACCTATCTTAGGCAACCATGTTTCAACCCATTTTTTGTCCCCCTAACTTTGTGATTTCGCTAAATTAATGGTGAAATTGTAAATTGGACATGGGTCACTTTGAATTGAACCCCTAATCTCGTCTAAATTCAATCATTTATCAAGTCAAATCGTAGCTTTAAGTTTTGAAAAAATTCATTTTCTGTCCAAAGCCATCTTCTATGATTTAAGCTTATTAATGAAATTTGAAGATTTTTATGGGTATTTCTAGAAATCATAAGCCTCTATTAATGCCATTTGACCATCAATTACCCAAATATTACGAGTTTCCTCTTTGAATTCAAAATTTAGGCTAAGTCAAACCTATTGGCTTAATGATTCTGACTCATGGTAATTCATCACTTTCCAAGCTCGAATCGTGCTGTAGAATTATAAATAGGAGTGTTAAGAACTCATTCAGATGGAGAGCTTTCATCCCCGTATAGTAAAAATATACTCACACATCAACTCTCTCTCTCATTTGCGACACTCTTTCTTTCTCTCTCTCACCCTTTGGCCACTTTGAATGAGCTTACTACCACTACGAGCTTCTGTACAATCCTAACTCCCTTCTCTACCCCTTCCTTCTTGCCGCTATGACCTCTAAAGTTATTACTGAGCCAACCCCAATTTGCCACCACCAAACCCTAGCTCACCGTGGCTGCTACACATAAAACATCACTTTAGCCACCACCTCGAGCTAAACTCAACACATGGTTGAACCCACCATGCTCCACAAAATCGAACACGATTACCAATCTATACTCAACAATCATCTACAAAGCTCCCCTACGACCATCGCTAACCACCACGTTGTGTTACCACTAAATCTACCTCCAAACACTAAGGCAATCGGCTTAACCCCCTTAAATCTAATCTTAAACATACAAAATCGTCGTTACCACTTTAAAAGAGCCACTTGATCAAGTTGGAACAACCTTGTTCGCCACTACCTGCATTCTTCTTGATGACCCGACTTGTGACTTGTAGAGCTCTAACTCGTACTATAGACAAGTCAGACCCAACCTATCCGCTTGTGATCCATTCTTAACCTGCGCATACATGTAGTTTGGCTCCTTCTATTGTTTTTTTTTTTCTTTCGATTTTGTGTAATATAATATTATTTTATTTTCTTTAGTTTTATGTTGTTTTACGTAATTGAAATGTAACTAAAAAAAGAAAAAAATTAGAAAAAAGAATAAAAAAGAAAAAATTCTAGTTTAATTTTCATGCTTTAGAGAGAAATATATAAAAGAAAAACAATAAGAAAATAATATATATAAATTAAAAATTAATAAATAAATGTTTTACTACTTAAAAAACAATTTTTTAATAAAAAAACTGAAATGGACCTTTTCAAAATTAGGATCTTTCATAGAATTTTCAAAATAACAAATCAAATTTTGGTTCCTTGTAGACAATTTTCCTTAAATAAACTCAAACCAAGTCAAGAATATAAACTTGATCTTTTTTAGAAATTATAATCAAACCACCTACCTAAAGTTTTTATCAAAAGAATTATGAATGTCTAATCTCGACTAGCGGGTATGTAGATTCCTCCGAGACGATGTAAAAAACTAAAAAACTTTGTTTTTCCATTTTCTAGCTTAAATTTCTCAATTTCGTAAAATAGAATCTGATTTATTTATTGTTGATTAAACTTTGTTTTGAAAAATTAAATCTAAAATTGGAAAGTCAGTGGTACCCATAAAGGTTTAAAAAATTAGCTTCTTTGGTTTTCAAAAACCCTTTTTCTTTTTTTAAATTGGTTTTTTATGCAACCTAATGTCTAAATTAAAATTAATACACCTAATTGGTTTTAATTTAAACCTTTTCTTGACTTTGGTTGGGTAGTGACTTCAAATATTTTAAAAACATGTTTAAAACCTATATTTTCCTTAATTCTTAGTTGATGGTTAATATTAAATAGGTAATGTTTAATATTGATCGAAATAAGAAAAATTAATAAAAACAAGGAAAAAATTAAGCTCAACACCTACCCTTATGGTTAGCTTCGACCTTGGCCTATTATACGGCCTGTCTAACCATAATAGTCACTAATGGCTATCACATTATTGAGAAGACTAAACGACCTTGTCAACAACTGTCTCCTACATTTCAAGACCATGTTAGCCTATACCTCTCCACTACTCACAACTTGTGGATGTGCCCTCCGCTTACTATTGGTCCTTTAATTGTTAGCTGCCCTCCTTTATAACTACCAAGCTATCTCTCAATGATAAACCACTTAATACTTTGAGTACTTGAGCTTTACTATATTCTCCAGTATTCTTGCTACCTATCTCTCTATGTACTACTAACTTAAGTATTAGAGTGGTCATATTGAACAACCATTTTGGTGCCCCTTATTGTTTCTTGTTTTGCAAGTGATGTTGCAATCTCACTTCTACTAATGTCACGTACAAATAAGAATTTATCCTTTTTTTAAGCAATGGAATGTTATAATATCAATAGACTTACTTATGGATAGAAATGAAAAAATTTTAGTAGAAACTGCAAACAAATGGCAAGCGTACTGGTCTATTGGTAGTATAGAGAGAGTAACCAAGGTCATACTTTGCAATGAAGGAAATGATAGAATTTAGAAAAATAACTAAGTATGAGATTCTACTATTTATACACTAATCTAGGCAATTGATTGAGTAATTTTAAAGGAAAGAACATGCAAGTTATTTAAATAGAAGTAAAAAACTATAATGGAATTGAGTGTAGATTTTAGCAATTTCTCAATATTGAGATGTGGGTTTCTCTATAAAAGATCTATGAGCAACAAGTGAACAATTGTCTAAGATTGTTGTAACTATGCTATTAGAGTATTTATGATAGTTTAAACATGGATTTTACTTATACTCACAAAATTTATCTAGTGTTGTTTTGTAAATTCTATCATATAGTAGGAGTATTGTCTTATCAATATCTCATTTACACTATCAGTTAGTTATTCAAGTCCAGTCACTACTTAAATAACTATGTTAAAATTGATTTCCAATTCCAACTAATTTTTAGCTCTAAGTGAGTACAAGGATTTAAGTCTTAATTTTCAAGAATTACCCCTTCAAATCAGGAATTCTTGGTTCTATTTACGGTTTTCGAATTCTATTATTGTATCTAGACCTTATTAGGATAATAAGGGGGGAAGGCTTAATATGTAGGAAATGTTATTTAGCTTAACATTAATCGAATACTCAAGTTATACTTAATTATACTATAGAACTAAGTAAAATTCTAAATTTACACTATCATAATACGAAAACATCAATAGCCATAACTACTTCATCATGTTCACAGACTATCCATAAGCATAATAAGCTCTATTTATCATATTCATCGATAATAAATATTTAACACATAATACACATGAATATAAAAATAAATATTACATTAAACATGGAAAAAGCATGAGAAATACTACAAAATAAAGCTCCTCAACCTCAACAATGGAGTTCCTTAAGATTTTCCCAATATTCTCAATCAATGCAATGGAAATCTATAAACCCAAACTTTGAAAAGAGCTCAAATCCACTGTAAGTTTATTTTACGATCATGAAAATTCCATGAAAATCATAAAACTACACTAAAAGTAACCTAAAATAGCCTAAAGAAGAGATAATAGTCAAAACTAGAACCCTAAACCCTAGAAAATACAAAAGTAAAATCAATAAAGAATGAAGAAGAGAAGTTTTTATATTAGCTTATTACTGGCATGATGGTAAACAAAGATACCAATATCACAGTGGACACGTGTTAGGTACTTCTCTTCTTTCCTTTTAATAAAACAATGCGTTTTTACTTCAGGAGTTGAGTACACCATCATGATGGTAGCTAAGTGCCATGTTGGTATACCCTTCTAGTTTTGCTACTTGATTTGATTTTATTTAAGGTACCAGCTTAACAGTGGCTTACCATCATACTTATAGTTCCAACTCTAGGTTTCCTTTTTTTTTTTTCTTCGTTTTGGGCTTCCTGAATTGGGGCTACCGTTACATGGTATCCCTAAGATCTACAAAATCAAACATGAAGAGTTTAAATTCTTTAAATATATGTTATTTTTGAGTATCAAAACACAAAAATATGAATTACAATTGTGTTGAGAAGTTATATGTGAATTTAATGAAAATTCATATACTTTTGTTAAAAAATCTATTAGATCATATATAATTATTAAAGAAATCCTTTAGCTAAGTGTGTGGTTTCATGTACTTATCAGTAAGTTAATTCAATAGCACAAAGCTCAAATTATTTCAAAGCTTAAATTATTTCCAATCTCTACCAGCTAAAACCCAAAGACGACAATATGGAATGGTGGTTGAAGAGAATAACTTTGTTTAGGATCCAAAATTATCATAAAATAATTTAGAGGAAGTTAAAATCTTAAAATCGTAAAAAATTATGGAATTTAGTTAATTATAAATCTATAAAGATTGGGCTTTTTAAGTAAAAAGAGGAACTCGAGTTCTTAATGAATTTGATTGGGAAAAATCGGATTTAAGATGTATAGATCGTGATTTTGAGGGTTTTAAGTCTTAGAACATATTTTCAAGAAATAACAGACAATTCTGTTTTTGAATTTCCAAAGCTTAGAAAGGGGAGATCGTCAAACCTTTCAATAGTTCCAGATTTTTTTGTTTCGGTCAAGCAATTAGAAGAATGGTCATCTAAAGTGGGTGGAGGGTCAACGGAAACAAGTTACTGAGATCAGGTTTTGGATAGTCTGAAGAAAGGTTTATTAGTATCCCTTAGTAGCTTGTTGTCCTAAAAACGACTATTGACATTTTGAGGTTATCAAATTCAACCAAAAACGCCCTATCTTGTGTATCTTACAGTATTCTCATGGTTTTAAGTCTGAAAGTGTATATCTCCGAAAAATCAAGATTTTGGTGTATCCAAGACTAAGAATTTGATTAATTATAGGTGAATGACAGATGCCATTTAATTCATTTATTGGCCATATACATATATATAAATGTATGTATGTATGCATGTGTGTGTAAACCCAAACAAGTCTATGGGGCTGTAAATTATGTCCTTTCTACTTTGATTTCCTTGACCTTGTTGACTGTCTTGGCCAATTGTTTAGCAACCTTTTTTTATGTAGTTTTTGAAATTCCTCGGTACGTTGGAGGCTAGTTTGATTTTCTTCTCCTAGGGTTGGGCTAGTAATAATGTCCAATGGCAAACTTGAGTTAATGTCATAGACAATCTCGAAAGCTGATTTTCTTATTGAGTTGTAAGTGGAGCGATTGTAAACAAACTCAATGATAGGTAGAGATAAATCCTAGTAATGTAGATTCCTTCCACTTGTGGCTCGAAGTAGGCTTCCAATTGTTTTGTTCATGACTTCAGTCTAACCATTTGTTTGAGGGTGACAGGAAGTGCTGAACATCAACTTGGTGCCTAACCCAATTTCTTCTATAGAGTTCGCCAAAAGAAGCTTGTAAAACTTAGGGTTGTGATTAGAAACAATGCTTTTTGGAATCCCTTGTAGCCGTACAATTACCTGCAAAAAGAGGTTAGTAATACATAAAGCATCATTGGTTTTATGGTAGGGGATGAAGTGTCTCATTTTGTTGAATCGATAAACCACCACCATGATAAAGTCATGTTTCTGAGGTGTTTGGGTAGGCCAAGTATAAAATCCATGCTTATATTGGTCTAGGGCCAATTAGGTATAGGTAAAGGTGTATATTCTTTATAGGGCTCCTTTTTTCCTTTAGCTTGCTTGCACACTTCGTAGTGTTCTAGGATCTTATGAGTTATGCACATCCTTCATGATCCCTAGCTAGTAGAAATACTCTTTTAATAGCTTGGCAGTCCTCTTTTCACCAAAGTGGCAGACTAATCCTCTAACATAGGCTTCCCAAACAGGTAGTTCTCTATCCAAATTGCTCAGCACACATACTTGCCTTCCTTTCATCAAGAACCCTTAGCTTAAGTAGCATCCGTCCACCATTCCTCCATATATGCATTTGACAACTATGGGTCTAAAGTATGAGTTATGCTCATATTGTTCTAGAAAAGTACCAAATCTTTGTACCCATGGTTGCATGGTTGTAATGGGTACATGCCAACATGACAAGGCATATGCTACGGTGTTAGAACTCTCTTTTTTATACCTAATTACATAATAGAAAGTTTTCAATAACTCTACCTACTTAGCATGATGTTGGGAGAGTTTCTACTATCCTTGCAAATGTTTAAAGGATTCATGAACTGCATAGCTGATGAATTCCTTAAGTAGTTCTAAAGTGCTCAGACAAGAGCATAGAATTCCTTGTCAGACACCAAGTAATTCAGAGTGGTACATATGAGCTTCTCACTGAAGTAAGTAATAAGTTGGTGCTTTTGCATAAGAATAGCACCAATACCTACTCTTAAGGCATCATACTTCAATTTAAAGACTTTCTCAAAGTTTAGTAATGCATGTATCGGGGTGGAAGTCAATTTTGACTTGATTTCTTCAAAACTCTTTTGAGCCTTCTCTAACCATCTAAACCTTGAATTCTTCTTATTCAGTTTAGTCAATGGAGCTGTTGTAGGATTAAATTTCCAAAAAATCTTCGATAAAACGAAGCTAGACCATGAAAACTTCTTACATCTACTGCACAGGTTAGTGTCAGCCAATCAAGTATAGCTTGGACTTTTTCTTCGTCAACTCTGATGCCACCCTTAGACATAACATGTCTGAGGAATACTACCTTACCCTAATAAAAGGTACATTTCTTTAAGTTATTGAACAATTACTTAGCTCAAAGGATATCACATACGGATCTTAAGTGCTTGCTATGAGATGAACTATAGGATATCACATATAGGTCAGTATTGTATACCAAAATATCATAAAAATAAACTATAGCACACTTACCAATCAAAGATCTTAAAACATGGTTCATAAGTTGCGTGAAGGTACTTGGCATATTTGTAAGTCCGAACGGCATTACAAACAACTCAAAGAAGGCATCAGTATGACTTTCTTACTGACCTTTTGGAGCATGTAAGTGTTGCTATATCTATCATGGAGTACCTTGAGATCAAATAGCTACGGTCAACCTAACAGTATGTGTGAAGTGCACATTGGTAGAATGTCACATAGTATCTCATCCTTGTACCTTTCCTCAATGGAGATCGGCACCTTCACTTGCTTTATGACCTATAGTCTACCTTTCTCACTCAACCAATGGATCTTGTAAGGTTGGGGGTGAAGACAGGTCAGTAACTTTAGTGATTTCACCACTCCTTGTGCTACCATATTAGTATAACTTCCCCCATTAATGATTAGGGTACATAAACTTCCATTCACTCAACAATTCGTGTAGAAGAGATTCTTTCGCTTCTCACTTTCTTTTGCAACATTGGTATTGAGGACTCTTTGGACGATGATAATGAGGTACTGCTCACCCTGCTCTAGTTGAGTGAGGGCTTTAGGGTCCCGTAGGAATTCATCAAGAAAGTGTTTGGCATCTATCTTCTCTTTGCCTTTATTAGTACTTTCCACTTTAAACTAGGGCTTCTCTCCTTTGATGGTCATGATATGTTGCTTTGGACATTGACTAGCTATTTGCCTAAAACTAAGGCACTTAAAGCACTTGATTTCTTGGGTTTTTCGTCGTTAACTCTAACCTTGGTCCTTCTTGACCTTAGGCTCTTTAGCCTTAGCCTTACCTTATCCATCATCAAATCTATTCGAAACTTAAAGACATCAGTCCACCTAGGAATTATGAGGAGCTTAGTTAAATCCAGGTCGGCTCAGCATGTTGGTTGGCTACTCGAAACTCAGCTAAGCTGACTTTTCCTTTATTGTTTTACACATTGGGCAATTCATATGGTCTCATTTAAAGTTTTAATCCTCTACACTTCTACTATGTGTCTGATCGTAGATTACAACACAAATATGAACCTTATGATAGTTTGTGCTTCGAGCTTATCAACATCACATCAAATCATCAATGATTGGAATTCTCGTACATACTCATCTATAGATTGACTATACTACTTGAGTTCCTATAGACGTCGAAAAGTGTCCTATTCATAATGCTCAAGAACAAACCTATTCTTCAGAACTTACTTCATTTCATTCCAAGTTCTTATGTCACGTTGGGCTTATTGATGTGGGATTTATAGTTTCTTCAACTACACCATGGTGCACTTAGTAAACTCTAAGGTAGCTATGTAAATACGTATTGCATCTTCGTAGTCATAGAAATTGGATATTTTCCTCTACCTTTTCTTCTTAATCCATATATTTATTGGCAGTACCAGATCTAGAGAAGCTTGAAACTTGCACTTTAATGTGATTAGTCCCTCAAGGAGCTTAGAGTTTACACTTGTCATACTCAAGAAACTACTCATCCTCACCTTCACCATTTTCCATGTCCTCAACTTCTCCTAACTCAAGTCTTTGTAGTGCACATCCTTCAATTCGGATAGGCCACACTTGTGGCACATTCATAGCACCAAGAGCTCAAATTCCCATACCTTGTCCTCTTAGCCTATCTTATACACCTTACTCTCATTCAACATTTCTTTCTTGAGGTTGAGCTTCCACTAATTTTTGTACGTTCATAGCCAAGTTGGTTACAATAGTAGTGATGTTCTATATTTGTTCGTCCGTAGTTCAAGGGGTTTGTTGTTTAATATGACTATGACCAAGAACATCAATCTCAATATCATCTATCTCTCCTTGTACACTAAGGTTCAACATTCTCACAACAAGACTTCAATAAGTTCACAACTTAATAGAAGATTCCATACAATATACTAGAAACTATACCATATAGCAACTTCAATATCTTGTTTTGTTTCGAAATAGAGAAACATAATGCAATAAAGCACAAGAACTACTTTGAGAAACAGTCACTACAATACGTAGTTTTTAGTCATATCCTCAAGCTCTGATATCAAAATATATGATGTGCTTAGGAGTTAAGTTACTACTAGGTCTTATTGTAGGAGAAATCCTGATAGGTTCTTTAAAATATTGAAGAGAGCAAAATAGTTAGCAAATACACTTAGTAACTTCGTGAAGCTGCTCTCTAGATGTAACTCATCGAAGAATACGACACGACTTAGTCTTTACTTGATATGAAGTACAAGTAAATACTAGGGCTCACTCGTTACTAACCTCGAGCTACTAGCGAGATTAGATAAAAGTAGTAAGTATATGCTAGGAGAATGCTGTCTCGTAAGGACAAGAAGAACTTTCATTGATAATGAGGTAAAATGATTACGACTACAAGATAATGGACTATTTATAATAAGTCACTAAGGTAACAAAAGGAAATGTGTGAAATTACATAAAAAGGTAATAAAAGAATGGTAAAACCTAGTATATTGCTAAAAGAGTAAATGAGACAATAAAGGTAAAGAGAATATTATAATACTATAGGCCAAAAGAAATGAATAGCTAAGCCAATAAATACTAATTGATCCATTTCAACCACTTAGCTCAAAAGTTTTAAGCTTGTGCTGATAAGGTGTTTACAATTATTACCTTATAAACTAATTCCAAAACCTCTCACAATCCATATGGGACACTTAACCATAAGGTCTCATAGTCTCACCTTCCTTAAATACGTAACATCCTCATCGCAAGACCTTAAAATTGGGCCTAGATCTTTCCCCCCTTTTGGTGTACTATTTAAGCTACCTACTACCTATTAGTTATCTTGAAAGCATGCCACGAGTCACTAACTCAATGATACTCCCCACCTTCTTTGAATATCTTCTTTAAATCGGAGCCAGACTTGAATTACCCACTCATTGGTAAGGGGTTGGCTCTAATATCATTTGTAATGCCTTAAGACAAAAGCAGTGAATAGCTAAGCAACAAACACTAATAGGCCTATTATAACCACTTGGCTCAAAAGTTTCATGCTTGTGTTAACAAAGTGTTCATAACCATTACCTTATAAATTAGTACCACGACTTGCCACAATCCATGTGGGACACTTAATCATGGGGTCTTACAAATATAATATAATGTTAGAAAAGGTAAAAACAAGTGGCAAGATGTTATTGCCTCCGTACATTAGGTAGAAAAGTATTGGGGTCGAATTGTTTGGAGGTAGCAATAGGTTGACAAAGGGAAGAGGTAGGGAGGTTGGCTTTTAGGTCCTTAACACTCGATGGGTCTTCAATTGAGTTATTTGTACATAATAGGTTGGCATTAGGTGCTTGGCATATGGGCAAAAGGTAAAGTAGATCAGAGTTTGTCCAAGCTGGGTTTTGAAGGAGTTCATCAAGCCTTCTTGGTATTGGAGCTTATCCATGCCGAGTTAAGCAAATATGATCCTTCTTACTAGACCTTGTAGGCTTTTGAGATAAGCTTAGGTGAGAGGTCCGAAGGTTGCATTCTATCAATGGAGCCATTGCTCTCCTTTGCTCGGCTTAGCTCTTTGCTCTCTTATAGGTCATACATCCTTTTACAACTCGTTGGATATCTTTTCTCATCCTTGGCAAGAAGAATTGGGCACTCAACAACTCAAAAGTCCCTCTCTCTCTAAAATGCTTAGAGAGTCCTCTACTATGAGCTTCTTACACCAACTCCTTGATAGAACAAATGAGCACATAGAGTTTGTCACTTTAAAAAAAAGTATCCATCTTATATATGGTAATTGTCTATTACTCATCCTTCTGTACATCATCCGTAGACAGGACCAAAGTGTGAATCTTAGTGGTATTGCTCCTTAATATTCATAAACCCCAATAATCTAGTTTGTAGATTAGTAAGGAGGTTGTGTCTCCTGGATAGGGCGCTAGTGACCGTATTTATCTTGTCACACTTATACTTCATCATAAAGTTAAATCCTTCGAAAAATTCTACCCATCCTGCCTATTACTTTGAAAGCTTAGGCTAGCTTCTTTAATACCTAGGGACTTGTTATCAATGTAAATGGTAAGCTCTTTTGGCAAAAGGGTAGTGTTGCCATACATGAAGAGCTCAAATTAGTGTTAAAAGTTCTTTGTCATATACCAAATGGTTCAACTATGCTTCTTACTGTGGTATGCAATAAGTTGACCCTTTTTCATTAGTTTAGCACTAATGCCAACACTTGAAGCATTGCATTCTAACTTAAAGAACTTCTTAAAGTTGGGTAGAGCCAAGATGGCTGGAAAAGTCAGTCTTTCCTTTACCTTAATAAAAATCTTCTCTTCTTTCTTTCCCTACTTAAACTCCACACTCTTCTTTATCAGCTTAGTAAGAGGTTCGACAATTGTATTGAAGCCCCGGATAAAATGTTGGTAAAAGGAAGCTAAGCCATGAAAGCAATTATCTTAACATAGGAGGTTGAGGTTAGTTGTTCAACAAAAGCTCGAATCTTCTCACTATCTACACATAAGCCTCCCCCACTAATCACATATCTTAGGATTCTTTATGTTGCCAAATAACCTATTGGCTTACAACACTTCAAAATAGCTTAGAGATGACTAACATAGTTGGGTTGATTGGAATTATATATTAGAATGTCATCAAAATAAACTACAACAAACTTTCTAATCAAGTTCCTCAATAGATGGTTCATTAATCTCATGAAAGTGCTTGGAGCATATAGACACCTAATGTTTACTACCATTTATTTTTATTTTTAATTTCTTTTTATTGTTTTTGGGCTAGATTTATAAAAATTATACAAAAATTTAAAAATTGAAAAAAAAATAAAAAATTGAAAAATAAAAAGTGTAAAAAATGTGCAAGTCAAATTATGATCAAATCGAGCAATAGTGTAAAATATACATACAATTTAGTAAATTAAGAATCTTTAAAAATTTGCACTTGACTAGAAAAAAATATTTTTTAAGAAAAATCCAGTAAAATTTGAACTTATGAAAGTAGACTTTAATCCAATTTTAAATATTTTTAATTGGACTAATTAAAAATAAGGCTTAAGAAAAAATGGTGTTAAAAATTTTCAGCATGTATATTTTGAGCTATATGAGTAGGCTATGGTCATTTTAAAACAATTGAGTTTAAATTGGGCTTAGGATTGAAAGTCAGAAAATGAAGTTGGGCTTGATAAGAAAATGATAAATAAAACTAGGTTGTAATACATGATGAGAAAAAAGCTTAGATAAGTTGGCAAGGAGCATGGACTTGTCTATGTGAAGCAAGAAGTTACAGGTTTGATTCTAGCAAGGTGCAAAATTTTTCTTTCCTAGTTCTAAGTCATGTGCAAGGCATGCAGTTAGACATGGAAAAGCATCCAATTTCATCAAATCTTCTTTATTTTTTCTTATTGGATTTAGAAGAAATCTCAGAAAATCATTAATGAAACAACCAAATCTTGTAGAGATTTAATTTAATATTTATAAAAGGAAGATTTAATAAATTTGAATGTGGACTTAAATCTTGAAAAATCTTATCTATGTTAATCTAAAACCAATAGCTAGATTTGAATTAAAATCCTATAAAGCTAGTTTCAAGAATTGATTAAAAAACATACTCTATCTTCACTCGACAGTAAACATAAAAACATAACCTTCTTCAATCAACAACATACCGTTGATACTCTCACTCATACCTTCACACGACACAATCCTAGACAACACCCACCACCTACAATAACTCATATGGTCATTCCCCACCTACCACATATCCTAAACCATACCCCTACACAAACCTTACAACTAAACCCAAACATTACACCAAATCTATAACCAAGCCAAGCTACCCATGTCGGCCTCTTGTGAAGCACCATCACTTCCAAACACAAAACTAACCTCATCATCTTCCCTACACCTTAAACCCTATGATACATACCTACTTCAACTCAAAAAACTTTCATGCGTGCCTATTAATAACTACTATTAACCATTAAACCCAACCACCATTGAAATGACCACCACTTGTGAAACATTACCTTGATTTTGTTAGGTTTGTGCTTAGTTTGCTGTTAATAGACCCTTTTTACTTAAGCCTACCCTTATCTTGGTAATGGCATCTCCTAATTTCAATTAATATTAGTAGCACGATCGCTTTGAGGATCATAAGAAGAGTTAGAAGTTGTACCTCATTTAGGCATATTAGAAGAGAGAAAGGAAACACATTAAATCGAAAATACATTAGAACCTAAGGTAGAGAAACAACTTCCAGTAGAGAAATATGTAGGTTTTAATAGAAAATAAATAATGGATAATTATAATAACAATAATAGAGGAAATGGTATAACAATATCAACAACTAATCGAATAATTACCAACAATACTAACTACTAGTTCAACCTAACTCCCTTGACTATCCTACCATCCTATAGATTCGATGCATAATATTCTAAGATTCATAACATAATACTCTAATAGCATTAAAGTTGTCACTCCTTAGACAACTCGTGACATGTCAACTCTAGTTAATACACGAAGGTGTTTGGAACTTGTAAGCTATCTAAAATCTACAATTCATTACAATATATCTACCAACTACACGTTCATTAAGCTTTACACATAATTATAAGTGAGTGGCTTAATAAGCTCCATACTATCCACCAAGAACATATTGATTTGAATCAACTAACTAAGATGGTGTTGATCTCTTGGGTCTTAAACACTACAGTAACAATCAATGAATGAATTGGACAATTGAATTATAGCTTCTCGTAACTACTAAAAATAGAACATAAATGGAAATTCAAAAGTAATTGGAGTCTTAGGTAACTCTTCAACAACTAAACAAATCAATTATCAACTAAGAATAGAAGTTAATTTTTCAAACACCACAATTCCTTAAATTAACATTTAAGCCATTCCACTACCTTTGTGATAGTAATAATCAAAACTCTTAACTGCATCATCATAAGCATAACCGTAAGCATAGCCAACACAATAGTACTTGCAATCCTCATAACTTGTACCTAAAATTGAAAAGAAAAAATCATTTGAAGGGTAAGTAAAGGTTAGTATAGAATATACATATACATGTGTATGTACAAGTCATATCAGCTTTATACACAATTCAAGTATCGATACATCTAGCAAACACCAGTTATTATTTATATTTAGTCTAGTAAGCAACATTGTCTTAACATGTCAAGACTCTTGTACATACAAAATATATAACATTATATATAATGGTGTTAGATCCTCTCTAATACCCAAGTAACCAAGTAATGTTTTAGATCTACTAAATCATTTCTATACAGAATTCCACAAGGGACAATTTTTTGCAAAATTATCATTAACTTGCCACCCCTATTGATCCTTTTGATCCCTTAGGCCAAGCAATGTAAATGCAACAAACAATTAATTAATGTCAAATGGTTAATAAGGTTCAATTAAGCAATTAACCTAATAATCATAAGCAACAAGTAGTATCTTATACCTAAAATTTCATATTTGAAAGGAGTCTAAGGAAAATTCAACTCAGATTTTAGCTACAGACAACACTATCTTATAATTCTTTCTAGATAAGCCAATAATACTCTTAACTCAACCCATCTTAACACCTACTAATAAGCTCTCAATTGACTATATAAATTATAGATATTTTAAGTGCATTTCCTTGAAATTTTGACTTAATTTTAAGAATATAGGTTTGGAACATTTTTTAGGAGAAAACAAGATAATAGAATCAAGTTTCACTCAATTTAGAGTTAAAACGAAGAAGTTATAAAGTTTGTAAATGACATAAGTAGCGATATAAACGTATCAGTTGAAGGGGAGGTTTTTGAGCTAAATAGAGTAGTCTATAGAAAGTGATACTACTTGAGGGATACAACCGTGTCCCAAATTGTGCTGGTAACAGATTTAAAAAGATTTGACGAGATTTGGTAAGATATAAGTGCACAGTAGAGGGAAATTTCGCATGCACTATGAAAAAACTTTTCCAAAGGGATTCTTGTTACACTTTTCCATGCAAATTTTAAAGAAACTTCAAGGGTAGAAAGGTACGTGAGAGCAATGTACTCCAAGCTTTAAAATTTGAGAGATTTCTTTAGTTTTCATGGCTGTTAATCTCACGTTTCTTATAGTTTTGATTAAAGATTGTCTCTTTGCTATGATTATAGCATAAATTCATTGTATCTAGGTTTTGTGAAACCTATAATAGTCATGTGATACTGAGTTTTCTTAGATCTAATAACATCTATAGTTGAATTGATTCAATTGTGTGTGTTTTTTTATTATATTAGATTGATTTTTCTAGGGTATTGATATAATATTTGATATTATGTAAGGAAATTGACAAATTAAGTGTATGATCAGATCTAGACATAATTGATGAAAATTATTGCAACCTTAGAGATAAGTTGCAAGGTTTTTCTACATTTTGATTATTTTCTTTAAGAGAATTCACTATTCTTTAATACAAGCTTTAATTATACTGTTGAGAAAAGATTCTAATCTAATAAGAAATAAAAAATTAGAGTTAATAGACTTGAGAAAGTTATTCACTTCATTAGAAAATTATCTTAATCAATGAAATTAGAGATGGAATTAGGTTTTTTTTGTAGAAGTCGTTTGTTAATTCTATGTAAAGCAAGATCTAGTTACACAGTTACATCCTGAAACTAGTTTTTGAGTTAATTACTTTCTTAATTAATTTCTTTAATTTTAAGTATTAATTAGTTATTAAATTAGCCATTAGTTGCAGCTTAGTTTAATTCTTGGTTCCTTCAATTCTAATTTCATAGGTTAGATAATAAAGAAATAGTTAGTATTAATACTCATAGTCATTGTAGGAACAATATTTGTCTTTATTGACTAGTCTACAAATTGATAGGTATGCTTGCCTTATACCACCTTCTTAGATTGGAAGGAATAATATTCTTATTCAAAAGCTATTAAAAACATGTTAATTATTGATTGAATCAATTTAGAAAGGTATAAAAAGTAAATAGGAATAAATTTTTCGAGATAAGGAAGGGGGAAAATAAAGATAGAAAGAAATTGTATAAAGATAGAACTCCACCAATCGAATGATTCGGGTTTGAAATGGGAGGCTAGTTCAAGGAATTTTAGGGCCTCACCATAAGGACTATAGAACAATCTAAATTGGTATTGATAGGCCAATTCCTAACTCTGACACTCTATAGATTTTGATCCCTTCAAAAAATCCTACAAAAATTTGTAAGTATGACCGTCTTTCACCAGAAAAGCACTAGAAACTTATGCTACTTTCATTCAATAACAATAATCGAAGATTTAAAATTCCCAAATAACATATACTTATACTAACATTGATTTCAAACATTCTTTAGTCATTAAAATAACCAAAACATTGAAAAACCTAAAAGATTTAAGAACTTACTAGCAAAAACTTGTTAAAAGACTTACTCCCAAGACTTAAAACTTCTAGCAACTTGCAAAACACCACCCATAATGATTCTCTAACAATGGCTAAAAGGAGAAAAACGAATTTATGAAGTTTTAAGTACCTAAACTTACTAAGGATTCCAATAAAAACCTCTTTCTATTGAATTTTCTTTGCTAATCTTGCAAAATTGGATCACTTTCTAACCTTGATGGTTTTGGCATGAAGAATATGTTCAAGGAGGAGGCTATGTTAAGAAGAAGAGAAAAAATATGGGCAGAGATGAATGTTATGCTAGTTTCAATGGGTAGGGTTTTCAAACCTTAAATAGACCAATTTACCCTTGCTCACTAAGAGATGATATCTGATATGCCATTGCTTTAAATAAAATTTTTTTGGATTGGGTTTCACATTAACACATACCCACATAACTATTATTTAGAGGTTAAGGTCCATATGATCTAATTGCATGGATGTTGGCCTCTAGTGAGATGGAAACATTCTTGCTCGTTGTTAATCATGAGGAGAAAAAAATTGTTATATAAAGGATGTAGCTAAGCTAATAAGCACATTTGATCACCAATTCGACAATTGTCGTGCAAACCTACCTACACTTGTATCCATTAGACCTATTAAGCTAAACCAAAGTCAACTCATTCAAGTTAATTTATGTTTAAAACCTTAGCAGTATTTTCATGTCAAATTTGCAAATATAATTACTTCGCTTAAAGATTGGCTATGGAGGTATGATACAGCTTCAGCATCATTGCTTGGTCGAAAATGAGGCTGGATTAGACCCTTGAGGTATGGCTAGAGAAGAAAGGACTAAAAGGAGAGAGTGATAGAGAGCAAAAAGAAGTGTTTAAGAGAATAGAGAGCTAAGAAGAAAGGTTAAAAGAGAGATATCAATCACTATAGTTTTAGGGTTATATGTGTAGGTTTATGATTTTGTAATTGGATCAACACTGTGTTACTTCCATTACTCAAATGAGACACATTAATGTTATGAATATTTTTGAATTAATTGGGAGCCTATAATTCATTTTACTGTTTGTGTTATTTTCGAGTCATTATTTTAGAGTTCATTAAAACTCTTTACCCACAAATTGTGTTCATAATCTATGGTTGAGTCATTTTTCAAGGTTTTTTACCAAAACATAAGTTTAACAGCAAGTTTTATAGCCGTTTGGTTGGGTTAGTAGTTACAATTCATGCTTGTCATTATAATTATCAATTTCACACTATGGTTTCAATTTGGTGAGGTTAGGCGGGGTCTAGTGGCTTTTTGGCATTGGGTGGCTATGGAAGGACATAATGAAGATAAATAAATTTGCATATTAGAGAATAATAATTTGAACATCAATACTAGTTATTGATATGTCGATAGGATAGTGTAGAAATTGCAGAGATTACTATAGTGATAAATATTTATTTTTACACATGCATCATTATCTTACGTGTTAGCTTCTATGTATAAATAGTTGGACTTTACAATTAAGTTGGTTACAAAATATATTCTTCACATTTAGCACTCTGCTGTAGGCTCTTCATCTTCCTAGTTCAAATATCTGTAAGTTAATACATTTCACATTCATTAGTTTGTTTTTCTGATTCAATAGGTCAATAGATAGATGATGAGTTAATATATATATTATGCGTCAATATGATAGATGTTGAGTTAAATTCATATAAAATATCGCTTATTCTTGTGAAAATTAACAGTTAAGGAGAGGAATCGAATTTCATTCTTTCTAATAGAAGATAATTAGGATTCACAAAACCAAATTGACATATAACTTATGTAGTTTAGATCTAATTAATGACTTCTAGAAGTCGTAATAGTTTCTTAATTAATAAATCTTTTATGCCTAAGAAAAGTCTCGATGAATGTCCTGCCGCGTGCAAATTGATATTGCGGGGATGACTGCAACTAGCAAGTAGCAAAGGGGGGTAAAGGTGTACTTTTGTTAAAACAAATGAATGCATCTTCCTCAAAGATCACGTAGGATAAATTGGATCCAAAGCTAATATTGAGTGTTGACCGTTGACCGATGTTTCCTTTACAGTGATTACAGCGTTGTTGCAGATTATGCAACTTAAAAAATGGGAAATATACTAGAAATATGACCACAAATGAAAAGAAAAAACTTTTCACAGGCCCCACGCACCACGTGAATTTACACAATTGACGAGTATTTGCTACCACAGCTTTGATGGTTACTAGGTTTTTGCAATGTACAGCTCATTCATTTTACTAAATAGAATGAGAAAGGAATATAATTGGAATCCTTAAAAAATATAATAAGGGTATAATATCTATTATTTCATTTAGTTAGATTACTAAACAATTTGAGAATAAACATGTAATAGAACTTTAATGACTAAATTACTCTTAATTAATTTTCTTTCTCAAGTAATTCTAAATTAATAAGTGGTGGTGATAATGGAAATCGACTATAGGCTCGGAGGTGATGATAATAGTCAATGGCAGTAATAGTTGATGGTGATGGCGATGGCGATGGTAATAGCGATGGTTGATAATGGTGGCAATGGCTGAGGTAGCAACTTTGAAGAGGGGGGTAGTTGCAACAGTGGTGACAACAGTGGTGACAATAGTATTGGTGATGATGATAGCTGTGATTAAAGGTAATAATAGAGGCAGTGACAGTGGTGAGTGGTGGTGGCGACAATAGTGATGGCGGTAGCGGTGGTGATGATGAGTGATGGTGGTAATAGTAATACGATAGTAATAGTATTGGTGGCGATGATGGTGGTGGTTGGTAGTGATAGTGACGATGATGATAGGTGGTGGTGGTCAGTAGCGGTGATGATGGTAGTAGTAACGGCAGCGGCGATGGCGGTAATGATGGTGTTGGTGGTATTAGTGGTCTATAGTGGCGATAGCAATGGTGGTGATAGCAATGGTGGTGGTGGTCCTCGTTAAATTGATATGAGGTTATTTTTGTAAAAAATATAAAATTTTGTGAAGGATCATAATTCTTTACTTGAATAAAAAAATCTTTATTACTTTATTTCACATAATAGAGATTTTTAAAAAATTATTATTTAAAGATAAAAAACTAAGTAAATACTAAAATAAGGAATAAAAAAGGAAAATGAAGTAGTAATGTTATGAAGCAAGTCTCCAAGTAGAATAAATCATATTTTAATCTCTCTCATTTATTATAATCACTAGAAAAAGTTTGGTACTTGACAATTTTTATAAAATATAAATTCTAAATATTTTAAAATTATCTATTATCATTGTATAGTACAATATTATAAATATCATTAATATTTATTACCAATCAATTGATGTGACTATTTATACTAACGAATTTTTAATTGCTATTTTTGTCAAAATATAAGACCACATTTGATTTGTGGTCAATTAATCACCCCATCCATAATCCCATTAGATCAAGGCAGCAACATGAATTTTTATTTTTATCATTACATTTTACGGCAATTAGTAAAATAAATACACTTTCTCATGCACTTATTCCACCTATTTTTGAATTAAGTGTTTAGCTAGATCGCTAAATATTTTGAAATGTGATTTTATACTTTGGATAAACTTATATAAAATGAAAATGAAAATAAAAAATAAAAATCAAGGGCAAAATGGCTTTATAGGTAGGTATATGTATTGTTTGATTTGGTTTGGTTTTCCTTTCAAATCAAACCAATCAATAAAAATATGGTCTGGTTTTTTATATTATTAAACTAAACCTCACAACTCAGATTAGAATTTTCCTATATCATAAAATTTCAATTTAGTTTAATTTAGTTTATGGATTCAACTACATTGATGGCCTAGGGAAGTGTATTTGCATTGCATGTAATCTACCATAAAAAGTACTAAATTTATTTAATCATAATGAGTATTAATAACATATTAGAGGTTAATGAAATTAATATTCATATAGTAAATGAATTTTAAAATGTCTATTATTTTTTTTATAAAAGTATCATGTAGAATAAAATTTAATTCAATATATATATATAATTTATAAATAATTGTAATATAAGTCCAATACATATATATTTTAACAAATGTAGACTACTTTTTTAAAGTACTATGCTTACAATAGAAATTATTTAGTTGTAAGTAAGATATTATGATATTTTTTATAAAAATAGTTTGGATTAATTTTATAGATTGGCTCGGTTTAGAAATTTTTTTAAACCAAATTGTAAATACATACATAACCATTTTGTTTGTTTTTTTTTTTTTTACCCCCCCAACCTATGGGAGTCTAAAAGCAAGCTTTTAAAGATCGGAGAATAAGTGCTTGTGAAGCAAATACATAGAGGTGTACTAGCAATTTAACTTAATTAATAGTTTCATAGCATAGCATCACTCTCTTTCTCTCTCTAATTTTATTTCCCTAACTCCTTCTTTAAGTAAGTACAATGGGGAAATCTTGATAGGAAAATAAAACACAAGATAGAACCTACATTATTTTCAAGATAGGAATATCATATAAACACAATATGAAAACTTCTTAAGCCCATTTTATCTGGGTTACAATCCTTATAAACTTTTAGCAAGAGATCCTATATTATCAAAATGAACGTTATTTGTGAATCCTGTTTTTTTGGCATGTTAGTCGACAGCTACGTTTTGCTCTTTCCACACATGACTAAGCTTGACCTAAACCATCCATAATGGTGTCTTTGCCCAACAGATGTGATTCTATATGTCCTCTCAAATTGTTGAAGTCGAAGGCTATTTTATGATCGTTGGAGAATTCGTCTCAAACAACACTTTTATGATATTACAGTGCTAAACATTTTTCGGACCTTTAATTAGAGTTGCAAGTTCTATAGACTTAATAAAAAGAAGGAAGACTACAACACCATATCATATAAAATGTCTAATACCTAATGGCCTAGCAATTCATCTGGCCCAACTCAAATGCTACGGGGAATATCTCTATATGTACCTTCATTCTTTCATATTATTGATCCTAGAAAAGTCACTCTTTTTGAGTTCCACGTACCGTCCTCGTGTTATTTAATGCTAAATCTTTTCTTTCTAATGTTGCACATGGAAAACGATGTGACCACAAATAACATTCGACATGGGAACATGTGGAGAACACTCGTAGTAAATCCATCCATAAATATCGTGAGTAGACGTGGAGTGGAAAAAAGGGTACTCTTAGATCAAACTTCGACGTGGCATATTACTATAGCTAGATCTTTGTACATGTATTTACTAGCTGCCACTGACGTCACTCTTACACGTTTTTTCCCCTAATATCCTCCATAATCGTCTTCACGTCTACGGACAAGTCTTGTTAACTTCTTCTTTCTTTCCTTTTTTTTTTTTTTTTGACTGTTTTTTTCACCTTCCTTCTAGATACCTTTTGTATACCAGTCTTCTTAGTTTATATTATTGACCTTCTAGATATAAATCTAAATTAACTCTCGGAAATTGACTTCTCTCCTTTACCTTCTTTTAATCAAACCATTACCAAAGTTCCCTAGTACGGTTTATCAGTCTTTTTTCCTCCCTCCCACCCACCGCCCCCCCTTTCCGGTGCAAAGGTTTATCAATTTGATTCCTCTATAATTTGCTTAATATTCAATATCTTCTTCTTCTTCTTTTTTCAGTAAGAGGAATCAAAATACTTTTCTCTCCATCAATAACATTCTTCAATGTCCTTAAAGTCATGATCTACATTACATCAAATTTTACACACTTCTTGTTATTGAATGTGGATTCGAATAGATCATATATGATGAGACAAATAAAAATAAATATTAAGAGTAGAGAAAGAGCAAGTGAAAAGATAGACTTTACATGGAAAATTTTATGGGAGGAAAGAAACAAAATTAGCTATGTCATAAAAACACTTATATACAATGGGTCCTCTCTTGCTTATGTGCTAAATGCCACTACAAAACTAGTTAAAGCTCTTGAATAACACTAGAACTATATACTACTCAAAATAACAATATGAAGCAAATAGACTTATATGCGGACCTAAGGTTATCAATAAACCTAGAACCAAATATAACTAGAAAAAAAAAAGGAAATAAAAGACCTATATATGGATTAACCGTCGACTAGTATAATAGCTATTGGTTAATTGTCCATTGCTTTGGCTAACCAATACTACTCTTAGATCGACTAATGTTGTTAGTCAACTAAATCATCTTGACATCCACTAATCTTAGGAAGACTATTCCTAGCTCATAACTTCGAATCTCATTCTCATATATGTGTTATACAACAACTAAGTTATATCATAACATGGGAACATTTAGGCTTGAGATAGGATAGCACAACACAAGTTGATCCAGAGAGCAAGCACTTATTGATGCTTGAGTCAGGTTGGCTCAATTAGGTTACCAGAACATTTAGCTTAGGCTAGCTCTAGAAAAGACCAACCAGTAGCAACTCCAAACAGAAATAGAAATTGATTTTCATGAATAGAGTAAAACGAGTTATGAAAATGAGTTGTTTCTCTTTTAATATGTTATGAAATTCAAGAGGCTATTTATACAAACAATGTAATAGAGTAACTAATGTTGAGTTAGCTAACTAATTTGTACACATGTACTAAAAGGTTTATTATATATTCCAACAAGTAAAAGTAAACAACTCTTATATTCTCACGGCCTTCCCTTAAGTTAAGCTTGAGAAAGACCCAACTTGGAAGAAGACATAAGCATTTGCAACCAAGCAACAGATTTGGTAAAGTAATTAACTAACTGCATCTTAGATGAAATACAGATAGGCTTGAGAAATCCTTGAGAAGCTTGATCCCTAGTAAAATGAATGTCTATGTCAATGTATTTTGTCTAGCCATGTTGACAAGGATTATTGGCCATAGAGACAGTAGCCTTGTTATCAAAACAAAGGGGAATAGAAAACTTAACAATAACTCGCAAACCATAAAGAATATGAGAAATCAATAAGAGTTCCTTAGTAGTAGTGGCCATAGTATGGTATTTTGCTTTGGCAGAAGGAGTAGATACAATGCGTTGCTTCTTGGTCTTCCAAGAAATAAGTTAAGTGCCCAAAAAAATGCAAAATCTTATCATTGATTTTCTATTTGCATGATTAGCACCACACTTGGAATTAGTGTATCCTAAAAGATTCAAAGAACAAGTAGAAGAGTAGAATAATCCAAGAGAAATGGAACCTTTCAAGTAGTGCAACAAATGAAAAAGAGCCTTCAAATGATTAACACAAGGTTTGGTAAGGAATTGACTTAGACAAGACATAGAACAAGAGATGTTTGGTCTTGTCATGGTAAGATAGAGGAGACAACCAACTTGCCTTCTATAAAAGAATGGATCATCAAGAGTTGCACTCAAATCATCATCTAAACAAAATCTAGATGGTAGTGGAACTTTAGCTGGTTGTGTAGTAAGTCTAATATCAAAGAGTAAATCAATGATAAACTTTTGTCAATGAAATAAAATCCCAAAAGTTGTGTGATAGACTTGAAAACCCCAAAAAAAAAAAAAAAGAAGAAGAAGAGCTATAACTAAGTCTTTTGTGGTGAGTGTATCATGTAAATGTTGCTTGAGAACACTAATAGCATGCTTCGAAGTACTAGAAAATATCATCAACATATAACAAAAGAATAAGGAAACCAGAGGAATCATTACGGGTAAAAAGCGAATAATCACTCTTAGATTGAGAAAAACCATGATCGGTAAGGAACTTAGATATTTGAAAATTCCATTGATGAGAAGCTTGTTTCAATTCATATAATAATTTGACAAGTTTGTAAACTTGTCTAAACTTAGCCTTACAATACCTTGGTAGAGGCACCACATAAATCTCTTTATCAATGAAATCATGTAGAAAAGAATTATTAACATCCACTTGATATAAAGGTCAACCATAAACTAATGCAATAGCAACTATAATGCAAACACTATTAAGATGAGCCACCAAAGAAAAAGTTTGATGATGATCTTCTCCTTCAACATAGGTATAGCCTTTAGCCACTAACCTAGCTTTATATCTATTAACATTTCCATCATGTTTAGATCTAATGGGTTTCTTACCCTTAAGCAAAGTAGTGAGGACCTAAGTATTATTATTTTCAAGAGCATCAAGCTCCGTATTCATAGCATTAACCTATTCATCTTGAGTAGCTTAGGAATAAGAAAAAAGCTCTTTAATAGTTAACACATATAATCAATAGGATATAAATAAAAGTGAGTAGAGGAAAATAAGGGGTAAGGAGTAGAAAAGGTAATTGATATAGAGAAAAGTAATGGTAAAAAATTATAGGTAGTATGCATATAGTCCTGAAGCCATTGTGGCTCTCGACTGTTTCTAGTGGATTGTTGTACAACTAGCTGAATAGCATTAGAAGGAACTGACAAGCAATTAGAAATAGTAGATGGAAGAGAAGAAACAAGTGGTGAAATAGAAGAATGAGGTGGAGAAGAAGCAACATGCTCAGGAAAAAGGTACATGAGAAGAAGGTGTATCAAACGAAACAAAAGGAAGAGAAGTGTTTAAAGGTAGAGAAGAGGAATTAGACACATTAGATGACTTGAAGGGAAAATGCCTTTCATAAAAAATAATACCTCTACTTATAATAATTTTCTTGTTAAGGATATCATAAATATGACACCTTTTTTGTCCAGTTGCATATCCCAACAAAGCACACTTGATACCCTTTGGCTCTAATTTAAAATAATCAGAACAATACTTTAGCATAAAATATAAACATCCTATGATATACAAGTGATCATAGGAAGGTAGGTGGCAAAAAAGAAGTTCATAAGGGGGTTTTCAAGAAAGAACCTATTTAGGCATCCTATTAACAAGATATGTAGCAGTCAAAACACATTTGCTCTAAAACTCCTTGTGTACATTAGCATGAAGCATCAAGGTGCGGGTTGTTTCGATTAGGTATCTGTGTTTATGCTTTACTCTTCCATTTTGTTGAAGAGTATATATAATGGTTTTGTGATGAGCAATACCAAGGTTACTTAGAAGCATTATCACTCCTCACAAACTTAGAAGTAACATGAAAGTGGTTAAGGGCATATTAGAAAAACTATTTCAAGAGATTAACAGCCTAAGGCTTATGTTGCATGAGATAAGTCCATGTCTATAGAGAAAAATCATATAAGATTGTTAAAAAATAGTGAGTACTAGTAATGCATGTAACATGATAATGCCTCCATAAATCTACATGTATCAAATGAAAAGGAGAACCTGATACACTTTCAATTCTATTATAGCAAGACGGTGTATCTTTCTCGAGTGATAAGATTCACAAAAGAAGTCTATCAAATTCAAATTTTTACAACAAGACAAGTGCATCAATTTGGAAATAGGCGAATGCAAATCTATGCAATGGGTCTCGAACCAAGAATGGGTATTTGGGGTTCAACAGGAGTATGCAGAATAGGGAGTAAGAAGGAGGTTTTGATAGTGAATGTGTATGAATATCACACACCAAGATACATACACAATCAGGGGTTTGAGCTCGAAAAAGGATTCAATACAACTCACGAACACTAAATGTTGCTCGGTTTAAATGAGAGGTTATATACAACTCACTAACTTGCTCAAATGAAGGGTTTACCACAATCTTAAGGATATGATTGATAAGAACGCAAGAAAGATGAAAGAGTATTCAACACTCAATAATTTGAAACACCAGCTCAAAGGGCTCAAGAATGTCCTTAGTAAAGAAGGAACGTCTAAGTTTAAATTCTTTATAAGAATATTCTTCACTATCTCGATAATTGCAAATGTTGCCATTTATAGTAAGTTTTAAAACCCTAATGACAAAACTATAAATAATATATAAGGCCTTAAACCTTAAATAATGGCCAACAATTAAAATAAGAAAAACGTTTACAAAGTATACAAAATTGTGCATTTAACAAAGTGATCGAAATGCAGTCATTCGAGTTATTTGTAGGGTCGAATCCAAACAGGGGCCAGTTGGCAATCGGATGCTTGAGCAGGGGTAAGATGTTTGGAAGTCTTATTATGCTTAGTTAAGCTCCTAGTGAAGTCGACCCACAATTGCTGCACTTGTGGATTGCTTGGCGCTAGCTTTCCCTAGTTGTGCCAAGTTGTTCTTTGGCCTTAAGGCCTTGGCCATTTGGTCTCTTGTCTTTTTGGTGGACGACGTGCCTGATATGGAACGATTGCCTTTCCCCCCCTTAGCTATTAGGTATTAGTCCGACCTCGGTAAGAGCAGGTTAGTTTCGGGTTAAGATAGGTCAGTTTCGGGTTCTAGTAGGTCTGCGTTGGCTTCTGACTGGTCGACCTTAGCTTGAGGATGGTCGTAGACTTATTCCGATCATAGATGAATGCCTTAATTGAGCATGAAACAAAGGCAAGTCAAACAAAGAATGTGTAACAAATGTTGAAGTAGTAAATTGTTGTGTTAAATGACCAGCACCAGTAGAATCAAAAAGAGAAGTAATAGTTGTACCTATCATCAAAACATAAAGCCCTTGGCAAGCTTTAGCTATGGCAATCATTCATTAGTTTTCCATTCTTAGAAAGTTATGTTGATGAAGATTGGTCTTGTAAGAGTTTGTGAATTAACAATAAGTAGTGTTGAAAACAGGGAATAAGAAAAACTTCACATAATATAAGTTTAGGACTAATTTGAATAGAGCCTGTTATATGAACAAGCTTATGAGTGCGATCTAATAGTATAATAGTGATAGGATGTGTCAAATGTTGTTTGTGAAACAAGAGGTGTTCAAAAGGAGTCATGTGATTTGTAGTACCTATGTCAACTAACCAAGAACTCAATTTATTATCCAATCTACTAAGATAAACAATTGATGATATAGTACCTACATAGTAGACTACATGCATAGAGTTATCTCCCTCGTCACTTTGTTTTCTTTTCATCATTTTAAGCATTTCTTATTAGAAATCCTTGTTTTATTCTTATATATGCAACTTAGAAGTAGCAAATGAGTTAGTATCCACTAAATCATGAGCATGTGTAAAATCCAATGGTGTAATACAAGCATTTGGAAAATTAGCATGTGAGCCATTTGCTACCATTCTATTGACTTTCTTTTTATTCTTCCCTTTGTACCAGTTGGGATACTTGATAATCTCAAAACAACTCTTAATAGTATATCCAAGAGTATTACAATGCTTACAGTTCAATTAACTCCTTTGATTATCCTGCTTTCCTCTAAAACCTCTAGATACATTATATGCAACAACTTCATTATCAATAAATAAAGTGGCTATTATTTGCCTTTGGTTTTCAGCTTGATGTACTAGATGATGGATTGCTAACCTTTAGACCCCTCACTAATGCTCATATCCAAGGCCTCCAATCTCTCACCAAAGGGATTCTCTCTCTTTAGCCTACCAAGGATGAGCTCCTGTAGGTGGAAGAGCTGTAAGCGAACTTTCTAAAGTCCTGACTCAGAAACACTCTGCTTTACTCAAACCCTTGGCCAGTCATTGACTTACCAAGTGTCGAGCTAATCTACTGAGTGCCGAGTTCAAGGCTACTATACATCGAGCCCTTATCTTCCAGCTTATAGAGGTATCGAATGCCAAGGCTGAGGTTACTACGTGTTGAGCTCTACTCTCCCACTATATAGAACTGTAGCATCATTCAATTACCTCAGCAACTTCATACACTGATAAGCCCCAACATCATTTTAGCCTAGATATAACGCCTCAAGATCCTTGACTACGAATCCAGTGACAAACTGCTCTTTCTCCCTTACTTTTCTAACAGTTGTACTATATTTCTTTTCACCTTTTGTCATATTTATCCTTTTTCATACATATTAGGAATCTCTTTTATACATGGTCTTTTATGTAATTTTCCATTATTATATTATTGCCCTAAAGGACTTACTATGAATAATCCTTTTTGCTGTAGTTGAAATCATCTTAAACCTTTACAGTTAGTGAATATACTTACTCTTGGGAGATACCCTTCTTGATGTATATTTTCTCTTACATTTTTATCTAATCTTACCAAATACCTTAAGATTAGTGGCGAGTGAATTTTAGTATTAGCTTACAAGTCATATCAGGTGAAATACTAAGTTGTGTTGTATTTATTGGTAAATCATATTCATCGAGTAGCTTCATTGAAGCTACTATCTTTGTTGTTCTATTCATCTCTTCTTCTTTGATATCTCGAAGGATCCTCCCAGTTATAGCTTCTAAGGTAAGGCCTAGTGATCAACCTAGTTCCTAGGTACATCATATAGTCTTGGTAACAAAGCTTGAGGTTATGATGGAAATTAAGTCTTGAAGTAGTTGATCTTGTTGTAGTATGTGTGTTCTGTTATACTTAATTTCTTTGGTAAAAAACAAAGCAAGTTCTTAAGTCACTATATGATATCATATTATCAAAGTTGTGTGAAATCTTTTGTTGATGAGTGGACTTTTTTAAGTTTTGTATTGAGAATGTTGAATCTTAATATTTAAGGAGAGACTAATGATGCTAAAAGTGATGCTCATGATTGTGGTTATGTTACTCAACAAACCTTATATACCATTGATGAATAATTGCAAAACCTTTCTATCATTGTAACCAATTTAGCTATATCTATACAAAGGGTAGTGAAATCTAAACCACAAGAGATAGTTGTTGAATGAGGCCTAGAAGCGAGGGACAGGCTAAGAAGATAAGTAGCTGAGCAAAGAGCACTGGAAGTTGTGAATGTAAGCCTAACTTTACCCTAACATGTCGAGAGATTTGTGAAGAGGAAACTTGAGTTGGATGAAGTTGAGGAGTAAGAGGAAGAGGAGTAGTATGATAGATTCAAAGAGTGTGAACTTCGAGCCCCTAGAGGAATTGAGCATCTCAAAGTACAGATTCCGAGTTTTAAGGGGTTTAGCAGTATTGATTTGGACTGAGAGGAAAAGATTGAAAAGATATTTGACTTCTATGATTATGAGGACTTTATATGTATTTAAGTAGCTGCTTTGGAATTTTATAAGTATGTAGCAATATGGTGGAAGAAATGTAGAATGTACGCCAAAGAGCTAAACGTGAAATCCAAACGTAGAATGAGATGAAGAGAGTTCTGAGAAGTATGTTTGTTCCAGAACACTATGAGCAAGACACTTTTCGATGCCTCTAAGAAGTCAAACAAGGTAGTTGATTAATTGATGAGTATGTTCGACAATTCCAGCTACTGATGATTTGTTATGATGTAGATAAACCAAAAGTGCGGACAATAGCAAGGTTCATTTCTGGACTAAGATGTGAGATTCGTAATATAGTAGAGGTGCAGAGGTTGAGAAATTTGGATGAGACTATTTAAGTAGCACAAAGGGTCAAAAGGCAGAAGAGAAACCAGTTTAGTCAAGTATTAAGCAACCAACTTGTTATGTCAAGTAGAACTAGTTTGTCGAGCCAACCTAGATATGACCGAGCTTTATATAATTTTAAGGTGGATCGTCGAGGTCAGATGCCGAGTAAACTTGATGATGACTGATGCAAGACTTAGGCTAAGGAGCTTGAGGTCAAGAAGCACCAAAGTCAAAGCTCAGGATAGAAGACCTAAGAAATCAAATGACTCAAGTGCCTTAGTTTTGGATACATTGCTAGTCAATATCTAAACCGACATGTTATGACCATTAAGGGAGACAAGGCTCGGTTTAAAGTGGAGAGTGATAGTAAAGGGGAAGAGGAAGAAGTAAGAATCGAACAACTGTAAGAAGAGTTTCAAGAAGATTCAAACGTTGTAACGTGACCTAAAATGGGAGACTACTACATGGTTGTACAAAGATATCTTAGTATAATTACCATTGACAAGAATTAATATAGAGAGAACTTCTTCCATACAAACTGCCAAGTGAATGGTAAACTATCTGCTTTGATCATTGACGAAGGCAGTTGTACCAATGTCATACAATAAGTAATAGTGAAGGCTTTAAAGTTACTAACCAACCTTTACCCTAAACCTTACAAGATTTACTAGCTAAATGAGAAGGGAAGTTTACCTGTTGTTGAGCAAGTTAGAGTATCGATCACTGCTAATGATAGATACAAGGATGAGGCGTTGTGCGATGTCCTACCTATGTATGCTTTACACATACTACTTGGTTGACCCTAGCTATTTGATTTGAAGATGTTACATGATGGATCTAGGAACACTTATATGTTCTAGTAAGATGGGAAGAAGGTTATATTGACCCTAATAAGTCCCAAAGATGTTCAAGAGTTACAAGAGAAGATTTCCAAATCACTTTAGAGGAAGTCCTTAGTGATTTCCCGAGCCTAATTTTCTAACAATGTTAAGATAGAAAAGTGCATATTGTTAGAGTTGAAGTCAATTGGAGCATTACTGGCCAAGGTGCAAACATTACTTCAAGAGTATATCGACTTGTTTCTACTGAAAGATTTACCCCCTGTTAGAAGGATAGACCATTGCATTGACCGCCAACCTAGAGCTACTCTACTTAACCGACCTACCTAGAGGCTCAATGCTGAGTGGGTAGTTAAGTTGAAGAAGCAAGTTAATGAGTTGATTGGACGTGGATATGTTTGAAAGAGTATGAGCTCCTGTGTTGTATCAGTTGTCTTAGTGCTGAATAAGGATGGCTCATGGAGAACGTACATTGATAGATGAGTAATCAACAAAATCACTGTCAATTATTAATATCCAATCCCACGATTAGATGATATGCTCGATGAGTTACATTGTGTATGAATATTTTCGAAGATCGATCTGAGAGTGGTTACCACCAATTTTGAGTGAGACCTAGAGATGAGTGGAAAACTGCTTTCAAAACAAAGGACGGTTTATTTAAGCAGTTGGTGATGCCATTTGGTCTTACAAACACGTTGAGTACCCTCATGTGACTCATGAATCATATTTTGAGATTCTTGATTGGTAAATGTGTTGTAGTTTATTTTGATGATATTTTGGTCTATAGTGCTAACCTCATCTCTTATGTCAAGCTCTTAAGATCTATATTTGATATCCTTCATGCCGAGCAATTATTTGGTAATTTAAAGAAATGTGTGTTCTGTTAGAGCGAAGTAGTATTCTTTAGTTATGTTGTTTCCGAGGGAGATATTAGAGTTGATGATGAGAAAGCCTGAGCTATTTTTGAATGGTCAACACTGACTAGTGTTGCCGAAGTAAGGATTTTTCATGGTTTAGCTTTGTTTTATTGAAGATTCATTTGGAACTTTAGTTCCATAGCTGCCCCATTGACCAAACTGACCAAAAAGAACTCTGAATTCAAATGGTCCGATAAAGCTCAGAATAGTTTTGATGAGATTAAGTCTAAGTTGACTTTTACCTTAGTAATTGTCTTGCCTGATTTTAATAAGGTTTTTGAACTAGAATATAACGCATTTGGAGTCAGTATTGGAGCTGATCTCATGCAGGAACACCAAGCAATTGCTTATTTTAGTAAGAAGCTTAGAGGTGCCATATTGAATTACTTAGCATATGATAAGGAGTTTTATGCCCTTATTTGTGCACTTTAGAACTAGCGACATTACCTATTGCAGAAAGAGTTCATTATTTACACAAATTATGAATCTCTCAAGCATCTCAAAGGACAATAGAAACTTTCTAGATGTCATGCTAAATGGGTCCAGTTCTTAAAACCTTTTGCTATGTCATTAAGTATAAGAAGGGAAGTGCTAACACTGTGGTTGATGCCCTTTCTCATTGGCATATTACTTAAGTTTGGTACCCTGCCCAATCAATATGAACATGATTTGTATTTTAGACCCTTAGTAGCCAAAGCAACATTAGATGAGCAATGGATGGGTTTTACTTGAGCTAAGGATTTCTAATGAAGGAAAAACAAGTTTGTGTGCTAAGTAGTTCTACTAGGGACTTACTTACCTGAGAAGCCCATACAAGAGGCTTAGCTGGCCAATTTAGGGAGAAGAAAATGGTCAAGTTGCTGAAAGAGCACTTTTATGGGCTTAAGATGATGGAGGATGTACACAAAATTCTTGAGTAGTGCGAGGTGTATAAACAAACCAAAGGGAGAAAAGAACCATATAGAAAGTATACACCTTTGCTCATACCTAAACAGCCATGGACCAATCTAAATATAGCTTCCATACTTGGCTTACTTAGAATACCATAAAGACATGATTCTATTATGGTGGTGGTCGATTAGTTCAGCAAAATAAGCTACTTCATCCCTTGCCACAAAATCTATGATGTTTTATTTGTTGTTAACCTCTTTTTGTAGGAGATCATGTGGCTGCATAGAGGACCAAGGAGTATTGTGTTTGATCGTAAATTGAAGTTCACAAGCTTCTTTTAGTAAACCCTGTAGAAGAAGCTTGACACTAAGCTCATAGTACTTCTTGCCATCTACAGACAAACTGCCAAACCGAAGTTGTGAATAGAATCTACATGATTGGAATCTCTACCTACCCATCATTGAGTTCACTTACAATCGTTTAACTTATAGCTCGATCGGAAAGATGCCTTTCAATGTTGTCTATGGCCTCAACCGGTATTTACTGTTGGATATGATTACCAGCTCGACTTCCCTGGGAGATAGTTAGCCTGGCCTGCAGTGCACCGAAGAGTTTTAGATACTACATAAGAAGGTTGCTAAACAATTAGCCAAGATAGTGGCTTAATAAAGAGAGCAAGGAAGTCGAGGTAAAAGGTGAATCATTTACAACCTAAGGGACCTTATCTAGATTCATCTTAATAAGGAACGATTTCCAAGAAGGAGGATAAATATGGTATCACCTAGGTTGGATGGCCCTTTCAAGATTCTTTAGCATATCAATGATAATGTCTATGAGTTCGAACTACCCGACGAATATGGGGTGGCTCCTACCTTCAATATCACCAACCTAACACCCGATGTGCCAGGAGAGGAACAAGAAGACCAAGATTTGAGGGTGGATCTTTAACAACTTCAAGGAATTGATGGATTATTATAGACACTCAATTTTTGCCTCATAATAGTTATAATTTTTGTTTTTGGAGTCGTAATTTTGGAAAATAATAAAACAATTGAAAAATAATAAAAAGACAAAAAAAATAGAAAATTGTTAGAAAAAAGAAAATTAGAAAATAAAAAAATCTGAAAAGATTAATTAGATAGAATCTTGACTAAATAATTGTTGAAAAAAAGAAAAAGCAAATTCGATACAATGACGTTAAATCCAATAAAATCAAGATTTGTAAGATTCGAATCTATTTTCGATCTTTATCAATTTAGATTTGATTTGATTCAAAAGATTTGTTTTCAAGTCTTATAAATAAGGGTTGTGTAGTGTGAGCCAGAGTAATAATTACACATGCCTTAAAAACACGCTTGAATCCACTCCTTAGACTAATTCCACAGTTATGCGCGCAACAGCATCGGGGATTCGATCCATTCCTTTTCATCAGCTTTGTGTGCATTGCTTTATAACTATATAATAGTGGTTTTTAATTATTATTTATAACTTGTTTTACTTATTTATTTTTATTTCACTTAGTGTATGTGCATTTATTTTTAAGACTTGTACTAACTTCTTTATTTTCATCACGTCTTTAATTGTTAGTAGTTAGTTATAGTGTTAATGTCTTGTAAACATGTATTAGGTTAAATTTTAGTTTATTTATTTATTTATTTTCTAGATTTCATATTTTGAAAATGGCATTTTTATTAAATCTCATATTTTATAAAATTTCATTCCTTGCATATTGTATTAATTTAGAAAAATTGCATTTGGCATGTTAGGGTTTTGTAGATAAAAAAATCATTTTGATTTTTATAAAATAAAAAAATCTTTAATTGACATCTTTTATACTGCTAGACATCATTTCCATAGTTTATGTTTCTTTTCCATAGTTTATGTTTCTTTTCCATAGTTTAGACATCAGTTTAAATTTTTTTTTTCATGGTTTAGACATATTTTCTATGGTTTAGATTTTTTTATATGGTTTGACAGTTTTTCCATGGTTTAAATATCTTTCCTATAGTTAGGCATATTTCCTATGATTTAGACATTTTTCATAATTAAGCTTGTTTTCTTTTTTTTCTTTTTTTCTTTTTTTTTTTATAGTTTAGGCATCTTTTCTATAATTTAGATATTTTTTCTATAGTCAGGCATCTTTTCTATAATTTAGATATCTTTTCTATAGTTAGGAATTTTTATTTTTTATGTTTTAAGCAACTTTTCTATATAAAAGATTTATCATGTACAACATTGCATATTTCATAAAGATTGCATTTTTAGGTCTTTAAGGTTTTTCTTGAAAATAAAAAAAAATTATCACTTAGTTGCTTTTTTTTAAATAAAAATCTTAATTTGGGACTTTTCAAAAATTAGGTTTTTAGTTTTTTTTTTTTAATTGAGTATAAAAATTAAGTTTCTAGGGATTTTTCTTAATAAAAATAAAACGGTTAATAAAAACGTAAATCCATCCAATTAATTTTTTTATAAAAAAAAAACAATACACTAAAGTTTTCGAAAAGAGTTACGGTCGTCTTATCCCTACTAACACGTACGTAGGTACATTTGGGACGATGTTAAAATCTATCAAAACTTAGTTTTTTTTTTATATTTTCTTTTGTCCTTTATTTTTTTCTTAAAAATATTTTAAAAAGATAATTTAGAAAGATAAACCTAATTTCAAAAAATAGATAGTGGTACCCGTTTAGGTTTAATAGATTAACCTCTGAATTCAAAACTGGCCAATTTTTTATTCAAATTAAAATTAAAGGCTTAGTAACCAAATCGTAATCAATCCACCCAATTGATTACAGTTTCTTTTCTTTTCCTGACTCCGATCGAGTGGCGACTCTAAAAATTTTTTGAAATATAAAAACCGGAATTTCTTAATTTCTTTAGTTAAATGTTAATATTAAATGGGTTAGGTTTTAATATTAATCGGAAAATGGGAAATGAAATTAAGAGAAGAAAACCGAAAATTCAAGCTCGACATTTACCAACCTTCAAACCCTTTACTCTCACCAGTCTCTGAGACCTTTAATCTCTCATCAGAAGGATTCTCTTTCCTTAGCCTGCTAAGGATGAGGTCCTATACGTGGAAGAGTTGTAAGAGAACTCTCTAAAGTCCCTCTTCTAACATACTCTACTCTACTAGGACCCTTGCCCAATCATCGACTTACTAGGTGCGAAGATCAACCTACTGAATGCCAAGTCTAAACTACTACACAATAAGTCCTTCTTTTCCAACCTATAAAGCTACCAAGTGTCGAGGTTGAGGTTACTACGCATCAAGCTCTACTCTCCTAACATAAAAAACTAGAAAATCATTCAAACATCTGGGCGCTTCAAGCACAAATCAGCCTCAGCATCATACAAAGCCATATACAATGCCCCAAGATCCCTAACTACGTATCTAGTGTAATGCATCTCCAGGGTCAGATACACAGAGAAGTAGCACAACGAAACAAACTGAAAGAAACAAAAGAAAAAAAAACTAGCAAGGCCTAGGTAGCTACCGAATGGATATGACACACCACTCGATCCTACTCAACTTAGAATTCGCCAAATATGACATACCGGTCCGAATCGAAGGGTCACTTACCACTACTCCTTACTGAAGGGAAGAGATAAGAGTTGAATGATAACGAAAACACTAAGGTTATTCAAAACGAGTAATTTCTATATTGAAGGGATGATTGCCACATACAAGAAAGTGGAGGTTTATATACCTAGCCACTAAGGTTACTTTACATGTATAAAAAGAGAAAAAGGCATTCTACAATTAGGTTATATAAGACATACTAAAAGGGGTAAAAGAGATAAAAAATATTTAATGTGAAAAATAAAAAATCATTTTGGAATATTATGTCAAAAGATATGTGCTTTACATCAGGAATATGATACAACGTAGGCGAAAGCAGGAATGCATTGCAATCAGGGGTTGGCCTGATCTGGGTCAGGTTGAGAGCCAATTAGCTTGGTAATGAGGTCAGTTGACTTGAAGTCAAATGCTAGTGGTCAGTTGAGGAGCTCGGCTCAGCTAGTTTTAAGCCATCTTCTGGATTAGGACTTCACTGTTGAGTAGGAGTATGTCTAACGTACGTGAGGATATGATAGACAGGTAAGCAAGAGGCCAACTCAAGAGATGAATCCCTGTCTCGGCTATGGCTTAGAGCTAATATTCTTCGTGCGACCCTTAGAGTCTTTTAGCTCAGCTTCTTATGATCGATCCAAGGGGTTAATTCATATCATAGTGACAAGCCACGTCTTGTCCCTTTCTTTTCTGATAATTGTACTATATTCCTTTTCGTCATTTGTCATATTTTTTTTTTTTTTCATACATACTAAGAATCTCTTTCTTACATTATCTTTTATGTAACTTTCCATTATTGTATTGTTGTCTTAAAGGACTTACTATAAATAGTCCATTTTATTGTAGCCAAAATCATCTTAGACCTTTACAGTTAATGAATATACTTGTTCTTGCAAGATACCTTTCTCCAAGTACATTTTCTCTTACACGCTTTTTTAATCTTGCCATGTAGCTTAAGATTAGTGGCAAGTAGAACTTAGTATTAGCTTTTGAGTCATATCAGGCAAAATATTAAGTCATGTTGTGTTTGTTGGTGTGTCATATCCATTAAGCAACTTCATAAAAACTACAATGTTTGTTATTCTACTCATCCCTTCTTCTTCAATATCTCGAATGACTTACCTAGTTATAGCTTCTACGGTAAGTCTTAGTGATCAACCTAATTCCTAGGCACATCATTAGATGAAAAGCTCTACTTACAATCAATAAGGGATCAACAAACAAAATCTGATTGTGCATGGTTTCATAAGAATCTGAAAGACATATTAAAAACTAGAAAAGCTTGTTTTGTGATTTGGACTCAACAATTTCTCTTGCAATCCATAGGTAAAATAATTCATTTGTTTATAATCACAAATAGTATATGCATTTATTTACTGAAGTTCATCAAAAGACGCTTCAATTTATTATAATATGTAGAAACTAATTAATTGCATTGTGTCGAGCCTGATTTTACGGTTTTTTATTTTAATTGTATTTCTCTTAACTTAATTTAAACTAAACCCTATACCTATTTAGTTTAAACTCTCGACTAAAGTTAAAGGAAATCCGATTTCTTTATTTTGAAAAATTTTGAAGTCGCCACCCATTGAAACCGAGAAGAGTGATTAAATTAGAATTTATTAGGAAAATTGATTTTAATTTAGCCACTAGCCTACGTTTTGAAAATCTTTTGAAAAAAATTTCAAGAAACCAGATATTTCAAGCGTGGGGGCTACCCTATTAAACCTTTGCGAATGCTACTTTAACTTTTCCAGACTAACTTTCTTTCTTAAAATAACCCTTTTTAATAGATTCTAAATAAAAATTAATTTATTAAAAAATATTTTGCAAAGGGAAACTAAAAAAAAATCCTTATTTTAAGTCACCATATAAGTGTCTATGTACCTTCTAGTAAGGATTAGACTTACAATATTGGTGTGGATGGTGATTAGCACAGTTTGAAGGGCAGCTAGCATGCATGGCTTAGGTCGTGGATCCTAGTTGTGGTATATAGGTGTAGGCCCATGTGTGTTCTAATTCACAAGAGAGGATGTTAGTGTGAGGTACTATCGTGTGCATGTTGGGCCTATTTAGGTTTATGGGTGTTCTTGCTAGTGGATGAGGGTGTTACATGGCTATTAGTTGCTGTAATCACTGTGTTGGTAATTGGGTGTGGCACTACTATGAATTGCAGTAAAGGTTATTGGGTTTAGGTTTATGTGGTTGAGTTTGGGTTTGTTATGGGTTTGAGCAAGCTGCTATAAGTTGTAGCAATGTTAGTGTATACAGCAGTGGTTAAGAGGGAAGGTCGAAGTTAGGTTTGTTAGGCTTACTACAACAATGGAGTTGTGGCCGTTACTAAGTGGATGTAGGACGAATGCAGCGGTGGTCTGTATTATGGTGTATGCTCATGGGTCATGGCCAACTTGTTGTGCTACATGATTATACTAGAGGGTAGTGTTCACTGTACAGTGTGGAGTTTGGTGGTTATGAAGAATGTTGAGCTTTGTTGCAGTTGTGTAGATGAAGAAGAAAGAACATAGCTATGGGTTATACAGGGTGTTGTGGTAGTGGATAGTCAGAATTGGTTTGTCAACTGAATGTGGGTGTTGTCAATGGAAAGTGATGAAGGTCGGGGTTGAAAGAGAAGGAGTGGTCAAAGGGCTGAGGATAGGCTGTGTTTGTCAAAGAGAAAGGGGTTATGAATGGATAGGGGGTCGTAGCTAGGGAAGGAGAGTGCTATCAAAGGTCAGGTGTTGGGTTCACATTTGAATAGTGGACGATGGACAAAGTAGTTGGATTATGTTTGGACAGTACGGTGTTGGGATTGATTGTCTGTGTTGTATGATGGTAAGATGCTAATGGTCTTGAGTTCGAACAAAGAGTGGTGAGAAGTAGAGGGTTGGACAAATTGATGTAGTCATCCTAAAAAATGTTCCTTTGTTGTCAAGTTGGATCTCTTCTTATATAAACATCAACCAAATCTTCATGTTAGATTTAAATAAAGCTCAACCTAGATTGAATCTTTATCCCCTCAGATTTGATAACATCACCATTAGATTCATTAATGATTTAATGATGATTTTACTAAATTCGTTAAAAAACAATAAAGATTTGATACGATTCAATACTAAATTGGAACTCTAGAAACTTAGTCGATTTCCCATCTTTTCTATTGCTTTATTTGGTTTGGAATAAGGAAGGGGATGATGTTGACATAGCACCACATGAGTACCATGTCAGCCATGTGGCCCAGCAACTTGCTACCTTATATCTTAACATGATTTGTAGCTTTCAATAGTTGTTAAAAAAGAAAAAGGCACATGTATGCCTAGTGCGTTTCAAACATATGACTTCTTGTTTATACTCTCTCCAAGACCATGTGTTATACCAAATGGGCTATTGGCCAGAGTCCAAACATTTAATATAATTAAATTATACTTAAACTATGTGACCACTTAAAATAAAAAAAACTACCCAAATAGAAAATGAATTAATCCAAATCTATTAACCTCCAATTCAAACCTAAATTTATTTTTCTAAAAACTTTATTTTCCTAAAAGTTATCTTTCTATTACTTTTTTTTTCTTTTTTGAAATTTTCTATGTTTGTGTGGCTTTTCTAATTTTGAGCTTTTCTTTTTTTTTTTCGTATTTTCTGAATTAGGACCTTTGTTCTTTTATTTTAAAATAAAACTAAAATGGGACAAAAATAAGGTATCTACACATTGTTTAATATTAGAAAGTTCGTTTTGAAGCTAAAAAATTACTAGTCCATTTGTTTATCCATACTGTTCATCAATCTCTTTCCAAAGTTCATGTGCAAACTTTGCATAAAGAAATTTTACAACATCTTCGCATTCATTGAATTAAGCAACTAACAACGCGCCATGTAATCACATCAAGTCTATTGAATAAAATCACTAGAATTCTCTTTAAGTTTTATTAGAGTTCCATCAATAAGCCCTAATTTCAATTTTCAATGCAAGGCCATGGGAATTGAATGACTCCAGGCTAAAAATTGACTCCATTTAAGACCATATTTCTGACAATCATCCATAGATTGTCTAATCCAAAAATATACAAAGCATCGACAACAAAATCATTCCAAATTTTATATACAATGTTATTCATTGTCAACTATCGAACGATACAATCGATCAAACAATTTTAATGGAAGATCATATTGATAGAACTTATTGAATTGAACAAGATTCTTTGCTGTATAGCTCTGGTATCATGTAGAAAAGACCAACTAGTAGCAATTCTAAATAGAAACAAAAATTGATGTCCATGAATAGAGTAAAACGAGTAATGAAAATGAGTGGTTTATATTCTAGTATGTTATAAAGTTCAAGAGATTACTTATACAAATAGCATAATAAAATAACTAATGCTGAGCTAGCTAACTAATCTATACACGTATATTAAAAGGTTTATTTTATGTTCTAACAAGTAAAAATAAATAGGTCTTATATTCTCACACTAGCTAGCAACATAATGAGCCCTTGATTTTTTTTTTCTTTTTTTCATTTTGCTTTAGGTCAATAATAACAGTTAAATCCCATAATAGTAAGCTTAGACCCGTACAAGGACTAGTTCTAAACCATGAACCAACCTGGCTCATGTGAGGCTAAGCCTAAACCGCTCAACAAATTGGCAGGCTATAAGGGCCTAATTGGTTATAATTGGCAGAACTGCCTGGCCCGATAGGCGGTTTAACCTAGCGGTTCATAGCCCACCACATGACCAACATATTAAAAAACAAAAAAAAAAAAACAAAATAAGGCTGGCATAACTCCCTACCCCCTACCCCACTCCCCTTCAACTAACATGAGATGAAAAGAAAAAAAACACAAAATGGCTGGTACTAAAACATGATAAACTTGTTGCTTTTAGTGCATGCAGGACCCATCCCTTCACTTTTTTGAAAAATTTTGAAAAAAATCCTTGTTTGTTAGAAAATTTTTCCAAATCATTGCTTTTGACACATGTAGATGCAAGTGGAGCAAGCGAAGAATGTAGCTAAATTTAAAAATTATGGCAGCAAGAAGGATTCAAATTTCATATTTTGAAAATTCAAACAATATGTTTAGACCTTCCACGTTCTGTATAAATTGAAGGGTATAGGTTGCATTACTCCCTCACAAATCTACTTAAACGCTCCAACTCCAACCATTTTGCCTTCGCATTTTGCAACTGTGAAATGCTGTGACAGAAATATTTTCTCAGTTACCTCCTAGATCTAAACATAATTTTTCATTCCACTTCACTAAACCATTTGCATCATCAGCATACATTTACATATGCTTATCCGCTACATAATTTCTTTTTTATGTTGTCTTACGTATTGTTTCTATCATTCATTTATAAACCTTTGTTGTAGTAATTAAGGGAAAAAAAATTATCGTCCATGGAATGATTTTTGCATCTTACAATCTCCGAAAAGAAGCATAGTTCCTTATTTAGTAAGAAAGGTGAAGGTAAGGGAAAGAGTAGTGGAACTGGTATGTCATCTGAACCATAACAGTTCGCCAAAGTTCAAGCATACCTAGATTATGTGTACGACAAGAACAAGCAGAGGGTACATGAAGTTGATAAGAATGTTGAAGAATAAGTTACATTACCTCCTGGCTTTGAGCTTGAACCTTAATGCATGAGTTATCGAGTACACCACCTCCTTAGTTCAAACCTCTACACATGAATGTCTCTGAATGTCCTACTAGATTCGAATATCCTCGCATGAGTGTTCTTACATAACCCGCCGGATTTGAATCCCCATGGATAAGTTACCCTATAAGCATGTTTGAGGATAGGGATAATGAGATAGAAATTATTTAACAGAGGAGCAACATATAAGATATCACAGGCTCGGATGTTTGAGACCTTTAGGCTTAGGTAAGTCCCCTAAACTTGGTAAGCCTAACATTTTTACTATGCATTTCCGTAAAGATACAGACAAAATAGGGAACTCGAGGGTATTCTACAGTTACTACAACACGAGTTATTCTTGGAAAACAAGAGAAAGATATGGTACCCTTAATAGACACTTGAGGTCGAAGTATCTTAAGAAGGTGGGAATAGAGAGTATACAGTAACAAATTGCCCGAGGCAGTGGTTCATCAGATTAACTGTTGATGAGATATGATCAAAAAAGGTATAAGTACAACTTAGCATAGTAGCTGGCGAACATGGACTTGTCATTCAATACGAGTACATCAGAGTGGCAAAGTTAATACGAGCAGGAAACGTTTAATCCCAGCTCACGATAGCTTAGCCGTAGCATGTTAACTCGAGTTATGCAAGAACTTTACTACAAAGGTAAGACGGAGCTCGTAGGTAAGTTCTCTTCACTTAATATGCATGTATCCATATGTACGGGTATATGGATAGATTCTTTTCGTAATAATTCTTAGATGGGTATTATTACTCACTAAAGAGAAAATAATTAGCAACTTAATAAACATTTATTTGCTTTAAGAGTATGTAACGAGCGCTACATGGCATAAAATATTTATAAAATTATTAGAGAAATTTTAAATGAGTATAGATTAGTGAAGAATTTTTTTTTATTGGTTTTGATAATGTAAGTTCCAATATTGCCTTAATATTTAATCTGTGAAATTAGTGTTAACTAACATGAATTTTGAGTTTTCCGAGAATACCTTCATTAAGGACTTCGATATTTTAGAGTGGTGGTAGAAACACACGAAGGACTACCCGCTCCTATCTTGCATCACTCGTAAAGTACTAACTGCCCCGGTTTCAACGGTCATTGTTGAGCAATCGTTTAGTATAATAGGCTTAATTGTCGACAAATGACGATCTTCCTTATCTATTATCAATGTTGAGGTAAATGCTTATATAGAAAACTAATACAAGGTGATCTATAGACGGCTAGAACCATAAGGGACATCAAGTGAGGAGGATAATTACTTTAGCGATTGGAATTGATCTGATGAAAGCCTAAGCTTAACCACAAGTTCCACTCTTAGTCATGTACATGAACAGCTATCTTAAGAAGTGACATAGTAAGTTTTCTTTTTGTTTTTTCTGAAAATGTTTTATTACATAGAAAAATTCTTTTTTCCAATTATTTAAAAAAAAAAAACTAAATGGGATGGTCTTCCTAAAAGTAGTGATATAGTCTTAGGGTTTTCCAAATTATGACCGAGTGAAAATGTTATTCTTCAAAAAAATTAAATTAAATAGTCATGTACACTTAAGTTCTTTTCGTAAAATATAAAATTGACCAACAGACTAAAAGTTTTCTAAAAATCCAAATCGAACTATGGTAGTCTGATTTTAATTAACGAATACGTAAGCATCTTCTAGGCGACTGTAAAATACACTAAAATATATTTTTCCTGTCGATCACTTGACTCTATTTGATCTTATTAGTACTTTATACTATAAGAGACTCCTCTATATTTTAAATTTTGATTGTTCAAAATGTATGTTTGGTGAAGGAGGAAAGGGAAAACAAAAAAAAAGGGGTTGAAGGGTTAGCAAGGAAAAAGGGAAAAAAATCAATAAAAAGGAAAAAATGAAAAAAAAGGTGGAAAAAAAAAGGGGTTGAATGGTCGACAAGGAAAAAAGTAAAAGAGATAAAGAAAAAAGAAAAAATGAAAAGAAAAAACAAAGAGAAAATGTGAGGAAAAAAAAATTGCTCGTGGGTTGCAAACTGGCCGTGAACTATCAAGTTGGCTAAATCGGTTTGGAACCGTTAACACACTGGCTAGTTACGATTCACTATTAAACTAGCCCATGAACCAATGGTTCAAGACCAATTTAGAGCCGGTTCGGCCTGTCGGACAATGGGCTAATGGAGACTAAAAAGCTTTTATAAGGTAATTTTATCCTATGGTTGGTTTTCACAAATAGTTCCTCTACTAACTAAGCCATTAAAGCTATTAAAATTCGTTGATAGCTAATATATCTGTTTAGTAACTACAGCATTGCTGTAACTGACGATTACTCGTTCACCATTTATACGTATTACTTTGCTCTTTGTGCTATTGAGATATAGGCGTAAAATCATTTTGTTTGTTGTAAAATTTTGCAAATGTTAGATCTTTTATTTTTTCTTTTACTCGGACGAAAAATCAATATTGTACATAATATTTTATTAATCGCTTATATTTTTCTGTGTAAAATACTCAAATACTGACGAATCTACGATTTTGAAGTATCATTGTCTTAGGAGGTTGATTTATATTAATTTGAGGATCATCTAATTAAATCTAATGCTTTTCGAGCAATATATGTTGGTAACATTATTACTTTGTCGCGTGTAAATTTTACATATGAAAGCCATTGCGATGCAACTAATATGCCCGTTTCTTGTGCGTGTGAACTGACATGCTTGTACGATGGATTGGGACGATTCGAGCCCGGGGATGTAAACGAAAAGTAGTTAATAAGGTTTTTAAATCCATTCCAAAATTTTATAATGTTTTTATTTTATATTTAGAATTCATCTGATTATCTTAATAGGATATTCACTTTTCAACCGGTTAGACCCCTTTATATATATATATATATACGTATTACCAAATAACTATTTTTTATTTATTAATCATTACATTAAAAATTGATTTACATTATTTATAAAACATAGATAACATATTGAGTATTAAAAAATTTATTTGTTGTACCCTCTTTATCATATATATTTTATCATGGCATCAATGATGTACCTAGTAGTATAATTATACAGTAAGTTTAATAATCTATTAAGCTCTATATTGACTTTTCTATAAATTTTGATTTTAAATATATAGTCAATATTTACACCAAATTTGTTACTTACATAACTATTTTTTTATTATATAATAAATACACAACTATATTTTATTAACCGATTAAAAAAATCTCACATAAATACATATTCATAAATACAAAAAGAAAATAGTAAATATGATCAAAGTTGTTATCATTTTTGTTTTCATCTATTTATTATTTTAGGTATTAAAAAATTTAGTTAATATTAATTAAAATTTTATTCATTTTTACTAGGTAACGGTTTCTCGTCATTTTTTTTTTTTTAAATCCCGTAACCCTCCTAAAACCTTATTAGGTTTGTAGTCATATCCAAAAATCCGTCTTGAACCATATTAAATAATACCCTATTACAGTCCATCCTATTGCATTCCTATATGGGCATAAAAAACCAATGTGCTGAGAGCCAACATAAAATCATTGTTAACCGCATTCAACTCGACCCGATGCACCCCCAATTAACAGGTCCTTGAATCCACTTGCATTTCATCCAATGTCAGTATATGACTGATGTTACCCTCTAAAAATCTAATATAAGATGATGGAAATACTATCAAGATTTGAAGAGGCACAGCCAGAAAACCAATACTTATGCGTACGGCATATTTCCTTTCAGGCTCATGTTACCTCCAGAAGACGCTAACTTACTTATCATGAGCCTAGCAGTCCATACATGAGTCGGTCCATTTATTTCGACTGTAGACAAGGTGAGATAGCAACAAGAATTTGTACATAAAAATTTCATGATTTAGGCGTCTCGTATGTCAATCTACTTGCAGGCAAAATTACAAATAAAAATTTATGTGATTGGACATGCTGACTTCATGCACCCATACAGAAAGATAGAAAGGGGATATTGAATCTCGAATTATTTATTATTATAAGTCATCAAATAATAATAATATAAAATATCTCCACGTTGTGATATTTTGTTATTACGACCACACCACATAAATACAATACATACACTTATATACATAGTATATATATCTAATGTTTAATTATGGAAATCGTAGATACATTACTAAAGTATTGGTTGAGTGAGAATAGACCTGTTTAAACTTTTGAAGTGCTTTTTCCTTCCCATACACTTTGATGATATGCATATAACCTCTGCTTACGCCAAAATTGTTGCTATATACAGTTATGTTACACAGTCTTGAGATTTACCAATATTTTTAAGGATATTATATATATATATATATATGCACATTCTCACAAGTTATGGGGATGTAGAGTTACCTTTGAGAGTTTAGAGGTATATTTGTAATTGCTCTTATAATTATATGTACTATATATATATATAAACAACTACTTTTATTATCATATGAGCATATATAGTTTTGATGAATAAACAGCATTTATCTATATTATAGTTATGTTAGTATGATCATATACAACTGTTATATATATTATTATAATTACATTACGACATGCCTTAAATGTATTTTCGCTTAAAAAAATGGTATGATCAAATTAATTTATTGTTGTTAATAGACTATTATAGACTTGGATTTCCAAACTCGGACCGAACTTTTTAAAGCATGGGAAGAGCTTAAAGGTCAAACCTCCCTTTGATAGCTTATGTTTGCTCCTCTTTGTAGGTTGACTCCAACCTCAATTACCCGACCGAATTCACGTATCAACAATTATCATAATAATTTACAGCGCTTATTAAAATATTCATTTTTTCAAAGACCATTTCAACCGTAATTATATTGGTATATCCAAGATAATGGTGTTAGAGGCAATGGGCCCCGTTCATCTTTAGCGAAGATTGCTGAATCGGTGAGTCATTATGCAGTCTTTTAAGGATAATTGCTTTTAGACTAATAATTATTATTACATTTATGATAGTTATCCTATGATATTACTAGTTATATTATGTAATACTCGAACATATTTAATTGTATTTAGGGATAAGTAGAAATACTATCCTAGAATTATTGAGCAAGTATAAACAGACCCATAAACTTCTAACGGTAGCTTTATTTCCCAGAACTTTTGATATGTACAAGCCGCTCCCCAAACCATCACAGAGCTCCTAAAGCATTTCTAAGTAATCATAAATGGCAACAATTTAGGTCTTTAGGAACAGTTTAAGGGTGTATGTATATATTTTTACAAATTATAAAAGATGAAAGTATATTTTAAGAGCTTACAAGGTGTATTTACGATTTATTCTAAAATTTACTATGACTAAGTATTACATATATGTAAGGAGAACATGTCTATGTATGCTAAATAATGTGCTTAGAATGTGTTCTTTTGAAGCGCCTGCAGCTATGAATATACCCCATGTATTCTAAAAATTATGATAGTAGCCATGTTCGACATATAATTCTATTATTGTGATTAATAATTATATCTGTGTGTATGTATATATTTGTATATGTGTGTGTGTATATATATATATATCCATGTTATTAAAGGCATTGCCCCTCTTTTGCTGTTTTGCGCCTATTGATGAACATCTTAGTCTTAACTTTACCAAATTATCTTCGAAAAATCATATCACAAATAAGGTTGCTCCTAGTTTTAACGAGCAGTTATAGATATATTAAATGGATAAAATTGTCACTATACCCTGTCTATCTTTTACCTCTCTCCACTTTGTCTCTTAACTTAAACGATATATCTTTGCATGTTAGTTATAGCAGTTATTTTTAACTCTTTTCCCTCTCTCTTTTGTTTATCCTCAAAATCTCCATAAAAATTATCTTTTCTTTGCTTTCTTCTAAAATTTGAATTCTAAACATTCCTTGGGACTATGATCCTCTTCTGCCTCTTCCTCCTCCTCCTTCTTTAATCTCTCCAATTGAGGGTGTTAGTTTACTTTAGTCAATACATTTGGCTAATTGATTCAACCATGGATTATTTACTTGTTGTGTTAGGGCTTTGTCAAAAAATCAAGCTTATTTGTATAATTTTTTTTTTTAATTTTCTCTTAGGAAGTTGGGTATTAAATATGATACTTTATTGTTGAATTAAAGTTATATGAGATATTGGATAGTTCCAATTTAGTAAGGTTGTCAAATTTACGATTTTATGTAAAATCGCTATATAGGTCTATAAAATCGAAATAATTGTAACTTTCTACAATTTTTATAAAATAGATTAAAAAATTGTAAATATACTTATAATAGTTTTTAAAGACTTGAAATATATGATGAAAATAAAAAAAAAAACAAAAAAATTAAGTTCTTTCTTCAAAAATTCTTAATCTATAATCTAAATTATACGGAAAAAAAAAGATAATCAAAGTCAAAATTAAACTTTCTTCCATTTTTTTTTTTTTTGAAAAAAAGTATCGAATCAAAGAGATAATCAAACTTTTCAACTCATTTAAGTTAACAATAGTGGAAACTCAAGTATATAGTTTTCGTTGTATACTTTCTTATTGGAGCTAAAACTTGAATGAATGCTAATAATATCAAGTAAGAGACTAGAAGAATGAAAACTAGGGATAAAATTGGAATAGAATATGGAATATGATATAATATCCTAATAGTCAAGAACATGTAAAAGTCTAGTTATATATATATTTTAGCTCATTCAACTTAGTTATGTTTAATTGATTAAGTTGGTTAAACACATAAGCTTATTTAGAAAAAAAAAACGATTTTATATATGAATTAATTTGAAAGAATTCTCTAAAATTATAAATTTATAAAATTGCATAGGTAAAATTGCGATTTTAATAACTATGGATAGTTTTTATATTGTTTTTAGTAACCTTATTGTGGAATCTTATGAAGTTTACTAAAATAAATTAATTTATTGTCATTATTTTTGCATGATTTCAAGGCCTTATATTGTTTGAGATTTAACGTTTGATAGATAATCTTCAAGTTTATAAAGCTTTTCTTTTTTTTTTCTTTTTTGGAAAATTACTTAGATTTTTAGTTTTTATCAAAACACAAGAAAGAATCCCCCCAAGGGAAAGAATATGATGTGAATCTTTTGTGTAAAAGGCTTTTGGTTAAGAATCCTTTCAAGTGATCGCACTATGCCATAAGAATGTAGACGTTTGTTGATGTTTTTTTAAAAAAATTCCTTCTTCGTAACTCAACCGGTATTTCTTCTTATAGGTTGAGCTTATAATTAGTGAAGATGATAAAGTGATGGTAACATGTAATATTTGCAACCTATTTAGTAAGTTTAAGAGGTGTCACTTACCAATTGTCCAGGCCTCATAAAGGTCCTCTTCACGCCTTTGCTTTTAAATCTTCATACGAATAGTTGTTTGGATTATTTATATCTTGAATTTGCAATTAATTGCTTCTCTTTTTTTTTTTTTTTTTTTTGTGGACAGCTGGTATATATTGACAACTTATACATTTATTGTAATTCTCAAGAGAAAGGTATAAATGTGAATATATCTTGGCTATGTCCCAAAAGACCAAAGGAGGAAAAAAAAGATCAGATCTCATAAGCTTGATTAGATTTAGGAGTACTACAGATTTAATTCAGCATACCGATTTTCGTTTCTTTTTTTATTTTGTTGTGATCAAGCTTTAAGAATATTGTCCAAAGTTCTATCATATTTTTGCAGTATCCGAGTACATGTGCAAGCAGTATGTTTGGTTGGATCCATGTGTAAGGTTGTTTGGACCAATTGATATATTTAGCTTCGAGAATCTATTTGCTATTACATTTTAGTGGTTGTGTTATTTGATGATAAAGAATTATATTTAACTATAAATTTATGAAAGAGAAGACATCTTTCTACATCATATAAATGTAAAGTATTTTCTTTTTCTAATAGCTTATTACTTACCATCTCTAATGTTTAGGGACATAGTTTTCATAGCACATCTGGTTGACTTTATAAGGATGAATTGCTATTTTATGGGACTGCTATTATTGCAAATGAGGAATCATAGCTTTTTTTTTTTAAAGATCAAATGAATGGTTATTCTTTGATTTTCTTTTTTCATTTTAAAAAGCATATTTCCATATCTACTAACAAGAAAAATGGAGTCAAAATGAAATCACGGTCTTGGATTTTATTCCCTTTTCCATATTTGAGAGTACTTTCCCATGTTTCTAGGACAATTCAATAATACATTTGAAAATACAAAATCACAATTTCATTCTATTTTCATTAACTATTATTGATTAAAATTATTTATTTAACTTTCAAACTAATTATTGCATCGAACATTAAGATGGTTTTTGACAAATATTTATGTATCCATTCCATTGCAAGAGTATTTTCAAGTATAAAAATGAATTTATCATTCAGGTCTTAATTTAATTTAATTTCATTCCTATCCATTTAATTTTAGATCATGAGCATGACAATAAAAGAATTCCTAAGGAATGGCTATTACTTTTTCATACTATTCCTTAAAAATTGCAATTCTAATCATAATTTATTCTGTTCAACAAATCAAATGCATCATTAAGATTTAAGACCTTTGTCAAATGCATTTGCAAAGTAGAGTACGTGCGACAAGTATATTATAATAGAATACACTTTCCTTCTAAAAGTCATTTTTCAATTCTCATGGCGCTATCTATATATAAAATTGAAATTTTATAGTTTATATATGCATGATGTTATCCTGGTTTACAACCATGGTAGGATATTGTAGGTCATCTCTTTCTCATGAGAAACACACTTTTTTCATCTTTAACTTTTGTTTCATCTGTTTCGAGGGCCTTACTCCTTGATAATATTCATGCCACTCTCAAAGTAAAGATAATCTTGAAAAACTCTTTATTTGTTGTATACCCAAAATCATACTGATTCATTTTGTATTTGTGTAAACGCATGGTAACGATGAGGTTCATGGAAAAGAAAGATGATATTTTCGTATTTTAGATTTATTTCTTTTCTTTTCTTGAAAGGCTTTGAAACCGTTTTATAATTTTTGGGAATTTAGAAAAAATGAAAATAAACTGGATTTGAGTTCCTTTGACATGACAACATCAAAGAATAGTATAAACAAGGTTTTCATTTTTTTATATTGATATGATAATACAATTACGAAAGATTTGAAAACAATCAATTGATATAACAACATGGTTGGTCAGTTTCGAAGGAAGGGCTCATTTGCCACAGTCATGATGATTGATAAGAATTAGGATTTTAGATAACAAATGTTCTAAGGTAGTTGGATACAAGATGCAATTCACTAACTGAATGAAAATGGTTTGACGATGTTTTACAATAACCCTATAAAACCTAAGGGCAAAGAAGTAATCTAATTGTTTATAGTTGAGACATAATTGTAAAAGATAAAATTGACCTAAATTAGTACATAAAAAAAATGATAAAATGCTAGAATATAGTATCATAAAATAAGACACAAAATAGATTCCAAGTTTTCAATTATTTCTCCAGTCCACATCACATGTATAAAGTTAGCACCACTTGCTTAGCCACCTTGTGGTCTTTATTTAAACTTGATATATTGTAATATTTTCATTCTAATATTCCCATAAAAAGGTGACATAATAATACGTAAAATTCACCAAAGTCACCATAGCATGCTATAAGTATTCAAATTGCTCAAATGAGGAATATATGTGAGACCTCATGGTTAAATATCTCATATAGATTATGAGAGGTTGTGATATTAATTTATAAGTTCATAATTATGAACACCTTAATAATATAAGGTTAACACTTTTGAGCCAAGTAATTAAAATAGGCCTATTATTATTTTTTGGATTAACTATTTCTTACTTTTAGCTAGGGACATTATAATATATCTCCATCATCACCCTGGAGCTTAAAGCACAAAACCTCTTAAGGTCCAAGGATCAAGCTCCTAAAAAGTACTTGCAAAAAGAAGAATCAATAAAGGGTAAGCAACAATGCTTAGCCCTTATTGGCTTAAGAATTATCTCCATAGCCAAACTCCTTAAGGATACTCATGAAAATCCTATTGTGCAATTAACTCCTCAAGCAACATTCCTTTACCAATGATTTCATGAACAACCATTGCCTGTAATAATTTGGCATAATCTTTTACATAATCTCTGGCATTTATTTTGCCTTGTCAAATAGATTGGAATTTCATGAGCAACTATTACCTATAGTAATTCAACATGAACCTCTTGTGCATTAACCATTTCATCTCACTCCATGTAGTCATATAATCCTAACCATTCCTCTACCAATGATTTATCAAGTTCTTCCACCTCAATCTAACATAGCAAATGAATCTAAGTTCACTCTAATTTCATTTCTACCCCATCCTTCCATTCAAAATACTCATTTGTAGATACTTTATCATCCAATTTCTTAGTGGTATCATGGCCCTGTATAATCTATAGCATGTTGGTTGTAAGCAACATCATAATTCTCTCTTAGTGGCATGCTTTGCTTTACTCTACCATGTTTACCAACAATCTTATGGGTATTATTCACACTATTTGTTGGATTTACATTATTTACATTAATATATGCACTTATAGTGCAATTTGCATTTCTTACAACTATGCACTTGTTTTTAAAGTCTCAACCAAAGCATTTATATGATTATTCAAGTCAATCATCACTACATGTATTATATCTATCATCTTTGGCATGAATATCAACATAATATCTTTCATTATATCACTTACTAACTACTCAATATTCACCACTAACTCTACTCTTTATAGCTTTACATCACTACAAAGTAAAACCATTACACTACCACAATCTTACACTGCTACTCCAAGCCTTAATTTGCGTGACCAAAGCTTTGATACCATTATGATATGGATTAATAACATATTTAAGTAAATGCATAGAAATGATAAAATGCGTAATAAGAAAAGAAAGATGATATCTTTGTGTTTTCAAGTTTCTATTTTTTTTTTCAAGGGATTTAATTCAAGATGCAATTTACCAACCCCTATAATCCTAAAAGTAGAAAAGTAATATAAGTGTTTATAGTAGAGACATGATTGTAAAAAATAAAATAAACCTGAAGTTGAATCTAACATTGAATAAAAAAATTATGATAAAATACAAATAAAACAAAGAAATAAATCATAAATCTTTAATTTTTCTAAGTCTATGGCACATATATTAAGTTTGTGCCGCTTGCTTGGTCTCCATGAGGTCTTCATGTAATGTTAACATAATCTAATATTTTCTTACGGAATAGGTGAGTTTCCAATAATCTCATGCAATGATGACATAATATCTTACAAAGCTCACTAAATTCCTATAACTAGTTATAACTTAGAAGTCCTTGTTGGAATGAGGAATCTGATCTCAATGATAAAATCATAAAATATAAGTATCATTGAAGGTAATAGTGTCTCACAACATTACCTAAGATATAGATTTTATAGAATAGGGCCAATGGAAGTAAGGAAAAAAACTTTCCATTTGTAATTTAATTGAGATAAACTTACTTGTATTATTTATTAAAAGGAACATTTATTGTTAATAAGATTGAGCAAATAAACCTATTATACGAGGTATCCTTTGTATCTTACTCGATTAGGTAGATTTTTAATGGTTGGTCACAAGAATAGATTTTAGGTACAGATTTTCTAGAACTTGCTCCGATAAGGTAGAGTACTAAGGGTATTGGGTCTTCCTTTCCTATTCTACTTACCTTAGAACTTATACTTTAAGGTATAAAATGTTTAATTTTTAGGATTTCTTATATTCATTCTATATAAATTTATTAAATTATATAGCAAATGAATAAGAAATAATAATGTTAGATTTTTTGGCAAATAAATATTTTATAAGAAAAAATGAACTTAAGCCTATAATCTAGTAACCCCAAATGACCAAACCTAGTGCTACCTCTCTCACTTTACACTTCCCTCTATTCTTTCTCATTTTTCTCTCTAGCTTTTCGTTTTCTATTATTTATGCTAGTTATTTCTTATTTGTTAAGCAATAAGATTACATAAACTTAAACTATTAAAGCAGGAAAAATTACTTTTTATTTTTAAATTTATAGATTTTGCTATAGGTTTCATATGTTTTGCATATAACTTACAATAGTACATATAGATTATTTTTTTGTATATCACACAAATATGAAATTCATAAGAAGAAATGTAGAATTTACAACTTCACAAAATACCATATACCTTGTAGATATTATAGAGTATAAGTTTCAGGGTGGTTCTAAGGTACTATTAGATGGGTTTTGGCTCCAAAATTTTGTGACCTTTATATTATACAGTAAGAAAAAAGTAAAACCTCATACGCTTCTCAGCTTATATACACTCACTCATAAATGTTAGAAGTATTTTTCTTTTGGCCATAATTATTGTGTCATTAGATTAAGTTAGACATAACACATAATTCTTATGTAATTTTTCTTAATTTCATTTTTAGATTGATTTTTGAGAAGTTTAATTCTCAAACCAGATTTCATTCACAATATCCTTTATTGGTCTTTATACATTTGAAGAATTTCTATTTCTCCTTTACAATATTTTAGTATAATAATAAGATCTATTGCTAAAGGACCCTCTTGCTCTATTCTTGCTTTTCATCCTATTTTTATAAGCATTCATTTAGAATTATCATAGTAAAAGATATTGTATATTTATTTATCATTTTATAAGATTCTTAATCTATAATATTTAAGTGAATATTAATTTTTAGTGTCTTATACATATTTAGAAAATAGAATACTAATGAAATGATTTAAAAAAAAACTTGTATTTTTTTTGGGGGGGGGACAAAGAAAGCTTCCTCTAAATTATACCTTTAAGTACCTCTTGAGTTATGCTCTCTTTCAATATAAGTTATAACAAGAGGAAGAAAGATTTAGATGGGTAGGATCCTCGTGGTAAAGAGAAGAAAAGTATATTATTCATCTTATTGCTATAATGCTTATATACAAAACTAGGTAAACAAATAACTAACTACAAAACAAACTAACTAATTTGCTAGTTACTTTCTTAATACATGTATAAATAAATAGATCCTATTAGATCCGAATATATAGATATAGGATGTAGTACTGCTAATACCTATACACCCACTAACCCCACCCCTACCCCACCCCCCTCTCAGGCTTCCTTTCAGTTAGACTAGTTAAGAGACCTAACTTGTTGCTGAAATCAAGATGATGTTTTTCTCTAAGGGCCTTGGTCATAACATTAGCAAGTTGTTGCTCTATAGGAACATGAATAAGTTTGAGAAAGCTAGAAGCAACCAGATCACACAAGCAGTGAGCATCAATATCAATATGCTTGGTTCTACCATGCATATAGGGATTAGAAGAAATAGCAATTGTAGACTTATTGTAACAGAATATTGGTATTAGAAAAGAAAGTAGAATGCCTAAATCCCGAATGATTAAAGATACCCACATAACCTCTTTAACACTATATACAACACTCTTATATTCAACTTTAGTCGTAGATGTGGAAACAGTGGGTTGCTTCTTTGGCTTCTACGAAACAAGAGCTGATCCAAGCATAACATAATATCCACTTAAAGATTTTTGGTCAATAGTACTAGAACCCCAATCTGAGTTAGCATAAACTCACAGTGATAGATCATTGTTGGATAGATAATACAATCCAAGACCAATTGTCCCTTTAAGATATCACAACAAATGAATAAGAGCATTGTAATGTGGCACCAAAGGAGAAGAAATGAACAAACTGAAGCGTTAAACAACAAAAGAGATGTTAGGTCGAGTCATGGTGAGATATAAAAGCCATCCAAGAATACGTCAGTAAAGAGTAAGATCAGGCAATAGATCTCCTGCATTGTCAAGTTAAATATTAGACTACATAGGGACCCTGACTAGTGTATACCTTGAAAGTCCAGCATCCATAAGTAAACCATGAAGAAACTTGCACTGATTTATAAGAACACCAGTATCTATGAAACAAAGTTCCAACTTAATAAAAAAACATGCAAGTCTAAGATCCTTAATAGTAAATGCATCATCAAATTAAGCTTTGATATCAGCAATGAAAGAAGAATTTGATCCAATGATAATCATATCATCTACATAAAGTAAAATAGCATCAAACCCATGAGTAGTGTGTTCTGTAAACAATGAATAGTCATGTGGCGATTGAACAAAACCATGACTTTTGAGAAAACAAGAAATTTCTAAGTTCCACTGTTGTAAAGCTTGTTTAAGCCCATAAAGTTACTTAGTTAGTTTACAAACTTAGCCTGGTAAAGCTTTGTCATATCCTTCTAGTGGAACCATATGTATCTCTTCATCCAAACGACCATATAAGAAGGCATTATTCACATCAATCTGATGCATTGGCCAATTATGTGCTATTGCCACAACTATAAGGATGCATATGCTTCTCAACTTAGCAACTGAGGAGAAAGTGTCATGATAATCCTCACCTTCTTGCTGCGTAAAACCCTTAGCTATTAACCAAGCTTTATATCGCTTTATTGACCCATCTAATCTAAATTTAGTCTTGTACACCCACTTGCAATCTATAGCTTTCTTCCCTTGAGACAAAGGAGTTAACTCCCAAGTGTGATTACTATCAAGAGCAGCAAGCTCTCTATTCATGGCATCCTTCCACCCCTGATGTTTAACTACCTGTTTATAACAATTCGGTTCTTGGACAGATAACACATTTGCTAAAGAAGTAGTGAAATCAAAAGGAAGTATACTAAAATGTGTAATGTCAAACGATGGATATGAACAAAATGAATGAGATGAAGGAAGAGAAAAAGAGGATTTATGTGTATGAGACTATGAAAGAATAGTAGGATCATGCACTTCAGTATTAGTATGAACTATATGCATAAAGTCAAGTAACCAGTATAGAGGCTTGCGAATTCTAGTAGATCGCCTAAATGCTAATCTGGTAGAGAAACAACATAAGATACTGGTATAGTGGAATCAAGTGACAGTGCTGGAGTCTCAAGACTAACATGTAGAAGAATAAGGCCTGTACAAGTTACATCATTTGATAAGGTATCAATGTAATAAGGAAAATTGTCTTTACAAAACACTACACACCTTGAAACAATTCTCTTATGCTAGGCTAAATCATACACTTTATATCCCTTTTGTCCATAAGCAAAGCCCAGAAAACACCTTTAGAACCCCTTGCATCAAACTTGTCTAAAGGTCTAGGATGAACAGCAAAGAAACACAAGCACCCCATAACCTTTAATCTATTATAATCTGGTTTCTATTGAAACAAGCATTCATAAGGACACGTTTAGTTTAACTTCTCCTTAGGCATTCGATTGATTATATCAGTTGCAGTTAATATGCACTCACTCCAAAAGACTTTAAGCAAATTCAATTGAATGTGAAAAGCTCTTACGTCATTCAAAAGATGGCGATATTTCATTTCCATATGCCCATTTTATTGGGGAGTATATATCGTTCTCTACTAATGATCAATTCCTAACTTCTTAAGCATGCTCACACACTCATTATCCATAAATTTAATCCCATTATCAGTTCAAATAATTTTGGGAACAATAGAAAATTGATTCTTGACATATAACAAGAAGTTAGAAAGCATGCAATAAGTTTGTACTTTATGTTTCATCATAAAGGTCTAGGTTGCACAGGTATGGTCATCTAACACAATAAGGAAATACCGTACCCTTATAATAGACTCCACTGCATTGCATAGGGTCTCCAAACATCAACATATAATAAATGAAAAGGTTTAAGAGATTCACTAATACTCTTAGGAAAAGCAAGTCTATAGAATTTAGACTGTTGACACACTTCACAAACAAAGTCCTTTATGTTCATCACCTTATTAGACAACAAATGTTTCAATTGAACAGGTGAAACATGCGCCATTCTGCTATGCAACAACTGCAGATCTACTTTAGTAGTATGACTAACAGAATTAGCTAAAATAGCTGAACTACGAGCTAATAAGGATTAAGGGTCGATTCTACGCTCTCAAGCTCGAGGTCTCTCTTAGGTGGTCCACTGAGCTGTCTGAGGTGAGTTAAGTGTCGAGGAGTAGTGCTAGCTGCAGTCTGATTTGTCGAGCTATTTTGCTCTCCATGCCATCCAAGATATTTCTGAGGTGATCAACCAATGTGTCGAGCCAAACCCTCCACTAAACTGTAATCTAAGCGCCAAATCTAAATGCAGCAATCTCTACTGTGTTGAGACTAAGCAAAACTATCAAAAGCCAACCATTCGAGGCCAACCCCAATGTGAGTCATCCCTGAACCAACCATAATCTAGCCCCTTCTAATGCCGAATAAGCCTAAATAGAGGCCCACCCCTACTTGGACCACAATACTATTAGCATCACCATAAAGACACTCGTGTATTGTCCTTTTACTGACATTTATACTGTCCTTTTGTGACAAAGGATGTTCGCGTTTCTTTTGTACAATTTCATATTTTTCTTGTAAATAATTCTCTTTTATTTTTAGCAAATAGGGACCATTCTTTTGTAATTTCTATAACAGAGGATTTGCCTTAACAAGAATGATTAAATACTATCATATTATAAAAGCTGACAACATATATATAGAGAAAATACTAAACTTTCACATTCTTGAGCTAAGTGTCCCTTTTACTCTTGAGCTATTCTTATCTAGCCTTTCTAAGCGTAGACTAGTGGCGAGTAACCTCCGACTATACTTGTGCATCATATCAATTGTTACCTAAACTCTTGTGAGACGTTGGTGTATCATATCCTTCATCAGTGCAAGGGAACCCCTTGCTTAACCTTTGACTATTATTTACTTTTCAAGCCATCTTGCAGCTTAGACCTACTCCTTTGGTTACGCGTAATATCAGGTTTGTGTGTTCATCCACAAGTCTGTATCACTAGCACTACTACTATTAATAGTTTTACTAGTACTTAACTTTAGAACATACAAATCCCCTAATACAACTGCAATAGTAATAATGTCTTTAGTCTTCTTGTCCTGGAAAGAGCATGATTTATGATCAAAGGCAACATAAAATGATTAATCTTTAATGATTTGATGAATGGAGAGTAAATTGTGTTTAAGACAAGGAACAAACAAAACATCGGTAAGTGTGATAGAAGGACTCAAAACAACATCTCTAGCCATTGCAACAACTAAGTGTCACCCATCAAGCAAATTAACTTTGATAGGAGTATTTAATTGATGAACACTTTTAAAAGAAGACAAATTGAAGGACATATGGTCTATAGCACTAGTTTCAACTGTCCAAATATCCACATTATTATATACAGAACTTGTAAAACAACAAGAATAAGAACACATACCTACACAATGCATTAAATTTGCTACAAAGGATTGATCCTTGATATCCATCTGCTTCATTAACTCCTAACAAATAGATTCTATAAGAGACATATCAACTAAACATAAAAAATCATTTACCTGACCCGTGTCTTATACATTATGAGTCGAATCAAAAGGAGTGTTTGAAATATGACTTTTAGTAACAAAGTTGACCTTAGTTGTAACCATCTTCTTCCCTTTATACCAACTAAGATGACCAACTAACTGGAAGCAGTTCTGTACTGTATGACCATCACCTTTACAGTGCTTACAAATCGGTTTCTACTTGCCTCTTTTCTTATCATATCCTTGATTCACCTTATCCAGTGTTCTACTATTGTAGAGACAGTTATTATTTGTTACTACCAATTTCTATGTTTTTGAGAATTGCTCCAAAAAAGAATCACGTTGTCTTGCTCTTCGAATTTTTCAAATGAAGAACCTATCCCTTTACTTTCAAGAGAGTCTTTTGACAAAGCTCTATTATCCACGTTAAAATAAGAATCTATTTGATTTAAGCAAAATTAATGATTAAGGGTTATATCAAATGAAAAAGCAACATAGATGGATTATTTATCTATTAGTTCACTTTTTCAAGCTACTTTAAAGGATATTTTAAAGTAAGGAAAAAAAAAGAAAAAAAAACTACTTTGTTGTATCTATTTTTATTATCTCTTATTGTTAAATGGAAAAGGCAATCACATCTACTGCGTCTCAATTTTTCTTAATTTGGTGAATGTATTTGTGTTGTTAATTAAAGAGTTTATGGCCTTAGATTTCTATCCAAGCTAGAAGGCCATTGCAATTTATGTTAGATGGTTAATGAAACATAGTAGATAACATATGGGTTAATAAGAGTGTTGATGGCTTAGTTTGGTTGAAGGATTGATCCGAACTAAATCGCATTTCAAATAGTTCGATTTAGATCCTTAATAAACTAAATCATCTCTAACGGTTCAAGGTTTTAAATCAAACCATTTTAAAGTAATTTGTTATATTTTGATAATACAAATAGTTATTGAAGCTTCTAACCAAACATTGATATTTAAAATTAGGAATATTATAAAAGAGTTAAAACTACATAGTATTATGGCATAGTAATATTGTATCTTATAAAATATGAAAATTTAATTAAGAAATGAGAAATAACAATAAAAGAGAAGGAGTGAACGATATAAGCTTAGTATGAGAAAACAGATAATAAAACAAAATGTAAATAAGGTTAAAAATAAAATGTTAATATGATCTAAAATTAAAAATGTCTCTTATTTTTAATTTTTAAATAAGAAGAAATTCAATTCAGGTTTAAATGGTTTAGTTTAATTTGACCTCCTAACCGAACTATAAACCATTTGAACCTCATATGAATCGAACCGCAAACTAAATCGAAATATAAAAGAACCACATTTTGTAATCCGCTCCAATTTGGTTTGAGTTTTGGTTTGTTTCAGTTCGATTTGATGATCAGCCTCTAGGGGATAAGTACATGAACTCGTACCATTTTGTATATGATTTGACTCGTTATCATTCTTTATATATATATATATATATATATATATATATATATATATGAAATAAGGATGATTTTATTAGTGATAATAAAGTTTTACAACATAAGTATACGTATGAACCATCTAGATAACCACATGAGATAAAAGTTCCATACAACCTAAAGAAAAAACACCACATAGAGAACATAAAAAGACATACAAATATGAACTCGAAAACAAAACAACAAAACCTTAGCGAACTCAAGGTTTAGCTAAAACATTAAATTAGATCAAGGAGGTTTTCTTCATAATTTGTTGTTCCATTTTGATAGTTCCAAAACCTTGCAAATTTTAATCTAGTATCTTTTATAGATGACTAGATGGTACATCCTCAAAATGCCAAACTGGTTAAGTTTGTTCATGTACAAAATTAAACATCCAATCAACCGTTCTATTGACTTCATAAGGATTTTGTCTGATTTGATTACCATTTAGGAGGTAAGTCTTTTCCCTATAAAGCAATAAGATGTGTTTATATTTAAATTTTGCTGTTGTAATATTCCACAAATATTAAACTACAAATTGTGAGTCTATTTTGATTTCCACCCTATTGAGTTGTTTGTTTAGACAAAAAGTGATGACCCAAATAATTGCCCAAATTTCATGTGAGACTTGCAATTTGGCAAATAGGACTATAGCACTGAAATTTAGGATATCCAAAAAGATTATCTTATTATTAACTTAGAAAACATGCTAGGGGGCATAAATTAGTTAAAATTACACAAAAATTTTTAGTATTTGAAATTGAATCATAAAAGTTAAAAGGTAAAGATTTTCAAATTTATTTGTTATTTGTCAAAACAAGAAAATTATGAAATTCGAGACTTCATTTCAAGAGATCTCAAATATAAAATCAACTCATAATAAAATATAGCAAGGTGACATGAAACAGCCTTATAAAACAATAATAGTAAAAATATTTAGATGCCTATAATATAAAAGCTTGATCTTGCAAACTTAGGGATTCGAAAAATTTGACCTTTTTGCCTCGGAATTAACAATAGGACTAAAAATATTAGTCAAAAAAGACCTTATAAATTTACAATTTTACTAATGTAATAAAATATTAATAGAAGCTAAAATAATAAAACTAACAAAAATTTATTAAATTCTAGAGTCACGAAAACTACAACCCAAAATATAATAAAACTTAGAAATAAATAAATAATAAAATAATATTAATTATAATAATCGGATGTAAGTAACTAAGTTTATGATATAGAAGGCTTAGCATAAGTTTTCATGTAAAGTTAAAACTTACATAAAGTAATAAATATAATAAAATATGTATAGGAAGACAATAAATAAAAGAGAGCTTATAGCTTTAGAAAACTATGGATTGTCCATAGATTTGAGTTGATGGTTTTACTAAAAAGCCATGGTGTAGGAATATGATTTTGAAAAGCCATGGATTTGAGTTAATGGTTTTGGGGAGACAAGAATGACAAATGGTATGATGAAAGAAGTAATGTTGAAACATATCTTCTATGCACTAACTCCAATCATGAATCAAATCACTATAAAAACCCATTTCTTCTCGAAATTACTGTTTTTAGGCAAAAGTTCATTTCAGGAGAATTTGAGGAAGCTCCATTGGAGTTTTAGGAAATGAAGGAAAATGAAAGAAAATAAGGTATGAGATGTAATTATGTATAGAACACTAATCTAACAACCACTTAGATTGAGTGGCCACCACCTCCTGACAGAGGAGGTCATACCTAATGCTGTTGACAAATGGCCATCGTTGCTTAATGGCCATCGTTGCTTAGTGGCCGAAGCAAATGGCAAGGGTAAGTCACGATCTTACTCGATTTTCGACAAATTGTTAAAAATAGTAAATCTAGGGAAAAAATTATGAAATTTTGTTATTCTTAAATTATGAAAATTTGTTATTCTTAGGTTATTCTTAATATACTTCTAGGGGAAAATGTCATTTTTTCAAAATATTCATATATTATATGTCACCCTTAAGGAAAAGGCTTTCTAGAATCGAATTTTGATTTGATTTTTGAAAGACCAAATGATGTAGTTTCTTTTCAATTTTTTTTTATAGACATCCTATATTATATAGATGATTTCAATGTAAAAAGTTTTCCTAAAACTTCTTATCGTATTAGAGTTAATTTCTAACTGATAAGCTTAATTTTACGGAAAAATCTAACATTTTTCAAAAAAAAATTATTATATTTGATTTTCTACCACCGCTTTATGTAATTTTTTATTACGTGCAGTACAATGATCTTAAATTTTTAAGTGAAAGAAGGAGATTTTATCAAAAGACGGGTTTTCCAAAGCTCAACATGATGATTTTACTTAAATACTTATAGAGATTTTTCACTGAGTTAATAAATTGATTATTTTTGTTAAGGATCCTTAAAAATTAGTAGTAGATTGAAGATTTTAGCTGTTGTGCATGAAATGTATTTACCCTAAAAACCATGATTCTTCATCTTAATATATGTCATTTAAGCACATTAGTTAATTAGGTATGCTTACTATTCCTTTTGGTTGAATTTCAGGCTATGCATGTTGATGTAAATGAGTTTTCGAACCATGTGATTCGATGCTAGTAGAGTTTCGGCATGGTTAGGCATGAACAATGTAAAGAAAAGTGTGAAAAATGGTGTTTTTGATGAATCAAGACAAATTTGGTGCCTATAGAAGGTGTTGTAGAAGTTTCAAAATGAGCTAGTAAAGAAGCTAATAGCTATAGAAATACTCTATAAAAGCTTTTGTAGATGCTGATGCAAATTACTGACTTGTAGAATGTATTGTAAAAGCTTCCTATACCAAGTTAATGATAAGTTACTATTGTAGAAACTTTATTAGAAAGCTTCTTAATATAGAAATTATAAACAAAATTCCTATAGAAGGTTATGTAGAAAACCTATTTGATAAGAAACATGAGCCAAGATACTAGTAGATGATTATATGAATTAAATACTAGTATAAGTTTGAGTAAAATGTCCAAAAAACAAATAATAATTAAAGGCTTTAGTGAAAGTTTGAGTACAAGGTATTACACATCTAATAGATCATATTAGAAGGTTATGTAAAAGGTATTCGAAACTTAAGAAACCTAATGAAAGTTTAAGTAGAAAGTCTAAACAACCTATGTAAAAGTAATAATACTTGGTACCCATAACTAATACTTGTTGAATATTAAAAAAATGTTAAGCTAAAACAAAAGTATAATAATTAAAACACTCTTACTCTAATGAATTGCATTGAAATTCAGCTACAACTTGCAATATAGGGATCATCGATAACAAAAAGACTGGTGTATCTAAGTTATAAGAGTGAATGGAGATCTAGGTAAGTTGGATCATTATTTAATAGCATTTTGGAGTATTATATAAAAGTACTTTGAGGCTAATGTATACACTTATTTGTGGTTGTTAAGTAGTTAGTTATATATATGCAACATGTGTGCTTAGAAACTATTAGTTATATTGTTTGATTGTTATGCTATATTCTGTGATTACTTTGAAATGATTTACTTCCTGATTTAAGTTGTTGCAATTGATTGATTACCCCTATATTGGAATAAGCTAAAACATAGACATAAACACTAATCTGACATGTACTGTAACCTACTAGGAGAATCGGTTAAGATTTCCAACCAAACACCAATCTTTCGACAAAGCAGCTATAATTGGTCTTCCCCTACCTTTAAGGGCAAACTAATTAATAAGCAAGAAAGTTGTGGTAAGGTTGGGGGCAATGGATTCAAAGAGGTCTTGAGAGGAGCATGTCTCTATTGTATAAGCTCGGGTTTCGTTTGAATGCATCATGGTTGAGCACGCCTCCATTATGTAAAAACCCTTCAACCTGAGTTAAAATGGAGCAATTTCTCTAATTTCATGACGAACTTGATAACGTCATACGGATGGCATGTGCTTGTTGCAATTCACTGCATCTAATTAATTGATTGACAACCTTACTTAATTATTATACTGTGTATGCTTCCAGCTCTGTCTCTGTTTTCGTCTTCATCCCCTTACTAAGTGATGGTTGTTCGAATCTCCATAGCTCTTTTGTAAATACTAAAAGATAAACATCAAGATCATCCAATCTCTAGGCATACAAAAGTTAGACAATGGGTTTAGAGTGAGGAGTAAATGGATTAGAATAGATATATATATATATATATATATTGTCTTTGTTTTAAAGTCAATCGTGTCATTTGAATTACCTAGATTAACTTGTAATATTGTATTATTGTGAAAAATGATTTTGAATTCTTTTATAAATTTATTTGTATAAAAAAATCCATGTAAATGTCTATTTTTCAAAATAAAAATATGAATTAAATTTCTATTTTTCAAAGGAAATATATGAATCAAATATCTCTATTTTACTTTAGATATTGAACCGAAGATACTTCATAGTTGTTTAGTCATATGTACCTCAAGTATACTAAGTCTATGATAGCGATTGTGTAGCTAACTTCTATCATCGATTAATGTGTATGGCGAGACAATTATAACTATATCAATCTCAAGGCGTGACATTTTGGCAACAACTATATCAACTCGACCTAAAGTACATGTGAAACCACCAATCCACTTTCATACCTTTTCTCTGATGACTCCTCCACCATATGCCTATCCAATTGCATGATTAATTAAGCCATTAGTTGATAGTTTGACCTAATTCTCTATTAGAAGTTCGTATGCAAACTGTTGAATATTGAGTTAGTAAAACTTTTTTTCTTTTCTAAGAGGTACCTAATGTTCATAGTCCAATTTTCATATAATCTATTAACTATCCTTAGTTATTGGCTTTTTGAAACCATGTCGACAATAACATAATACCAAACATAACAGCTTTTAGTGGATATGACTTTGTGAATCTCTTCTTTTAAGTTGGCAATTGTGCTTAACTTAGGCAAAAAAAAAAAAAAATTCTTTGTATTTTCGGGTCATTGAGATCTTTTATTTGCCAAGTTATTCTTGTAGCCCTAACTTTTTCACAACAATAGAAAATGTGTAGCAAATCTTCATTGGCATACCCACATCATGGGCATGCAGCATTTATTTTTACTTTTCTTTCTCTAAAATTTTGCACGGTTGGTAAACTATTATGTAGCATCCTCCAAAGAAAAAATTTGACCCTAGGAGGAAAGTTTGATGTCCATATCTAATTCCACTCCTTTTTATCAACAGCTTATGCTCCTTCTAATTGAGTATAAATGTTAGCAAGTTGCAAAGATTGTTTTGCAGCATTAAGAATTCTCTTCTCATCCTTTCTATTAGACAACACTGTAAGACCTATGTGATTAATAAGTACTCCATAGAGGCTAAATTCTAATCTATCATCATTCCATTTATAAGAATTTACTAAACAATCAACCACCATTAGGTTAGATACAGTATAATGTAATGGCCCTTGAATAAGCTGTCTAACAATTACATCACCAACTCTTTATTTTTCTTCCTTTATCTTTTTTTTTTTCATTTTTGAGTGGATTTTTTATTTTTTATTTTTTCCTTTTCCAATATAACAAATATTTTGCTGAAAATCTGTAAAAAAAAATGATTCAATTCCAAAAAAAAAAAAAATTGTTGACCAAATTATTATCTTTGAAAAAGAAGGAACTCTAGAATATTGCCTTTCCAATCATATTTTTTTCTTTTCTTTTTGTTATTTATTTCATCATGAAATAAAAAATTTAAAATATGGCATAAATGAGAGGCTATAATATTGCTAGTATTGTATCCATGAGATTCTACTAATAGTTTTTTACTTACATTTTTACAATCAACTTAAAAGTATAATTCTTTTAATAAACCTTCCTATGATCATTATCAACGAAATTTTTCAAATTACTTTTATGTTTCAACTTTTCCTATCATCCTTAATATTTATTCTTACATGTAATTAACTACATAAATACTTTGTATTGATATGTGTTTGATGTTTTTAAATTTGCATATTGTTGGTGCATTATATATACGTGTATGTATATATGTGTGTGTATATAGTGCAGAGATCTAAAATGGATATTGAGCTTTAGGTCCAGTAATTATCTAGGTCTTAATTCTTAATGTTAAGATGATAGTCCCTAAAGAATCAAGTTTATAAACTTGGAATGATTTACGCAAATTTGGTATGGTGAGCTTAGAGGAAAGACTATTCCATGAGCCTGTCTATTCTCACCTTTCTCAAGTTACTCATGTACTTAGAGAGGATCTCAGTGAAATTGAATTCAATACAAGTCTATGGAAGAATTAATTAAAAGGAGGACTTCTCTCTAATTCGACGGATATTATTGATGATCAAACTTTATGGATATTCCATGGTTCCTCTTTATTGGACACATATAGTGCTATTATAGAGCCATCTTGAAATATGAAATAGAGCTTAGAATAAAAGATACACTAGCTTTCTTTAAGAATAGTAAATTGATGCTTTATAATTCCTCCCCCTGTTCTATATGCATTGGAAACCAATTGAGAGTGCCCACTTCTCCTCATTTCTCTTTTCTCTCCAAATTCTTTTTATGTATTATTGCCATATTACTCCTATGGTATCACATATAATGTGAGACTCACATAATATATACCTAACCACTATAATCGGATTTCCTCACTTAGATATTCAGATAACAGCTTCCATGTATCTCACTCTTATACTTATAGACTTCACTTATAGACAAGCACGACGGCCCGATTGTTATTCGGGCAACCAGCAGCGTTCGAAGAAATTCGAAGTGACTACGTTGTTGTCATTGGACAGATAACATGGTGACACGTGCATATATATCTATATATATATATATATTATGTATAGACATATATGTTGATAGAAACGAAGTGTTCGCGGTGCATGCTCTCACAATTAAGTCATAAGCACATGAAAACTATCTCTATGCATTTGCTGTCGAACTTTCAATTTTTTGCACAAGTCCAGTCGAAGATTTTGGAAATACATGAAAACACCCTGAAAAATGGAAAGTGTTGATTAGATTGATTGTTGAAAGGCAGTAAATGAGGTCTGATTGAAAAGGGAAAATAAAACAGAAAAATGTCATTGGTGTATTTAATTATGAGAACCAGCTTAAGGTGATAAGGTGATAGAATTTCATTATTTAGATTTATTTTTTTCTGTTTAAAGTTAACTGCACCAAGGTGGGACAATCTTATGAAAAAGTGTATGTGTGAGTGTTCTAATGCTCGAATTTTATGGAGTTTATTTGTCAACAGCATTCCTAGTCAAAGGAAAAAAAAAATCGTTATTAATTATTACAAATAAGAAAGAAATAACAAAATTAAGGACTTGCTAAATTTTTCCATTAACAATATTAAGACTTAGTAAAATAATACATTCTTGAGTACTGTATACACTTGATCGTATGATACATCAAAAAGATCTTGAAAAAGTTTTATACGAAAATAGCATCTTTCTTAAATCCAAGCTTCCAATAATATGTAATGTGATAACCTTGTGTGTTGATAACTATTATTCATTTCTTTCTTATTTATACGTTTATTTAGGTTTTATTAGAAGAAAAATAAAATAAAAAGTATATATGTTACACGAAAAAAAATAGTGTATTTCCATTGATCTTTTGATAAATAAGAATAGAATTTCATAGCAATTATATTTTATACAAGTCTCAAAATAAATAAATAAAATTTAATGAAAAAAGTATATGAAATATTTTGATAGATGTATTTGATTCTTCTTATAGAAAATAATATTATAATTTAATAATATAAATACTTATTACCCATTACTAGTTTTGATTTCGTTTCGATTATTGAGGAAAAGAAAAACAAAGAAGGATCGATGTTGTTAAATTCATTCATTTATTTATATATTTATGTCTCAATGATAAGGTCCGGTCTGACTAGTCAAACACTAGCTAACTTGGCTGACTTGAAGGGCTTTGCAACCTAGAAGAAAGTGACAGTGCTGTCCGTATGCTAACTAAGTACGGGTAATAAACAGTAGCTTCCTTGATGGTTCTTTACCAGAAAAATCATTGGATGGTCCAGCCGCTGATTATATTCCCCACAAATCTTTCTATTTATCATTTGAATTTAGGAAAATGTATCACCTATCTGTTATATATATTCTGAACACAACTTCTTATAATGTATGGAAATTGAAAAATGTTAACAACATATATATACTCGTTAAGATATAAATCAAAAACTTCTTATATTATTTGTAATAAATTCATGAGATATATAATCAGCATTAAAAATATGAAAGTTTTTTTATTAAACACTTAATAAGTGCTCTAAAACCAATTACTTAGGTATACGAACGGGAATGTGTGTTAGCAAACCTAATCACTAGGCTGATCACAAATAAAAATTGCAAATACCACCTAAAATGATTGGTTACCTATGGGGTAGATTTCCAAAGTAAATATAATTTTATCTCGTTATAAGTTTTGAAATATAGTAATAGGAAATATTTCTATATTTTTAAAAATAATACAGAAATGAAATCAAAAGAAATTTATTTGCATCCAACTCATACAGTTTACGGGACGAATCTACAATCCACCATTATATTAATGGAGAGAATCTAGGACCAATTAACTTTTGGCTAATCTCCGACGCAGGTGCCCCAGTTTGACGAATAAATTACAGAGAACACATGGTAACTTTTTGGGTTTTTGTGCTTGACTAATAATACACTGACAATCGCCAAATTAGCAACGATGATTTGACCAACAGCTTCAGTTTTTCCACAAGCAAGGTACAGGGAAACTGCCACTCAAATCCACCCAACAATCTGCGGAGGAAAGCTTCAGGAAGAAACAACAAAAAATGTAAATAAATAAAATTTACGATGGTCCCGATGCTTCATTTTGTTTTCGTTTTTGGTGTCTTTCTAATATCGGTTGAAATCTTACGTTGCACGGTAAAATATGAAAATGATAAAAATATATTTATATATATATATATCTTTATTTTAAAAATTTAATATTTGATAAATCCTTGTAAATTTGAATATATATATCTTTTACTTTATTCATTTTACATAAACATCAAATTTCAAATAAGATACAAAACAAATACAAATAAGATATAAATAAAAGAAAAAAAAGATAACTCAAATAAAACCTAAATATCTAGACACTTGATTTTATATATATATATATATATATATGAAAATATTTTATATGCTGTTTGTTTTCGTGAAGATGTTATTTTAGTTATAAATTTGGATGGTAGGAAAAGCAATCTTCCAATTGTCAGCAAATAAAGTAAAAAAAAAATGAATAAATACCATTTAGCTTGTTTGAAAATTTTGTCCCCGTGTTTGATCGAAGTACTTATTATTACCAAGTTGTTGTCCTTCCTTGTTGCAGTCGTTCATACTTCTTTTTCAGTCCGTTTCCCACATGAACGATGATCCACTCATTTTACTATAAACTATACTTTTTTACAACTTCTTCAGACAGTTTTATATCTAGACCTTTTCACCAAAATTTCTTGACTTTCCTAAATTTTAGACATATGTGGCCATATCTGACTAGAGAAATTATATTTCTAGTGGTTAATGAAATAGGAAAGAAGGGAATTTCCAGCTTTCATACTTGCTAAATGTTCGTAGTAGAATGATGCATTTATGCTGTATGTATCCGAAAATAAATATATCGAAAGATTTAAGATTGAATTGGAAAACTGTTGTATAATTTATGAGAACTTTCTACAATTTTATCGATAGGATCGTCTAATTCATCATCTAACTATTAATATAGATATAAATAAAAGTTAATATAATAAAAATTTTATTAATTAAATAATAGATTAGATAGTTTTATCGATTGCACTATATAATAAGTCATGATTTACTATTGTAACATGTGAGGAATTATAATCTAAGTGCAACTTGGGTCATAAACTTTATATTTGAGTTGAAGAGATAATTATTGAAATTTTATCGGATAAAAATTACTTATCATAGTATTATATCATCATAACGGTTACTTCAATTAAATTAAATAAAGAGAAATCATCAATTGGTTCACCTTTAAACATTATCAATTGTTATATGCAAAATGGGATATTTTTATCGTATTGATTTCTTCATGTCAACTTGATATATTTTGTATTTTTGTTTATTCATCCAAAGAAGATAGAAGCAGGTTAGCAGAAAATTACGTAAATGAACTTGGCTATATCCCCCAACTTTTGTTCATCGCCAGAGCATGTCATAACTTTTGACAGAAACGTCTCTATAACAAGTTGAATCAAACCCAAGAAACAAACAGGGACTTCCTTGCAAGTTATGAGTCATGAGACAAATAAACAAATACATGCAGACATAAGAAAAGGACTTTACTATTACCTTATTGCAATGCCTATTTAAAGGTGTAAACGAAGTGAATTAAGTCAAACCAGTTCAACTTCAAGCTTGAAAGCTTGAGAATAAATTTCTATGCGTGAGCGTATCTTAAAATACTATTTAACAATCTCAAACACAACCAATTAAAAGCTTACTAAGCTTAACTTTTGGAAAATTTGATATTCCTTTTAATAAAATGACAAATGATCAACTCAAAATCCATGAAATTTAGTATGTTCTTGTGATTGACTTAATTAAGTTTAATTAATCTTGTATCAAATATATGCTTAAGCTTAGACTCAATTTGATAAGCTATGCAAATACTGAAATTCAATTCGATTATTATCAAATGAAATTTAAGTGAATATACAATCAAATTCGAATCGATCATGATCTGGCTATTTCATCTTTAAGCTTGGAGTTGTTTAATCTTCGCCCACTTCACAGTACTGGAGCTGGACATTATGTAATATTAAACAATGGCGAAGGCATCATGAACAATAGCGGATCTAGCGAGGCCTGGTGTGGCCTGTAGTAAGCTCTTTTGACTGACTAACTCATTGCCGACAATATCTCTTATTCGTACGTTCAGTATCATAATCCATGTTGGTTACAGTCAAGTCAGTTCTGACTTCCGAGGCATGGCATCGTCGTTGTCCCATGGTATTTGCGTACTTTGCACGTTCTGGTGCTACTTTCGTGGCTCACGTAGCAGCCTCGGTTGCCAAAAAAGTTGTAATGGACCAAAAAGAAAAGCCTCGCAAGTTGCTTGGTTGGATGAGTTGGGCTTGCCTTTTGTGTTTATAACATGAACCCAAAGAAGAAAGATGATGATATGAAGAGAGTAATATAGCCTCCCAATTATAGTTATTTTCATGACTCTTTTTTCAATCATATGCAATTGTTTTTCTTAACTATAAATTGATGTCTTTATTCCATAATTAAGCATATGAATACCTAAAAATTGCCACGACTAAGTAAGGGATGGATCCTAGGTCGGGAAGCCTCATAGAAGAAAGAACCTATCCCTTAACTCAATCCACCATGTAACTTGCATTTTACAAGCTATAAAATTAAAACTCATCAAAATTTTATTCATTTATTTATTTTTGTAATCTAAAAATATTGTTGCTTACACTTTGAATTGGAAAGAAAAAAATAATTAAATATTACAACTAATTAAGTTATAAAATCAATAAAATTCCAATATCATCACCTATAAATGAATTAAATTTTAAATTTCAACAATTATATGTTATTTAATGAGGTGAGTATAAAGCATCCTACATATAAAATAAGACACATGATAATTGGAAACTAGAACTTTTAGTAATCATGGTATGAGTTATATGGTGGTTTAACGTTGTTAAGAGGTTACACGCGTTCTATTCATCTCACTTTGGAATCTAACCAATAATGTCTAATGCCCATCCTAAAATTTAAGCATGCTAACAAGCTACAATCCTACCTTGAGGCTTTAACAATTCTAAACTCTAAAACCCTACTTAGCTTAGTCTTTTTAGTTTCATTATTTTGTGCAATAATGTGTATAAGATTGAATAGAAAATCCTAGTCAATAGATTAAAGTTGTTCTTAAACAACTTTATATTGGAGAACTAATGTACATTTGTGTCAAGACATTTAATTTAAGACTATGTTGTGACTACTCATGAAATTTTTCGTCATTTGAAAAATGTGAGAGAGAAAGAGCAAAGTTATGCAATTAAAGTAAATCCTTAAGGTGGTTATAGCTAAAATCGATTTTACTAGTCAATAGATTAATTAGGTGATGAAGTATGTCTTAAGTTGTCAATTCTAATGTTACTGTCAATGGTAAATCCGAGGGATAAGTACCAGTAGAAGGACAAAGCAAGGCACCCCCTTGTCAGCGTACCTTTTCATCTCAATTGTTGACATATTATCTAAGGGCTAACCAATGCTACTAATCTAGATCATATTATCTTAAGTGTGAGTTCTCTATATTTTTTTTTCTTTGAAGAGGAAGTGAAGGAATTTTTTGCATTAATATACTAAAGCTTTGGGGCAAGTAATCAATTTCAATAAATTTGTAATTTTATGACAATAAAAATACTCCATAAGCATGTAGATAGGGGATTGGTAACATAATACAAATCATAAGAACTCTAGATCCATAAGTACTTAGGTTTACCACCAATGGGGGAAATCTAAATTTAAAGCATTAATTAGGTTTTATTAAGGAAAAAATTATCAAGAAGCTATAGAGGTAGAAATAGTTAAATGAGGCAAGAAGAGAAGTCTTAAACAAAGTAGTGGCATGTGCCATTTAGACTAATTTCAAGATTATAAATATTAGTTGAGTTAAGAAAAGCTTACTTATAGTGGGGATAGTAGAGGAGGAGAAGGTAGGGAAATATTAGTTGAGTTAAGAAAAGCTGACATGATAAAAAGAGTATGGGCATGTAGACTTCAAGGATTTACACTTATTTAATTAAGCCTCTTAACAAAACTATAATAGAGGGTATAATAGAATTTGAACTTATTGTAAGTTAAAGTTCTTAAAGATATTAGCTTTCCGAAGGAGTACTTTGGGTTTGTGACTAAATAGGTTTAAGAATCTCGTGACATATTATTTAAAGGGCTGGTTTGGTTTATTAGAGATAAGTCACATGTATTTGTTGGTTGAGACAATTAGATCTCTAACATTAAAGATCATAGACTTCATAAGGGAGATGTTATTAATCAAAGCATAAAGGTATACAAGCACATAGTCTAGCTGTAGTAGCTTGTAATAGGCTAAGAAAGTTAGTAAATGATGCATCAAATTTTGTTTTCTCCCCCAATAGTGAGGGTAACAACTTGCCAAGCTTTAGCATAGGCCTTAATTTACATTAGGCCTACCTATCTTAAATTTTAGAAGCCTAATGTTTGTTTGAGTCTTTATAAGAATCGCAAATTAAGTCATAAATTGGGTAATTCTATATTAAGGGTGTAAATGAACCAAAGCAATTCACAAGTTACTCAAGCTAGGCTTGAGTTTTATTCAAATTTAATTCAATAATGGTCAAATTAAGCTTAAGCTTAAGCTTGAGCTACTCGAGTAATTAATCAAGCTTGCAAACTCAACCTTTACAAAATTTCAAGCTTAATTGAACTAATTGTATCAAACTAGAACATGCTAACATATCTTCAAATCAAGCTTAAGCTCAAAATTTAGAGCTCCATTGAACTCGAACAGAGCTTGAGTTTTGATTTTTTAAGTTGAGCTCAACAATATATTGGTTCAACTCGACACAATTACACTCCTACTTCACTCATTAGGCAATGATATTTTCTCTAAATTGATACTTATTTTCTCCTTTCTCTACTGAGACTACTTTCTTCAAATGCTAATTATAATAGATAAGCTAGCCAACTCTTATAATTATTTTGACAATGGTTGAATATAAGCAAAAATCACATGTTTTGTTGAAAAAAGGAAAAAAAAAATGAAAGCTTAAACAATCGTTGCCTTCTTCGATGATCACTAGCAGATCTATGCTAACTTAAACTTCCTTTATTATAGGGCAATTAAATTATATGTATTATAAAGGAACGATGAAATGGTTTGATTACTAAACTTCATCCTACCTAATATAGAGCATGCATCCTGTAAAAAACCTTTTTGATAAGTCTTGCATGTAGTCTCAAATTTAGGCAACTGAAACCCCTACCCCTACAACAACAACCCAAAAAAAAAAAAAAATGAAAACATCCATATTCTTCATATTAATGTTTCTTAAACCCTTAATGGCTCTCATAGAAATGGTAATATAACTTTTGTAACGATTCATTCTTGTGTACTAAAGACAACATCCATATAAATATCTTATCTCTTGTCTACTCTATCTAGAATATTTAAAAAGTTCTATGTGCAATGTAACTTTATTATATTTGTCTACATTTATTTTTTATGGGCATCACATATATAATCTTTTCCCCAATTTTGTATTAGGGTAAACCTTGGTGTAAATCTTTACTTAAGATAATAATAAATATATATGCAGTAAATACGCCCAAGACATGGGTTCCTCACAACAATATCATTATGCAAAGGCATGAACTAGTTTTCTTTTAAGGAATTAAAACTATAAGTTCTAACAATATAGACAATTTTTATGTCTTTTTACAATAAGCATCTATCAAGATTCATGCAAGCATTGCATTGCATTGCATTGAAAAGGTATAAGAAAATCCTTATTGGAAAAGTTACAGTGTACTTGAAAAATTCTTAGACCTTGTAAAAACACATACAAAATGTAACAATCATAATCAATTTTTTCTAATTCCTATATTTTTTATGAATATTTGTATGTAGTAGGCGACGGTGACTCCATTAATGTATCAATATTGCATGGCTAGAGAATCAACACAAGATGTGTACAAATTCAATATTGAAAAGTGTGTTGTTGAATAACATAGAATAGAAAGTAAGGAAAGCTATATTTATAGACTCTAAAGTTAACTATTCTAACCGACATATTGATAGACGCTAAATAACTACAATTACAATCCAATTGTAACTTGTTTATGTATGCTGTTGACTATGTAATTGATTAACAATGATAACTTAACAACTACACCCACCTACGCCCGCCTGCCCTTCTGAGTTGGTGTTGCTTGAAGCCCTAACTTGCTGCTCAATAATAAAAGTTATGTTTCAAGCAAGGACTTAATACATAAATCAATAAGCTATTGATGATATGGAACAGATTAAGTGCATAATAACCTTGCGGAGATATGATGGTGGATAAAATAAACATCAATATCTATATGTTTGGTGCAAGCATGATGGCATGGATTGTTAACAATGAGCAATGTAAACTTATCATCGCACTTTAAGGGAATTGGAAAATCTACAAAACCCTTTAAATCTTACAAGATATAAGAAGTCCACAAAACTTCCTTAACTATAGTTGTAAGGCTGCGATATTCAACTTTAGTGGATGAAGTCAAGATAGTGTTTTGTTTCTTGGTTTTCGAAGAAACTAAAGCTAAATCCATCATAATACAATACCTACTTATGGACTTCCGGTCTATACAATTCGCTACACATCCGAATCAGAAAAAGCATTTAAAGCAAGATCATTTTGTGAGGAGTAGAACAAACTAAAAGAAAGTGAACCTTTGAGATACTTCAATACATGTAAAGTAGTGCAAAAATGGATATCACATGGTCGAGACATAAATCTGCTTAAAGCATGGATTGTAAAACTAATATCAGGGTGAGTGATGCTAATGTAAGATAGTTAGCCTATAAGTTTGCGATAAGAAGGTGTATTTGTGAGCAAAGTGCTTAACTGATCAACTTTAAAATTATTTGGTAATGGAGTCCAAATGGGTTTGGCAATTATTAACCTAACTTCACTAAGGACATCAACAACAAACTTTTGTTGGCTAATAAAGCACCCTTAATCTATTCTACACATCTTAAGACCAAGGAAATAGCTAGCTAAACCTAAGTCCTTAATTGTGAACTTATCATCAAGTTATGTCCTTAATAGTTGAATGAAGTGAGTACTTCAACCTATGATTAAAATATCATCTACATAGACAAGACGGGCCAAAAAAAAAAAAAGTCATGAGTAAATGTAAATAATAAAGTATCATGGATGGACTAAACATATATGAGATATAGTAAAGACTTGGATATTTCAAAATTCCATTACCTTAATGCTTGATGCAAGCCATAAAGAGACCTCTTCAATTGAAAAACTCTATTAGAACTTAAAATAAGATAGTCTTGAAGAGGCAACATGTAGATTTCTTCATCAAGAAATCCATGCAAAAGGGCATTGTTGACATTAACTTGATGAATAGGCCATGATTTAGTTATAGCAGTAGCAAAGAGAATTCATATAATGCTTAGCTTTGCTATAAGAGAAAATGTGTCATGAAAATCTTTGCCTTCTATTTAAGTGAATCCCTTAGCAACTAAGTAAGCTTTATAACACTCAATACTACCATCAAGATGATATTTGACCTTGAAAATCCATTTATAACCAATAGCCTTTTATCACTTGGTAATTTAGTAAGCTCCCAAGTGTCATTAGCCTCTAAAGCATGCAATTCTCTATTCATTGATTCAATCTAATCCTTAGGTTTAATTGCTTGAGAGTAAGTTTTTGGTTCTTTTGTAACTAACACATTAGCTAATGAAATACAAAATTCATGAGGGAATGAAGCAAGACATTAAGCTATAAGCAATGGTTAGGTAATAAGATGTGAAACAAAGGCAACGGGCAACAACTCTAAGGATGCAATAGCATATGTATGGACTATATATACGTGGTCTTCAAGCCATGTAGGAACTCTTTTAGCTCTAGTAGCCTAGCAAAGCACATGTAGAGTAGAAGAAACTATATCAAGACTATCATTAGGTAACGGTGCGATAGGCTCTGAATTATCAGGACAATGTTGTGAGGAAGAAAGGGTTTCAAGACTAAAAGGATTGGGATGAAGAATAAGATTGAAATCTAGTGGTGAATGAAGATGAACAAAATCAAAACTAAAATCTGATTGTAAGAACTGAGAGGCGGAATTATCTTTATATGGTAAAATATTTTTTTAAAAAATGAAATCTCTAGAAACTAGAATATACCCTGTACCCTTTTTGTTGACTAGCATATCCTAGAAAAACACAAGGCATGCTTCCTGGATCCATTTTGTTAGCTTTTGGTGTTATATAAGCTACATAGCAAAGACACCCCAGGACTCGAAGCCTATCATGGGATGGTTTTTTATGAAAAATAAGTTGAAATGGAGTTTTCCATCCTATAACTCTAAGAGGCATGAGATTGATAAGAAAGGTTATAGTAAGGATATATTCCCCCCAAAAGCATTTGGGTAAGTTGGCATGTAAGTGTAAGGCTCTTACTACCTTTAATAAGTGCCTATGCTTCCTTTCTAACTTTCCATTTTGTTATGGGGTATAAAGGATTGTTCGTTAATATACTATGCCTAAGCTATGAAACAAGTTAACACAACTTTTTGACATAAACTTACCTCTGTTATCAATTCTTACAATTTTGGGTACAATCTAAAATTGATTACTCATACATTTGAAAAACTTATCTTGTATAGAATACACTTGTGATTTTTGCTATAATAAAAAAAGTCCAAGTTGCTCTACTATAGAAAAAAAGAACCGTGCACTACACATGGAAACAATATGATAAGGCCCCCAAACATCAAGATGTAGACTATGAGTAAATGGAATTCAATGAAACTTAGCTTCTAAACATGGCTGACAAGGAAGCTTATGAAGCCTTATATTTCTACAAACATTAACATGATGTAAAGAACTATAGGATATATGTCTTAATCTTAAGTGCATCAATCTTATAAAGTTTGAATTGTCCTATTTAGAAACAGAAGAAGACATGGAATACTTTAAGCTAAATGACAAACCATCAGGTTCAAAACTAAGCACATATAGACCATTAATTTCCCTTGCCATTGCCATAATGCATTTAGATCTCAGGTCTTGAAATTTACAAGAATTGTCATAAAAAATGGCTTAAAGTAAATGCTCACTAACAATTTTATGAATTGAAAGTAAGCTACAGGAAAATTGTAATACAAGAAGAACATGTATAATGGTTATGAACGTGTTATTTTGACTTTGCTAGCAAACTCAACAGTAAGTGTATTTCCATTTGGTAGTTTAAAAAAAATTGGATAAACAAAAGGCTTGATATCATGTAATAGCTCTTGAAATGGAGTTATATGGTTAAATGCTTCTGCATCAACTATTGAAAGAGCTAAGGACTTACAAGTAGCGTTTAAACATAATGAACTAAGATAGCTTTTCAAACATGTATGCACTGTATTAGCAATTGCCATATCAAGCTCTTTAAGATCATCTTTCATGATTTGACACATATCCTTCCAAATGTCTCGAATGAACTGTTTCTTTAGATTTGATTTCCTTGCATCAGGTTTCTCATAAGAAATGTCATCAAGAGGAGGGTTAAAAACAGATTTAACATTGTTCACACAAGTTGGAATTCTTCCCCTAACATTATTTCTCCTTCCTTTAAACCAATTTGGATAGCCAAACGACTGAAAGTAGCTCTCAATTATATGACCATCACTCTCACAGTACTTGCAAACCAAATCCTTTCCAAACTTCTTCTTTTCAACTAGACTCTTACTACAATTGCAAGATTAGAATTCATCAAACTAGTCATTTACCTCTATTTTTCTATTTGCTGCATAAGGTAGAATGCACGATTCAAAGGCAACAAAGGCTTCATTAAGAGGATCTAATTCCTCACACTCTCATATCCTTCATGTAGTCCCATTAAGAACCAAATTAGCTTATTATTCAACTCAAACTCAAAACCTTTCTCCTTGAATTTGCATGTGTAATACTCCAATAGACTACAATCACACATTGGAATTGAATGAATCTCACTTAACTCATCCCAACTTCACTCTAACTTATTAAAATACACACTAGTTGACTAATTATTTTGTTTCAAATTCATGATTTCATGCTGAATTTGAAAAATAAGAAGGCCATTCCCTGTACCATATTGTTTTTTCATCTTTGAACACAACTCAGATGTAGATTTTGTGTACAAAAAATTTTGTACTAATTCACTGCTCATTGAATTAAGTAGCCAGCACCTAACTATATAGTCTAACCTAATCCACTTAACTAAATCTGGAGAATTATTAGTTGGTTTAACAATCAAGCCATCCATGAAACCTAATTTCATCTTGGCTTTAAGACCAAATTTGACCGACTTACTCCATGATATGTAGTTGGTTTAGCAATCGAGCCATCTATGAAATCTAATTTCATCTTAGCTCCAAGACCAAATTTGACTGACTTACTCCATGATATGTGTAGTTCGATCCATTAAATGACAAGTTTCCAATTGTCATTCCTGGATTATCAGATCTAGATAGGTAATATGGATCGCTGACCATAAGATCTATCTAATTATTCATTTTCCAATCAAATCAAGTTTATGCGAAATGAATCTCAAGAGTATGTGATGGTTAGAATACCTGGATCAATGCTTTGATACCATTATGAATTTCTGTATGTAGCAAGCTATGATGACTCCATAGATGTATCAATGTTGAACGGTTAAAGAATCAACATGAGATGTATACGAAGTCAATATTGAAAAGTGTGTTGTTGAATAATGCAAAATAGAAAGTAAAAAAAGATATATATACAGACTCAAAAACTAACTATTCTAACTAACATGTTAACATATGCTAACTAACTATAGTTACAATCTAGTTGTAACTTGTCCATGTATGCTGCCAATTATGAATTCTTGCGTGTATGCTATTGACTATGTAAGCGAGTAACAATGATAGCTTAACAATTTCTACCTTTCTTACAGTCACAAAGAACAACCTTACTAAATTCATAGTATTTATTCATCATTGAAAACATTGAAACATCTCCTATAGTGTACGTAAATTACCCATTATTATCAATATTCCATGTTTTTTGATGTTGATCTTAGCCTTAAATCCTTGTAAACCAAGTGCAATCATATGGTATTTGGTACTCAAATAAGATAGGCCGGTAAGATCCCTATTCCTTTCCTTAGAGATAGAATCAACACTGGATATCCTTAGCATATCGATTGTATACTTTGTGACAATAACAATTATAGTAAAAGGCACTTGACTTTTGAAAAGAGGATGGAAAAATTCTTTTCTCATATTCTTTGTCCTCTCTAAAAGAAGCTGTTATTGATTCGATAAAGCTCTTGTCGAAGTGTTTTCCTTTCTGAACTTCAAACTTCCCTTCTTTTACTTTTATAATTAAGTCTAAGCTCATCATATATATCCTCATGTTATTTAAAAATCTTATTATTATTTGTTTGAGTTTTTGCCAATATGAATACCTTATCTCTCCTTTTTATTTTTACTATGAAGAGAAACATTAAGATGCTTTGAAGTTTCAATTTTCTTTCATAAAAATTTCATATCTTCAAGAATATGAGTCTACTATCAGCTTTATAAGTCCTAGATAAATTAGATTTTTGCATTTATTACCAATAGCACTTATTAAAATAATAAAGGTGAAAACACTTTTACCTCAATGGACATTGAAATAAGTGTTCTATTTTCCTTTATAAAGGAGTTCCTCTTGCCTCTTCATCAATTCAAAAAGAAAAATAAAGCATACTTTAACACATATCATTAAATTATGATTGTCGGAGGAATCCAAACTAAAATCATTCATTTTTAGTAACATATTTCATAAGAAATTGGACACATAGGAAAAATACACATAAAGAGAAAATTAACTTATGTAAACTATTACTCCATACGTCAAAATTCGTAGTAAGAATTGCTCCTTAATAGTGGCATAATAAAAAGTTACAAAAAATGAGAATGAGTACCTCTACAAGACTTATTAAGAAACCAAAAGGTGAAAATTTCTACACTCCATTTGTTATATGTATAAACAACTTTGAATGTAATATATATATATATATATATATATATTTTCTATTAATTGGTTCCAATAACACCTTTAAGTCATACATTGTTAAGATTTATAACAATCATAAGATCCCATTGAACCTTACAAGAAAAGTTGCTTACATTAGCTATAAGGAGTAAGACATAATTTTTTGCATGTATAATTATATTGGTTGTCTTAACTTGGCTTCATGGAAAAATTTACTATTGTATTTATTGAATGTCCTCGAACAATAATGTATATTTAAACAAATACATAGGACACATCATGTAATGAGCATCTACTAATGAAGAATAAATGCAGCATTAAACACAAATACTTTATATCTGCTCTCATAACTCAAAAAAAAAAAAGTTAAATAAATAGTTTTTCAAAGTGGAAAGCTAAACTAAAACAAAGGAAAATTAAGCTAAAAGAAAACTTCTTCTAGGAACTTCCAATAATATATAAATAGAATCTTAATTTTCCTCATAATTCACTAAAACAAACCTTCTCTTGTTGTGATAAGAAAGGAAGGAGGAGCAAAGTGTTTTTCCATAACATGTAAGTATTCTAAACCTGTCTTTCAATTTCCCATAAACAAGCACAATTGAATTTTGCAATCCTAAGCCTTATGAAATTGAAATAGGAATGTATATTACAAGATGATTCAAAGATCTCTAAAGGACTTTAAGATGGATTATTTTGACTTGACATGAGAATTAAGAAGATTTATCATATGAAAACATCTTTATAAATCATGGAAAATCAAACCAACAATAAAATTTTCAAGAACAACAAAAGTATTAAGCTTTACATAAGAAAGCTAAAATAAGAATTAAGATATTAGAAGAACTTGAAATGTGATTAGTATAAACCACCCCCCCCCCCCCCCCCCCCCCCCCCCCCCCCCCCCACAATTCATCCAATATTAGAAAGCCATGAGAACCCTAAATTGATAACCTAGGTAGTAAATTTAAGGAAAACTTATGCTTTTGAATACAACAAGAATCACCTTGACTCATTTAGCCAACCTAATATTGGATTGGCTAACTATTTCACTAATTTGATTGATTAGCTTAGGCAGTCTAACTTCTTTATTGTTTAGGTCTAGATATTAAAATATAAGGATTCATAACCCCCTAAGTAAATAAAAACACAATTCATTTAAAACTTTAAGAGTAGCCAAAAAAATGAAATATGATTGATTTTTATATAAATTTTGTAGCTTAGAACTAATTTTCTACTAATTCATATAGTAATCATTGAAATATTTGTTTGAAGCAATTGAGATCTAACATGCAAAAAAGATGAGTATGTATGTTGTTGCTTGATTACTTGTATATGTGGGTTTAAATTAGTAGGTTTAAAAATATAAGGAACAAAAATAAATGTTTATATAATTCTAAGTATGCCTATTTTGAGAGTGTTAAGAGTATTGAGGTGTCGGAAGTGACTCATGGACTAATAATTGTAACATTTTCATGGAGCAATGATCTAAGATAAGGTGGTGTATAAATTATGCCTTAAACCTCTATTCGCATGTCTATAGGTTATTGAGTAGTTAATTATTGTGATACTTGTTATTCTTCTAGAAGAACACTAAATTAAGTTGCATTGGCGAAATGGGATATCTTTGCAAATAGTGAACTAATTTTATTAATGGTGATGCCAATGAAGAACCTAGATGAGACAACTAGTATGATTTTGTTGATGGGATCTGCAAATCAATAATTTGGTTTTGTACATGTGTGTTTGAGTGTGCATATACATGCGCATTTGCTTATGCATATATATATGTATGCGCATACACTAGGGAATCGAAGTAACTTCGAGTCTTAGACATCAAGAATATCTTATTTGTTATACCTTAAAAAAGATAAATGATGTGTGTTTGATATATTTAATATATTACTCGACTTGTAAAAGTTTGTATATAATATATATGTAGGTTCAATGCAATGTGGTTTCTTATTGAATAATTTACTTACTTTGTTGTTAGAATTGTTTTCCTTTATTGATGTTTCCAATTAGTAAAAATAGATAATAAGCTATCCATTTTAAATGAAACAACTTGATTCTTTTTCTCCTCCATGTTCACATATACTCAAAGTTTCATTAGAGTTTCAAGACTATACAACATAAATATCGCCATTAAAACTGAGGAAGTAGTGAAAACATAGCCATATAATGCTATAAAAAGCTGAAATTTATTATATTATTTATTTTGTCTTGACTCCATGGGTTAAGTGACAGTGTTCAGGGAGTCCAATCTACATTAGGATAATACAGGAAGAATTAGATTGATGAGCTCGGAATAAGGATCGTTGAATTGATCTACACGTCTCCAACTTTTTTTAGGTAAGCTCATGCACTTATGAGGACTGCTTCTAACCTTGGACTCTTCGGTTGGCTCATTTAAGATAACTATGAATTGAATAAGCTGTATCTCATTTGTTAATCACAAAGATAATCCAACGAATGTCATCATACCCAAGAGCTTATAAATACGCAGTGTTTCTACCTACTTAAAGAGTGTCTTACTTAATATAGTAAGGTTAATTAGTTGAATTGAGAGGTTGATGTCTTGCTTACACATTAATGGTAAGGCCCAACAATCCCATACCCTACTATTCTGTAGTAGTGGTAGCCAACATTGGCATAAACAGAGAGAATATAGCTCCGAGCTAGTTCTTGACCTTCTTAGTCTCCCTTATAGTCTACATCCTATGTACGGCTTCAAGAAGACCTCAAGTACTAAATTGTCTTAGCTAGTGTTCTCATGTAATAGGAGTAAGTCTTCCTCATGATATCTCCTTCTTAAGAGGTTGCATCAAATGTACTAGTTATCCTCTTCTTGAAAGATCTCATATCTCTACCATCACCTTATTCTAAGTCTCTAGTGAAGTCACCAAAATGTAGATGAGGAGTTCTAACTGTAATGGTTATACGTGGTAATGTGAGTATAACGTTACACGTAGCCTTAGAGAATTGACATAAAGACGATACTTGATAAGATTATTAGAAAGAGAATGATAGAGAGGAGAAATAGGCGATTCTAAAGTCTCAAACAAGCAAGTGATAAACAAGGGAGCTTAAGGAATCCGAAATGTAAACCTTGCTTTTCTTGAGCGCTTGGTATCATTCTTTACTTAAACGGTTGTTTAATCTTAGAAAACAGAGGTTTTGCAGTAGAATACCATTTCTCTAATCTCTAGAGTTTTTTCAAATGAGAAGGAACAACTAAGTATTTATAGGCTCTTAGGCTTGATTGCATCCATTGATTCATCTTATTGACCAACGAACGAGATAGAGTTTTGCTCATTCCATAATTATCTTAAATAAGCTTATAAAGAGCCTAAGGCTAATAGCCTTCTTCATGGTACATGAATCTACTTGAGAAATGTTGAAGGTAAATGGATCAATCCAATGACCTTTGTTCCAAATCTACCAAACCAAATCTTTTTAAATCATCCCAAATAAATCAAACACCTTATACCCTATTACTTAACCCAATAAGTCAAGCCTAAATAAATAATGGGATTAACCTAATAGTTAATATAATAAATTTCAGCTCTCTGCAAATGCAAGCACCATGGAGTTTTTTGCAAGTGATCAATTACATGTCTTACTCGATGCAATCTTGAAGTGGATCCTTGAACGATTAGACGTGCAACCCCACAAATTTAACAAGTACACTTCGAGTAATTTTTTTGGTATTATAATTAATATACATATCAATTAAATCGAATTTAATTTATACAACGGGGGGATTAGAGAAAATATTTTCAGTTGGGACTTCTATTGATTATGGATAAGTTCAAACATGTACATTTAAGAAAAAGCATATACTCATTTTAATTATGCCTAGCTAGCATCCGTAGATTAAATGATATTGTTTCAATTTCCAAACATATCCCATTGAACTCTGTATCGACACTGACGACCTACTCCCGGAAGCATGTTATTTGAGTAAGCTAATTAGGGACTCCGTTAACAACACTTTCATTTATAATTGAGTTTCAAATAAAATTAAAACCATAGTACTTGCTAGATTATTATCGATATCGACATTGTTATAAACAACTTTTGTAAGACCTATCACCTTATCACCCCTAAAGATTAATTATTAGACAATAAGGCTCTGATAATAAAACTATACGGGATCGATTTAATTAACAATGAAGTTAGTGACACTTCTTTAAATTATCTGATCTCTTTAATGCACTAAAAATTAGAGTTCATCGCTTTCAGGCTTAAAAACTGTAGGATTGATTTTATTAACAATACAGTCCAATGATATCATATCAATATCTCAATTTTCTTCTTTTGAATCATTTGGAATATATAATTCTAAGATCTCCTCAATATTCAATTCCGTAATCCAAATAATTTCTTTTAAAAGTTGTTTCTGGAGTTTAAAATCACCTTTTAATTCAATCATAAAGAAATGAGTGGATATGAATTCGATCAAACCCATAAACACAGATCAACAACAGTGTCTAGCAATGTTAAATTGGCAGAAGATGAGAAATGAATTGAATAAGTCATAGGAAAATGGTAAGAGTATTAGTCACATCTGTCTTATATGTGCAAATAAAAATTGGCCATATTTTTATTTTTACTTAGAGTAGTTTATAACCCTAAAAGAATTGAAAAAATCAAAACATCGTGATTGGATTAGATCTCGACGAGAGAATATATGAATGAGAAATTAGTTTGATAAGCTCGGATTTTGTTTATTATAGTATAGATTTTTTTTTTATTATCTATATAAATAGAAAGAAAACTAAAAAAACTCATAGAGCGTATAGTAATGTTAAATTTGTTAATCAAAACTACCACATTCTTTAATGCATTTTCCCCCTTTGTTCGTGGAAATTAAGTAATTGATATAATTTAAGTGTGTTTTATGAGTATCCATATTTATGGATTGATATAATATCTTCTTAATATTGAATTTCGTCTTCTAAAAATTTATATAGAAACTTTTGTTGGAGAGCTCTATGCGGTGTTTCAATTTCAACATAAGGATAAACTAAATGTGTAACTAAAAGTAAAAACAAAACATAAAATGATTCTTAGATAGAATAATGTAAGCGTTTTCAGTAGGGAGATCATTGTAGCGAGACAACAAAATGGTCTTTCCCGTGCTTCTTTGATCTTCCATGATGTCTTGTGTCTTCTACTTCTCAAATAGAGTCTTCGACTACTAAAAAACATATGAGTTCCACATTTGCTTCAAGTGCTCCAATAGTAATTTCCATTTGAAGTCCACGAGTACTAGCCTTGATACTTGTGCAGATCTATTCCACAACAATCTGATGCTCCAAATTTGCAGCTCCTGCCCAGTCTGCCTGAGTTTTGCTTTGATCCAACAAAAACTGGGATTGCTCATTTGCATTACGAATATTACCACAGTTGTGCAAACATTCCTTCATTATTTTGCTACGTGGTGTCGAACTTTTCCCACCATTGTATCCTAAAAGATCTTTTGATACACGGTTGTCCTGGTTCTATCGCATAATCCCAACTTGAAACCCATCCTAGATTAAATCCTTCCCATATTTGATTGACTCAACCTTTCTGAGGTAGTTTTCCTTTCGACCTTTGAGTATTCTAATGAATCCGGATACTAAGATTTTTACTATTTGATGGTCTGCATTATTTTGTTGTTTGAGAGAATTTCAAGCAATGATCATTTGACTTAGTACATCTACAATTTGATGTTCTTCTATCTCATCAACATTCCATTCATATATTCTGATGCGCCTAATTGGGGCAATAGGATATCAAACAACGATCGATTAAACCCAATTTGCAAAGATTAGGGCTTAGATATTTAGGGATGGGTTTAAATGATTTCTGTATTGGATATGGCTCACCCATAAATAAATTACTTGCTAGATTATTTGAACGATATAACTTAGGAACAGATAATCTAATGTTACTTGCCATAATCTTACAAGATTCATAAGAGTAGAAATGGTTAAGAGAAAAAGTCCTAATATTTTTTAAAACTTCGAGCAATATCAGTTACAATATAATAGGAACTTTAAATAAACTTTATAGCTATATTGGCATTTTGATAACAAAATAAAAGATTTATAATTAATACTAATCGGTTGATAGAATTGAATTTCCATTTCCTATTGGCTAATAGAACTGAATTTCTATTGGTCAACAAAAATAAATTATTATTGGCTAATAGAAATAATTTCTAATTGGCCAATAATAAATCACTAAAGAATATTGTAACAACAATGAAATATAAAAAGAAAATAATTAAATAAAATAAGGAAAGACATCATCAAAATTATTATTCTTCTTGGTGGCTCCTTTTGTGCTTGCTTCATTAAAGATTCTCACAACTTGCGACACATCATCACCCTTCCCTTCAAGATGATTCGACTTGAATCTTTGAATGTGTTTTCCACATAGATCAAATATAACGCACTTAAGTTGTACCTACATTTTGCAAATGTCAGTAATAGAAGATAAGGTGTTTGAGTCTCTTATGTGTTTGATAGGTTTGTCACTTAACTCATTCAATAGATTCTGACAAACTAACCCATTCTCTATTTTCATTTTCATGGCCCCCAACACATCAAGCGAGCTAATAGCAAGAACAATGCTCAGATAGTGGATAAAACTCAAAAGTGTCCATTCTCTTGCAAATAATCTATGAATCCTCTTTGGACATGTAGTTCCCATAACATTTTGACATCAATCCCAATCCATGACTATGCAATTCCAAAATATACTTGCATTAATCATATGTTCTATCTATCATTCCTTCATGAACAAGAGGAGCCAGCAGTGTCAATCCATGAAAGTCTAACATCGCAAAATGTCCATAAAATTGTACTCTTCTACCAGGCTTCATTAAAATTAAAAACTCCATCCCAATGATGGGGGTCTATATTAACCCCCAAATAATCAAGTTCACAACAAAATTCATTCCTTACTATTTTCTCATCCTTACTCAATTCTAAGTCATCATCACATAAGCAACTTGCTCGAGGTTATCAGGTTTCCTAATCATCTTGATCACCATTTCAGCCTTATCCACTACTTTAGCATCCTTAGCAGCAATCTTACATTTTTCCCAAGTCTAAAGCAATGTTTCCTTAGCCTTAGTTTCATTTAAGAAAGGAGGAATTCCACTGGGTATGGCTTTCTTAGCTCTTTATCACTAAACTAAAGCGTTGACAATTGCTAATCCTTCATAGACCTTAGTTAGAGAATTAGGACATATAACAAGTCACTTCTTACTTAATTAGTAGGTGTTGCTCATAGATTGATACCATACACCCATACTCATCCTCTAGGGATTTCTTAAACAAATATGATAATCGTTTATGTTTGCAATGTCAAACACTTATTCACCCATGAGTTTTGTACCAATGGATTAAGCCATTTAAGTTTGCTTTGTAACCCAAATTACCTCACCGTTATAATTAATCACATATGGACTCAAACCGATAGTGGTTTCAAAACCCAATATTCTTACTACAACCTTAGAAATTAAGTTGATAGGGCAATCACTAATTTGGAATTGCAACTGGCCTTGTTCAACCCTTCCTTGATCATTTTTTTTTTTTTTACTACCTCTTTCACCATTAAGGTTGGATGCTATGTAGGCTATTTCATTCTTCATGATATTGAGGTTTGGGTGTTGAGATGGTGTGAGGTTAGTGTTTAGGTTTGAGTATGTAAGTGGCTTAAGATGAAAAGGATGGGTTTAGGTGGTGGTTTAGTTGCGTTGAGATGGTGGAAAAGGTATTTAGGATCTAAGACCGACAGGGAGAGCGTTTAGGTATGGTTAAGAGGAGTTAATGGATTTGGGAATTTTCTCCAACAATAGGACAATAGAAACTTAGGTGCTTCGACAAATATAATATAGTAGCTATTCTCCACTACTATAAGCTAAGACAACAACAATGATCCAATCTCCACACATATAACAATTAATCATAGCAATACAACAATACAAATCTATTGAATCACTACTACATGGTCAATCATGCCACGAGCACAAAATCACACAACAATTCACCAACAAGCTTCCTATCATAGAACCGACACTCTAATATACCATGTTATGATGTGCCTAATTGAGGATTAGGATATTAAGTAATAATTGATTCAAGAGTCGATTAAACTCAATTTGCAAAAATTAAGGCTTAGATATTTAGGAATAGGTTTGAATGATTTCTTCATTAAATATGACTCACCGATAAATAAATCTCTCAATAGATTATTTGAATGATATAACTTATAAATAAATAATATAATGTTACTTGCTACAATCTCATAAGATTGATAAGAGTAGAAAGAGTTTAGTAGAAAAGTTTCAATATTTTGTAAAACTTTAAACGATGCCTATTATAATAAAATAAAGAATTTTGAATTGAGTTTACAACCCTAGTGACATTTTTATAATAAAATAAAAGGCCCATAATTATTGCAAAAAACACTTAATTCCTATTGGCTAATTAAACTGAATTTCTATTGGTTAATAGAAATAAATTCCTACTGGTTAATAGAATTAAAATTCTATTGATCAATAGAAATAAATTATTATTGGCTAATGAACTAATTTCTAATTAGCCAATAATAGATATTAAGGGATATTCTAATAACAATGAAATATATTAAAAAATAATTAAATAAAATAAGAAAAGACTTCATCAAAATTGTTATTCTCTTCTATAGGGTTAGTGGCTCCTTTGTGCTTACTTCATTAAAGGTTCTCACAACTTACGGTACATCATATTCCTTCTATAAAGTGTCTAGCTAATCTTATGTGTGATTTTTCTTCATATATAATGTCTAGAGGAAAGGGTCTCAAATACCATGAATGTTGATTTAATATAGTTCTTAATCTTTAAGAATTATTAATTATTTTAATACTAAGTTTTTAAGAAAATTGGTTTGATAGTTCTTCTATTTCTATATCAATAGTATTGATCATATCTTTGTTTTTGATTTCTAGCTTATTAAGTTTATTTGAAATTTCTTTCAATAAGTCATCACTTCTTCTAAACTTGAAATTTTGAATATATGAGATAACCATAGGTAGATAAATTGGTTTTGAAATTTTTAAAGTAACTTTCTCCTTCAAATGGGAATTTACCCTTGTCTTGCTTATCACTTAACATATTTTCAATTCTATTTGTCCATTAACTAATAGCATATAAAACATGATCGGTATAATTATTTTGAGCCTTTATATTACTAAATTCTTGATTTTCTCCTGAAGTTTTCTTGAGTGGAGAGACTTTAATGGTTTTATCTTCGATCTTGATTACTATTTCTTGAATTGGGGGATGGGTTCTCATTATAAGACTCTTTTGAGTATCCCACTTTTAAGTAGGCTTGTTTAGTGTTTAAACAAAATATATTTTTTATGGGCCAAAATTCCCCTTAAGCCATTTGAAAGGTTTTTATTTTTATGTAGTTTAGTTTGCATATTGCTTTACCACATTGCTTAAATAAAATAAGTTTTTTCTTTAGTGTATTTTTTGAAATATTTTTTTACCTATTTCTCTTATTTTCCTTAGAAAAAAAAAATTTCTTAAAATTTCTTTGTCAATTTCAAAGGGTTCTTCTAAACTTAACATGTTTAGATCGTTAATTTGATAATACGTAGGGGAATTAGGTTGGTAAACTAATTCAAGAATTTGAGGTTGAAAATCTGCTCCTTGACTCATTGTTTGCTCTTGAGGTTTCTCATTCTTTTTCTTGACTTTGATTGTTTTCAATAAAGGGACTCTAGTTATTCGAAGGCATTTGTCCTAAATTAAGCCTATTGAAACAATCTTCCAACCTAAGAGCAGAAGGTCTCCTATTTATATTTATAGGAAATTGAATTCTAATGCTACCATTATCAAGTCTTTAAATGGGAGTAAGTTCAAATTGAGAAACACTACGTCTCAGTAAAAGCACTTCTTCTAGAGTCCATTCTTTAAGGAGTGAAACTTCCTCCAAACTCAATCTTTTGGGTATGTGAATTAATGAATATTCGATGTTAATTTCTAAAAGAACAGTTTCTCATTTAGGTGAAATCTTCTTGACCTTAGCAGAATTATTTTAGTTCATGCATTTATAATAAATTCTAAAAATATGAGCCATAGTTTTTGTTCCTTCAATGAAATTATGGTTCCGCGATTGAACATGAAGTACTACAGTAACTAAACCATCTAAGGCTTTAGATCATCCAGTTCTACAGTAAAGTTTAGAATACATTGAGTACACCATAAACGACCATGTAAATTGGTTTGAAATGAAGATAAGGTTGTTTCATTGAAATTAGTATTTTAGGAAACTTTTAGCCAAATTGAAACTGGATGATTGATGCATAATCCATGCAAAGGTTTAATTGAAATTTAAACAAGTCTGATATGCAAATATTTATACTTCTTTTTATGTTCTTGAACAGAAGATTCAAAAAGTAATTTGATAACCACATGTTTTCCTAATAGAAAGATAAGTTTTATTATTATCATTATTATTATTTTGATCACATAATCATATTTTAAATTAAAAATTCCTATTTCATAATCTTTTTTTGAGTCTTTTCTTGAGGAATTGACCAATTACGTAAATCCTATCCTATTTGAAAAATCTTTATTTAAGATCAATTATGAGTATTTTGATTTAAAACATTAGACTTAGTGTCCATAAAGAATGAACATCTTCCGAATGTATTGATAATATTTCTTTCTTTTGATATCATAATGAAATATTATGAGTATCTTCATTAAAAAATAGTCTATGCTCCTGTTGACTAATCATTCAACCTATCTTTTCCTTAGTTTCTTTCAATATCCTAATATGAGGTCTATATATTCATACATCATTCATTTCTAAAATAAACATCATATAGATAAAAACTTTCTTTGAGTAGATTAAATGCCTAGATTATGTATTTTAAAAATTCTATAGCATTTTCTAAATAACATAAAAATTTTACTAGATTATTTCAATTATTATCTTTAGTTCTTGACACAATTAAAACATTATAACATTTAAAACATCACCACAAAATGTATGTAGTTTAACTAGCCAATACTTATAGGATTATAAAATGTAAAACATTAAACATAAAAAAGAAAAACCACCATAGGCGGCTGAGCTAAGGCTAATGGGGTTACATAATAATTATGTATACTTATATACTTATAAGGTACAATGCATTGTATTGCCAGACAAATAAGGAATTAGATATCCTTCTTTAGACCAATAGCCTACATCGTTAGGTTTCTAGCTGATTTATCTTATAGTATTGAACATAAACATTAATATAAACTTGTGGAGTTACACCCATTTTGTGACGTAGATTCCCCACATAAAATAAGAAAGAAAGAATAAAATTGAAATTGAAAATTCATTTCATTAGAAAACAAAAACATTACATATGAATCATTACAAGAAAAAGAAACATACCAAGGTATCAGAATACCTCAGAACAAAAGCATAAGATGGCTTCTCAATTTTTGAAACATTAAAAGAAAAGAAGTCGGCTTAGTGTATGGAGAAAGAAATGGGACATTACGTAAAAGGTCAAATGAGGAGAAAGTGAAGTGAGGATGGAAGAGTGTTTGGAAAGAAGGAAGGAAATAAGCCTAAATCAAGTGATCAAAAGTGATGGGAAGTCATGAGAAGTGATAAGTAGTGATATCCTCTGAATGAGATGAAGGGCATTGTTTATAGAGGGTGTAGCCCATGTAGTACTATAGTAAACAATGTCATTGGGGCTGATAGGGTACTGTAGGAACAGTGAAAAAGTTAAACATTCTAGCAAACATTTTGCCGTAGCAAACAGTGAAAATTTGGAAATGGTTAATATTCTGTCAAAAATGCATTGACATCATTGCTAACCTTATTGTGCACTGTGATACATGTGATAAAGGTATTTTTACGAATATTTTACAGTGCGAAGTACATTACAGAATACATTAAAAATTACATTGAAGATTATATTTTAAAGATCTTCTAAATCTATCCCATAACAATAATCTTCATTAGTATTTCCACTGTGATACAATGTTGATTTAGAAGAAGATCCCTTTGCTGATTCATTTAAACATGCCAAGGCTTTCTCCAATAAACCTCTTATTTGTTCCGGAGTGCCAACATGAGCTATTGATGATATTAAAAATCCCTTGTCATGGAAGAAGGGAGTTAGAATATTAGTTGGAATTATTGAAGATTTTGTATTATGACTTTTGATCCAATTTAGGATCGCACCTTCTTGAACTTGTCATGGAAGAAAGGAGTTGGAATATTGGTTGGAAATATTGAAGATTTTGTATTATGACTTTTGATCCAATTTAGGATCGCACCTTCTTAAACTTGTCATGGAAGAAAGGAGTTGGAATATTGGTTGGAAATATTGAAGATTTTGTATTATGACTTTTGATCCTCAGAAGGGAGTTGGAATATTGGTTAGAATTATTGAAGATTTTGTATTATGACTTTTGATCCAATTTAGGATCGCACCTTCTTGAACTTGTCATGGAAGAAGGGAGTTAGAATATTGGTTGGAATTATTGAAGATTTTGTATTATGACTTTTGATCCTAAAAAGGGAGTTAGAATATTGGTTGGAATTATTGAAGATTTTGTATTATGACTTTTGATCCAATTTAAGGTCACAGCTTCTTCAATTTTTTTTCACATTTTGAAGTTATGCTACAATTTAATCTTGCACCTTCAGATTAAAATAGTGGTATTAGATTAACTATCGATCTTATAATCATAAAACCAAGTCATTACTTATGATATACTGATATACATAAAATATAACATATCCTTTTTGAAACATTTTTCATGGGTTATGGGGACATAATTGTTCAAAAACACATTGTATTCATTGCAAACCTTTTTAGGAATTATTTTATTGATGGCTCTGAATTCATCCCACCAATGTGCAAACTGGTAGGAGAGATTTTTTTAAGAACATTTCTCGAAGAAAATTAACCATTTATGAGATTTATCTGGATTCATTTGATTGGGAGGTCATTGGTTCATTTATGGCGTTTATTGGTAATGATTCATGGGTTGTAGAGGATGTTTACTCCTCCTTGATTATTAGTGGGATATTTTGAGATTTAGTGGCTTTAAGCCATGTTACATTGGTTAATCCCTTTTTGGTGTTAGGGATTAAGGGATTCTTTCATTTATCCTTTTCCTTTTTAAGAGATATCTCCCTGCAAGAATTTATGGATAAAGAAGTCAAGAAAAAAATTAAATGATCCATTAACATGTTCAATTTCAAAATAAAAAATAGATAAAATTGCTTGCCATCTACAAAAAATTTATTTCAAAGCAATGTTTTGAACATCTTTTTGTAAAACAATTTTTACTATTTTATAATCAATTTTTAAAAGAAATTTTTTATTTAATAAATCTTCTTAAAATTTAGAAATTGTTAAAACTATAACTAAAATTTTTTTCTTGATCATAAAATAATTCCTTTAACATTCATTCCAACGTTTTGAAATAAATTAGACAACATTTTCTTTATCATTTTGTTTTTATTTAAAAATCCCACATTTCAAATGCATCCATCTCTACTATTTTAAATAGAGATGGGTCTATAATATAGAAACATAAGATTTTTATTGATTTTTTCTTTAATTTGCATTACTACTCTAATATGCCTTTCTATTCAATTTGGAGGGTCCTTTTTTTAATCTTTGAAAAAGATTTTTGCATAAAATGTTGAGGTTTAGAAAGAAATCTATAACATAATTTAAATTTCCTAAAAAGCTTTGGAATTGATTTTTATCTTTGATTTCATTAGAAAACTTAGATACAAATTCTATGACTTTTGGAATGGGACTATTGTACCATTACATATATCATAACTTAAGAATCTTATTCTATTCTGGAATAGAATAAAGATATCTTAAAAGACGACACAACTAAACTATTTTTTTTCACAATATTGACAAAAATTTTAATATGTTTAAAATGTTAATCAATATTAGGAGAAAATATTAAGACATCATCAATATAAATAATTATAAAATTTGATTAATCATTAAAGATTTCATTTATTATTCTCTAAAATTTAAAGAAAGCATTTTTTAAGCTAAAAAGCATGACATTCCACTCAAACTGACCAAAAGAGACTGTAAAGACAGTTTTATACTTATCATATTTTTTTATCTGAATTTGTCTTAACAAATATTTTTTATTAAGTATTAGATAACTAATCCATTTTAATGCATTCTTAAGAGGTTTATAATTTATTACCAATCTCAGTACACCACTTTTGGTTTTAGCATTTTTATTGATATAAAATGCATAATAACTTTAGGGATAATTGCTTTTACAAATTAATTTTTTATTAAATAAATCACTGATTTTGTTTTTGCAATTTTTTAAAACTTCATTATTCATTTGGAAAAGTCTAACCTTTATTGGGATGTTTTTTTCATTGAAATCATTTTCATAAGATAAATCAATAATATATGATGTACGATTCCAAAATGCATTTGATAAAGTTGAACATTTAATTTCTAATTCTAAGTAAAAAATTCTTTTCTTCAAATTTCCATTTGAAAGTTAAGTTTCAATTTTCTTAAACTCAAGATCATTTTTTAAAAACATTAAATGTTTTTCTTTACGTTTAATTAAACAATTCAATTCTAAAATTGAATTATCTCTCAAAACATTTAAATATTCAATTTGTGGTCTTAAGACAAAATTGAAGACAATTTTCTTTTTGAAATATGTACTCTCAATACCTTTATCATTAAAAAAAAAAGTTAAATTAGGTTAATAAAAGGTGTTTCTAAAATAACATTTTACTTTAAGTTCTGAACTAGAATAAAAACACTTTTTGTAAGAAGCGTTTCCTTTTATAACCTTAGCATTAAATAATTTAAAATTGATCTCCAATTTATTATTGGATGTAAAACTTAAGAACTAAGTTGTTTTTTCAAAATATTTTATTGGAACTAACCCTTCCCTTATGCAATTTAGATCCGCATAAATATCAAATAATGCAATTGTTTTTAAAATAAATTCATTACTAATTCTAAATGTAACATTAATAATTTATTTTCTATTTATTATCTCTACAAATTGTAGAAGATAATCAAAATCATTTTTATGAAGTTTTTGCTTCAAAATCATTTTTAAAATATTCTTGAATAACCATCTTTCTTTTTAATTCAAAAAAATCCTTCCGTAATTTTAATTCTTTAATTTCTTATTTTTGGATATTAATTTCATTATAAAAATCATTCATAGAAATGGGTTTTATTTTTTTTTTTTTTACCTCTTTCGAAAATTTTATTAAGATTATATAGTAAGCTACATGTAATTGAAAGAGTATTTTTTGTAATATTTTTTAAATGTTCAAATTTTCCGTGGTCATTTGATAATTGATCTATTTTTTTTTTGAAGAAGAAGAATTTCTTCTTATTCAATTATTAAAACATTTACTTCATTTCTACCGTCAGAAGATTCAAAGGAAGTTGATTCAACATTATTGAAATGAATTCCTTCGTCATACTTTTCTTTAGATGAAGAGGAATTATCTTCTACAAAAATTTGCAAGATGTTTTCCATTATTTCTTCATCAACTTTTATTTCATTGAGTTTATTATTGATCATACATAAATTTGTTGTATGATCAATTTTTTTACATTTACAATATCTTAATTTTTTTTATAAGATTTTCTCTTATATTTTTAAAAAAATTTCTTAATTTTAGTAAATTTTAATTAATTTTTTCTTAAGATATCTTCTCAGTTTCTTATGTAAACATTGGGAAAATATTTTCTTCTTCTTATTAATAAATAATAGATCATATTGAGCACAAAAATTACCTAATTCTTTGCATTTCTTGCATTGTTCATTTTTTAATTATTTTTGTAATCTTATTGTAGTATATAAATTTATTCTAATCATGTAGATATAAGATGCTAGTTCTCTATATGAAAGATTATCATAAGGAATATAACCATTGTTTTCCTCTCTAATTTTATTCCCAACATATAACCTGTAAGCTTAGATAAACTGGTTAAAAACTTTTCTTTCAAAAAAGGTTGATTACAATTATTTTTAAGAAACTCTTTAGAGGAAAATATTTTTATATTGACGAAATTTTCTTAAAAACCTACATTTCATATTGAATAGAAGATCTAGAGTTTTATTCCTAATATGAAAAGAATCTCATATAAAATATTAACTTATTGAGAAAATTAGATTGTTGATTATACCTTGGATTGGTTCCTCATTTTCATCAAAAATTTTAATGCCAAAGAATTTTAGCATAAGAAGGTTCGTTGACAATGGTGTTGAAAAACTCATATGCTACATAAACATCTTCTGGAAATATCTTTTCCCTAAGTCCATAATACCGAAACCATGTAATAAACCAAGAGGGAAAATCTTTCCCGGACTGCATATCAAATTGAATATACCAATAATGGGAATAGTTTCTCGTTAAGAAGACTACCTCCCATGCCTTGATATAATCATAATAATCATAAGCTTGTGAAATAAAGGGGTGAGAAAAGTTCTTTGGCATCGATTCCGTTGCTCTGGAGTAATGATTTTCTTAATTTTGCATGTTGAGCAAGTTATTGGTCCTTCCTTTCCACTATGAGTAATCTCTATACTGTTGGTATCAATGAAGATGAACTCATAGAAGATTCTGGTTTTCCATAGGTCCGTTGGTTGAAAGTTAAATTCTTCGGGAAAAAATCTCATGATAATATCAACGGGATTCTTTTCCGTAAAATTTTTTGAGTACTCCCTCTCAGTTGGAACAAGATCTTGAGTAATGGGATTTTGAAAGTAACCTCTAATAGGACTATGTCTTGGAGCAATTGAAATGATTGAAGTGTTAAAATTCTGTATCTCAGGTACAATTGGGGTAAAACAAGTAAAAGGGTTTGAAATCTGACCATGAGTTATCTGACTGCAAGGTGATGGTGGTGCGGGTGTCTCGATTGTGTTGGCATAAGTTGAGGATGTCTTTGATGGTGTAGTTGTAAGACTTGGAGCCTTCATAGTATGATCTTGCCGAAATTGATTTATCCGACATTTTCCCTGTAAAAAATTTTTTTCATCAAGAAACCAAACAATGAATTGAATTCTCCTTTTAATATATTTAATTTCAAAATCAAAAAATAATAAAATGGTTTGCTACTTAGCAAATATTTGCTCAGAGACAAGGACTTTTTACATCTATTTGCAAAATTATTTTTGCATACTTGCAATCAATTTATGTAAGAAACTTTTTATTAGATAATTATCTTAAAATTGTGAAATATATAAAATGATAAATAAAATTTCCTTTTTAATAGTGGAGGAATTTAATTTTAACTCCTTGCAAGAAGTTGGAATTAAATCTGACAATTTCACTCTTTCCAATAATTTTTTGTTTTACTATTCTTTCGAATCCTAAATCGGTGGCATCTATCTCTACCATAAGAATCTAATATTTCTAAACATGATAAATTCTTCACTTATTTTCTAATATCTCTTACATCCATTGTCATTTCATCATTCCGAGCTAGGGTTCTGTTGAGCTTCGAAATAAAATAGGGATCATACCCTTTAACTTCACATCGATTATTGGAATACCAATGTGTGATGACTGCACTCATACTTTGCTTACGCATAGCATAAACAATTGTTGGAAAACCTCCTTGCAAAATGTATGTATAGTAAAGAGAGATTTCCAACTGACCGAACTCCAAGGCTTTTGTTCATCCCACCACAGATCTGTTAGCTTTCCAGGTCTAATAACGTAGAGCTCATGTGTCAAGTCTATCAAGCTTGGAACACTTTGGATGTTTCAAGTTTGTGCAAGCACAGACCTAGAACATCAACCTAGTTACAAATTGACATGCTTTGATCAGATTCATTTTCACCATTGTATGTATTCTATCATTCACAGATCTCGTAGTATTATTATTGGTTGAGACTGATGTAGCTAATCTCCTTATTTGGTAGTGTCTTCCAATTCTCTGACGATCAGGGAAAGTCATGACACATGGATTACATAGTTATTTTTTTCCTACCGTGAGATTATGTTTATAATAATTACATGTATTGATTAGGTAATCAGATAATCTTTGTAACCTATGCAATAGGCGCACATCAGATTAATATTAGAATAGCCACAGAGAACATCATGATTTTGATTTATGTTAAATAAATAAAATAAAAAGGTAAACAAGTCTTACCTGTCCATAGACCTCTATAAAGGTTTCATTGGTTAGTCCACTGTCTCCTTCCACATCAGATTGCATTGAACTTGCTGGGCAGTCAAAATCATCGGACTCGGGTTGATCATCGGGGTAGGCTCCTGTTACATTAATATATAACTCTTCTGGCTGATGATAGGAATAACTCTGACTAGCCAAAGAATGCTTATTCACTGGCTGAGCCTGGTTATTCACAGTCACAGGCTGAGCAAGCTGGTCTGCAAATGATTTCATTGTGGCCTGTACAGTTTCCTGGTGTATATCATCAACCAGAAAGCAGTCATATGAATATTCATCTTATTCCCCTAGGTAAATGGTGGAGTATACTAAAGATTTCCTCAAGGTATCATCCCGTTCCTACCTCTGGAAACATGTGGTCTGCTTCCACGTCATCCAAATCCAAAAGCATATCCTCGACTGGATCATCATCGGATCTTTTCATTACGCGGTAAAGCACCAAGTTTTCCTAGGCATTTCATTAAATGAGCTTAAGTAATGTGAACATCATTTCATTAAATGATCATTTAATAGGCATTTTTTCCTATATTTTCTTTACATTTATGTTACCAAAACCATCTCAATCATAATCCTATATATAGACGAATTGACAGAATCAACTTTTATTGTAATGAAAGAGCATGATAATTAGAAATCAGCTCAACGTACATATAATCTAAGCATAACCATCGGCACAGATTCTCGGAAATCTTCCGAATCATGGGAGAAGTTTTAGGACAATTAATACTGAACATCGTATCTTGCAAGCTCCAGTTAAGGGGTTTATAAGCATCACCACTTGCATTATCTATTTGAATTGATGTGTATATATTTTTCATACTTACAATGCTCGGTTAGGCTCAATGAAAACGTATTTTGGGAGCTTTCCTTAGGTTAAGCAAAACTTTATCTGTCAAGAGCTGATGTGGGAAAGCAAAATCAGCTGAATTACTACATCCTTCCAGTGTTAATATTCCGTGGTACAGACAACTTATCTAAAAGCCTAAATCTGATTCATATACATATAGTTTTTTGTATTTAATATCCGCCTCACATGTGATTAAGAATCTGCTAAGCCCACGACATTGTATTCATATCGTCAAATTTGCTAACAGGTCAAGTTTGATGCCATCTGATAATCTTTAGCGAATAAAGATTGATGCCATCTGATAATATTTAGCAAATAAAGAGGAACAAACAACAAGAATAACACTGGAGCCTTAATCCACTAGGTGAAGTCAACTAATAAAGAACTAAAACTTACAAATTATTTCAAGCTAGAAAACACATTGAAACTGCTTGAATCACTGAATAATAAGGAATGTGGTTGTTGGAAAGCATAGTGTGTGTCTTGTTCTAGTATTAGGAGTCACGGATATTATTAATGTATTTATTTTTTTGGTTATTTATTTTTTTGTCCTTGAGTAATAGACTTGTCTGCTGGTGGATGAAGTCCAGAGTTTAGGAGTCAAGAATTATATCTTTTGTGGTTAAAGTCAGAAGATCTATACTTATCCTATTAGTAGGTTCAGTTGTCTATAGTCAATGAGGTATATATACTCCATGATATGAAGAAATAAAGACATGACTACTGAACCATATTTTTGCACATTGTATCACAACCATTCTCGAGTAAAAACTAAATTATTTCATTAATTATGGGTAAAGATACATCAAGATATTGGTTTGGCACCTTTCATGAAAAAGATCAGGGAAATCTAACTACCGGAAGTTCCAATCAACCTAAGATGGCTATTGCAATGGCGAAACCTCACCAGTGATCACTCAACATATGTTGAATGGTGAAAACTTTTGCAAGTGGTGCCAATCTATGAAGTTAGTGACTCAAGGAAGAGGCAAAGTTGAATACCTGATAGGTTTGTACTAAGCCTCAAATCAAAACTCATCCAAATATAGTGTGTAGGAGACTAAAAACACTATGGTGATGGCTTGCATCATTAATATGATGGAGCCAAAAGTTAGTAGACTTTATTTGTTTTGCAATATAGCAAAGGAAGTCTAAGATATGGTACAAGAGATATACCCAAATATGGAGAACACATCCTAATACTTTGAGCTTATGTCAAAATTGAGACTCACAATCTAAGGGAACTCAACTATGATAGAGTATTACAATACCCTGATGGAGTTATGGTAGGAACTTGACCTCTTTTATGATTTTGATTGGGTGTATACTGATGATAGCATGAAATTCGCAAAATTGCAAGAGAAAGACTAAGTGTTTAATTTCTTACAAGGGCTAAATCCTGATTTAGATGAAGTGAAAGGATGCTTGTTGGGACAAAAACCCCTTCTTAATTTAAAAGAAGCCTTTGCTAAAGTTGCAAGAGAGGAGAGAAGGCGAAGAGTAATGATGATAGCCCCTTCGTCTGATCAATGTCAGCATAACTCAGCCTTGATAGCTTAAAAGGAGACTATGCATGATAGGCCATGGTGCGACTACCACAAAAAACCCTATCACACATAAAAGACTTGTTGAAGGCTTAATGGATAGCTAGTTAAGTGAAAGAAGTAGAAGGGAATGCCAAGAGTGGCCCAAGTACCTGAAAGAGCAAATAGAAAGGAACAAACAATAGAGATGAGTTTAATTTCTAGTCAAATGGCCATGCTTAAAAGAATTCTTGAGAATACACAGCTAAGTAAAGGGAAAGAAGGAGATGAGGGAGTTGTATCCTTAGCTGCAACAACACAAAAAGGTAATTATTTATCAATCTCAGAAAAAGGGTCAAATGGCAAATAGGTTATAAACATTAGTGCAACAAATTATATGTGTAATTCATTGCACTAATTTAAAAATTTTTCCCCTAGTACTCACAATGTGCATATCGTGGATAGGCTAAGTGTCTCCTCAAGAGGAAAGGGAGTCGTTCTTGCATTAGCGATCTATGTTTGAATAATACCTTATTTATTCCTAAACTGAAACACAACTTGTTATTTATCAGTAAACTGACAAGAGACATAGCTTGCAAAGTGATATTCACTTCTTCCTCTTGTATTTTTCAAGACCACTCTTCGAAAAAGACGATTGGCAATGCTAAGTAAAGGGCCTTTATTGTCTAGATAATTGTGTTAGGTTTAGGTCTTTAGTGTGAACAAGGAATAAAGATGAAATCTTGTTATGGCATCAATGTTTAGGCCACCCAAATTTCCAATACATGTCACTCTTGTATCTAAAGTTATTTTCAAATAGAGATATCACTTCTAGAGTTATTTTCAAATAAAGATATCACTGATCTTAAGTGTGAACATTGTATTGTTGCTAAATTTGCAAGAAAGCTCCATCTAACTCAATCTTATCTAAACCATTTTACTTGATTGATAGTGATATATGAGTCAAGGGTTAGCACATTATTTGGATAGAGATGGTTTATCACATTTATGAATGACCATTCTAGAATATGTTGAGCGTTTCTGTTAAAGAAGAAATTAGAAACTTATAGTGTGTTTAAAAGGTTACACAAATTTGTGCTAAACATGTTCTAAACACACGTACACATACTAAGGACTGATAATGGGAGAGAATAATTCTCTAAAGACTTTGAGAATTACCTTAATGAACATGTATTGTCCACTAAAGCTCTTATGCCTATACTCTATAGTAAAATAAAGTATCTGAAAGAAAAAATATGCACTTACTTGAAACAACTCATTCCTTAATGATAACAAACTCAGTCCCTCACCATCTTTAAGGAAAAAGCAATATTAACCTCAACCTACCTAATCAACCATCTCTCATCTAAAATCTTGAATTATAAGACACTCTTAAGTGTATTCCTCAAGTTTTTCCCAAACACATACCTATTTAACATTCTACCTCAAAAGATTTTTGGATGTACTGTATATGTTTCCAATCACTCATTTAACAGACATGAACCAGAAGGGAAAATCCTTAAGTGTGTCTTTATGGGGTATTATCCTATCAAATGGGGTACAAATGTTATCACCCACCTTCAAAACGTATGTTTGTCATCTCAAATGTTGTGTTTCTTAAACAAACTTCTCATTATGGTTTAGAAAACATACTTCTTATTATAGTTCAGAAAACCAGCAACATACCAATGAGACTAATAAACACATATGCTTGCCCTTCTCTCCAGAAATGTGTGACTCCACTCTTGAGTGTAAGGAGAGCTACCCGAGAAACACCTTAAACACTAGCAACTTGAGAGAACTTAAACCCCCATGGATCGGAGGAACCCAAAGAAAACAGTGATCACAAACCTGAAATTATACATGTCTATTCCAAAACGATCCAGGTCCACTTAGAATTTGCCAATGTCGGATCATGAAGAGGGTTCCAAAACTAACAAAACATTGATGTAGCAAGTGACAATTCAGATTTTTGATGAAAAATTGATGCAAGAAGGGCTAGAATGGAGTAGTGATCAGCAAATTGCAGAGGACGGTCATGACCTTGATATCCCAATAGCAATACGGAAAGGAGAAAGAAGTTGTGCCAGCAGATACAGATATCTTATTACAAATCATGTATCATACCAGAATGCTTCACTCAGCTAATTATTATAACAGGTGGTGATGATGCTGAGATCATAAATTTGAAAAAGAGAATCAAAGAAAAGTTTGAGACTAAAGAGTTGGGAGACCTCAAATACTTCTTGGGCATGGAGATAGCTCGAACAAGGAAAGATAGTTTTATTAGCCAACGTAAATATATTCTTGATTTTCTTGAAGAAATAGGGAAGTTAGGTTGCAAGCCTAAAGACACAACTTTGCCACCTAATTGGAAGAATTGGTCTCAAACTAATAGTTCCCCTGTTAATAAAGAACGATATTAGAGATTCGTAGGTTGGCTTATATATCTTTCTCTATCGAGGCCTGACTTAGCATTTGATATTAGTGTGGTAAGTTAGTTTATGCACTCCCCAATAAAACACCATAAAGAAGTTGTTCATCATATACTTTGGTATCTTAAAGGTACACCTAGAAATGGAATATTTATCAAGAAGACAGATTGTAGAGATCTGATTGTGTTTGCAGATGCTAATTAGGGTGGAGCCAGGCTTGATTCAAAGGCCACTACTAGTACTACAGGTTTTTGTCCAAAGTTTGGGGAAATTTTGTTACTTGAAGAAGTAAGAAGCAGCCAGTTGTTGCTAGAAGTAGTGCAGAAGGCCGAATTTTGAGCTTTGCTCAAGGTGTATGTGAAGTGATTTGGTCAAAAAGATTGCTGACTGATTTGAGAGTTCCATGGAGTACAATTGTTCTATATTGTGGGAGTCAATCTGCAATTGGTGTTACAAAAAATCCTATACAACATGAATGAATGAAACATGTGAGGATTGACAGAAACTTAAAGGCTAAAATTGAGAATGGAAGTGTTCAATTGAAGTATGTACCTACTAAGAACCAGGAGGCTGATGTGATGACTAAGTCCCATACAAGACCACTGTTTCAAGAGTTGTTAAGCAAGTTAAGAATGATTGATATATATTCCTCAGCTTGAGGGAGGATGTTGGAAAGCATAGTGTGTGTCTTGGTTTAGTATTAGGAGTGATAAATATTATTAATGACTTTATTTTTCTGCCCTTGAGTAATAGACTTATTTACTGATGGATGAAGTCTAGAGTTTAGGAGTCAAGGTTTATATCTTTTGTGATTAGAGTCAGGAGATCTATGTTTTATCCTATTAGGAGGTTGAGTTATCTATGGTCAGTGATGTATATATATACTCCATGATATGAAGAAATAAAGACATGGCTACTGAACCATATTTTTACAGTGGTAAAAGAATAAGTACCTGATTTGCACTTCCGCTTTTATCGGTTAGTTGATACTCGTGCATAACCCAACCAGTTTCCTTGGTATGAAAATTGTGGCAGAAAACTAAAATTCTCATGACCCCAATTAGCTCATTTCTTTTGTTTTCCACAGCCTTTTGTTTCCCAGTTAATTTCCAGTAACCAGATTTCGTTTTCCTCCTAATTTTACTTCTACTCGAAGTTGTAAATTGCAGAGGACATATAAACCACCATTGTCGATCTCTTGATCGTATAATCGATGACTCTGCAAACATTTGATCAATAATAAGCATGATATAGAAAAGAGCATCCCTTGACGATTATCAAACAACATGCTAGTAATACAAAGCATTTGTGCTGACACCATTACTAGCTGCCTTATGCTAGAGCCTTCACTTGCCTCTCACAATGAACTAGGAAGAGACCAATATAAATCGCAAGTATATCTCCTATATTATTATTTATATATGGATAAATTTCTAATCTCCAAAGGAAAAAAAAAAAAAAAGTAGGTTCGCCTTCGTATACTTTTTTCAAAGTATATACGTACATACAATCCGTCGCTAAAACCTAAGAGTATATCATACTATCATGGGATAATGCCCAAAACATTAGCTCAACCTTGAGTTTTTCCTAGTTTTTACATTTGAACTTTGAAGATAGCTAATTGTATTTTTATTTGTTAAATTTTGTATCTACAGTTTAAAATTGTAAAATATCATAATTAGTCAAATTTTACTTATTAATTTTACTATCTTCAACTAGTGGTAGACATTGGGCTGAACAAGCCCTAAAGCGTCGATTCATGGGTCGGTGACACGATAAACCGTAATCAATCCTGTGAGTTAACAGTTTTAAATCGGTTTATTAAATTCGGCAATTCAAAAACCGATTCGAGATCCTTAAATTGTTTTTTTTTAATATTTAATTTTTTATTAACTTTTTTAATATATTAATAATTTTTAATAATATAATCTCTTTTTTTCTTTTTTTCTTTTTTAAAGTTTTCTAATAATTAATAATTTTTAATGTTTTTATTAATTTCCGTCTTAATACCATTTCAACTTTTTCATTTTTTTCCTCTTATTTAAATGCTTAACATTTAACAAGTTTTACAAAAATAATTTATATTAATCGAAATTTAATTTTATATCTATCCTTAATATATAATTAACTTATAATTAATTATCAATCATTAATTTAATGATATTATTTTTAAAAAAATTATCTTTCATTTTTATAAATAAAATAGTTTTAATATATAATAACTTATTAGATATTATCAAATTATTTTTTTCGAATTAATGACTTCCCTGTTCTCTTTCTTTTTCTTTTTTTTTAAGAAGATAAACTAAGTCTACTTACCGGTTTAATGATGGATCAACTCGACGATTCATAACACGTTGGACCAAATGGCTCCACCCACTTAAATTGTTTGAACCTTTAAAACTTGGTGATTCGCGAAAACGGTTTTATATGTTCACTTTTCGACCGGATCAATTCATGATTCAAAACTAGCACTTATCTAAATCTATCTTCACATTTTAAGAAAAATAAACATAACAAATATCCATTAATAAAAATAGTATTAAGTGTAAACTATTAGAGTTAAGTAATAAATTAATAAATAAAAATTCAATTGGGTATAAAGTATAAACTTTGACGATCTTAAGCTTTAAGTAGAAAATTAAAAAAAAAAAAGAAAAGGAAAAGAAAAAAACGACACACACAAAGTTCGAGCAGTGATTTTTGACACTGTACTCTTTGAACGTATAAATTGCTTAGCCACACTTGACATAATTTTGGAGGGTCATTTGCAATTATTCCAATAAAATATAGTTTTCACAACTGTTTTTGATCACTAAGATAATATGTAATTATCATAAATATTATATCACAAAAAAAAATTTACAAAAGTCCTGCAAAATGCTCATATGCAACAACCGTAATATCATTTGGGGTAATAGGAGCAGGAGAAGGGTATGTTACCTCTAAATTTTTTGGGTAATTCCCATGGGTCCCAATTGTAGATATTAAGTTCAGGAATAACATGTAGATAGCGTTGACTTCCAGATATTCTGGTCTTCAAGTAATCAGTTAGGCATTCCTCTTCATTTGGTTGAAATCTACATCCTACAGGCATGGACTCGAACGAGATGATGACGGTGTCGGCTGCCATTGCTCGTGAGACTTGCACATATAGTGGTCTGGAGATTTATTACGGCCCGTTCACTTCGTCGTTCGGAATAAAGCTTTAATATAATTCCTCAAGCTATTATGTAATTCGTATTCCTAAGGAATTAAATAAGGTCTTAATGGTAAATATAATCTTCACTTAAAAAATGAACATAAAAACAATACACCTGGAATAGAATTTAAAAATACCATTTTACCCTCATCTTCCTACACTGCTTTCCCTCAGCCAAAGAATTAACCAAGCGAGAAAACCTATTATAACTCTATGATATCTCTATCTAAATCCCTCTCTCTCTCTCTCTCTTTACTAAAATCCTCATCAAACCCAACCCTAACACCATTATCTTCAAATCATCGCCACCATTTGATCTAACACCATTAAGATGAGTACTATGCACACGATTTTGATGATTCTGAGTATCGTTTGTATTGAATCATCGTTGGGTTTTAGTAGGAAATTCACAAACATATGATCCAGTCTTGACCTTAGATGGGTTGATTTGGAATGATCATAATCATTGGTTTCGGTTAGATCTGATCATTAAAACCCAAAAAAGCAACAACCTTCAAAAACCTATAAAAAAATCAACAAAAACCCTTGTACCAGATTTTGGGAAAGTGCGGGTATTGAGTTTGGTTTTAGGGATTTGCTGTGTATGGCCATGCATGTGGGTGTTGGGTCATCAAGCTACGTGTCGGTGTCGAGTTGTGTGTGTCATTGCAGAAGAGAGTTCTTTTTAGTCGTGTGTGTCGCCGGAGAAGACAGTTCGTCGGAGTCTTGTCTGTCACTGGAGAAGAGAGTTCGTCGGAGTTATGTATGGGTATTGAGTTGGGTGTTGGTCTCTTGTTAGTGGTCTTTGTAGAGAGAAGGAGGAAAGGGGGCAAGAGATGTCGTTTGGCTCGAGAATTGGGACTCTTGAGTTGAGATGATCAATGCGGATTCCTGATTTTTATGAAAGGAAAGTCCGTAAGTACGAAGTAAACAATGTAATAGGTTCATTTTAAGGAACAATGGGGCACACTATTATAGTAGTAACTTCTACTGTGTAAGAATGCTTTCCTGGTACTGTTTATACCATGTTTGGATTGACGGAATTCAATAGAAGGAAAAGAAAGGGAAGAAAACGAGTAGAAATATCATATTTGATAAGGAGAGAAAATGATAGAAATGTTTTTAGTTGATAGGTAACTACTTCCCTCTTTAAAATTGGAAAGAAATCAGTAAAAATAAGTAGAAAAAAATAATTATTATAAAATTATTTTTTATAATAATATTTATCAATATGAAAGTAGGGATAATTTTATTAAATATTAATTTAGTTTTTCTTGATTTTCTTTCATTTTTTTTATATGTTGTTAAGCATAAAATAAAAATTAAAATTTATTTTGTTTTCACTTTTTTCTTTTCTTTTTCTTTTGCTGGAAGATGCGAAACACGGTGTTAGCCTTGTGAGTGTTACTGTTAATCCCTTGCTTGAGAAGGGATAGAGTCTTTGGTGATGGAACTGACACAGAGGCGACAAAGGGGCATTGTGATTAGTTGACATTACGGAAAAGTGAAAGTCACCGCGTTTAGATGGAGGAAAATTATTGGATGAAAATGAAGTCGCGTTAAATTATTGTTTAAATATTTAGATGCTAGTATGAGTATACCAATTGGGTAATAGAATGTATACTAATAACCATATGTTTGTACCAAAATTTATATATTCGTATTGCAATTATAAGTGCAATTTCATAAGATCCCATTAGATGTAAGAGCTTGGTAAGGACATCCTTATCTTAATTTTATAGTAATGCGGGGATCTAGTAAGCATTTGTTTATATTATTTATAAAATCTATAATACTGAAATTAAACAATTTTAATTGTAGCTTTTTTGGATCTTATTGAAGAATATAAAACTTTAAATACCCTACTTATTAGTGCATGGATCCGAGACCCTTCACTTAGGAAATGAAGAGAAAAACTTCCAATAAGATGCAAAGTGAATACATAATTACATATATTCAAGTCTATTTGCACGAGGTGTTTAGGGTCTTTGCATATTAAATTACATCTTATTGTATAGATTTATAAGTTATGCATTTCAGAGCATGTAAAAAAAGTGCTTGAGTCCTATAAATATAATGATTCAAACACTGTTTGCAAAAACTATTCTTATTAGACTTATGTAATAAACTTATCATAATAAAAATTCTACCCAGGATCATTGGTTTATAGGATTTACAAGCTCAATAATCTTATGGGTTCAGCATTATTAATAGTCGAAGCAAACTCAAACTTCATCATATTTTATTCAATGAACTCATGAGTCAAATCGAGATTATATAGAACTTATACATAAATTAAATTAAGTGTGAACATCAATACTATTTTAATTAAAAAAACAAAAAAAAAAACTTAAGACTACGTGAATACATACAATACAACTTAAAATTTATGTTAAAACTCAAGCCTAAACTCAAAATACTAAGTTCAACCAAATTTAAGCGGAGCTTGAGCTCAAATGCAGCTCTATATTATTAGATTTAGCTCAATTTTATTTCTATTTTAAGAGAGAAAATAATGCCCGTTTCAAGCATGATAAATTTATAATTTCGATAAATACTTGCTACAATAAGCTTCATAAAGATCACAATTACTTTTGGCTCTTTTACTGTACGCCTGTATATTAGAATGGAAGAGCATATAGTTTATGCTAAATCAAACTATTCACAGATTCGTACATACATAATTATCCTCTGATCAACAAAAATTATAGACCCTTTAAGTTTCAGAAGGTTTTGTAGTCAAACATTAGCAAAGATTGACATGATAATTTTTTGCTTTCCGTTGGCTTTGGAACGATGGTATTGACATCAACCATTTATCATCACTTTTATTCTACTAAAAAAGTAAGTGCTCTATTGAGTAGGGATTGGTATGGTTCAAATTGATTCAATTTTTAATAAAAAACTAAGTCAAACTATATTTTTCATTTTACACAAAATCACACAACTAAGATTAGAAAATGTTTCAAACCATTATATAATGGATTAGATTGGTTCCGATTACTAATTAACCAAAATTATTTACAATTTTTCATATTATACATTGAAGGTTTTGCTCACATTTTCACTAACAGTACTAAAGACTGCACGTGAATGGATCCCTTTATAATGTATGCTTGTCAACTCTTAGAACTTTGATTAACCAATTTCTATATATTTCCTCTATCTAAAGCATGTTTTTTTCTTTCTCTTATCTTTTCTTAAGCTTTTTCTTTCTCCATTGCGTTATTTGTTGGAAATATTTTATCATTTAAGAATCCTTAATGGAGGAATTCATAGATAAAGTCCAAATCATGCAATATTTGAAACAATATACTTAGTAATTATGGGATCTAGAAATTTCTCTACATAAAACTATAGGGGAGTGGGTATAGATATAAGTATCATGTGCATGCTACGTGTGAAGTCGCGTTACATGTGATTAGAAAAATAACTTGAGTGATTCACATAGAATGATTAGAAAAGAAGCATAAGGAGGAGGAGTAAATGATCTTAGGAAGGCTTTAACACATATGATAATAGGTGAAAAGGTACAATAATATCAAACTCCAAGATTAATGAAGAACGAGGTAGTGTTCTTGAAGTGTTTAAGTGTTTGATCTTTGAAGAAAAGTTTTGGCAAAGTCACGGTGTTAATAGGAGTTTTTCTACTATCTAAATGAGAATATAAATGAAGTATTTATAGGAAATAATGGTTGATTACATCCGTCAAATCATGATGGTAATCAATAGTTAAGATTGAAGTTCTTTATTAATGAATCTTAAGTGAGATATTTTCATGAGTTTAGACCCAAATAAAAGCTTTATTTACTATTTTAGTGTGTATCAAACCAAAAAAAGATTGAAATGGACATGCCAATTCAATGAGCCCTACTCCAAGCCCATCATACCAAATCTCCCTTGATCATCTTGATAATTTATGAGCTTTGCTCCTCAAACCCCATCACCTTAACCCGTAAAGTCAAATCTATTTAATTATCAAGCTTGAAACTTAATATTAAATTTGGCCCTCTACATCTTACCCCCTGAACAAAGTCCTTCAAATGAAGTTGAAGGGGTTTGGATACTGAGTAAGCCTTTTAGATGACTTAAGTGCATATATACTATTAAACAACTGCATCGCTGTAAAATTAATTTAAGAATTATCTTAGCATGCAAGTCTGCAGCACTTCTTGACTATATGTCAAGCCTCAATTCAACTTTTGAAGAATATGATGACAAGCTAGAGTAAATAGTATGATTGCCTCTATCTGTGTTTTACAATATTAACTTCATAAGGTGCTCTATCTTTTGAGATTTTGTAAATCTAGTGCACTTTCGCACTTTTCCCATTTTAGCACATATGACCTCAAGAAGCTCCCTTTGAGTAAAAGAACTGAGAATTTCTGGGGCCTCTTCGAACTGCTGGGCAATTTGATGAACTAGTTTTCTCTTTTCGCTTAAGCTCAGCCTACTACATTTTGCAGGATCAAGTACAAAACCTGATATTGAACCCATGCCAGAAAATGTAGGCTCTTTTTCATCATGGCATCTTTCAATATATTCAATTGAAACCTTGCTCAAAATAAATCTAGTGTATTTAATCTTTGTATCCACACATGCATGAATCTTTCTTATCTCTCAGTCTCTTTTCAACTTCTTCTTCTTCTTCTTTTTTTTTTTAATTTCACTATTTCAATAGCCATTTGTTTGCTTGATCCGAGATGTTGGGAATCTTATATACTACCTAAATCCATGCATTTTCTTTAGCTCTATTCGTGTAATGAATAATGAGATACTTTCCACTACTTGATGCCTTTGTTTTTTTAATTTTACTCATGCTTTGATGCATGTCTTTAGTTAATTAATTATGACATATTTCTCCTCCCTTTTTTTGAAAAATTTTGAAACTGACATTTCTTCATTTTCCATGCTTTACAAGTAACATAATCATCTGAGAATTTGGTTGAAAGAGTAATCCCTTGGACACCTAGATTGTAATTGCCTCCAATTAAGGGTCACAAGTCTACAATCATAACTTGAGGATCACATCTTAAACTAGCAACAGTCAGCAAATCAGTACGGTTTAAAGAGTATAGACTCTTTATCACTCAAACTGTAATTGTTTGCTAACTGAAGGTCAAGAGTTTGTGGTTGTGGCTTGAGTACCAATCTTCATCAACGGTTGACAGCAAAGAGGTATAACACTTAGGTCATATATAGCCTCTTTTTGTAACCTCCATAAAGCCAATTGTAAGTTATAACATGAATTGAACATGTATTTCGAATCGTAGGAGCATGCACATACGAGCACATGAAAGTCAAGCGTATGTTGAGCACATACAATTTGAACACGAGTTTGAGACATGAGCATATGAAAGTAACATGCTTAAGTTGAACGTAACCTCCCTTTAACATAAGCACTCGTGAGATAATACGTAAAATGAACTTCACTGCCCCTTAATACAAACACTCATGGAATAATCATGTAGAAGAACTATAAGGCCTCCACGTAACCATAAAATATGAATTTAAACGTAAACCTTGAACATGAACGTATAAGAGTAAAGTTCGAGTTTACGAGCTCAGCTTACATAAACGAGACACAAATCTTGAACTTGAATATGTGAGGATTGAATACTTCAATTCAGCATAGTCTGTCAGAACCTTAAAGGGAACCTAGTAGGATTACCTAAAATTTTTCTATCATGTGTGTACCCATGATACGAAAATCGCCTTGTAAGTAAAAAATTATAAGACTCTAAATGATTTATTACTAAGGTCACTGATTTTTTTTTAAGTAATTAATTTACTGTAGAATATAAATATAAATATAAATAACTATAGATATCTGATATTCTACAGTTCCTTAGAATTATAGAGAATCGGTATCCCATACCAAATAATAATACAAGATATACCAACATTAGAAAACTGCAAAAAAAAATTAAATTATAATAAATTCTAACATATAAATATTTTCTACAAAGGATGTTTATAGATTAACTGTAAAGATCTCAACTAATTCTAACACTAATATACATATCTTTATCTTGCACTCGGCACTCGAGATTTATCCCAATTCCATCATATGTAAACCTGTAAAAGAAATTAAGGGGCAATGAGTATAAAACAACTCAGTGAGTTTGTCCCTCACTATTACTATTCAAGTAAGTTATCATACATTATTATCACACATGCAAGAAAGTTATCTACATGCAAAATGAATGTAGGCAACACATCTATAGGAGTCTAGAACTATGAGCGATGTAGAATTAAATTATCTATACTTCGATTATCCCCTGTACTTACTCATATAGGACATCTTAACTTATCCGCATGAGGCTGCCTAGGGGCACCACCCTTTTAGGCAATACTCAACTATTACCCTAATTGAGAAAAGAGTTCCAATTCAAATAGGTGGATCCTAAACTAGGACTATTCACCATCCAAGGCCTCTCAGGCATAAACATACGAGTCCTCTCATAACCAAAATTATATAAGGCCTTACAAGCATAATAAAACGAGTCCTCTCGCTATCAATTAGAGATCCCATACTAGCTTTGCCTTGACGTTAAAATATTATTTATGACTCTACAAGCCCTTATAGAGATCATACAAAAATATGTTTAAGAGTATAAAAGTTTTTTTGAAAAACACTTTTCTCAAAATTTTTGCAAGACTGGTACTCTCCATTCATACCTTTACCAAGTCATAGACATGCTATGAGTATAATTGGTTATTTTGGTTTGATACTTATATTTATCAATTTAAAAAGGTGATCACACAGATGATAGCAAACAAGCAAAATAGTCATTTAAACATACAAGTAATAGCAAATAGCAAAACCTCAGATAAGTAACACGCACAAGTAAGTAGCAGGTCATTAGAACTCTCTTACTTGGATTATTGCTCATTCTCTAAGCTTTGAGGTTTCTAAAGCTTGATATTGAATGCTGAAAAAAAAAATTAGTAAAACTTATAAGTATTTTGAGAAGTTAGACTCTTTAGTTTACACTTAAGGAATTTTACATTGGTAGTACTAATTCACGTACTTAATTAAGTTTAATTCAATTTAAGAAGTATATTAGGATATAAAGGATCTTCGACTCCTAAGTACATTTATACATATGTATGTTATATTATTATGTAATCTTATAATTTATTATTTTACAAGTTTATGCTTATATCATCGCGTAGGTCATCAATGGTTTGTGTCATCGCTTATGTCATTATTTAATTACATAATTGCTTACATCATTATTCAATTATGTCATCCATTATTATCCTTATGTATTCATACACTTTATACATATGTTATACATATACTTATACTTCTAATATACTAGTATGTATACTTATGTACTTATACATATACTAGTACATATACCCATATATACATATGGTTTTCATACATATTTTCGTATGCCTAAAGTCTCCTTTTAAGAAAGCTTCACAATTTTCATATTTTTATATTTTAAGGGTGTATTTGGCAAGGTATATGTATGTAGAATTAGTATATATCTCATTTTAGGTTATATATATAATGATTATTTATGTATAAGAGTTCCAATACATATATTTATCAAGTTTACTCTTATATATACATATTTAAGCATATGTACATGTATTCTTCTTATAGTTATCTAAGGATTCTTATACTTCTAAGTATAAAAATTAGAACTTTATTCCTTCAACAACATACATATACATATCACATAAACTTCTTATACTAACCTAACCTATACATTTAACTACTAAATAAAATAAAAATTACATAACAACATACCTTTTTCTTCTTATAATATGTAAGAGAGGTATTAATTTATCTAGTGGATAAAAAGTGATTGAGATATGGAAGTAAAATGGAAAAGTTTGAGAGAATGGGGGACAAGAAGGTGACAGTTTGGAAATGGGAGAAGAAAAGGGGTTTTGTGTTGTGTATTTTGTGTTTTATAAATGATAATAAGTGCGGTCCTTAGTAGGAAAGTAATGGACAGCATGAATGAAGAGAAAAGGGGGAAAAAATCTAAAGAAAAGAAAAGAAATCATTAGAAAGAAAGAGATAATTCTAGAGTGAAAATGACATTTTGTTGACTTTTCCATATGTTAAATTAGTCAACCTTTTGACCTTTGTCAACTTTTCAAAATTACATGTCATTTAGTATATATAATGAATTAATTAAGGAAAATTAGGAGAAAAATTAAGGAAATGAAAGGAAATATGGGGTTTATTGAAATAATTAGTAAAAATAGCTAATGAGATCTTTCTTTAGGCATTTATATCATATACACATCATTTAGTAGGTTAATTAATGTAATTGTCATGAAAAGTATCATTTAAGGTACTAATACCAATTATATGTAATATAAGCATAAACTAAACTCTTAACTCTATATAATACTAACCTAGTTATATACTTAGAAGATGAATGTAATCTATGATGCAATATCTTAATTTCTAAAAGATTACTTTGGTGTTATAAATATTTGTGAATGATTAAAGGTTATCTTTAATCTTTTACTAATGATTTAGTATAATACTAAGGTTATATTATCAATTAGGGTTTTAGGGTAAATTAGGATGAATTAGTGCTTTTATATCCTTAAATTTATAATTTTAGGGTTTTTATTACTTTTGGTTACAATCTCTAGTTTTTTTTACACATTTAGGGTTTAATAGATTCATACGCGATTAATTTTTCGATTGTTGTCTTAGGGTTTTGATGAGATTCGAGGTTAACTTTTGCAATGACATATACTTGAAGTTTTAAGGTCTTTGTATGCAATTAGAGGTTCAATTGATAATTTAAGATTTTTTATATTCGCTTTAGATTTTGAATTGAGATTTTAATCGGTTTTAAATCTCATTAGCTCTATTGACTTTAAGAAATTATCTACAGTTTAGCCGTTTAATTCTATACTTAAAAAGCTAGATTTGCAGGATTTGCATAATCTCTTTGGCTCAAGCATATGTATGCTTCTAACATGAGCACTTTTCAACTTTTCATATGAGTACACGTGAGTTAAGTATGCAACTTGATATAGCACCTTTAGTACTTTAGCTGAACATGAGTCTCATCATGTACGTCGAACATAAGCCTTGCTACATAAGCCTTGATCATAAGTAAATGTAAGGGTTGCATCAAAACCTTGAACACGATAGTGAATACGAATCTTGAACATTAAGGTTGAAGGAAAGTGAGCATGAGCCATAATCATGAGTCTTGAACTCCAAGTGAATCTTCAACAAGGCACAATCTATGAATGTAACATGAGCTTTGAATATGAAATCTCATACATGTCACAAGTGTTGAACATGACATGGCACGGGGCCTATACGTGACGTGAAGCTTGAACATAACTTAAGTTTTGAACATGACGTGAGGTTTAAGCATGATGTGAAGTCTAAGCATTACATAACCCCAGCTCATTACACGAACTAAGCATGAGGCTTTGAATATTAATCTTCTAATACGAACACATTTTCTAAAATGTATCAATTAAACACCATCATATACGTGTGAGTTGGGCATAATATCACCGATCTTATGTGTGAATTGTGTATTGTCATCATGTATTGTAAGAGTCCTTGTACGTATGTGTTATCTCTAATCTTCATAAGTGGATGTCATACTTTTCAAATGCACCTTGCTTCTACTAACTCTTTTACTTCTCTTCATTTGCAAGTAGTCACTTCCTTTCATACTTGCATATAGACATTACTACTTCCTTGAGGGGTCATTGACATGGGTAAAGAATCCAGGAAGAGTTGTTCTTGTAGCAATAATGTTGACAAGAACAACAAAGTTTTAGTATTCTAAGGATCACATTCCAATAGCCCCTTACCTTGGGAAAAATAGGTAGACCTAATTATTGAAGGTAACTTCTTTTGAAGAGATATAAAAAAGCAGAATACACATCCACGTCCACCTAAGGATGGAAAGCTACATTTCATAAGATAAGAACCTCTAATGCATAAGAGGTTGAGATAGAAGCAAATTCTGTATTGCATTTTAGAAACAAGAAGAAAGAAATCCCTCTTTTAAATAGTAGTTTCGATGGCTCGAAGCACATGGTAAATGGTTAGTTGTCTTGGGTGACATACATTTTCAAGAATCTTAGATATACATCCATCTTGGAAGAGGCAGGGGTGCACTACCTCATAAGGGTGTCTTCTCATTTAACCTTACATCGCTTGTAAGAAATAGAAACATAGTGAGCTATCATGCCCAGTTAGAGTGTTTACTTGCATACCTTTGTGATAGTGTAGGGTGAGATCACTCCAACACTAGAGGATGTCGCAGTTCTTCTAAGCCTTCCTAATCTTGGATTGACTGACATCACTACAACTTCAATCTTGAAAGATGATCGAGCACTAATTGACCTATTAGAAATGGACAAAAAAGAAGCTTTAGACATTCGTAGGCATTATACGCTTAGTGTATGGATCAAGCATTTCTTTAGGCCAAATAAGGGTAATAAGATAGGGCTTCGATAGCAGTGCAAGTAAGTTTCTACATTTTGATGTGGTATAGTCATGGTTTACCCTTTTTCCTATTAATGTTCACTTTATAACCTTAATCTATCTTGTCCTACATTTTAGGTATGAGTTAGAAGCTTTCATTGCTTGTTGGTTGTCATCATTTGTGTTCCTAGAGGCCCCCGACAAAGGTATTAGTCCTCGACTCTTCCACTTAGCTATTCATATCGCACAAGGGAAACGTTTCGCTTTTGGACCTTTTTACTTAGGTTCCTTGTATAAGTGCTTGGGTCTCTTTCATAAAGCTTCGATACGCTAATAAGGAAGATACGTTATGGTATCATATGTAGACTTGGTGTTTCTTCACATGTTCTTTTGCGAGCATTATAGTCTGGTCTCCCGCTTACACGTTCTGATGCCATCAAGCCCTGGGCTTAGGGATGGGTCAATAGAACTCCTAAGTACTTTGAAAAATGTCATTGATACCTGTCACAAGTTCATCTTTTGTCCATACATAAAGGAATTGCTTAAATATGAATGGCACCCAAAAATCTACCCTTCCAGTTCGAAGGACTTAGTAAACTTGATAGAGCTTTATGATGAGCTTTCTGATGTTGAGATAGAGTTTATCTTATGGAGTACACCTAGGGATCTTCCATCATTTTATGATTAAGCTGATGTTTCTAATTGCTTCCTTGAGTGTAGTGTCATGAAATATTCACTTGATCGGGATGCTTGAAAACTGGGGTTTGATTAAGGAGTGCCTCATGATTTGGTCATTAACCAAAGTTTTGATGAGTGTTACAAGGCGTTTAGACTTGAGAGTCAAAAGAACATTCATGGAAGGATTAGGCAATTGTTCTTTCCTTCCATGAGTCGTTCTAGGATTACTTTGAGTGGCTAACTCACATATTGGAAGAATTGCTTAGATGGGTTTGAGAAGTATGTCTTATAGACAACTAAAGGGGATTTGCTTGAAATAGTCATCCGGAGATATGAATTTCACTTTCGATAATCATACGATCATTATCAATAATTAGCTTGTGCAGTTGATGTTAATAATTCCTTAAAGTCTACATCATATGAAAACTCCTGCTTGGCTTTGGGAAATAAACACTTGCATTTATCTTGTGATTTGAAAGGCATGAGGATGAAATATTCATATACCTTATTAAATTCACAATTCCTAATCAGCAAATTTTTTTTTTTAACAAGATGATAGCATTTCGCAAGCTGTAAAGTAGAACATACATGTAAAATATTTTAGAATAGTAACTTTGCTCTCATAATGCATTATATTTTTCAAACCAGGCTATTAGCCATAAAATAGCTTAATTGGTGACACCACAATACTTGTACGCCTGAGGAGGTAAGAGAAAAAAACAAGACATAGTATATTTCTTTATTCTTTTGTCTTCATTAGGATCTCGACAAGTGTCTACTTTATTTTTGTTATGTCTTCCTAAAATATAAGTTATTTCAATACCTCCTTATTCTTGGCAAATCCAGCTATACGAAGGGCCAAGACTTTTCTCTGCTTTTCCACTACTCATGAGGCAGACATTTTCATAGCCTTTGAGGCGAGGATAATTCGTACGTGATGGTGAGTGAGATAAGCTATTTTGTTCATTACTTGCTCTCTCTCTCTCTCTTGTTAAAAATGACATCATGTGGTAGGGAGTAAAGGCTTAACCTAGTTACACTAATGTCAAGAAATCATGACCTTCAAATTTTGGATTGACATAACTTCGAAACTGCTTAGACTCTTTAATCTAAGAGGCCTCTTATACAATAAAAAGAATTATGAGACTACTTAAACTTGATGATCTAAGAAATCTTACATGTCATCTCACATATTAAAGCAAGACTTTTTCTTGTCACTGATAATATATAGAAGATCCATTTTAAGAAGCATTCAATCGCGCATAAGCAGCGACAGTGGCATTGATTGCTTAGGATCAATAATTATTTCTCATTAGTCAATGGGGTATTTCCTACTACTTGACTGTGTAGCATGGCGTACTAGGATGTTACTTGAGTTTGAATGTTAATATGTTAAATTGCTCATTAATGGGATTGTCTCTACTACTCGATGGTAAGAAACATAGCAATTAGTTTGCATAAAAGCTATATGTGATTATCATGGCATGATGTATGTCTAGGAACCAATGCTCTTACTAGTTTACAACATATAAGCCAACTTCATCATCGTGCGCTTAAGAGGCTAGGCTATTACTAGCTAGTAACAATGCATAGATTATATATTATGTTAATTATTACTTTCTTTTATTCAATCAAGGGGTTTCATTTCTCCCCATTTAGACGTTAGCCATTTTATGAAATTAACTTTGCGTGCGCTAAGTAGACTAGTCTCTTACTTTGTAACGACAATAGTAATAAAATGAAGATATTCAAACACTTATCACATTCTCATTAGAAAATATCAAGATAGGAAGATGAACTTTCATTGATGAGAAGCAATCATCACTGCGCCCACATATGAAATGAAATAAAAACTAAGATAAAACCAGTGAGAACACATCTTAGTTACTGATAGTTCTCGTACTCCTTAACTTATAATGTGTCTTCTACCTTCATAATATCATTGGTTTGCTTTTGTTTCTTTACACCCTCGCAACAACCATGCATCCTCTTTTTTCTTAAATGCTCGAGTCTTAGCCTTTTCCTCTAAAGGTAGTTATACCTTGGGGGGTTCTATTAAGAGTATTTCACTTTCATTTATATGCTTGTCAAAGAATGCTGCTTCAGTGAAGTAGAACTCATTATGTGTGAATGGATTTTTTTGTTGCAGGAATCAAGATGTAAGCTTTAAAAATAAGCTAAGTGACCGTAGGATCGAACTTAGTACACAAAGTTTAGGACGATCGGTCAAAGGATCTGATCAAACCTAAATTATAAACTATAAATAAAAATATTAGTAAAAAGACTCCATAAACTTGAATTTAAGAAAATAAGTAATAAACTAAAATATTATAAAATTTTCAAATTTTAAGTATATTACTCGTTAATTATCAGAAAGGCGAAAATTACATTTTAATAACTAACGAATTATAAAAGATAGATTGTATGTATACTAAAAATCATAAAATGACTTAAATAATACTTAGAAGTGTTTATTTATACTTCACATAAATTTACTTATAGTTAGAAATATGCGAAATTACTTAAATTGCTTGAAATTAACTAGAAAATTATAAAATAATTAAAGAAAATTATAAAATAATTAAGGAAAAATCAGAAAAAAAATAAAGGAATAGGGAATAATCTAGATTTGGTCGTAGTAAGTTAAGAATTAAAGAACAAATTTTCGCCAATTAGAATTAAACACTTAAAAGGTAAAAATGGAAGAGTATAAGTCATTGTTTTATCTAATTAATGCATAACAATTGCCTTAAAGCCCTATAAATAGCAAGAAAAATTTACAGAGCTCATTTGGTTAGTTAGAAGCTTAGGAAAATTGGCGAGAGTAAAAAATAAGAGAGAAAATTAAGGTTTAGAAATTTTTTTTCCAAATTTATACAATAGGAGCTTTTGAACTGAACCCACACATCACCACCACCTGGAACTGAACCACCACCACTACTCCACTCCAAACGTACCACCTGGATCAGCCAATACACCTGAACTGGTGTTGGAAGCCAAAAAGCTTTCGAACTAGGTGAGTCTCACATCTCCTCCGATTTTGAAAAATTCCTTAAAATTGTTTATTATGCTTAGAAAATTATGAAATTTATTATTCTGATATTTTATTATCTGTAGATTTAGGGAAAAATAGTGGTTAAGTTTAATCATGTCTGTAAATATAGGGTTCTTAAGAAATAGGACAAAACCGAGCATAATTAGAATTAGAAATAAATAGGTTTAGGAGTTTAGTTTGGAGCTTAATTTTTTATTTTTTTTTTGTAGAATTCTTAAGTGGTATAAAATAGTGCTATGAAGCCATTTTTTTTTAAATTAGTTTTCAAAATTTTTAAATAATTTTTTTGCCCTAAAATGATGAAGTAAATAAGTAATATTAACTTAATTAAGTGATTAAATGATTAATTACTGATTTAGAAGGTAATTAGATTTTTAAAGATGTTAATATCTGATATGGAAACATAATCCTAACATTTAGAGTGTTAATGGTAATTAATATGGGGATTATATAGTAATTGTGAGAAATTTAGTAATATGTGAATTTGGGATTTTAATAAATAGGAAATAATAGGTTAAATTGGATAATATAATAATAAAATCAATACATAATAAATCTAGTACAAAATTAATTTTAGGTAATTGAATAAAAAATATATGATTTCTTCATATTAGGAGTAAATCTAGCACCCTAATTAGGATTAGAGTGTATTAAATAAGTTAGAATACTAAATTAAGACCTAGTATGATTTTTAGAATATTTGAGCTTAATGTGATTAATTCTATAGTAGGATTTGAGCGTATTTAGGATTCGAGCATATTTAGGATTCTTCGTAGTAAAAAACAATTTAGAACCAAAACTAGAATCTAATTTGAAAACCAAACCCCGAGCTAAGGTAGAGTGAATCATTAGTAAATAATAGGTATACATAGAGAAGTAAGTTAAATTATAACTTAGAATATGTATCATCAAAATATAAGTACTAAAAAGACATATTTGTATTACAGGATACCTAAAGATGAATCAACCTGCAATTAAGTGATTAGGTAACCAAGAATTCTAAGTAGATTGGGTTTATTACTTCACCATATTTAGAGTACTATTTTAGAGTACTCGGAGAATTAGGATTGTGTATGATTGTGATTGTAAGTAGTTTTATACATGTGCTTACATATCTAACTTCGTATTGGAATTTGTGTTGTGATTGACAATTATAATGACTGGATTGGTAAGAAATTGTCTGAACACCCTCAATTGAACCTAATCTTAATCAACCTTAAAACCTTAAATTGTTGTTACGCCCCCAAAATTGCAGAGTTATAATAGTCTTATCATGTAAAACATTCTATGATTGTAACTGGCCTCATAGTGCCTATCATAAACACAATTTATACAAGGCGTCAACGATTCCTCCCTTTGAAGTAAACAGTTCAATTAAGAATTTAACTAAAGTTACAGTAAATATTAAAGCTTCAAGTCAACATATATGTATATATATAATTACATGTATATTACTATAGAATTCCCAAGTGATTCTACATCCTATCATAACAATCAACTGATTTACATATCAAATATCAGTCTTAAAGATACTAGTGAGTCTTTAGATACAACTTAACTATTAGCCATATTGAACCTCACACCTATAGGCTTAAAAAAGAACTAACCTTCGGATAGTTGTAGGGCGGCATATTAGTCAGAGAAATTAGAAATCAAGACCTACAAAATGATCTATACGGATATGAGCAACTATCGTTTAGTAAGTTAAATTAGAGACTCATGAATGTATACAAACACAAACAAGATTATTAAGCAATTATTTTCATGCAATGCAATAAACAAGTGTCATCACATAATGTAGTCCAGTTCGTTGCGAAATTAGAGTAATTTCACCCGCTCTAATCCAGGTTGAGGAGTTATTATGTTATGCAACAACTCACAACCAAACTCAAGTTTGTGCAATTGAGACACTGCTCCTCCTAAGACTATCCTTCAAACCAATGCCTTCATCTTCACCACGACCTCCTCTCCTCTCATTTAGTTTAGCTAAGGATGAGGAAGAGACCAATTTGTTATCCAGTGATATCTTTTTCGAAGGTGTCGGTGTTTGGTTGGAGAATCCTAATGATCTCCTAAAGGGTTGTAATGCATGATAATTTAAGGTTTTAGGGTCAATTAAGATTAGGTTCAATTTAGGGTATTCGGACAATTTCACACCAATCTAGTCATTACATTCATCAATCACAACACAAATTCTAACACGAAGTCAGATATGCAAACATATGTATAAAACTACTTACAATCACAATCATATACAATTCTAAGTCTTCAAGTAATCTAAATAGTACTTTAAATACGGTGAAGTAATAAACCCAACTTACTTGGAATTTTCGGTCACCTAATCACTTAATTGTAGGTTGACTTGTTTCCGGGTATCCTATAATACAAATACGTCTTTTTAGTACTTATACTTTAATAATACATATTCTAAGTTATAATTTAACTCACTTCTCTATGTATACCTATTTTTTACTAATAATTTACTCTACCTTAGCTCGGGGTTCAGTTTCTGAATTAGATTCTAGTTTTGGTTCTAAATTGTTTTTTAATACGAGAAATCTAAAACATGCTTAAATCTTAATGTGAAATTAGTCACATTAAGCTTGAATATTCTAGAAAAATCATACTAAATGTTAATTTAGTATTCTAACCTATTTGATATTCTCTAATCCTAATTAGGATACTGGATTCACTTCCAATGTAAAGAAATCTTACATTTTTTATCCAATTACTTAAAATTAATTTTTATACCAGATTTATTATGTACTGATTTTATTATTATATTATTCAATCTAGCCTATTATTTCCCATCTATTAAAATCTTAAATTCATATATTACTAAATTTCCCACAATTACTACATAATCCCCATATTAATTACAATTAACACTCCAAATGTTAAGATTATGTTTTCATAACAGATATTAACATTTTTAAACATCTAATTACCTTATAAGTCAGTAATTAATTATTTAATCACTTAATTAAGTCGAAATTACCCATTTTTCTTTATCATTTTAGGGTTAAAAATTTACTTAAAAATTTTTAAAATTAATTTTAAAAAAATAGTTTCATAACACTGTTCTATATCATTTAATAATTCTACAAAAAAAAATTTGAGCTCCAAACTATACTCCTAAGTTTATTTATTTATAATTTTAATCATACTCGATTTTGTCCCATTTCTTAAGACCCTATATTTACAAATATGATTAAACTTAATCACTATTTTTCCTTAAATCTATATATAATAAAACATCAGAATAATAAATTTTATAATTTTCTAGGCATAATAAATAATTTTAAGGAATTTTTCAAAATCAAAAGAGATATGAGACTCATCTGGTTCAAAAGCTTTTTAGCTTTCAACATTGGTTTAGGTGTATTGGCCTGTTCAAGTGGTGGGTTTAGAGTGGGGTGATGGTGGTGGTGGTGGTTTGGTTCCAGGTGGTGGTAATGTATGGATTCTATTCAAAAGCTCTTACTGCATACATTTGAAAAAAAAAATTCTAAACCTTAATTTTCTCTCTTGTTTTCAACTCTTCCTAATTTTCCTAAGCTTCTAACTGACCAAATGAGCTCTGTAAATTTTATTCCTATTTATAGAGCTTTAAGGCAATTGTTATGCATTAATTAGACAAGACAAAAGCTTATCTTATTCCATTTTTGCCTTTTAAGTGTTTAATTCTAATTGGCTAAAATTTGTTCTTTAATTCCTAACCTACCACGACCAAATCTGGGTCATTCCCTATTCCTCTAAATTTTTTCTGATTTTTTCTTAATTATTTTATAATTTTCATTAATTATTTAATAAGTTTCTAACTAATTTTAGGTAATTTAGCGTATTTTTATCTACATGTAAATACATGTGAAGTATAAGTAAATACTTTTAAATATTATTTAGATCATTCTATAATTTTCAATATACATATAATATATCTCTAGCGATTTACGCATTTTTGATAAACATCAAGTAATATGCTTAAAATTTGAAAATTTTATAATTTCTTATTTTATTACTTATTATCTTAAATTCAAGTTTACGAGGTCATTTTTACTAATATTTCTAATTATAGTTTATAATTTAGGTTTGATCGGATCCTTTGAACGATCACTCTAAACTTTGTATACTAAGTTCAATCCTATAGTCACTTGGTTTATCTTTAGGGCTTATAATTATCATGCATTACAACCCTTTAGGGGATCATTAGAATTCTCCAACCAAACACTAATACCTTTGAAGAAAATAGCGTTGGATAGCAAATTGGTCTCTTTCTCATCCTTAACCGAACCGAGTAATAGGAGAGGAGGTCGCGGTGAGGATGAGGGTATTAGTTCGAAGGATAGTCTTAGGAGGAGTAGTGTCCCTATTACACAAACTTAGGTTTGGTTGTGAGCTGTTGTATAACATGAAAACTCCTCAACCTGGATTAGAGCAGGTGAAATTACTTTAATTTCATAATGGACCAAACTACATTATGTGTTGACACTTGTTGTTGCATTGTATGAAAATAATTGCTTGATAATTTTGTTTGTGTTTGTATATATTCATGAGTCTCCAATTTAACTTACTAAGTTATAGTTGCTCATATTCATATAGATCATTTTGCAGGTCCTGATTTCTGAATTCTCTGACTAATATGCTACCTTACAACTATTCGGAGGTTAGTTCTTTTTTAAGCTTGGGGGTGTGAGGATCAATTTGCCTAATAGTTAATGTATATCTAGAGTCTTATTAGTATCTTTAAGACTAAAAGACTGATATGTGATATATAAATCAGTTGATTGTTATGATATGATGTAGAATCACCTAGGAATTCTAGAGTATTGTACATTTAATTATATATATATATATGTTGACTTGAAACTTTAATATTTACCGTAACTTTAGTTAAATTCTCAATTGAACTGTTTACATTAAAGTGAGAAGTCGTTGATAACTTGTGTAGATTATGTTTATGATAAGCATTATAAGGCCAGTTACTATCATAGAATGGTTTATACAGCGGGACTATTGCGACTCTGCGATTTTAGGGCGTAACAAAAAATATCGCGCTCATTCAAATAACCCTTCATGCATTGATGCTATGTCGAGGGTATCATGTTGTGAGTATTAAGTCTTCACTCCCCAGTGGAGTCGCCAGAAAAATGTGGGGGAGTGAGTATAAATATAAGTATTACATCCATGCCGCATGTAAAGTCATGTTATACGTAACTAGGGAAATGACTTGAGTAACTTGCATCGGATAATTAGGAGAAAAGCGTAGGGAGGAAGAGTAGGAGTAGGAGTAGGCAATCTTAATAAGGCTTTAACATGTATGGTGACAGGTGAAGAAGTGCGATAGCATCAAACTCCAAGATTAATGAAGAATAAGATGTTGTTCTTGAACTGTTTAAGTATTTGATCTTTGAGGCAAAGTTTCAGCAGAATAACAGCGTTAATTTGGGGGGAGGGGGGTTGCTATCTAAATGAGGATGTGAATGGGGTATTTGTAGGAAATTATGATTGATTACATCCGTCAAATCATGATAGTGATCAATAGATAAGATTGAAACTCTTTATTAATGAATCTTAAGTGAGCTATTTTCATAAGTTTAAGCCTAAATAAAAGTTTTATTTACTATTTTAGTGTAAACCAAATCAAGAAAGGTTGGATTGGATAGACCGATTCAATGGGTTTTACTCTAAGCTCACCATACCAAATCTTTTTCGATCATCCCGATAACTTGTGGGCTTGGCTCCTTGAGCCCCATCACCTTAGCCCATGGAGTCAAATCCATTTAATCAATAAGCTTGAAGCCTAATATTAAATTTGGCTCTCTACAAAGATGTAAAATGAAGTGTAACTAGTTTATATGAAAGCTTAAAGCCAACTTTCAATATTAGCTGACCCAAAAAGAATTAAAAATTTCATATATAAATTAGAATATATATAAATATATATATATATATTACGAAGTGATTAAAGACATAAGCAAAACAGTATGTAAATAACAAAAACGAATATAACTAACAATCGATACAGTGAAATAAAGATATGATACATTAATTCCAAAAAAAAAAAGGAAAAAATGCAAAAGATTTTTAAAGAGTTTCTTGAAGAGATATACAAAAAAGAAAAGCAAAAACAAAAAGCCTAAAACTAGATTTTTTTTTCTTTTTTTAAGAAAAAAGGAAAACAAATTTAGCAAGATCAACTTAACAAAGTTTGAATAAAGAGTATAGCGAGATCTTACAAAGCATCAAAGATTGCGAAGAAAAAAAAATGAAGTAAAAGCTAAAAATCATAAAAGTGAAAAAAAAAAATAAAAAGAAAATGAAAATAATTTGAAAAATGAAGAAGGCCTTTATAGGTAATATCCATGGACAATGGCTTTAGAAGCAAATAGCAGCATGGCAAGCACAATTGCTAGCTCATATGGAAGATGTACGAGCAGTAGAAGGGATTCAACCAAAGAAGGCAAGACAAAATAAAGGCAAAGAGAAATTTGTTTTATGGCACAAGAATGAGCAAATCTTAATAGTGAACTTTTGTTAAAATAGTAGACTAAGCCACTTTGTATAAATCTAAATGAGTTAAGGATTAGAATGGTAGCAGCAGTGTTCTCGCTTAGGAGAGCCAAATGAATAAATAGTGAATGATTGCATGTGCAATATTTTTTACGCAAAGAACATTGAAAGTTTTTGTGTTTTGTTTGATCATTGCCTAGAGTTTCTTTGTGCAAAAACAAGTGAAAGTTGAAGAGGTAAATGGTCACATGTGCTAATTTAGGTTATTTTGTACACTTTCATGTGAAGGCTGACCAAATAGGTTTATTCATGATAGTAAATGTTGATGGCCATATCCAAAGTGGTCTATTTTGTATTTATATAAGTTGGTATTTTGTGATGATTTATTTTGATGACAAAGTATCGCTAAGTAAAATGTAAATTATATATGTATATTGAAACCCCACATAGGTGATATCAATGAAGAAATCTACATTTCTTCTTATATATTTTTTATTATACCTTTTGATGTGTTTACTCCATAATCTTTGATTCACCATACTGGTGGATTAGTACCAAAGTAAAAAATTTGCATTTCTTCTCATATATTTCTAATTATACCTTCTGATGTGTCTAGTCCACAATCTCTAGTTCAAACACAATTGGATTAGTACCAAAATAAGTTCTCCTCAATGGTAATGGACATCCTTTTGGTAGTGGTGGTAGGCAAGAAACAACACCTTATAAGTTTACATGTCAGAGAATTGAGCATTTTCCTAATTTGATCAAATCATTTGATATAAAGCCTTTACATAAAACACATATAACTTTTGAAAAGATACACTTCAAACTTTGAATGTTACTGAAAATCCAAAACATTACACAAATGATATTATGTATATTGCCTAACAACTATCTAGTATAATGGGATCCTTACCAATGTGACAATGATCATATACTTATAAACTTTCTATAACACCTTAGAACATAAGGAGTTACAGCCTGTCACATACCTTTACAACTACTAACACATCAAGCATCTTAAAAATCTAACTCCTTAAAATTTCTCCAAAAACTTTTATGATATCTACCAACGCCGTTTACATTCTCCAAACAATAATATCCAGGATGTCTCTTAACATCCAATAACCATTATTAAATAATGAACTAAATTCTCAAAATTTCAATTTATTCCAAAACAAAGAAATATCATGCTTTAATTTGATAATATTCTCATAGCAAGAATAGGAACACATTATTCTAAGAACTTAATTTCAACATATATCATCTAAACTACATGATAAGAACTTCACTAAGAGAAGTCTCAAGTGATTTCCTAATTACTTCAGGAAAACTAAAAGCAAGTTATTTTCTCCAATAACAAAAAAATAACTAAACAAAACTAAGTAGATTACCTTCCATAATCATAATGATAATAGTTATACTATCCTGCAACTTCCTCATATATGTCAAGGTTACCATAGTCAAAATCTCCATATCCCTCATAACCTATGCTTCAAATTAAAAACAAAGAATTTCCCAAAGGTTAAGCAAAGGCCAATATAGGATATACATGCACATGCACATGAGCAATCAGAACTTTCACATCCGCACACGATTCTTAATAACTAATGCATTAACCACAAGGTTTTAGTCTTTATTTTAGTCTAGCAATCAATACAGTTCTAACATCCCAAAACTTAGACTAACTCACAACTTCAAGTAAACAACATATAATACTATATAAATATCGGTGTTAAGTCCTCCCTAACACCCTGTAATCAAGAATCCACCTAAAACTACTTGAATCATTTAATGTAGAACTTTACTCAAGATATCATCGCGCAAAGATCATCGAGGTGCTACTCCAAAATCACCAGTTCTCTTAGTCTATTGGATTGAACTAAGAATACGCAACACAATTATTAAAGCCATGTATTAATTTGAGTCTAGTTAAATTTTATAGCTTACAAGCACAAACATTAAATAATACCTTGTACTTAAATTCTAAGAGTAATTGATAGAGTCTATGTCGGATATCCTTTTAGTATCAACACTTATAATATAGTGTAGAGACAACACCTTAGAATTCCTTTTCGAGTTTCCTTATCCTTGCTAAAACTTTTTGCTTGTCTGATTAGGTTCTTAAATCTAAGCTTAACATTAGCTACGGCTTTAGAAGTAATTTAAACTTCTAAATTAGCTTAGAATTGACTAAGTTACACTTTAGAAGATTAAGGAACACGAAATAAGGAGAAAGAAAGATATTACAAGAACATGCTTGGGGATCACAGTCATAGACCTTAGTTCCGATTCCCTTCTCAAAGCCATGGTAAGACCACACCTAGGATCACAACCGTGAACTTTGATCATGATCCTCCTAGTTTATATTACTGCAAGATCACGGCTTGAACCACGGTCGTGGACTTTAGCTGTGATCCTCTTAGTCACAAAATCTTTCAAATCCCCCACTCACACTTCATCCCAACACATTCATAAGGACCACGAGCTAGATCATGCCATATTCCTAGGCCTTATTCCCCTATTGTGCAAATTTTCTCTCCAAAAACTCAACTCGTTATATCAAACCCTATCACAAACACAATCCAGCCTTCCATTAAACCCCATCAACATCTCTAATCTCCTTAAACACAACTTCTTCTTGTTAAACAACCAATTCCTAACAATTATCAAATCCATAATTCTTAATCAACCTCTAACAAAATCACCTAGAAACTTAAAATAACAATAAACAAAGATTGAAAACTTACTACAAGGGCTAAGATTTAGCACTCCTTTCAATTTCTTGTCATTTGAGACCTTGGATAATATATAAAAATTTGTTTCTCCCCTTGCCCTAGGTGGAAAAAAAATTTTTGTTAAGCCAAACATATGAGAGTCCATAAAATATCATCAAAAATCATACTTACCTTGATTTCTTTCCTTGATCCAAAGAATTACTCTTGAATTATTGTTCAATCTTGCACGAAAACTTATGTTCAAACCAAAAGCACTCGTGAGGGGTAGGAAAGGAAAATTGTTGACCTAGTCCATTGTTTTATAAGGCTACGGTTTCTAATATTTATGAAATGCCGAGAACACCCTTACTATAACTCTATTATTCCCTTTCACTTCATAACTCTTTTATTTATTATATTATTTTTGTTCTTGGCTTTTACACTTTCAAACATAGTTTTAAGTTTGTTGATCTCTCGTTTTGCACAACTATCAATTCCTTATAATAGGTTACGATCAACTACCAACACATTAGATTCTACACATTCCCAAATGCTTTTTTTTTTTTTTTTTTTCTGGGTAATGTCAAGTTCTCTTCTAATAGCCTAAACCTTTTCTCTACCATCAACATTAGTTTTTTCAAACTTATCTCTTCGCTCACATCCAAAGTTTCTATTAGTGTCTCTTCATTACATCACACCCATCGAAAGAAGTTGCAAGCATCATCCTGTACTCTAAAATACACTAAATTAGACCACCACCTAATTATTCAAAGTACATCAAACACTCTAAAAATATAGAAATATATAAATACACATAAAAAACATGCATGTAAACGTGCAAATAAAAATCCAAAGGACCAAAAAAAGTCTATTATTAGTTACCTAATTCTAACTACGTTATTGAAATCCCAAGCATTTATCTCTACTGTAGGTAAGTTTGTTACCTAATTTTTAATGTATATGTGTATATTATATATATATATATATATCATAGGTATAATAGTCCATACATGAAAGTTACACAAGTATTGCATGCAAGTCATGCTACACATGATTAAGGGATATGACTTGAGTTGCACATGTGGAAAAATTGAGTGATAAGTATAGAGAAGAAGAGTAGGCAATCTCAAAAGCTCCAATGCATATGGTGTGACAAGGGAATTTAGATGCATTAAACTCCATTATGGAAGATCAATTGAGTTGTGTTATTAAAATATCCAGGTTTTGATTCTTTAAGATGAAAATCCAATAACACGATAACATTTTTGCCAAATTTTCTCTCATTCAAATGAGGAAAGGTAGTGTATATATAGGAGTTAACTATTAATCTTATACATTGGATTGTGATAATGATCAATGACCAAAATTAACTCATTTTTTTCATGGACCTCAAATGGACTCTTTCATGGATTCAAGTCCAATAGAGACTTTATTTTTAGGATGAACCATATTGGAAAAGGTTGGATCATATGAGTCTATCCAATAGACCCTATTATGAGTCCACCATATCGAAACTCTCTTAATCATCCTGATTATACGCGGACTTAACTTATTGGATTTTATCACCTTAACTTAGAGAGTTAAGTCCAATTAGTTGGTGAGCTTGAAGCCAAATTTCATATTCAGTCCTTTACATATATTTTATATCCATTGTTCCAAGCTGGGGTTTTCTTGAGTTTAGAAGTAATATAAGGGTTGTATCCTTAATTTCACTTTGGTTATTGGAAAACCGACACGAGAGAACTACATTTGTACTTTGTTTGATCATGCATAACATAAATAATTGTTGAATATGTGTAGCAAGGCAAATTCCAGTTGATTGAGCAGCAAGGATTAAGTTCAACCGTCTATAGATCTGTTGACTTCCAGGTCTAATATCGATACTAGGAGGGTTCCCGAGGTAAGTCTATCGTGCTAGAAACATTTTGGATGTTTTCAAGTTTGTGCGAGAAGAGAGACAGAACATCAACCAAATTGCAATGGCCATCTCATATAGACTTATTATTGGTTGTGACTAGTGTAGTTAATTTACTTGTTTGGTAGTGTATTTCAATTCTCTGGCAATCTCGGAAAGCCATGACCCATAAATTACGGAGATTGTTGTATTGTGAAATTATGTTTATGATGATTACATGTATCCATCAAATAATCAGATAAGAGTCTTTCTATATCAACTAACTCACAAGACAGTTTACATATAATAGGCACACGCAAGATGTAATCACTTAGACATACCACTATTAGGCAGGCAGAACATAAATTTCAAAAGCCAATGCGAGGATGTGATGTAGGCTAACATTTTATTGGTATTGCCACAGAGAACATCATGACTCTGAATGGAATATATAAACACGAAAAGAAATTAAAAGAGAGAAAGAAAAATGGAAACAAAGTAGACTAGTTTTACTTGTCTATAGACCTCTGTGAGGCTTTCATTGCTAAATCCACTGTCTCCTTCCAGATCGGATTGTCATCATCATCGGACACGTGTTCATCCTCGGGGTTGCCTCTCGTTATGAGATTAATGTAAAGCTTGTCCGGTTTAGGATAGGAGTAACTATGACCAGCCAAAGATTGGTTATCAACTAGCCGAGCCCGGTGTTCATCCTGAGCCTGGTGATTCACAGGCTGAGCCTGTTGGTCTAAAAATGATTTCATTGTGACCTGTACAGTGTCCTGGTGTAATATCATCGATCAGAAGACCGTGATATGAATATTCGCTTTATTCCCCTAGGCGGAGTCATATCCTAAAAACCTTCCTCCAGGGATCATCCCACTCCTACCTTTGGAAACATATGTTCTGCATTGGCATGATCAGAATCCAAAAGCGAATGCTCGACTGGAACATCATTAGATCATTTCATCACCCAGTGGAGCACCAAGTTTTCCTGGGCATTTCATTGAATGAGCTTGAGTGATGCGACAGAATTGATTGACTAATATATGTATTTTGATTAGGGGTGGTAAATGGGGCGAAGGCACGTGATTCAAGTACACACAGGCTTAAACTTGAGCAATCTAAGTACAAGTACCTGACAAAATATGGAAGTATAAGTATGCGTAAGATAGGTATGCACGTGCACAGTATAGATATACCTGACATAATTATTTAGTGGATTGCTTAGGCATAAGCTCACAGAGCTCACAAATAGCACGTGTATATCTTTATTTATTGTAAATAATGTAATTTTTTAAATAAACATATTATTTAATAAATAATAATTTTTTTAATAAATAAAAAATAAAAATTTTAATTATTAAATTATTTACTGAATAATGAATTATTAAGAAAATAATTTAATTAGCAAATGTAATATAATTTAATGAGTTATATTTTGATTTTGTTTATAAATTATTCAATAAATGTATTCAAATTTTAATTGATAAATGTACATTTTTTATTTTTTTCATATATTTAAATTGTTCAATATCATTATTTTTTTAAGATAATTCATTTGCAACGAAAGTAAATTATGAGAGATCATTAAACAAAATTATCATTAACGAATTTCCATAGGACAAGTCAAATACTAGCCAATGTCACTGGAATATTTATTAAGAAAAGAAAAGAAAAAGAAATCTCCCCAAATCCGATAGAAAGACAAGTCAATCCCCATCATCCTCACCATCATCTTTAACCCCCTCATCACCTGATACAATGCCTTATGTTGAATCCAAGCTAGTCAACACTATGTCACTATCATTACCTGGAACCTAAGAATACGGATGTTCCCCTTGATCGCATGTTTAAGCATCAGTCCAACCGTTCAAGCACATGCAGGCTTTAATGGTCTTCAAATGGAGCAAAAGGTAGTGGGGTTTAAGGATTTACCCACCTAAACTAAAAGCTCACTTGAAAGGGACTAGTAAAGCCGAAGGTGCCAAAACATTCCCAACCACCAAAGAAAGGATTGACATTATGTGTACCTTACTAAACCACCAAGAGAGAACATCGAAGTCACCCTCCTCATACACCAGTAGCTTTCCAAATTCATTACCAATATCAAAGGTGCTCCTTAGATCTTTGCTCCTTATTGCAATCTGTTTTCTTCATTTACTGGGTGCATGACTGCTAGGCTATGTTGGTTAGGATGAATGGTGCAACTTTTGCCTATGAAAGGTGTACAAAGTTCTAAGCATACTATGTGCTTCAGCATTGAGTGCAATTAATTTTCAATCCCAACGCTTTGGTAGAACTCACAAAGGAGATTACGAGTGGTGAAAAACTTGTACAATACATCTAATATTGTTGCTACATAGAAGAGGAAAAATAATCCTTGAGTTTTCTAACCATATCTCTAAGGGTATATCAGAGGATAGAAACGCTTCAATGTTGTACCAACATGTCCAAAATGTTGACTAGCTAGGGGAGAGCGAGATTGCTCACTGGGTATTACGAGCTAGATAGAATTTTTGTCACTATTGTAAAGGCCTTCAAGATTGCCTTAACCTTTTTTCATAACTTTCAATCCCTCTCTATCATCAAATCGAGAGTGATATCAGGATTGCTAGCTACGAAAAAGTTGTACCTCATTAGGTAGTTGAGAGGTGGAATTTGCTGATCTTCATTATTGTTGTTACCTTATAGATTTAGTAAAACTCGACGAGCTTCTTTTCAGAAGCAAGTATAAGCCGTGTAATCAAGTGTTCGATACATAAAATTTAAAGTGATTGAGTGAGTTGTCCAATCAAGCTCAAATTTTATGATAAAGTTAGGAATATTAGTAAAAGTAATTCCATGAGTTTGAATTTATGAAAATAGGTGATAAAATATTATAATATTGAATTATAAGCATATTACTAGTTATTTATCAGAAAAGCGAAAAATGAGTTTCGATAACTAACTAATTGATAAAGATAAATTATATGCACACTAAAAATAAAAGAATAACATAAATAATATTTAGGAGTATTTACTTATATTATATATGTATTTATGTGTAAATAAAAATACGTGAAATTACTTAAAATACTTAAATTATGCTAAAATAACACTAAACAATTAAAGAAAATTCATAAAAAATCAAGAAAAATGCTGAAAATTGTCGAATGGTCTAGAAATGGGATGTAGTAAACTATAAATAGAGAATGGAATTAAATCATTAAAAATTAACCAACTAGAAATTGAAGATAAGAAGAAGATAAGGACTCTTAACAATTTAAAATCAAAAGAAAATCCAAAACCCTTCTATAAAAATTAGAAGACCCCGACCAAAACTTAGTTTAGATAGTTAGAAAGCCAAAAAAAAAAAAAAGATGAGGTGAGAAAATGAGAGAAACCAATTTTAAGAAAAATTAGAAAAATATAATGTAATTAGGGGTTATAAAAGGAACCTATGACAAACGACAACCTTAAAGTAAATGGCCACAACCACAGGATGGTAGAGGTAGCACCCATGCCGGTCGATAAGGCCACAATGGTCTGAGACGGCAATATCTGTAAATTCTAAATCATAGTTCAATTTTGTTTAATTTATCAAAAATATCAAACAGTTATGGAAAATTATGAAATTTAGTACTCTTGAATATTTTGTATGTAGATTCTAGGAAAAATATATATATTTTTTTAAATTAGGTCTTGAAATATATCATACTTTAGAAATCCCTAAACTTAAACCAATTTTCGATACTAATTTAAATTACCTTAATAGTATATTTTTTACTTTAAAATTTTTGTATAGACTATTTAAGATGTATATTATAGTGCTGTGAATAGTTTTTGTTAAATTTAATTTTCTAAAATTTTACTTAATTTTTAAGCCCTAAAATCATGCATAAAAGGTAATTAGTGGGCTTAATTTTGTAATTCAATGTTAATTTATTGAAAATTCTGATTTACTATGTAATTACATATCCTTAGATGTAAGTTTATGATGTAGGATGGTATTTGTGGAGTTTGGGGTATTAATTGTATATATTATGCTTATTAGGAAATGAATAATGAGTAAAAGTGAATAATTAAGCTAATTTTGTGATTTAGCGTTAATTAGGCATGAATTCTGATTTAGGATAAATTTAGACATTTGAGATGTTAGTTGGTGATAAGAGATAATATTTGAAGTGTTAGGAATATTAGATGTGCAAATTATGTACATATTAGGTAATAATAGATAATATGTAAATATAGGAAATTAATGAGTAGAAAAATATTAGGTTGAAATTGATGATGACGATAATAAAATCTGATATGAAATATAAATTGAGGAAAATAAATAAAAAATGTAAATATTTCTCATATCAAGAACAAAATCAATAATTAAATTAGGATTAAGGCATATAGTGTGGACTTGAATATTAGTTAAGGGTTAAATATGAGATTGAGGATATCCAAGTGTAATATAATTTATTTCACATGATAATTCGGAACGAGTTCCTAGAGTTCATGTATAACATCCATAATAAAAAACTAAATTAAAACGTAAATAAAAAAACGAATTCAAAAAATGAATCAGAAACTAGCCTAGAGTATATTAGTAATAAGTAATATGTATATATATATATATATATATATATATATATATATATACACTTGAATAATCGAGAAAAAAGTCATAATTTAAACCTATATGTCATTAGAGTATAAATACTAAAAGCGTATTTATATTATAGGATATGTTAAGATGAGTTGACCTGCAGCGAGTTGAGTGAGCAAATTGAGGATTTTAGGTAAGTTAAGATTTTAGGTAAGTTAGGATTAATACGTCACTGTATTTTGGAGTATTGTTCTAGAGTACTCGAGGGTTTAAGATTATGCTTGTTTGTGCTTAAAGATAGTTTGAATGTACTCATGCCTCTATGTGTGTGTTCTTGAATGTATTGTATATTAATGACTTGCCATACTAGTTTGCAATTATTTTGTATATGTGATATAGACTGATCACCTTAACTGGAATTAATAATATAAGGCTTATAAAATTAATCAAACAAGCATTTAAACCCATTAAGAGAAACATTTAGGTTCTCCGATTAAATACTAACCCTTTCAAAAAGGATAGCATTGGATAGCATGATTGGTCTCTTCTTTATCCTTAGTTGAACTGAGTGATAAGAAAAGAGGTCATAGTAACGTTGACGTCAATGATTTAAAGGTAACTACGGGAGAAGCAGTGTTAAGTGATAGGAGAAGAGGTCACAGTAACGGTGACGTCAATGATTCAAAGGTAACTACGGGAGAAGCAATGTCTCCATTGCATAAGCTTAGGTTTTGTTGTGAGCTATTGATTTATGTACTAAACTTATCAACTCGGATTAAAGCAGGTATAATTTCTCTAATCTTATAACGGACTAGATAACGTTGTTTGATGATAATCGTTTGTTGCATTGCATTAAAATAACTTATTGATAATCCTGTTTATGCTTAATGTGCAATTTTAAGTTTTTGTCCTAACTTACTTAGCTATAGGTTGCGTACATCTCTAAAGATGTTGTAAATGCTAATTAAGAAGCGGCTTTATAATTATCTTGAAACTAACAACTACTGGATCTTAGGGAGTAAGCATTAAAACTAAAGAACGAAAATATTTCTAAGGTCATAACTCTTACTTTAGAATTTTCCATTGTTTATTAAAGTATTACTTAGATAATATAATGCTAAGAAATTATGTAAACATTAATTATAATATTTAAATCTTAATATATATTTTTCATACTTTCTTAGGTAAATAACTTGTTTATTTATAAACTATTTGTTTCAAAGTTAGTTAGTCGATGACGTCTTATATAAATTAGGTTTAAGATAACGGCTGTAAGGTCAACTTCTATCTTAAAGTGGTTTACATAGAGGGACTATTGAGGCGTAATAGCAAGCATGGCATTGATTGCACATCAAATCCTTACTATATGATGATTCTCAAGATTGGCATTCATTACCAAATTGAAAACATGGTAGATACATCAAACATGGAAGAAGTTTCCATCACAAATCAAGTCAAACATAGCCTTCAACAGTTGAATTGTAACTATAGTGTTTGAAGCATTGTCAAAAATAATAGTAAAAACTCTTTAGATGTCGTACATTCAAGCATTGTCGATGAGGTTGTTAGCAATTACTTGACCTGTATAGGATTCAGAGAAGAAAATAAAAGCTATTATTCTTTTCTATACCAATTATTCATTGTCGATCTAGTTATAGTAACATGCATATAACTATCGTTGATAGCAATGATCAGTGACTTCCAAATATCGGATGTGAAAGAAACGCTACTTAAGGGCAAGATAATTTGTGATGGTTATACATTTGAACAAAACAAGAATATGTAAATGAAGGTTGTTAATGAAAGTAATTGAATTACGTTCCTACTTAGTAAGCTTAACAACTCTTCTACCAAAGCTTGACACATTTTGTTGAGCACTGTAATTATATCTTTTTTTATGGTCTATCAACCCATGTATTGATACTAGGGTTGTAACTTTTACTTCACTTACTTTTCAAAGCGAAGATGCCCTACGGCATAGAAAGGTATCTCCATTATAGCCATCATTTGCACAAGCTCCTCTTATGCCTCTTCATTACTAAAAATGAAAATGGAAAGGTTGCTCGAACCACCTGTTAGGTCATTGCGGTTTCCATCAACCTTAACTAAGACTTGATATTTTTTTCCTCATGCATTTGAAGATGTCACCTTAGATGACCCATATCGGATCTAAATTTTTTTTTATAGATCCTTCTTGCAAGTCATGCAAAAGGAGATTTTACCATTGGGACAGATTAAAAAGTATTGTCAGCATCTGGTAGTTCACTTTCTTTGTCTGTTACTTCCCCTTAAGGATCTAGGCTTAACAAAATCAAACTTTGTATTAGCATTGGTGGATTGAGTTTAAGTAGGTCCTTAGCAAAAAAATATAAATTTATAAATACATATAGTTTTTTCTCCACTTATTGTAATAATAACCTTGAAGGTAATATTTATATGTACCTAATTGAAATTGTGGCTTATTACTGAAGGTGGTTGTATACTATGCGAGAGACCTGCTTGAGAACAATATAAACCCTATTGGTATGCTTCTCTGGGTATATTATACATTTGTGGGTTAAGAGATACACCGAGGGAAGAGTACATCTAGAATTAGGAACTCGGCTTCATTCAATAAGTGACACATGTTTTCCATTCATGGAATGACCATGGCTTAAAACCACGGACAAGGTCCTTGCTTATGGAGCTCTCGGCTCGAGTTCTTTTCCTTCGAATTTCGTATGCCTTCATCATTACATGTATATTTTCCAATGTTGTGCATTTTTCCTATCAAAAATAGAAAAATATACAAATTAGTGTAATAAAGTATTAAAATAAAATATTAAAAAATAAAGTACTAAATTATCCTAAAATTACATTAAAAAGTTTATAAAAGCAATATAAAATCAACCTATAAAATAGGCACAATTAAGTTTTATCAAATTTTTGTACAGTTAAACTTTTTCTTATTCGGAAGCAAGATAATTAAAACAGTGAAAAAAATTTTAAGGACAAAAATTCACTAAAAGCTCGAATTGCAGAATCAAAAGTAAATATTACAAAAAATCTATTTAGGGATAAGAGCACATACTCTTCCATTAAATTTCATCCCTATAAATATCGAAATTCAAGACTCTAGCAACATTTTATTGTATGGACTTTCACTTAACCATATTTATATGCTCTTAAGACACAATTACATAATACATGTACTAGTTATAAGAGCCATACTAGAATTCAACAATTAATCTATGTAAATTAAAGTTAAATTACATTATTCAAACAAAGATTAAACTAGAATGAAAGTAAACATAAGCTTAATAAAAAATAAGTTATCCACATTTTAAAAACTAAAGGGTATACAATTTTCTTTTTCACCTTATTAAGCACAATAATTGAAAACAAATGCATGTTACATCAATTAGTCCTCTCTTTATCTCCTTACCTCTTTCAATTTTTTATTGGAGGGTTTTCTGATTCAATTCAATTTCTTTATTTAAGCACAAATATTTTTAGCAGCAAGAAAGTATTGATAGTCAATTTTCGTCCACCTATCTTACTCGTCCATTAGGCTGATGACAAGCCACGCAATCTATATTATCGACAATTCGCTAAGTAATGAACATTCTCAGCACTATGCCGAGTAACACAGATCCATTGCTGATTTGAATTCAAGTTCATGACGTGAATAGTTATCACAAGTACGATTATATTACATAATTGCTTACTCTCCCTACAAATCAAAGAATGTGTTTAATCAAGAAGCTTCCATGTGTCTTGACAGTTATTCTGATAACTGCTCCTTTAAACATGACAATCTCCTATAAATACGAGAATGAAACTCTATAAGAGACATCTGATAACTCTTAACGTCTTTACTTTACCTTTCTCATTCTTGCTTACGAACTTAGGTATTAGAGTAGCTGCATCAGATTAGCTTTGATACCAAGTGTTTTTCTTATCTTTGCATGACATTTACAACCCCCAAAATTCACCAACAACTGAAAGAACTTTGCTTTTCTGATGGATCAAGACCGATCCATATCATTTTAATTCTCACATTGGTAGTGAGGAAATACCTTACTCTTTAAAGGGATCAAAACTGATCCATACCAATTTTTAATCAACTACTTCTTTTAGCTTGGCAATGGGGAAGAATCTTACTCTTCGAAGAGATCAAAGTCGATTCTTACCAACTTCTTTTATCATTAATTTTTATTTTTTCACAATCGCCTCTAACTATTTTGATTTTTCAAGAAACATTCAAGAAATATGCATCATTTGTTCATTTATTAAAAAATTAGATGGCTCTTAATACTTTTAAGGAGTAAGTATACACTAAAGCAAGATATAGATAACTAGCTCCTAATTAGTGATATTCATTCGAATTTTAAGTCTAAATCTAAGTTTCAATAATAAGATAATCTACACTTCACATAAATTTCATCATTTAGTTCTAGCATCGTGTAAAAAAATCATAATGATCAAGCAAAATTCATGCAAAAATTGAAAAAAATTATCCCAAAAAGTTTTTTTTTTTTAATTAGATGAAAATAATGGTAAACAGATGTGCAAAATAAACAAATTGATTCAATATTTTAAAAGAAAAAAAATTAATTGCAAAAATCCTAAGTGTGGGAATATGATACATTCAACTCTCATGCTTTCATAGATTTTTTTTATGAATGCCTAATTACTTTATTTCTTCTCCTTACACTTAAATTGTACATTATCCTTAATGTACAAATAATCAATAATAGGCACAAGAATAAGGAGATAAAGGAAACTTCTCCCTGAAGTTTTAGTTCCCTTTATCTCTTTATTTTCATTTTATATATCCTTTATTGATTCTTGTAATTTATCTCTTTATTATTGTGCTTTATCTCTTTATTCTTGTGCTCCGATAGAGGATCTACAATTACTGTACTACGGGATGCCTTATTCTAATTGAAGTTCACGCAAGCATTGCAAAAGAAAAAGAACGAAACAAAAGAAAGAAAATAAAAGCATCTAAGAAAACAAAAATAAAGCTAAACTAAAAATTCATCTTATCGTCACTCTTCCTATACATATGAAAGTTCATCAAACAGAAGCACTAGAATTAGCAGGGCTAATCCCTTGCTAACTACAAAAGATAAAAAAAAAAAAAAAGAAAAAAGAATGAATAAGTTAGCAAATTTATCATGAACGTACATCCTACTAATTCTCATCTTCATATGTATCATCCTTCTTCTCAAATGATACTGGTGATGGGTGAAGAATCAGCTTTTCTACAAAAAGCTTCAAAGACTAATCTATTATCCTAACCATCAAAAGAAATTAAATCTTTCACTTAAACTTTTATACTAACTCTCCTAAGTACTTCCCAATCTATATAACATGTGTCTAAAAATTCTCTATTCTAAAGTCTAGCAAACCTCTCTAGTTGATCAATATCATGAAATTGAAGCATCAAATGGTTTACCTTAGGAATTTCAATCTCTGGAGTTACTTCTCATTGTCTTCTTCTTATTGCATTTTTTTGAAATCCATGAAAATAAGAGTTCATATCCATAGATAAATTTAATCTATGGAGTTAGCTTCTCATTGCTTCTTCTTGTTGCATTTGTTTTTTTTTTAAAAAAAAATCCAAGAAAATAAGAACTCATACCCATAGATAAATTTTCCCACACTTATGCTAAAAATTTAGCAAATGTAAAGAATTAACATGGACGATTAAACATAGCCTTGTTTTTAAGCACATATAGGAATTAATTGTATTTAAGCTGAAAATGAAAACTAAATATCAACTAGTCCCTATTTCCATAACCAAAAATCAAAATAATATGAGTATAGCTAAATTGATTTACTAACAAATTTTTTTACTTTTTTTTATCTTTTTTTTTTTAGTGAAAGAACACTGAAGAGAGTGCAAAAATTCACACAAATTAAATAAACTATAAAAATTTATAAATATATGCTAAGTTTTGTCCATGAATATCAAAGGTGATATTTATGGAAAAATTTCAACTTCTTGTATCAATGACTATATTTAACAAATATAACCAAGGATCTAACAACTATAACACACTAAGATCTCTCTAAAATAATGGATTTAAAAACCTAAAGCATAGAAGAAAAACAAGAGATAACTAAGGAAATCAACATACATGTAAAAATAAATAAGATAAAGAGAAAAAGTAAAGAGAGTGACAGTTGAAAAACATACCTTAACTTGATGATTTCTCACTAAGTTATGCATGTGTGTGCATGAGAGTATGAGTGTTTTTGTGAAGAAGTGAAAATATAGAGCGTAAAGTGTAGAAGAGGATGTGTGTAGCACATAGGAATGTGTAGATATTAGAGTGGGGAAGAAGGTTGCTATAGGGACTATAAGTAGTCAACATGATATGTTTGTAATTAGAATAGTACACCACATGTTAAGCTGTAGCTATTTGCTATACACTGTGTATTTGCTATTTCACTAGAGTAACATGCCATGGATCATAGGCGTGTTTCTTGCCCATGATCCTTTTGACAATTTTTTTCTTTTTATTATTTTTTTATTATTATTTTTGCTAACAAAAGGAACATACCCTAGATCATAAGCATGGTTTTTGCTTAGGGTCCTCTCAAAGTTTTAATTGCTTGCAAATTTCTGACCTATAATGCAATATGATTACACCTTAGATCATGGGCATGTTTCTTACCCATGATCCTCTTGGATTTTCAGTTCATTCTCCACTTTTCTAACCTTTCTTAGCTAAGTTTTGGCCACTTTATTTTATGTCAATTATAAAGCACCACACAAACTCTAAAAAGATGAAATAATTAAAAGTTCCAAAAATTTACTTAAAGCTATTAGATAAAGTAATTATAGGTGGAGTATCAAGACAAAACAAAACAAAATAAAACAAAGGATATGGAATGGGAAAATTGGGTTGTCTCCCAATAAACGCTTTTGGTTTCCTTTACTAAGGTGTTTCAAATCCTCTAAGCACCTATTTTTTCTAGCAATCCCTTTTCTAGTTGTTAGAGCTTTATGTTCATTGTCAAAACCAACTTACTATCACCTATACTTTTGGTGCATGGTGATTTTCTTATTGTTAAAGTTCAAACAATCTTTTAAGAAAAGTATTTATAAAATAAAATAATAAGAAGCAAAAATCTGACACTAAAAAGAAATTAAGAAAAAAACAAAGAAAATGAAAATAAACCAAACAAAACACCTCAGAGACATCACCAAAAACTTGATACACTAAACCTAACTTTACATTTTATAACAAATGCAAAAGCATATTTTTACTAATAAGTGTACTAGGTCGCATATATAGTAATATTGCTGGTGAGAACCATGTCAAACTCACAATGATTAGTGTTTAATTTTTAATAGAACTAGTCTCATCTAAACCTAGACAATTAAAATAAAAGATTTATTAAACAATTAAATTCTAAAGAAAACTAAATTATCAAAACTAGTATATCAGAATATTCAACATCTTCAAATATTCAATTGTCAATTAAATTATTAGAATACTAGTTAATGTTAGCATAGATGCCTTCTACAGGTTTAGTTTTAAAGTAATTAAGCACTAGGTATTTATTCTCATAAAGCGAATGCTCAAGATCAATTGATTTATCCTTTTTATCACTACATAAGAGATAAACTAAATTAATCATTTCTTATTCCTAAACCTTATTGAATTAAAAAGCATACGATATGCCTTCTTTAATCTAGATTATCCAGTTTACAGTAAACAATTAGAAATGGTTTTGCGAGTCAATCCTAACTCATAAGTGTTCCAATAGATTCAAAATACATGTTATTGTGATTAGAGAATTAAAGACTTTAAAACAATAAGCACAATTCATAAACTGATAATCTAAAGTATCTATTAAGCAATATCAATAAAGCACAAAAGAAATAATAGGGAAAATAATAAGTTCAAATCATTGATTCAAGATCAAATATCATCTACTATTATTTCCAACATTGAAATCTGAAAAGAAAAAAATAAAACTAGTCTAAAACCGTAATTTATTGTGTCTTCTCTCTTCTATCTATGTCTGTCTTTGTTTTTTTTTTCCTTCCCCCATTCTTTTTATAAAGCCTTCTATTTATAATATTAAGGACTTTCGTATAATAATGGACCTACAAGAGATAATTGTATCTTTCTTAAATAGCTTCAATTCTTTCCAATAATAATTTGGAATGACCTCAACTTGGAACCATGGTTATGGTCTTCACATGTGGTCTTTTTATATTTCAATTCTCGCATGGAATAAGAGATACATAGATTACGTTTTGAAGAGTACATGGCGTATATATCTAGAATTAGGAACATGGCTTCATTCAATCAATAACACATGTCTTCCATCTATGGAATGACCATGGCCTAAGACCATAGATGTAGTCCTTACCCATTAAGCTCTTAGCCTTTTTTTTTTTTCCTTTAAATTCTACGTACCTTAGTCATCACGTATAGATTTTCCAATATTGTGTATTTTTCCTATTAGTCTAATAAAGTATTAAAATAAAATATTAACAAATAAAGTACTAAATTACGCTAAAATATCCATAAAATTAGTATAAAATCTACTTATAAAGTAGGCACAATTAAGCTTTATCACTTGTGTTGAATGTGGCATGCTTAGGTTTCTTGTTTTTGGGCTTATGCATGTGAGTCTAGGTATATTAGGCTTACTCTATTAAATAAGAAGAATAGTCTAACATGGTATGTGATGTGCCTAAGAGCTCAATAATCACTAAGGCTTACTACGGGGAATGGGAACTAAATGGTCCTTTGTAATAACAAAGAAAATGAAGTGAAGAAGCCAGAAAACATTGTAGCTTACATGAAGCTGCTAGGAGGATGTGACTCACCAACAAATACAATATGACTCAACACTTCACTTGATATGATATACAAGCTAATATTAAGATTCAGTCGTCACTAATCTTGAGCTACTCAGCAAGATTAGATAAGAGTGTAAAGTGATTGTACTCGGAGAGGAATATCTCATAAGAACAAGTATATTCAATATTTGAGAGGAATGTAAGACGTTTCGACTAAAGAGAAAATGGACGATTTATAATAAGTCTCTAGGGCAATATTATAAATAAGGAAAATTGCAAAAAGAATAAAGAAGAAAGTATTCCTAGTATGTACGTAAGGGGTAAATAGGACAAAGGACAAAAAAAAAGAAAAAAATAATATAATGTCAGAAAAAGTGATGGACAAGTGGCGGCTTATCAATAAGTTCATATTAGAGAATCTTAAGGCATAGCAATTGAGCTGGGTTTGAGGGGTGGTAGCTATGGATAGGTAGTATTTGAAATTGCCGGGATGAATAAGGGGTGTTGCTTTCAATAAGCTAAAAGAGAAGGACTTAGCATATAAAGGCCTCAGTACATGAAGTTCCTTTAGGTTGGTGCAGGGCTTAGTGTGTATTAACCATAGCCTCGGCATTTAGTAAGTTAGCCTTGGCACATGAGTGGTCGATAATGGTACAAGGATCAAAACAAAGGAAGGTGTATCCAAGCTGGGTTCTCAAGGAGTTTGTCAACTATTCTTCTGTATATTGTGTTTCATCCTCAGTAGGCTGACGAGAGAGAATTCTTCTAATGAGAGACTAAAGGCTTCAAAGGCATATACGAGTAAGAGGGCTAGAGGTTGCTAATCCATCAATTCCTCGAGGTTGTTGAAGATTTGCTATCAAATCTTAGTCTTCTTCTTTGTCCAGTACATTGGGTGTCAAGTCGGCGACATTAAAAGTAAAGGACATGTTGTATTCTTTAGGTAGCTTAAGCTCATATGCATTGTCATTGATACACCTAAGGATCTTAAAAGGTCCATCTGACCTAAGGGATAGCTTGTTCATCCTTTTTCTTAGGAAACACTCTTTTCTAAGGTAGATTTAGATACGGCCTCTAGGGTTGTAACAGACTCGCCTCCTTTCTCGGCTTCCCTATTCCTTATATTGAGCCACAGTCTTAGGCAGTTGCTCGGCAACCTTCTAATGCAATTTTTGGAACTCCTCGGTGTGCTATAGGTTGGATTGACTTTCTCCTTAGGAGGTTAGGATCATAATCATATCTAAGGGTAAATTCAGGTTAAGTCCATAGACAACCTCAAATGGAGACCTTTTCATTGAGCTATAAGTTAAGCAGTCATGAGTGAACTCAATGATGGATAGGTATAGATCCCAATCATGTAGATTCTTCCCAATAGTAGCTCAAAGGAAATTACTGACTATCATGTTTATGACTTCTATTTGGTCATCTATCTATGGGTAGCAAGAAGTACTGAACATGAGCTTAGTGCTAAGCTTCTTCCATAGGGTTCTCTAGAAGAAGCTCGTGAACTTTGAGTCATGATTGGATACAATACTCCTTGGTACTTTAAGCAGCCATACGATCTCCTATAAAAATAGGTTAACAACAAATAAAGCATTATTAGTTTTACGGTAAGGGATGAAGTAACTCATCTTACTAAATCGATTGACCATTACCATTATAGAATCATATCTTCTTAGCATTCTGTGTAGGTCAAGCATAAAATCCATGTCTATATTAGTCCATGGCTACTTAGGTATAGGCAGAGGTGTATGCTCTCCATATGGCTCCTTCCTTCCCTTGGCATGTTTACATATCTTACATCTCTCAAGAACTCGATGCACATCCTTCATCATCCTAAGCCAATAGAAATGTTCTCTTAGCATCTTGGTTATTTTCTTCTCATCAAAGTGGCCTACTAAACCTCCAGCATGAGGTTCTTGAACAAATAACTCTCTAGCTAAGCCACTAAGTATAGTAACTTACTTACCCTTCAATAAAAAACCCTTCACTCAAATAGAACTCACCTATAACTCCTCCAACATTGCACTCGGCCACTAAGGGCGCAAAATATAGATCATGCTCATATTAATTAAGTAAGGTATCAAATCCAAGTATCTTAGCTTGCAATGCTATAACAAGGACATGTCAACTAGAGAAAGCGTTGGCTACAGTATTGGTGCTTCATTTCTTATATCGGATGGCATAGCAAAAATATTTTAGGAATTCAACCCATTTAACATGACACCGAGAAAGTTTTTGTTGCTCTCGGAGATGTTTGAGAGATTCATGGTTTATGTGGATGATGAATTCTCTTGGTAGCAAATAGTATTGCCAGTTTTGAAGTACTTGGACAATGGCATAGGACTTCTTGTCATATGCCAAGTAATTTAAGGCAATTCCTCTGAGTTTCTCACTAAAATAGGCAACTGGATGGTGCCCTTACATATGAACGGTACTAATGCCAACTCCAGATGTATCACATTTTAAATCAAAAACTTTTTCAAAATCGGGCAGGGTAAGTACTAAGGCTGAAGTCAACCTAGAATTGATCTCATCAAAGCTTCTTTGAGCTTTCTTAGACCTCTTAAACTTAGAGTTTATCCTGGTCAACTCAGTTAGTAGAGTAGTTAGGCAACTAAAGTTTTGAATGAATCATTAATGAAACGAAGCTAGACCATGAAAACTACTCACTTCGGCAGTGCTAGTCAATGTCGACCACTCAAGGATGACTTAGACCTTCTCGTCATCGACCCTTATTTCTCCCATAAAAACAATATATCCGATGAATACAACCTCACTTTGATAGAACACACATTTCTTTAAATTGCCGAATAGTTTCTTGGCATGGAGGATATCAAACACGGATCTTAGGTGCTCAACATAAGAAATATGGTTGACATTATATACCAAAATATCATCAAAGTAGATTACTACATATTTACCTATTAGAGTCCTTAAAACATGATTCATGAGTCACATGAAAGTGCTCGACGTGTTTGTTATACCAAATGACATCATCATCCATTCGAACAAATCATCCTTTGTTTTAAAGGTAGTCTTCTATTCGTCTCCTAGTCTCATTCATATTTGGTGGTAACCACTCTTTAGATCAATCTTCAAAAATATGTAAGCAATATGTAACTCATCAAGCATATCATCCAACCACGAGATCGGATATCAGTATTTAACAATGATTTTGTTGATTGCTTAGTTATCGATGCACATTCTCCATAAGCCATCCTTTTTTGGCACCAAAACAATCGGTACAGCATAGGGCTCATACTCTCTTAAACATATGTACAGTTAATCAATTCATTAACTTATTTCTTCAGCTAGGCAACTTGCTCAAGGTTGAGCATATAGGTAGGTTAGTTAGGTGAAGTAACTCCAGGCTGAAGGTCAATACAATGTTCTATACCTTTGATGGGTAGCAAACCTTTTAGTATCTCAATAGGGAATAGGTCGGCATACTCTTGAAGTAATGCTTGTAACTCAACAAGTAAAGTTTTGGTATCTCTTAACTTTAGGAGTTACTTGACTAACAAGAGCATACACTCTTCTGCCTTATCTTTTCAGGAAAGTTGGGCTTAGGAAATCACTAAGGATTTCTACTGTAGTGATCAAGTAATCTTCTCGTGTGACTCCTACACTTCCTTAAGGCTCATTGGGGTTAATATAGCTTTCTTCTAATCCTATTGGAACATATAGGTGTTCATATATCCATCATGCAACACTTTCAAATCGAATAGTTAAGGTTAGCCAAGTAAAATGTATGAAGCATACATAGGTAGGATGTTACATAACACCTCATCCTTGTATTTGTCACCAATAGTAATAGGCACTCTAACTTACTTAACAATGGGCAGACCTCCCTTCTCATTCAACCAATAAATCTTGTATAGCTTAGGATGTGGGTAGTTTGGTAACTTCAGGGCCTTGATTACTTCTTATGTTACAACATTGATAGAGCTTCCTTTGTCAATGATTAATGCGTAAAGCTTGCCATTCACTAAGCAATTCGTATGGAAAAGGTTCTCCCTTTACTCATCCTCTTCAAAAATAAAGGCATTGAGAGATCTTTGAACAATGAAATAGTATTCAGCCCTTAAGTTGGGTCGGGTCACAACATAGGGTTCTTCCATAAATCCTTTTAACACTTGATCAACTCCTTTTTCATCCTCTTTTTCACTAGTACTCTCTACTTTGAACTAGGGCTTATCTCCCTTGATTGTCATGATACATCAGTTCAAATAATGACTAGCCACGTGTCTATAGTCGAGATATTTGAAACACTTAACTCTTGAGTCTTCCTCCCTAAGCTTTGACCTTAGTCCCTTCAAATCTCAAGATCATGATCTTTACCCTTATCATGGCCATTATCTGATTGGCTTGGCACCTATCCTCATCGATCCACCTAAAAATTGTTTTGTGCTCAATCGTTTCCAGGTCGGCTCAGCATACCACTTCACTTCGACTACTTAGCATTCTACTAATCTGGCTCCACTTCTACCTTTCAACCTTCTATGCTACTCAAATGGTCTCATCTAGAGTCCCAAGCTTCTATAACTTCACTATATTACCAACTTTAGTTCTAAGCTCAGAAATGAACCGTACTATGGTTCGAGTCTCTAGTTCGTCGACATCACAACAGATCATCAGTAGCTAGAATTCTCGAATTTATTTGTCCACTGATCTATTGCCTTGTCTTAATTCAAGGAGTTATCAAAAAATATCTTATTCATAATATTCTAGAACAAATCTGCTCCTCAAAACTCTTTTCATCTCATTACATGTTCGGATTTCACATCGGGCTCTTTGACTATGTTTTGCAGCTTTTTCCACCACTTTGTTACATACCTAAAAAACTCTAATGCCGCTACTCTGATACAAACGACATCTTCATAGTCATAAAAGTCGAACATCTTTTCGATCTTCTCCTCCTAATCCAAGTAGTCATTAACACTACCAAACCCATTAAAGTTCAAAATCTATACTGTAAGATGCTTAGTTCCTCTAGGTACTCTAAGCTCATACTCCTCAATTCCATCGTATTGCTCCTTCTCATCATATTCCTTAACTTCATCCAACTCTAGTTTGTTTCTAGCAACTCTATCAGCATGTCGAGGTGGAGCTTGGTTCATATTAATTAGATTCGTTGCTCATTACTCACCCATCTGCCTTCTTGGCCTTTCTCTCACTTCTTAGCCTTGTTTAAAAACAACACTTTCTTGTGGCCTAGTCTCTATGGCCCTCTGTATAAAAACAACTAGGTTGGCTACGATAATAGTAAGGTCTTGTATCTACTCGTCAACAGTTCATAGGATCCGTTGGGTAACACAACCATAAGCATCACTCTCAGCATCATTAATCTCTCCTTAAACACTAGGATTTGACATTCTCAATACAAAGCCTCTAAAAATACTTTACTCATGTAGGAAATCTCTACAGACTTAGGAAATACGACTTCAAGCAATAAACTAAGAACTTACTCTGTTTTTTAAGTGGAAAATAGAGTATAGTTAACAGAGTATAGTAGAATAAACACACTGGCAATAACTATTCTAACATAGCTTTCAGTTGCAACCTCAAGCTCTGATACTAAAATTATATGATATGCCTCGGAGCTTAGTAATCACCAAGGCTCATTGCGGGGAATGGGAGCCAAATGAGTCCTTCATAATAATGAAGTGAAGAAGTTGAAAAACGTAATAGCTTACATGAAGCTACTCGGAGGATGTGATTCTCCAATGAGCACAACACAACTCAACACTTTATTTAATATGACGCATAAGCTAATGTCAAGGTTTACTTGCCCTTAATCTCGAGCTACTTAGCAAGATTAGATAAGGGTGTAAAGGGATTGTACTCGAAGAGAAATATCTTACAAGAACAAGTATATTTAATATTTGAGAGGAATGTAAGATGTTTCGGCTATAAAGAAAATGGACTATTTATAGTAAGTCCTTAAGGCAACATTACAAATAAGAAAAATTGCAAAAAGAATAAAGAAGAAAGGGATGCTTAGCATATATGTAAGGGGTAAATAGAATAAATGACAAGAAAAGGAAAAATAGTGTAATGTTAGAAAAAGTGATGGACAAGTGGCAAACTGTTAATGGGTCCATACTAAAGAATCTTGAGGCGTGGCAATTAAGTTGGGTTCATGGGGTGGTGGCTGTGGATGGGTAGTATATGGAATTACTGGGATGAATAAGGGATGTTGTTGTTTAGTAGGTTGAAAGAGAAGGACCTAGCATATAAGGACCTCAGTCGCAACACTCAGCATGTTGGTCTTGACACATAAAGTTCCTCTAGGTTGGAGTAAGGCTTAATGTGTATTGACTTCAACCTTAGCATTCGGCAGGTTGGCCTCAGCACATGAGTGGTTGACAATGGTATAAGGATCAAAATAAAGCGGGCTATATCCGAGCTAGGTTCTCAATGAGTTTGTCCATTGTTCTTCTGTATATGTGTTTCATCCTTGGTAAGTTGATGAGAGAGAATCCTTCTGGTAAGAGATTAAAGGCCTTATAGGCATGTATGAGTAAGAGGGCTAGAGGTCAACAATCCATCAGCATACACATGAGCCTACGTCCATTTTTCTTTACCTAAACCAACATGCCAATGATTGTATTATTATTATTTTTTAATTAATTTGAAGCTATTTAGTAGTTAAAATTTCCTTCAATTTTCTAAACAATATTATATTGAGCTCTTTTACCATTTTTGAATAGTTTTTACAACATTTTTGTAACGTTACATTTGCTTATGCAACAAACCATGTACAGATTTAAAATAAAGGAAAAATTATATATTACAGTATAGACGTCTAGACTCAAGTACAAACAAATGATGAAACTTTCAAGTAATTGATGACGTGTTAATTTTCGTGATTTTACCTAATTCAAAAGCTTTACTTATGCATAATTATGTGATGGAATAGTTTAGAATTGAGTAAAATAGATTAATTGCGTATAAAATGAACCAACTATGCTTAAATGATTGAAATTAAGAGAAAAGAACTTAAATTGAGTTTAAAGGTATTTAATTTTGGTGTTTAATGGAGGTTATTTATAGCATCCAAATGTTAGAAGGAGGAGAAAGGAAATAGGACACAGCATTCGCATGCCATTGGTACTATTGTCCGAATGCCTATTGCAAAAGTCACCATTTGAATGCTAAAGATGTAACCATCCACAAAATTGTTTCTTATTCTCACCAGTCGAATGCCATTTATAGCTACTGTGCTAACATTAGTTGTAAGTTGATATGGTTTATTACATGCCCTTAAACCCTAATCAGCAAGAGTTGACAAGTGTCCAACATTTGGGTGCCATTGCCTTAGTACCGATATGCCATCTAAAATCTTATAAATATGCTGTTATTCACATTAGCAAGAGAGAGGTATACATCTGTGGGGTGTTAGAGCATTTCTCTCGTAAGGTTTACTTCTCATAATTAGATTTATAGTAGTTTTAGCATATTTTATGCGGTTTTTAGAGTTGTATTGTCAAGCATTTTGAACACATTTTCACTATGGATTTGTGGAGATTTTGGTATTAGAGATTCAAGTTTTTGGAGTTCTTAAAGTATCAACTTATTAATATTTCTATGAGTAGCCATTTGCCTTTAAGTAGGTTTGTGATGTTTTGATGGATTAATGGTGTAATGTATTTTTAGTTGGGAACTTGCACATATGTTTAGGTACTTGATTAGTATAGTGCTCTTTGGGACTAATAAAAAAATCATGAACGTAAATCATAAAACAAACCACGAATTGAACCAAAATTTGGCTTTTTTTTTTTATAAGTAGTTCAGTTAGCAATTTGATTCGATGTTGGTTAACTACTTGATGATTTGATTCGAAGAGTTAAACCACACTAAACCAATTACTAAGGAAAAAAAAAAAGAGGACACATGATTGCACAAGGTTTCATCATGTACCAGTAATAGAAGCTGACCCTAAAATCACAAAACAATAAAGCACTCACTCACTCTACCTCTTTTCTATCTCAATCACTCAAAATCGAACCTTTAAATTATTCTTCAAGGCAAGTGATCATAAGGAAGGTATCTTAGCTCAATAAGTGGGTACAACTTATAGGCCGACAATAACTTTGTCAACGACTAGCTGGGTAGATAAGATTCTTTAAGTAAGGTTCTAAAGTCCTTATAACATGGTCTTGTGAGAGGACTTGAGGTTAGATTCTTATTAGAGAGTGCTTTCTGATTGTCTTGCTATCTCTTTTTGGTGAAATCATGCTTTGTAAGGTTTATGTTACACCATTTAGTAATATCACATATTTTAATGGGAGCATCATGTTATGGTTAATTCATATTGCTAGTCAAAGTAATAGGCTGTTAGTTAGTTTACTCATACAAATAGGGATGCTTTTGTGAAGTGTGTGCAAGTGAGAAACAAATAGAGAATGTAGCAAAAACAAAGTGCAATAGAGTGTATGTGTAAAATGCTCACAAAAGTGTTCTTACATAAGTGAAGTAAATATAAGTGATAGTGAATTCATTCCTTTATGTTATTATGCAAATAAATTCCTTGTTTTCTTAATTCTGTTCTCCTACAACAAATGGTATTAGAGCCTTATTGGTAAAAGATCTTAAAAACTTATTAGATTTCCTTATGGTTAAAAGATAAGAAAACATGGCTAATGTAACTGAGTATATTTCTATGTCAATTCCGATTCTCTATAGAAAGAACTATGATATATAGTGCATTTAAATGAAGGTGATCTTTGGATTTGAAGAAGTCTTGGATGTAGTCAATAGTAGGGTTTCTAAATTGCTCGATAATCCTACTAAGGCATAACTTGTTGCTCATCATGACGGGAAAAAGAAAGATCATAAAGCCTTATTCTACATCTACTAGTGCATAGATTCTTCAAATTTTGAGAAGACAGCTTTTGCAACATTTGTAAAAGAAGCCTAGGATATACTTTAAAAGTATTATAAAAGGGCTGATAAACTAAAGAAAGTACGTCTACAAACTTTGCAAAGACAATAAAAGTAATTACAGATGGATAACGAAGAGAGTGTAAGTAAATCTTGTACAAGAGTACTGACTCTTAAGAATCAAATAAAGGCTAATGGAGACACTTTTACAAAAGTGATGATAGTAGAGAACATTCTTAGATCTTTATGTCATAGATTTGATCATATTGTTGTTGTAATAGAAGAGTCGAAGAATTTAGATGAGTTGAAAGTTAAAGAACTCCAAAGCTTACTTGAAGCCCATGAACAATGCATGAATGAGAGAAATCTAGAGAAATCAATTAAACAAGCCTTACAAGTGTAACTTATCAAGCCTTATTTTGATTTTCCTTAATTTAACTTATACTAAGCCTAACTTACTTAATATAAATTACTTAATATTAAATTAAGAAAAAAACATTTTTTCTTTAAAAAAAAGTTAAAAAAATATTTTTGGAAAATAACTTAAAGTCATTAACTAGTAAAATTGGCAAAAAAAAAATAAAGGTAAATTATGGTTTTGGGTGGAAAAACCTTAATTTAGACATTTGTCTACAAATTTGCTAAAACTAATTTTAAAAAAAAATTTAGTTAGATTAACTGAGCTTGGAGGCTAACCTTAAGACAAAGGTCATAATGTAGGAATCATAAAAAACTAAGTAATAAGCCTTAACTTTTATGATTTTTCTAAAGATGCAAAAATATGCCAAAAAGTGAAACATAAAAAATGATTTAAAAAATTTTTTTTTATGAATTTTTGAAAGATAAAACAATTTTTTTTTTTTATATTTGACTTGTCCTAGAGATGCCTATTTACCCATCAGTTAAAATCAAACTAACGTAGTTCTATTTTCTTGTAAAACTTAAGCATGTTGATTTATTTTGTTTTTGAAAAATAGCCAGGTTTACGTTTTTCTCTAGTTTAATTTTTATTTTTTTGAAAAAATTCTAAGAAAACCTAATTTTTATTTTCAAAATTTTAAAAACCCAATTAAAGATTTTTTTATTTTTATAAAATCCCAACTAAGTGATAATTTTTTTCCTAAAATGACTATTTTGTAAAAAAAAAAAAATTCATAAAAATGCAATTTCATGCAAAATGTGCAAAGTATGCAAATTATTATTAAAAAATTAAAAAGTTTAGAAAATATGATTCTTTATTAAAAACATGCAATTTATTTCTTAACTCTGCAATTTATTCTAAAGATGAAACTTTATTGTTAATATGCGATTTTTACCCTAAGTATGCAATTTATCTTAGAAAAATGCTAAAAAACACAATTATAATATATATGTCAAAAGAAATAAATAAAATTAAAAAAAAGAAATCAATTATTAACAACAAAACTTGAAAGAGATACATGTTAGTGCCTAGTTTATGCAAATATCCCAATTAAGCAATTTTAAACAAAACTAATATTACACTAAAAAAATCACAAAATAAAACTAAAAACAATAAAAAAAATACAATTAATGTTAAACTAATGACCTGCACAAAAGACAAACTAAAGTTAGTATAGATACTTTTTATATTTATAGAAAATAAAACACAAATACTATAATAATAATAATAATAATAATAATAATAATAATAATAATAATAATAATAATAATAATAATAATAATAATAATAATAATAATAATAACTCAAACAATCGACCTACTAGCTGGATGTAGATTAGATCAAGGGTACTAGGCATTGGGCATACATATGAGTTGAGTTAGATCAGGTGTTGCAACTCTAGTTAAGGGTCGATTGGTTCATTAACTCCACATTAACAACTTTCCCAACTCCTTACAGCGAGTTCTAAGCACCAAATCAAGTAGGTAATTTGACTTCCATGACAAAGTTATTGGTAAAATTTAGTTTGGTGTATGTACCTTAAGTTGTTGTGGTGATTTGGATGGTTTTTGAAATTTAACGATGGCAGGTGTCGTAGCCAAGGGTGTTTTAATGTGAAGTAGATATGACTCCTAGGGTTTTTAGGAGGGAGTTTGTTGGTGATGTTGATTTTTGACAGCGATGTGTGGTATGGATGGTGAATTCATAGGTGGTGAAGGTTTACATGTGGTGGTGCTAAGGAACATGTCAATGTGCGAATGAGCTTGGGTTCAGTACAAAGGTGGTGGTGATTTGTGTATAGTTGGTGGCTTATGTTGTCAATGGTCATGAATGGTGTTTGGGATGGAGAGAGAGTAGGCAAGGATAGAGAGAGAGAGAGAGAGAGAGAGTAGGTTGTGTTGCTTATTTTTGGTGAAGCTTAGTTGTTGTTTTGATGTTATCTGAGCTTCTTCCTTTATTGTTACCAACTCAAATATATTTTTACACTTCGAATCAACATGTATCAACCATGGATGAGATTTGAATTTAATCAAAATTTGTCAAAATCTTCATTTAAATGTTATTAGTGTAAATCTTTGTAAGATTTAAGTGTTTTGATAATGATTTATTAGATTTACAACTAATCCCACAAAAAATAAAAAGATTTGATAAAATTTGTACAAGATTCAGTTTCTAGAATTTTTCCATGCTTTTCCTTCTCTTTCTTGATCATTCTCAACCAAGAAAAGAAAAAAAAAATTGGCATGTGATCATAGGTTGAAGAACAAAAATTTTCTTCTTGGCATCTGAAGGATTCAAATGTTTAACTTCTTTGGTTCATACATACGCCCCTAGCCAACGTAACTGACGTTGCTTTCTCAACATGCAATGCATTTCACTTATACTAAAGCTTTTAAATCTAGGCCCAACGTTAATTTTTATTTTCAAATCCAAGCTCAATTTTCTTTAAAACGACTTAAACACATTTAGATAGCCCAAAATACACATACTAAGGATTTTCAATACAATTTTAATTTAATAAATTCCAAGTCTTACATAAAAATTATTCAAATTTTAAACAAAAGCCTTCTTTCATGGATCTAAATTTTTGCTAGACTTTTTAAAAACATTTTTCTGATAAAGCCTAATTTTTAAAGATTTAGAATTTATCAAATTTCATGTACATTCTACTTACTTGATCTATCCTTAAGCGGCTCACTGACTTGACTCGAACTATTTTAACACTTTTTATGTTTCAATTTTTTAATTTTTTTTAATTTTTCTTTTTTATACTTCCCCCAATTTGTAATTCCTTTTAGATTTTTTCCGTAAACCTAACCAAGAATAAAAATAAAGATTAAAGAGTGGTAAAAATGAGGTGTCTATACCATTCAAGAAATTTAACAATAAGAATATTAGAGGAAGGAGAGGAAGATTTAGAAGAAGAAATAAAAGAAGAGGAAGAATTGGAGCAAATCAAGGTCGAGATCAAGAAAATTTCAATGATTAAGGTCGTTTTAAAAGTATTAAAAAGAGAAGAATATAAGGGTAATTGGAGGAGATTTGATAAAAGAACTATTCAGTATAATAATTGCCAAAAATATGGACACGTTGTGGATGAGTGTAGAAATAATCAAAGAATGATGAAGAGACTACTAGGTTTGCTTAATATGAAAATTATGAATCTAACCAAGTATTAGTCATGGTAACAACCTCATTAGGAAGTTCAATTTTAAATTCATGGTATCATGATATAAGGTGTTCAAATCACATGATAAGGAATAAGAGTTGGTTTATATAATTTGATGATAGTGTTAAAAGCAAAGTCAAATAAGCTAATAATAGACTGCTAAAGGTCTTGGCAAAATTTTAATTTGATAGAGGAATGGAAAGCACTCATACAAATCTAATGTGTTATATGTACCTAATATGAAGAAAAATTTGTTAAGTGTTGGACAACTTTTAGAAAAGAGATAAACAATAAGTTTGAAGGACACTTTCTTAACCTTGTTTGACAACAATGGGAGGCTGCTGCTGAGATCCTCATTGTTAAAGAATAAAACCTTCAAAAATTGACATTCAAATGGGTGATTTTCAATGCTTAAAGACAGTTGTGAATGATGAAAGTTAGTTATGGCATCTTAGGAATGGTCATCATAATTTCAAAAGTCTCTTCCAATTAAGAAACTCAAAGATGGTACATGTATGTAAAGGATGCTAATTGAGTAAATAGCCAAAAGACCTTTTAAATAAAAATTTTCTCTAAGAATAACTAATTTACAAGAAGTAGTGTATTTGGATGTGTATGGTCCAATGGATACAACAACTCTTAGAGGAAATATATATCTTGTTTCCTTTGTGAATGACTTTAATGAGAAATTGTGGGTGTATCTACTCTAAAGGAAATATAAGGTTTTTGAAATATTCAAGCAGTCCAAGGTAATAGTGGAAAAGCAAAGTGGAAAACTGATTAAAGTGTTGCATGTTGATAAAGGAGGTAAACATAACTCATATGAATTTCAAGATTATTGTGAAAAGGAGGGCATTGTACATAAAAGGGTAGCACCCTATACCCTATAGCATAATGGTGTGCTAAAGAGGAGAAATATGAATATCCTTTGATAGGAATCGAACTACCAAACCTTTAACCTTAACTCGAATGCATGAGTTTGAGGGACTAGTGAAGCTATTCTACTTTTCCAACCAACTCTTGTTAAGGTCAAGTTGATCCTTACTGCCAACCAACTCCATATGCTGAGCAAATTAACGTCTCATCTCTCAAAAGTCAGGTTCTAACTTGAAATATGCTTTACTAACAATCCAAGCCCTCATACATCTACTGGGTTATAACCGTGCTGGCCTTCAACTTGGTAATATTGGTGTCAAGAACCTTAACACACACTCGTACCCATGTCTTCTTTAAAGAACCCCCAGGTTTGCTCAATGACCTCCATCCTAATCATACCATTTGTCTATTTCTACCAAGAGCATCTCCAGTAACCTGTTGCCACATGTCCAATCCCACATGAAAGGATTCAACTACCCTAATCAATGATTTCTTTAAATTTTCATTTGTACTTTTTATTATTCTTTGTATATTACTTCTTTTGGACTATATCCTTTTTGTCTTTTTCATTTTAAGTAAAATGCCCTAACATTTCAGGTATAAATATCCTTGTAATATATGGCTACAAGAACAATGTTAGACATCAGATATTGAATATTCCTCTCCTTTTTGTGAGAAAAGTGTACTTACTTTCATCCTCTTACTCTTATCCTAACCCTTAAGTAATTTTGGGTAGTAAATACCTCATTGGATTAGCTCATACATCATATCGAGTTGAGTCGTTAGTCTGCGAAGTTTTCTTGGTATGTCATATCCTTAGAATCATTCGTGGTTTGCTTGTTCATCTTGTTTACTTGTTTCTAATTTTCGTATTTCATCACCCTTCACTTTAAGTTTTTTACAAGCCCGGACCCACCTCAATGCTGTTGCCCTTGTTTACTCTTAGTATGGTGTATCAATCCTAATATGACAAGAGTTAAGAGAGTACCAAACTATTTATGGGGCGAAGCTATAGTAACCTCTACATATATTCTAAATAGATGTCCTACCAAGACATTCAAATCTATGACTCCTAAAGAAACTAGGTTTAGTAAGAAATCACATGTGACTCATCTAAGAGTGTTTGGTAGTTTACATTTTACTCATGTGCCAAAGATAAGTAAAGAAAGCTCGATGACAAAAGCGAACAAGCCATTTTTCTAAGATACCATTCCACTGGTGCATACAAAGTATTTAATCCTATTATGAAGAAAGTAATTATAAGTAAGGATGTAGTGTTTGCTGAGTCTAGGGGTGGAATTGGGACATGAAAGGTACTATTCATAATAACAATGTTGATGTCATAATTGAAGAGGAAATAAGGTGACTTCACCCTCCTTAAGTGATAATATCCAAAACCATTAGCAATATGCTATTTAGAGGCTTTTGAGAGTAAGACAAGCACTAAGGAGATATGAAGATTATGAAGTGTTTCTTGATAACGCTATAAAAAATGAGGTAAATCTTTTGCACTTGGCTCTTCTTGTAGATATTGAGCCGCTCAGTTTTTAATAAGCAATTAAAGAGCTTAAATTGATCATGGCAATGAAAGAAGAACAAAACTCAATCAAGAAGAACAAGACGTAAGGATTAGTGACCTTACGAAAGGATAAAAAGCCAATTGCTATGAAATGGGTATATAAAATTAAAATGAAGCCAAATGGAATGGTAACAAAGTATGAAGCAAGGCTTGTTGTAAAGGGTTTTTTTTTTGTTTTATTTCAAAAGGAAGGATTGGATTATTAAGAGGTGTTCTACCTTGTTACGAGATTGAGACAATTAGATTGGTAGTGGCTATTGCTAGTTTTAAGGCTTAGACAATGTACCAATTGGATGTAAAATCAACCTTACTTAATGGTCCTTTAGAAGAAGAAGTATATGTGACTCAACTGCTTAGGTTTGAAGTAATGGGAAGTGAGAATAAAGTGTTAAGCTTTGAAAGGCTTTATAAGGATTGAAACAAACTCCTCGAGTTGGAGTAAGAGGATTGACTCTTTTTTTATTCAATAAGAATTCAATAAATGTTTGAATGAATATGGAGTCTATGTAAGAAGCAAAACTATATGTGGTGCTAGCAATGGAATAAAGCAAAAGGATCTTCTCATCATGTGCCTATATGTGGCTAATCTTTTGGTATCTGGTAACAATGAGGTTACGATTGCTTAGTCTAAAGAAATGATGAAACTAGAACTTGAAATGTCTGATTTAGGACTTTTTATCCCCTTTTTTGGGTCTTGGATTTGTTAAGGTGGAAGGTAGGCATAAGAAAAAATATATTGTAGATATTTTCAAAAGATTTAATATGCTAAACTACGATCCTGTTGTAACTCCTATGGATTAAGTGTTAGATTGATGAAAGATGAGAGTGAAAGGCCAGTAGATCCAACTTTATTGAAACAATGAATAGGATCATTAAGATATCTATGTAATAGTAGGCCAAACATAGCATATGGAGTTGGACTTGTAAGGAGATTTATGGACAGTCCTCAAATGTCTCATTTAGTTGCCACTAAAAATATATAAAGGGAACAATTAATTATGGGCTAATGTTTTAGCAATGTTTTGATAGTAGGATAGAAGAGATTTGGGGCTTCTCGGATGTTAATTTGTATGGAGATAAGGTAGATCAAAGAAGTACTACAAGATATGTATTTCAATTTCACAATACATTGTTTGCTTGGTGCTTAAAGAAACAATAGTTTCCTTATCCTCTTGTAAGGCAAATATGTTGCTACCTTTGCTAGTGCATGTGAAGCAATTTGGTTATATAGTTTATTGAAAGAAATAAAAATTGAATGAGACATCTTATGATGTTGACAATAGAGAAGATGGTAGCAATTAATTTAACAAAGCACCCTATAGTACATGGTAGAAGCAAACACATTGAAACAAGGTTTCATTTTCTAAGAGATTGGGTGAACCAAGGAAAACTTGAGATGAGATATTAGAGAATTGACGAACAAATTGCATTTCTCTAACTAAACCATTAAGATTGATAGATTTGAAAAATTAGGGACAATGCTTGGTGCTAAGTCATTGAAGAGTTTTACAATCGAAATTAACAGTATATGTTGTGGTTAATTCATATTACTAGTTAATAGTTGATAAGCAGTTAGTCAGTTTACACATATAAATAGAGGTGCTTTGTGTAATGCATGTGAGTGAAAAACAAACAGAGAATGCAATGAAAATAAAGTGTGTATATGTGTAAAGTGCTCATAAAAATGTTCTTACATAAGTACAGTGACTATAAGTGATAGTGAATTCATTCCTTTATGTTCTTGTAAGAATAAATTCCTTATTTTCTCAATTCTAATCTCCTTCAACACATATGTTGATTCTCGATTCTCGCTTGAACCAACGTCCAATAAGTAAAGTCCATCACAAGGATCACTAAGTGGGCACCTAAGCAAGTAACGGGTTCATGTGTTACACCACCACCATTTCATGAGTCCGCGAGCTCGTGCCAATGAAGTGTGCCAACCAAGGGTGAGCCAGTCCTCCACGTTATGACTTGTATGGCAAGGCAACTAATGAATGTCTGAGTAGATCAGTCCCTAATCATTGAGCTAAATGCTAGCCAATCATCTAGGGCAAGTTCAAGGCTCAAACCCATTCCATTGAACATCAACTGATCCTTTGGTGGGCATCTTGGCTCAACTTTTTTCTTTAGTGGCTATAACACATTACAACTCATTAATGAGCATCTAACATCCGTAGTATAGTCAACACACCCAATACCTCTGTCCTTGCTAGATCATTGTAGACACCTAACTTTTGCCGCTCCTTTTATTTTTCAAAATAGGTTATAGGGCCCTAAATTAGAAAAAGTTCAAAAAAATAGAAAATAAAAAAACCCCTAAAAAATGAAGAAATTTAGAAAAAAAAATAGGAACTCTAGAAATATATTTAAAAATAGGAAAATAGGAAAAAGTACAAAAAAATAAGAAATCTAGAAAAAATACAAAAAAAAAAGAAATTTGAAAAGTCACAAAATAAAATAGGGTATTTAGAAAATAAGAAATTTTTACGTTGTTTAAATAGAATATAAATTTAATTTCAATTTCAATAGTTTTGAATAAAAGACTATTGGGTCTAAGCTTAGATTTGAATATAGCTCAGGCTAACTTGGTCCATATTTTCAATTAATTACATATATGAATAAGGAAAAACCAATAGCTCAGCTGGATAAGCATCTGGACTTAATATTGCATATGACTTGGAGATCCTGGATTCAATCCATAGAAGGTGCAAAATGTATTTTTTATTTTCTTTTCTCACTTTATTGCCATGTCATCACTACATCACGGGCTACGTCGTCACTACGTCATTTGCCAACTCACTTCTAAGTGTGGTAGATACACTCCGACACACTCCGGCATATTCATATACACAGCTATGTATTTGGCACCATATATTGTCCAGGTTCGTCTAATCCAAAAATGGAAGAAAAGTCGTAGAGTCACAACAGTCACGCCGTATAAACCATTCTATGATAATAACTGGCCTCACAGTGCTTACCATAGACATGATCTATACAAGGCATCGATGACTCCTTGCTTTGAAGTAAACAGTTCAATTAAAAGTTGAACTACAATTATGATAAATATTACAAATTTCTAATAAACATGTATAATTATATGTAAGTCCATCGAACTTCCTAGGAAATTCTACATATTCACAACTGTTCACTAATTTACATAATAACTATCAGTCTTCAATCCTTAAATACAAGGACACTCTAGTTACACATTATTACTAAGTAACTTGATCCTCACACCCCTGACTTCAAAAGGACTAACTTTTGGGTAATTGTAGGGTGGCATAATACTTGAAGTGTTCAGAAATCAGGACCTGCAAAAGGATCTATAAGGGTATGAGCAACTACAACTCAATAAGTTGAATTGAAGACTCATGAATGCATACAGGCACAAACAAGATTATCAAGCAATTATTTTCATGCAATGCAACAAGCAAGTGTCATCGCACAACGTAGTCCGGTCTGTTGTGAAATCAGAGAAATTTCACCCGCTCCAATCCGGGTTGAGGAGTTTCCATGTTATGCAGCAGCTCACAACCAAACCCAGGCTTGTGCAATGGAGACCTCGCTCCTCTCATGACTACCTTCGAACCATTGACTTCACCCTCGCCGCGACCTCCTCTCCTATCACTTAGTTCGACTAAGGATGAAGAAGGGACCATTTTGCAATCCTACGCTATCCCTTTTGAAGGGGTCGGTATTTGGTTGGAGAATCCTATGATCCCCTAATTGGTTGCAATGCATGACATTTTTAGTTATTAGAGTCGAATAAGATTAAACTTCATTTAGGGTGTTCAAACAATTTCAGACCAATTCAATCAATCACAAAATCACTCACATTACAAATTCAGCACGAATTCAGATACATCAAACACATGCATAAACTACTTACAGTCACAACCATATACAAGCCTAAGTCTCCGAGTACCATAAAACTAGTACTTTAATACAATATGTAATAACCTAACTTACCTGGGATTTCTTAATCGCTCGATCACTTAGTTACAAGCCGATTCATCTCTGCGTGTCCTATAATATAAATAGGTCTTTTTGGTGCTTATACTTTAAGGATTCATATTCTAAGTTATAATTTAACTCTGTCTTTCACGTATACCTATTATATACTAATAATTCTTTCTACTCTATTTCAAGGTTCAGACCCTAAATTAGATTCTAGTTTTGATTCCTAGGTCCTAAATATACTCGAATCCTAATGTGAAATTAATCACATTAAGCTCGAGTATTCAAATATCCTATTGGGTCTTAATTTAGTATTCTAAACTATTTGGTACACGCTAATCTTAATTGGGGTATCGGATTTATTCCCAATGTAAGAAAATCTTACATTTTTATACAATTACTTAAAATTAAATCTTATTTCAGATTTAGTATTATTCTGATTTTTATTATAGTATTATCTAAATAACCCTAATTTTTTTAGATTTATTAATTTTCAATTCTACATATTATTAATTTCTTACAATAACTACCTAATTTCCTAAATTAACTATATTTAATACTCCAAAGGTTAGGATTAGGTTTCCACATCAGAAATTAACATCCCTAAACATCTAATTACTATCTAAATCAGTAATTAGTATCTTAATCACCTAATTAACTCAAAATTACCCAATTTTTCCATCGTTTTAGGGCTAAAAATTAACTTAAAAATTTTGAAAATTAATTTTAAAAAAATGGATCCATAGCACTGTTCTATATCACATAAGCATTCTACAAAAAAAAAAATTTGAGCTCCAAACTACACTCCCAAGCCTATTTATTTTTCATTCTAATCATACTCGGTTTTGTTGAATTTGTTAAGAACCCTATATTTTCAGACATGATTAAACTAAATCACTATTTTTCCCTAAATCTACATACAATAAAACCTTAGAATAACAAGTTTCATAATTTTCTAGGCAAAATAACTAATTTTATGAAATTATTCAAAATCAGGGCAATTAAGGGACTCGCCGGTTCAATGATTTTTAGCCGTGCAAGTGTGTCAGCCGGCCTAGACGGTGGGGCTGGAGTAGGGTGGTGGTGGTGGCTCGGTCCCAAGTGGTGGTAAGGTGTGAGTATGGCTCACTAGCCCTATCTGCACAATTTCCTTTTCTTTTTTTTTTTATCTAGATTTTCTCTCAAATTTTTTAAGTTCCCTATTTTTCTCTGATTCTAAACTGTCCAAAGGAGTTCTTTGAAATTTTTCCCTATTTATAAACATTTTGGGTAATTAATATGCATTAATTAGATATGACATTATCTCATTTCCTTGATTTTCGGCTTTTGTGTTGCTTAATTCTAATTGGTTAATTTTCTTTTTCAGATTCTATCCTGCTACGATCATATTTGCATTAATCCACACCCTTCTGATTTTTCTTAATTAATTTAATAATTTTCTTTAATTATTTACTAATTTTTTTGCCAATTTAAGTAATTTCGCGTATTTTTATCTACACATAAATACACATGGGGTACATGTGAACATTCCTAATTATTATTTAGGTCATTCTATGATTTTTAGTATACATATAATCTATCTCTAGTAATTTATTAGGTATTAAATTACATTTTTCGCCTTTTTGATGGTTAACAAGTATTATACTTAAAATTTGAAAATTTTGTAGTCTTCTATTTTCTAACATATTTTCTTAAATTCAAGTTTACAGGTTTATTTTTACTAATATTTCTCTCCATAGGTTATAATTTGGGTTTGGTCGGATCCTTTAACCGATCATCCTAAATCTTATGTTCTAAGTTCAATCCTACGGTCTCTTAACTTAACTCTAGGACTTACATCTAGTACGGATCCTCTCTCTTAGGATAGCATTCCCTACGGTGTTTTTACGAAAACCACCACCATCAGATTTCATGAGCCGACCAAGCTAACCTTAAGCCGATCGAGCCAATCGAACTTGAAGTGAGCTAACTGAGCTGACCGAGCTGACCAAGCCAATCCAAGCCGAAGTGAGTCAATCCAAGCCGAAGTGAGCCGATTCAAGCTGAAGTGAGCCGATCGAGCCGTTCGAGCCATTTAAGCCAATTCGAGCCAACCTGGTTTTTCTTTTTTCTTTTTTATTTATTTATTTGTAAATGTTATAAATGAGAAAAAGAAAAAAAAAGGAAAAGAATGAAAAAGAAAAAGAAAGAGAAGAAAATAATAAAATAAATAAATAGGTTAGTAAAAAAATAAATAAATCATTTTGACACTTAGAAAAATTGAGTTTTCTAAAAATAAATGAAAATAAATAAATCAATTTTCAAATTAAAATCATTTAGAATTTCCAAGAATAAAATCTAACTTAGAACCTCTTATAATCTTTTCTCAAATCATCTTAAAATGGGTAAAAACATAAACTTGGCAATTTTTCCAAAGTTAAAATCAATCAACCCGCTATATTTTCATTAAACAAACTACAGAAGTCTGATCCCGAATAGCGGGTACGTAAGCACCCGTACGTAAGTACAGGGCAACTTAAAATATGGAAAGTTTTATTTTTTCCATTTTTAAATATTTATGTAAATTGATCAATTTAGTCGCATGTATCTTAATTTGATGTTTTTAAAAATTTAAAAGGGTATATTTGAAAAGCGAAATTAAATTCGGAAAATTAAAAAGTGGTACTCGTTTAGGATTTAATAAATTAGCCCCCGAACCTAAATCTTTGGTTTTCAAAAAAGCCATTTTACAAATTGGTTTTTTAATCAATAAACCAGTAGCTAAATTATAACCAATCTACCTAATTGGTTATAACTTAACCCCTTTTTCCCGACTTCTGTCGGATGGCGACTCTAAATGGAAAAAATGATCTTCTTTAAACCTTAGTCGAGGGTCAATATTAAATGGGTAGGGTTTAGTACTGATTGATTTAGAGAAGACCTAATTTTATAAAAAGAACCAGGAGGATGAAAAAACCAGGCTCGACAATCATTAAGTTGCAAATTTAGTAGCTTGGTCAACCATGACATGTTGCCCGCAATGAAGCTCTATCATCTCTCACAGAGCATACTATCTACCAATAACTAGTATGAGCAAACCCCCAATTGCCATGTGTCCAAATAAATCACATAAAAAGTGCCAGGTGTTAATAAGTAAGAGCATCTAGACCTAGTTCTTTCTAATCCCTTTCTTTCTTTTACTCTCACCCTTTTAGACTTCTTCTTCTTCCTCTCCTTAGAGAGTAGAAGTAGGAGACATGTATACATACTGAGTGAGCACAACCCACTAGGTCTCTAGTGCTCGCCTCCCCTTTTCTTAGTCCTCTTTGCTAACTTGAGCGTTAAAGAGCTCCCGTGGCCTTACCTATAAGAGGCTTTTTTGCATGCATCGAGGAGTAAGAGGCAAAGCTTAGCCTAATTTAAATCCATATATCTTAGTTGGTCTCCATACCATCAACATTTTAGTGCCCATCATTTTAGGCCACTACCATAATGATGGCTAAAAGCAAAAACAAAATCCCATAAGCTTCTTGTGTGGAAGGTACCAATACCTCCCAACAAGGTGAAGACAATCTACCTCTTCCAACTCAAAATGAAAATAGTAAAGTCTATGAGCTCAAGTGACTTATCCAGTAAATGGTGGAAGAAAATAGGAAATATCATGAATCCATTATAACTTTGTACAAAGATGTAACATTACTAAAAAAAGCATCCCAAAAATGACCAAACGAGGAGGCAATTGTTGACTCCTCCTTATAGCTAAGCAAAAATGATAAACAATGCAATACGTACCCAATGCACTCGCACGACCACATTAAAAACAATCACCAGTTATACAAAAGATTTCGGCAAACGCTTGAACTGCAATCACAACAAAACTTATATGGAAGACGAACACACAACCATAAGTAAACCAGTTGATAGCCTATCATCGAGGCCATCGTCAAAAGACTACAAAGACATGAACATAGACAAACTCAATGAGCACATCCATTACGCTTCTAGGGATCAGAAGAAGGTCAAGTTATCTACATAAGCATCGCACACTATGCCAACAAAGAGTCCTTTCATCTCTTCGATCCTTGAGGAAACGCTCTCCACAAGTGCAAGGCTACCACATCTCAACACTTATAACAGTACTGTCGATCCAGACAACCACCTTGTTTACTTCAGAATAATGATGATTCTCCACAACTTCTTCGATGCTATCATGTGCAAGGCCTCCCCTAATATAGTACTGAAAGCTACCATGCTCTAGTATAACACCCTCCCTAAAGCGTCGATCACTTCATTCGATGACTTAGGTAGTAAGTTCCAACAATACTTCCTTAGCTTTTGAGTCTTACAACGAGATTCCTCCATCCTCTATAATGTTAGGCAATGCCATAATAAAAGCTTATGAGCATATCTTAAGCACTTCAACCGAATGATGTTACTAGTCTCCAAGATAAATGCAGGAATGGCCTTACAGGCACTCTTAACAAGCATAGATCCAAATAGAAGGCTCTTCAACATAGCATCCTTGGATAAGCTTGAATCCTCGGATGAATTCATGAAAGTTGCTAAGAAATACATATCCTAGGAGGATGCTATCAAAGCTTAACTCAAGGTGGAAAATAATACTCGCATCTCAATGAAAGATCATTTGAGACCTTGATATCCCATACCATAACCCCCTATATGAGAAAAGCGTACCAAGCAAAGGTACAACTTCCAAGATTATACCTCGTACATACCTTTAACCTGACCATTTGTTGAAATCATGTACGAGGTTTGAGAACAACTCTAGAGGTGATCAAGGTTCTATCCAAGGCGCTCTACCTCAAAGTGCAATCTAGAAACAACATCATGAACAATGATTCCACCAACCCCCTTACTTCAACACTACGTAGTGAGCCTATAGAGAAGACCTTTGAAGTTCAAATTTTTGATACCCCTAGAATGATAATCTAAATAAGGGCTAAACTACTAGACAGCAACAAGCTCGAACTAACAAAGTTCCTTAAGTAAAACTCAAACATCTTTGCATTCACCCCAGAAGACATGTTGGGGATCATCTACATACCTAAGGTAACCTACTACCTCAACGTCAATCTTGCCATGCAATTTGTTAAGCAAAAGAAGTAACATGTCGCAATCAAATGATAAGTTGCAATCGAAGAGGAAGTATAGAAGCTACTACTACAAGCTTCATTTGGTACAAGAAGTATCCTACTTAGCTCAACAACACGATGCTCGTCAAAAAAGCAAATGGAAAAAAGTACATGTACATTGATTACACTTATTTCAATAAGGCATGTCTAAAGGACTACTTCCCCCTACCGCACATAGACTAGCTCATCAACTTGACAGCAGGTCATAAACTCCTCAATTTCTTGGATGCCTACTATGGATACAACCAAATCTGGATAGCTCCCAAAGATGAAGTCCACACATTCTCTATCACTGACTTCAAGACTTATTGCTATAAAGTAATGCCCTTTAGCCTCAAAAATGCCAAAGCCACATATGAAAGGATGGTAACCTTCATCTTCAAGCTACAAATAAGAAGAAATACCAAAGTTTACATCAATGATATGATCACTAAGAGAAAAACTAGAAGAGGCCATATCAACGACCTCTAGGAAATCTTCGAAACCCTTTGACATTTTGAAATCAAACTTAAACCTTAAAAGTGCATTTTTAGGGTTGCTTCAAGTAAGTTTCTTGGTTTCATGGTCACAGAGTAAGGGATAGAGGCCAACCCTAATAATATCAAAGTAGTCCAAGACATCAAGCACTAACCAAGGTCCAAGAGGTCCAACAACTGATAAGAAGGATAGCCTCCCTCAACCATTTCATCTCTTGAAGCGTAGACAAGTGCATAGAATTTTTCAATCTTCTTAAACACCCCATTAAGTTTAAATGGGTACCAGCATGCCAACAAGCCTTTAAAGAGATGAAGAACTTCCTAGTGACCTCATCTATACTCTTTAAACCTATCTCTAGAAAACTGTTTCTATACCTCACAGTTAGCAACAAAGCATGATCATCAGTACTCGTTTGAACTGATGGTCATGACCACTAACCAATCTACTACATCAGCTATATCCTCCAAGGGCTTAAGCTTTGATACATCGAGAGAGAAAAATATGCCCTCACAGTGGCCATCACTGCTTGGAAGCTTAGGCCCTACTTTCAGTCACATCCAATCATCATACTGACAGATGTACCATTCGTAACTACTTTACAAAGGTTCGACTCTTCAAGTTAAATGATAAAGTATTCCTACGAGCTTAGTGCTCATGGAGCTCAATTTTACTCGAAACAAGTAATCAAAGTACAAGTGCTCACGAACTTCATAGCACAGTACATTAGAGCGAATGAGCCTCTACTAAAGCTCACCATACCAATCTAAATACTCCACTAGGAGGTGGAGGAGGGTAAGGAATGGGGCTGGTATCATACTACAAGGCCCGCATGAAACAAAGATCTTCTATTCCCTAAAGTGTTGTTTCCCAGTAAGCAATAACGAAGTTGAATATGAGGCACTTATTGCTAGCCTGAACATTACTAAAGATATTAGAGTAGAAAAACATAGCATACATTCAGACTCCATGCTGGTTGTACAATAAGTCAAGGGAGAGTATGAAACCAAGGGCAAAACAATGACCAAGTAGTTGCACTTAGTGTAAGGCTTTCTCACGAAATTCACTTCTTGGGAAGTCAACAACATCCCCTGAGTGGAAAATGCAGATGTAGACAAATTGTCTAGAATAGCTTCATCCACCATCCTTGCATCACATAACTGCGATAAGCCACTCTTCATACAATACCTCCCTGAAAGAAGCATAAAGGCACAACAGCGATAGGCTGTTGAAGTGATAAAGGTAGCCTCCGAGCCTTCCTAAATGGACTCCCTTATGCAATATCTCAAGACTGGGGTATTACTTGAATAGCAAGCTGAAGCGAAGAACCTAGCTTCATTGATCGATGATATACTCTATTGTCGAAGATACAGCACTCCGCTCCTTAGATGCCTTCGAACAAAAGAAGGAATTTAGGTTGTTGAAGAACTTAATGCAGGAATTTGCAACAATCATTTCCAATCACAAGTATTATACTTGCGAGCACTCAAGCTACGTTATTACTGGCTCATGATGAAGGAAGATGCCAAGACCATGGTCTAAAGTTATCACTCCTGCTAAAAGCATGTGCCAATTACTCATACCCCTAGTTCATAATTACGTCCCTTAACAAGCCCATGGCCATTCGTAAAAGGGGGGTTAAACATCCTTAGCCCCTTCTCAAAAGCCTCGGCGGGCTGACAATTCATCAAGGTAGTGATAGATTACTTTACCAAGTGGGCAGAAGCATCAACTATCGCAACTATCATAGCTTAAGCCACCAAAGGCTTCATACTCAACCACATACAATGCTACTTCAGAGTGCCATATAGATTAATCACCGACAATGGGATGCAATTCAATAGCGATCAATTCAAGCAATTCTGCAATAAGTACAGCATCAAGTTACACTATACCTTAGTAGCCCATCCTCAAACCAACGGCCAAGTTAAGGATATCAACAAGATAATTCTTAACAGTTTGGAAAAGAGGGTGGAACGAGTAGGAAGTGAGTGGGTCGATAAGCTCCCTAACATAATTTGGGGTTACCATATGACATACAGGACCATGATCAAAGAGACCCTATTCCGTTTGGCATTTGGAGTTGTAGTTGTCTTCCTTATCAAGTTGGAATTACCTACCAATAGGCTACAACACTTCGATATGAACACTAATCACATGGCCTTAAAGGCAAGCCTCAATATGATCAACGAAGTTCATAATGCTGTACGAGCATGCACTATGACCTATTAGCAACAAGTTACACAATACTACAACCATAATATCTGACGTAGGGTCTTCAACCCTAGGGACTTAATATGCTAAAAGTTAAAGGACATTGGCTCCAAAGAAGGTCGAGGCAAACTTACCCCTAATTAGAGGACCCCATGCGAGTGGTTGATGATGTGGAAAAAGGTGCTTACAAGCTCGAATGATAGAAGGACAACCAACCCCTAGGGCATGGAATGCCATAATCTAAGGCCTTACTTTCTTTAGGCATAGTGACAAGAATCAAAAGCAATTGTAACTACAGTTGAATGAAACAAATTAATAAAGTTTCTAGCATTTGCTCCTTCTCCACTCTTGAGCCCTTAACCTTAGGTCAATCTTTATCCTAAAGCTTTACCCAAGTTATCCCTTATAGTGACAATGCTAGCACCTACCTTGGGCATTGATTTACATCATACCCTTAACCTTGGGTTGATTTTTATCCCTAAGTTAGTCTTTACACTAAGGATACGGCACCATCATTAGGCATCAATTTATATTGAACCCCTAACCTTGGGTTAATCTTCATCCCTTAGTTTTGCCCAAGTCAGTCTTTACACTAATGACATAGACACCTACCTTGGGCATCGATTTACATCTAACCCCTAACCTTGGGTCGATTTTCATCTCCAAGCTTTACCCAAGTGAATCCTTATGTTGACGAGGCAAGTACCTATCTTAGGCATCAATTTACATCAAACCCTTAACCTAGGGTCAATTTTCATCTCCAAATTATGACGATGGAAGCACCTATCATGGACATCAATTTACATTGAGCCTAGATGCTAGGTTAATTTTCATCCCCAAGTTTTGCCTAAGTTAATTCCTACACTTTTGATACAGACACTTTACCAAGGCATTAATCTGACCCATGGCTCCAAATACGAGTTGATTTTTCATCCTTGAACATTCATCTAAGTAGAAACAGTACTACAACAATTACTAAACACAACTTAAGGTCAAATTTTACAGCAACAGTCAAAGGAAAGCTAATCAATTAATAAGAAGTAATGATCAAAACAAGAAGGCTTTATGTCATTGATCAGATGAAGTATAAAGCTTAACGGGTTAGCATTTTGAGCTTGAGTACATTAAAGAAGAAAAACAATACGAAAGTATATAACTATGTCCTATACTATAGCTATTCACTTTGCTTGAATGTCTATTATTGACCCTAACTTGACTTCTTCCTCCTAGAACTCTTACCCAAGAGGAACTCCTTTCAACTTCAACTTGACCAACTCTTACGTTGTGACTACATCCCTAAAGTCCTGCATAGTCGAGCCTTGAACTACAAAGTTCCCAATAATGCTCAACCTCCAAGTAAGGGTCCTTACTCTGCCTAATAGGACTTCTCTTCCATAGAGGTAGCTGTATAGATAGCTGATCCAGCTACTCTACCTAGAATGACTAGCTATCTAGGCTTATTAGCAACAAAGTAAGGTCGATCCTTTACTTAGAGTAGACTAGAAGACTTGTGAAGTAGAGGATTCGCACGAATCTATTAGTCCTCACGTTAAGGTGGAGAAAAGACCCCCTTTGCTACTGTAGTTACTGTATCCACCCCTCTTACTCGATGTCATTTAGGACAGTGTACATAGGAGACTCCCTATAAACCCTTACAGACAGGTACCTCCACAATGAAGCTACAACGGATAAGTGGTAGGCTATGTCCAAGCCTCCCCTCTTCTACCCAACATCATTGGAACAGAAAGAGAGCAGGTCCCTAAGGCTACATACACCTCCCAATCACCATTCGTGACCTAACCACCATTGCCGAATAACTATCTACACCTCATGATCACAACCCAAGGGGAAGGGTCAAAGACAACCATCTCCCTAGCTCGAGTACCCCATCCCTTAACATGATTGCATTAGACACATTCATGTTAGTTCTTAAGTATACCCCACTAAAGTTGTTTAGGTAATTGGTGTAAAGAGGTAAGGACCCATGTACCCTTTATATAGGACCTATGAGACATCCCTAACCGTATACGTGTTGATCATCACGTGGCTCCAAAGTGTTAGGAACTAAAGCGACACCTGTTAAATTAATGATAGGTTACACAAGGCATTAAATATCTTCTAGAAGGTACCCTATCTAAGGTATTCGACTTGCTACAAGCACACAACACCCAAAATGAACTCTGGCAAATGGATAGCGTGTGTTAGTAAGAGATTCACTTTGCTAAAACTCCTTTACCAAGATTTGATGACATCATCAAAATATACGTTCTCGTACGGTCATCGTTAAGCCCCTATTAGAACCCTAAGAATCATAATCTGCTCAGGGCATGAAGAGTTATTGACCTGTAAGTAAGTATCATCGCAATATTAGAACACAAACAAAATCAAGGATAAGTTTGAGGTGATAGCATACAGCAAAACAAGTAGGTGCACAAGGAGCAATTAATTAGTAAGTACAAACCACCTACTTAAGGATATAGGGTTTAGCTAATCTTGTAAGGTAACACGACATGGAATCCTACTCAACAAATACCTTCTCCAATAGAAAAGACTTAGCCAAAAAACAAATGGAGTTTGAGCACACATATACAATATAAAGCAAGAAGCAACAACGAAGCAAAATGCAAGCACAAGATTAGAGAGCATCAATGAAATTTCATTCATTCAAAGTTCAACAAATTACATAAAGAGAGGTTAACATCTCGACCACTTTCTAAAAGAAAAATATAGAAGTTCGAAAATGGGCACACATTGTCCAAGCTAACTAGAGAAAATAAACAAAAAATCTAAAGATGCTCCTAAGCATCCTCAACTTGCTGTTGCTATTGTTGTTACTACTCCTATTGCCACTCCGACTCCTGCTTGACCTCACTAACGCCACCCCCTACCTAAGGTCCACATTTAAGCTACCACTAGAAGTTCCTAACGAGTCACTAGACGACTTGCTACCCGACCTACTCCTAACAGCAACCTTAAGTTCATATAGCTAATGTAGGAAGGATAAGTTTACATCTGGCATATTCTGCCAAACTTGTTTCCTGACCACCTCTGCCGTTACATAACCAACCTTAGTGATAGCCTTCTTAATCAGGGGGGTCCTCCAAGGTCTAATGAAGATATCACATTTGACCTTGGCAGATAGCCCCATACTACTTAAGAACTCGACCTCCCTCGTATCAAAGTCAGCTCATACTTTCTCAAGTTCCTTATCCTTGTCTCTCAGCTTAGCAGGTAGTTTATCTTCCATGACTTTACTAAACTCCTCCATCTTCCTTAATTTACCCTTTAGTCAATCCACCTGAATGAGAAACTCCCTATGTCAATGTTCCTGGTCGTTGAATACGGTAGCTAAGTTACCGTGCACTTTCTTCTCCTCCTCTAGCGCCTTTAGGAGCCTCTCCACCCCAGCCTTCGCCTCATTTCCCCTTGATAAAAGGACTGAGCAATCGTAGGCTAAAATGAAGTCTAATAAGTTGTACAGTTATAAAGATCATATACAGTTAATAAGCAAGTTAAAAGTAAGCAATTCAATAAAAGTGTACGAACAACTTATCTCATTGCACCTCCTTAACATTGCTACTACGGCCTACACTTCGTTTTGACCTACAACAAGCTACCTAAACCGCACTTACAGTTGCTTGAATCTTTGTAAAGGTCAATCTACAAGTTGCATAGGAGTTGTTAGCTTACCTTAACAAACCAAGGGTTCGACATTTTGGTCATTAGGAATCTCAATAGCTATTAGAGTGATAGTTTTAAGTGTTTGCTTTGAGCTTACCTAATCCACATCCATTCAAGCACCTACCAATACAAGGTTCAACTTGGCCATAGCAACCCTAGTTGGAACCTCCGAAATCGTAACCCTTCCAAATGCTCCTGTAGCCACCACTAAGGTACCCAAAGGAACTCCCATTGACACATCACTTCCCCCTTGCTAAACAACTTCTAGAAAGGTCTGCTGCCTTCCCCCTTTCTTCTTGGACTTTTTTTAGGGACGACATGAGGTCTCCTCCTCCCTTTCCTACTTAGGCTGCCTCCTCTTCTCAGGCTTTGCAACATTCTCAAGCCGCCTATTATGCACAACTAGCAACTTTACCCTCAGCTTCTCAAATGCTAACTCGATAGATGCAAAACAAGTAAACTACTTAGAAAAATGAACCAAAAAGAAGATAAGGAACTTATAACATCAAGGACGAGCAGCTCGATGTCCCCTACTCTAACAACAAGGCGATACAATGTGGCAGACAACCAACTACCCCTCCTCGACAAAATAGAACAAGTACTTGTATCCATCGCAAACAAGGGCATTCCGCTCTTATATTTCTCACATATCGACAAGGGTTTAAGTTTCTTCCAACTTGCCAAATTCAAAAGCTCGATGCTAACCATTAAGTCCTTATCCCCCAAGTCCTTTAACTTCTTGCCCCCGATGGGCCATCTCTACTCCATCAAGAAATTAAGAGGCTTGGAAGCATGAATGCAATAAAAGAATTTATTCTACCCCTCTACCTTATTTGGAGGCTTATCAATGATACTTAACTTCGTACCTTAAGTAGCAATGTAAATCTAACCATTGCCTAACCTCCTCGCCAAGAAGAAATGCTTGAAAAGTTGCGCAGTTGGCCACCACAACTGCCAAATGCATAACACCTTGAAAGCAAGCAACTGAATCCAAGAATTTGCATTCAGACTACCTAGTACAACCTTGAAATACCAGAAGAACTAGACCAAAAATTCTAAAAAATGAAGCCGCAAGTCGAGCTCAAGTAACTTGGGCATCTCCTATGCTGTATGCCCACTGCCCTTCCTAAGGCTCCTTTACTTACCACTTTTACCATTCGGCGAACCAACCTTAGCTTCTTCTCACTCGCTACATTTAGAAAACAAGCACACGCATGCTTGTTTACACACATCATCTATAATAACTAACCGACCTTCGCCTCCTCACCATCTGATTGGTACATGTCGCGTAGATGTCTTTGTATGTACTCCCTCCCCTCTTCTTAAGAAAATATTATGACCTTATCTTCTCTAATAACTGTTATTGCTGCCACCACCGCTACCGTCTCTTTGGGGGGAATAGGGCTACCATGCCCGGTTTGGGATGAGCTCTCGTAACCTTCGTCTACCTCTCTCGATATAAAAGGATGGGATGACTCACCATGACTATTAGTTATGCTTTCACCAACCATTGTAAGAAGTAGGAAACAAACGAGAAAGAGTGTTTAGCTTGTGAGTCGAGATTTTGGTAGATTTTCCCCTAAGTAAGGAAGACAAAGTGAAAAATAAATATCTAAACCCCCTTTATATAGACAAGAAAGGGGAGAAGGAAAATGGTTTCCCTACTCTTAAAGCACAAACCACAACAAGATGTGTGTTGAATCTCTGCCATCCATATGCTCTACTTCTTTAGCCAAGGGCCTCGATTGATGCTCATACGCGGATCCATGACATGGCCTGACAACTAACCATCCTATAGCATAATCGTTTTTCATAGACCATCAATGCACGCTACATTTCCTAATGACAACCATAATGACACATCAAGCAGTACAACAGTTATGTCAATGGGGAAAATAATCCAATACGACCTAAGCAGCAAAACTAAGGCCCCATTTAAGTGATTGGCCTTAGTCCATTTACATTGCCTAGATTATTCTCCTCATTCCTTGGACGTTGATGAAAGTTAGGGGACAAGTGTTGATACTTGATTCTTGCTTAAATTAAGGCCTAACGAGTAAAGCTCATCACAAGGAACACCAAATGGACACCCAAGTAAGCAACAAGCTTATGTATCGTGTCACAACCCTCTCATAAGTTTATAAGCTCATACTAATGAAGAATGCCAACCAAGGGCGAGCCAATTCTCCAGACTACGACTTGCCTAGTGAGCTAAATAACTAATCTCCAAGAAAATCAGTACCCATCCATTGAGCCGATGTTCATCGATCGTATTGCGAATCGTGACCAAGAATAGACAAGGTCGGTTGTTGGATAGACCAACAAACAGCTCCAGAGCATATGACGCACCAATAGAACTTCTAAGGACTCATGGTACAATATGATATGACACACGAATTGATTCGATGAGGTTACTCGCCACCTAACCTTCCTTAAGGGAAAGGATAAATGCAATGCCCAGAGTAAACAAATAGTGTTTACGTAAAGAAGAAAGTACTCAAGTTTATTGAAGATAATCTGATGCTTTATAGCTATAAGTATAAGGGTATTTATACCCGCAAGTTAAGGCAACTTGCCCAAAAGGGAAAAGACAAAAAGGACATTTCTTAATGAAGCAATGTACATGATACAAAAGGGTAAAAATGAATATACAAGGAAAACAATCATTAGTACTGGAGATTCTACATATGATACAATACACGTAGCGATACTACATTAGCAAGGTTATTAGAAGATGTGGGTAAAAAGTACAGATAGCTTGCTTGTCCAAGTAGGGATGGCTGGATCAGTTCGGATTCTTTTTCTCGGCATCTCGGCAAGGGGGAAACCGAGTTAGTGCTTGGCTAGGTACTAATGCGGGTGAAGATTGGCAGTTATCTTGGCATTCTATCTGCAAGAGAGTGGTAGTCATTCGACACGGATTAAGAAGTGACTCAGTAAAGAAGCACTTGGCCTCGGCAGAGGTTAGTTGGAATAGAAGGATTCGTCATGCCAGTCCCGTTAATCTTCGACCTTGGCTACGGGTCAAAGGTTTTGTAGCCTAATTCCCATCATTTCCTTTAAGTTGTTTTAGATTTAGGATCAAATCCAAATGGTATTTGCTCAGTTCTTCGCGAGGGTGATACGGACTGAGGTCGACAATGTTGAAGGCGTTAGAAACCCCATAGTTCTCAAGAAATTCCAATCTATAGGCATTATCATTGATCTTTTGGAGGATTCTGAAGGGTCTAACAACCCATACGGCTAATTTGTTCTTCCTCTTACTTAGGAATTGTTCCTTATCCTACCCTTGGTTTTCTCTCGCATTCTCCTAGTAACTTGGTCGATGTGCCAAGTGACCTTATCGTATATGTACTGAATAGATTGTGCTTTAGCCAAGGTGCCAGGGTTTTCTTGCACAGGTGCTAGTACAGGGGCGTAATCGAGGGACAACTTGGGATTGAATCCATAGACTACTTAGAAGGGAGTCTGGAGTCTGCTTAGTGGTGTCATATACTATTCGATTGTAGGCGAACTCGACCATTGGCAAGTAGATGTCCCAATCAGCTAAGTTCTTGCCTACAGTAACTCGAAGTAATAACCCTAAAGTACGATTAACCACCTCTGTTTGGTCGTCAGTATGGGGGTGACATAAGGAACTGAAGAGTAATTTGGTTCTCAGTTAACATCACAAGGTTCTCTAGAAATGACTCAAGAACTTCAGGTCTTTATTGGAGAGTACACTTCTTGGCACACCGTGTATCTACACAATCTCCTACAAGAAGAGAGAAGAAATAGTTAAAGCATCGTTAGTTTTTTTACGAGGCATAAAGTGTACCATCTTATTGAACCGATCCACAACGACCATTACAAAATCTTTACCTCGGACAGCTTATGGCAATCCAAGGATAAAGTCCATGTTCAGTTCAGTCTACGGTATCGTTAGAATAGGTAAGGGCATTGCTTTCCGTTGCTCAGCTCGACACTTAGCCTTCTTGCACACGATATGGCTTTCAACAACTTGGTACACATCTGTTTGCATTCTCAACCAAAAGAATCGGCCATTCAATACTTCATAGGTCTTCTTCTTACTAAAGTGTCCAGAAAGTCCTCTAATGTGGCTTCCCTGATTAATAATTCCTGTAGGGAACAAGTTGGCACGTACAACTTCCCCCTTCAGAACAAGTAACCATTCTCCACACGGTACTTATCTATAGTTCCTCCATGTACACATCGCACAAGAATTGGTCTAAAGTGTGGAGCCTTAGAGAACTACTCTTTGATGCTTGCAAACCTAAACAGTCGGGTCTACAGTTCTGATAAAAATGCATATATCCTTGAAAGAGCATTTGCAACTATATTTCTCTTTTCCTAATTGTATTATATTATAAAATTAAATTCTTCAAGGAATTCAACCCATCTCACCTGTTACTTTGACAACTTGGTTTGACTTCGGAGATACTTCAACGATTCATGGTCAATATATATGACAAATTTTCTCGGCATTAAATAATGTTTCCTTACTTGCATCGCTCGGATCAGTGCCAAAAGTTCCTTGTCATACACAGAGTAGCTCAACTGCAATCATTGGAACTTCTCATTGTAGAAGGCAATTGGTCGGCCTTCCTATATCGAGACAGCGCCTATTCTAATGCCTGATGCATTACATTCCAACTCAAAAATTTTGTCAAGGTTAGGTAGTACTAACACTGGGGAAAAGGTTAATCTTTCTTTTATGTCGGCAAAACTCCTCTCCTCCCTTTCTCCTTATTGGAAGTTGGTGTTTTCCTTCATTAGTTTAGTAAGTGATATAGCGAGGGTGCTAAGATTCCTAATGAATCTTCTGTAAAATGAAGCTATTCTATGAAAACTTCTTACGTTGGCACAAGTAGTAGGAGTCTGCTACTTAACAATTGTTTTGATCTTCTCACCATCAACTCGTAAGCCTCCTCCACTGACTACATAGCCCAAGAATACCACTTCCATCTAGCAAAAGCAACATTTCTTTAGATTACTGAATAGTCTCTTGATACAAAGATATCCAGGACTTCTCTAAGATGTTTATAGTGACTCGGCATGTTGATACTGTAAATCAAGATGTCGTCAAAGTATACCACGATACACTTCCCTATGAGATGTCTTAGTACATGGTTCATTAGTCTCATGAAAGTACTCAAGGCATTTGATAAGCCGAAAGGCATGACCATCTACTCGTAAAATCCATGTCGAGTCTTGAATGCAGTCTTCCATTCGTTACCTAGTCTCATGTGGATTTAATGGTAACCAGACTTAAGATTAATCTTACTGAAAATCTTGGCTCCACTAAGTTCATCTAATATGTGTTCTAACCTCAAGATCATATACCTGTATTTAATCGTGATCTTGTTCACAGCTCAACTGTCTATACACATCCGCCAGGTTCTATCCTTCTTCGGTATGAGAAGTATAGGCACAATACAAGGGTTGAGAATCTCTCTTACATAGCCTCTCTCTAGTAACTCATCGACTTAACATTGGAGCTTAAAAGAATACTTGGGATTCATCCGATAAGTTGGTTTATTCGGTAGTACAGTGCCAAGTATTAAGTCAATGCAGTGCTCTATACCTCGAGTTAGGGGCAACTCCTCGGGTAACTGTTCTAGAAACAGGTTGGCATATTTATCTAACAACTCCATGATCTCCTAGGGAAGCTTACCCCACTCCTTCATTTCCAATAGTCCCCTAACCAACAATAAGATCGATTTATCAACATTGATGGCCTATCAGAGCTTGACTCTACTCATCACCAAAGATTCTTCGATCCACGAGTAAGTTTCATTTGCAACTTGTGAACTTCTCTCAACGACATCCGGTTCAGTGTAATCTTTCGATCATCCTTCTTGAATATATATGTGTTCTTGTAGCCGTCATATATAACTCTCCTATCAAACAACCATGGCCTACCCAGCAGTACATGGGAAGTGCACATTGGCAACACGTCGTAGAGGATTTGCTCAAAGTAGTTCCCTATAGTAATTGGTAATAATATTTATTGAGTGACATGTAATGCTTCTTTCTCACTCAACCAGTACAGCTAGTATGACTTCGGATATGCAACAGTTGCCAACTTCAATTTTGAAATAAGATTAATAGATACCACATTAGTGCAACTCCCACTATCCATAATGAGGGCACACATCTGATCATTCACCTTACAAATGGTATGAAGCGAATTCTCTCTACTCCTCCTTTAGTGAAGGTTCCACGCTCATAATGTACCAGACAACCATGAGTAACCGATCTAAGTCCTCATGAAACACGTCCTCCTTAACCTCCTCTTCCTCGAGTTCCTCATCCGCATTCTCTACTTTTAACTTCAAGATGTCCCCTTTAATAACCATCGTCTGTCAGTTTGGGTACTGAGCAGCCATATGTCCGAACCCCTGACACTTGAAACACTTAATCTGGCTAGTCTTCCTGTTAAACCCTTGCTTCTTCTCATAAGTTTTGGTTGTCACTTTACCCTCAGTTCGGCCTTTCTGCTTAGCTTTGACATCAAACATTCTATTCGGCTTAGTATTAGATTGAACTCGATGACTTGCCTATCCAAGTCGGCTAGTTGGTGTTCTAATCGTTACTCAACTCCTCCTTTGCCTCTCTACTTGCTAAGCAATTCTAATAGCTTTATCCATTGTGTCAAATTGTTGGAGCTCCACAATATCTCAAATGTCTACTCTTAACCCAATAACAAATCTTGAGACTATGAGAGCTAGTGGTTCTTCCACTTCACAACATATCATAAGCATTTGAAACTCTTGAATATATTCGTCAATAGTTCGACCTCCTTGTCTCAACTCCTGAAGTCAAGTGAAAGTATCTTGGAGATAAGTTTCTAGTACAAACTAGTTTCTAAGCACTCTCTTCATCTCGAGCCAGGTGTTAATCTCTTGATAGCCCTCATCTTTTCATGGCTTGAAAATCCTTTCACCACATGACGACGTATATAGAAAACTCAACAACAACAGTCCTCACCTTCTTATAATTCTCATACTGATAATAATCAAACACATGCTCGACCTTCTCTTCCTACTCCAAATACTCATCAACATTTCTAGATCCATTGAAACTTGGAATCTAAAGCTTCACATGGTCAGGTGTTCTAGGGATTCGTATACGCTTCCCTTTAAAATACTCTTCTTCTTCCTCTTCATCAAGCTCTCTCAGGCCTATTCTTCACCTTACTCGTCAGTCAACTCCTCCACCTTGAATAGGTCGAGTTGGGTTCTAATCTCTAATAGGTCGAGTAACTTATGGAGTGTTTTGCGCGGCCTCAATGGGTCGGCAAGACAACGCATAAACGACTCTGGTCAAATCTACTAAGAATTTAGCTACCTCATCAAATCTCTTGTCAATACTTCTAAAAGTTCTCTAAGACTGTCATCCTCGGTGGACAACTCCACTACATCGCCAATACCAACATTCATACTTGCGTCTATCATTTTTCCTCACAGATTCAAAACTCGAACAAACACGTCAAGAAATTAACAATCAATAATACAGTAGCCAAATGAACACAATAACTTGCTTTATTTCACACGTACAAAATAAAGTATAACAAAACTTCAAGAAGAACCAACTACAGCTTACACCAAACCTTCACTCTGAAATCAAGATGTTACGAATTGTAACCAAAAGCAAACAAGGCTAGTCGTTGGATGGGTCCAAGCTTGCAAAAAGCTCGAAAAGGGTTAATGTGTAAAGTACGAAAAGGGCAAAAATGACAAATAAAATAGTAAGTAAAACCTACAAACAGCTCCAGAAGATATGACATACCAATAGAACTTCAAAGAATTCACAACATAATTCAATCTGACACATAAATTAGTTTAGTAAGGTTACTTGCTACCTAACCTTACTTAAGGGAAAGGATAAATGCAATGCCTAGAGTAAACAAACAGTGTTTACGTAGGAAAAAAAATACTCAAGTGTATTGAAGATAATCTGATGCTTTACAACTATAAGTATAAGGGAATTTATACCCATAAGTTAGGATAACTTACCCAAAAGGAAAAAGACAAAAAGGACATTTCCTAACGAAGCAATGTACACGATACAAAAAGGGTAAAAATAAATATATAAGGAAAATAATCATTGGTGCTACAAATTCTACATATGATATAATAAACGTGGCAATGCTACATTGGCGAGGTTATTAGAAGATACGGGCAAAAAGTACAAACAACTTGCTTGTCCAAGCAGGGATGGCTGGATTAGTCCGGATTCTCTTTCTTGGCATCTCGGCAACAGAGAAACGACTAAGTGCTTGGCCAGGTACTATTGCGGGTGAAGATTAGCAGTTATCTCGGTATTCTATCTACAAGAGTAATAGTCATCTAATACGGATTAAGGAATGACTCGGCAAGGAAGTACTCGGCTTCGGTAGGGGTTGGTTAGAATAGAAGAATTCGTCATGCTAGTCTCTCTAGTCCTCAGGCTTGGCCGCAAGTTAGAGGTTCGGTAGCCTGATTCCCATCATGTTACGAACCATAACCAAGAACAAATAAGGTCAATCGCTGGATGGGTCCAAGTTTGCAAAAAGCTCGAAAAGGGTTAATGGGAAAGTGCAAAAAGGGTAAAAATGACGAATGAAATAGTAAGCAAAACCCAAGAACAGCTCTAGAGGATATGATGCATCAATGAAACTTTTGAGAACTCAAGGCACAATTTGATATGATGCATAAATTGGTCCAATGAGGTTACTTGCCACCTAACCTTGTTTAAAGAAAAGGATAAGAGTGATGCCTAGAGTAAACAAATAGTATTTATGTAAGGAAGAAAATACTTAAGTGTATTGAACATAATCTGATGCTTTATAGCTATAAGTATAAGGATATTTATACCTGTAAGTTAGAGCAACCTACTTAAAAGGGAAAAGAAAAAAAGGACATTTCCTAACGAAGCAATGTACATGATACAAAAGGGTAAAAATGAATATACAATGAAAACAATCATTAGTGCTATAGATTCTACATATGATACTATACACATGGTGATGCTGCATTGGCGAGGTTGTTACAAGATGCGGGTAAAAAGTATGGACAACTTGCTTATCCGAGCAAAGATGGCTAAATCAATACGATTCTCTTTCTTGGCATCTTAACAAGGGAGAAACCAAGTAAGTACTTGGCCAGGTACTAATATAGGTAAAGATTAGTAGTTATCTCGGCATTCTATTTGTAAGAGAGTAGTAATCATCCGACACAGATTGAGGAGTGACTCGGCAAGGAAGTACTCAGCCTTGGCAAAGGTTGGTTAGAACAAAAGGATTCGTCGTGCTAATCCCTCAAGTCTTTGGGCTCGGCTGCGGGTTAGAGGTCTAGCATCCCGATTCCCATCATGTTGCAAACTGTAACTAAGGACAAATAAGGCCAATCACTAGATAGGTCCAAGTTTACAGAAAAGCTCGAAAAGGGTTATGGGAAAAGTGAAAAAAGAGAAAATATGACAAATGAAACGGTAAGCAAAAGCTACGAACAGCTCCAGAAAATATAACGCACCAATAGAACTTCCGTGAACTCACAACACAATTCGATATGACGCATAAATTAGTTCAGTGAGATTACTCGCTACCTAATTGTTACACCCCAAAACGGCAGAGTCGTAACAACCCTACCATGTAAACCATTCTAAGATAGAAGTTGGCCTTACAACCGTTATCCTAGACCCAATATACACTAGGCATCCACTACTAACCCGTTTTGAAGTAAACAGTTTATTCTTTAAATAAATCATTTACCTAAAAAAGTGAGAAAATATATATATACACTATAACTTAGTTATTACATTATTCAAAAATGAAAAATTCCAAAATAAAAGCTTAGACCTTAAAAATATATGTTTGTTCTTCAAATTTTTTTCCTCAGTCTCCAAGATCCAGCAGTTGCTAGCTTCAGAGTAATTGTAAGCAACTTCTTAGTCAGCACCTGCACGACCTCTATACGGATGTGAGCAACCACAACTCAATAAGTTAGGATGGAGGACTTAAAATTATACCATAAACACAATAAGGATATCAATAAACTTATTAGGTGCAATGCATGTTCAAGCAAATGCCATCATACGACGTTGTCCGACTAGTCGTGAGATTAGAGAAATTGCACCTGCTCTAATCCGGGTTAAGGAGTTGCCGTTAATGCAACAACTCACGACTAAACCCAAGCTTGTGCAATGGAGACATCGCTTCTCCCGTGATTACCTTAGAACCATTGACTTCACCTTTGCCACGACCTCCTCTCCTGTCACTTAGTTGGACTAAGGATGAAGAAGGGACTATTTTGCAATCCTGCACTATCCTTTTTGAAGGGGTCAGTATTGGCCAGAGAATCCTAGGTTTCCCTTAATGGGTTGCCATGCTGGTTCGATTATAATTACAGGTCGTATATTTGATTAGGTCCAATTTAGGGTGATCAATCATTTCATACAAATTATACAATACAAGCTAGAATAATAAATAAAATCATAGCATCACTCATAATCAAGCACATGCACACAATCAACTATCTACTAAGCACAACCAAGCATAATCTTAAGCCTCCAAAATACAGCTACATATTAATCCCAACTTACCTAGACTCCTCGCTCGCTCATTCGAGGTTCAACTCGCTCAGGCCATCGCCGATCATTCCTATAACACAAACGTGGTTTCAATTTTTCATATAACTATTATAAGTTGGTTTTATCCTATAACTCTTATTGTTATGTTTTGTTTAGGGTTTAATATATCTAGTTATCTAGGTTCTCAAATCTTTTACAATTATTCTAGATTTGGTGTTAAGTTCGGGTTCAGTTTTTGCGACGATTTCTAAATTAGGTTCTAGTTCGATTTCTAAGTTATAATTTAGCTTTTTTTTTCCATGTATACCTATTATTTACTAATGATTCTATCTACCCTATTTCGGGGTTCGATTCCTAAATTAGATTCTAGTTTTGATTTTGGAGTCTTACATATGCTCGAATCCTAATGTCAAATAATCACATTAAGCTCGAGTATTCTAATATCCTATTGGGTCTTAATTTAGTGTTCTAAACTGTTCAGTACACTCTAATCGTAATTGGGGTACCTGATTTATTCTCAATGTGAAAAAATTTTACATTTTTTATATAATTACCTAAAATTAAATTTTTGTTTCAGATTTATTATATTATGATTTTTATTATTATATTATCAAATTAAGCCAAATTTTTCATATTTATTAATTTTTCAATTCTACATATTCCTAATTTTCTACAATTACCGCATAATTCCTTCATTAATTACACTTAACACTCCAAAAGCTAGGATTAGGTTTCCACATCAGAAATTAACATCCCTAACTCTGTAATTACTATCTAAATCAGTAATTAACGTCTTAATTACCTAATTAACCCAAAATTACCTAATTTTTCTATCATTTTAGGGCTAAAAATTTACCTAAAAATTTTAAAAATTAAATTTATAAAAACAGCTTCATAACACTATTCTATATCACTTAAGCATTCTACAGAAAAAAAAAAATTGAGCTCCAAACTACACTTCTAAGCCTATTTATTTTTAATTCTAATCATGCTCAGTTTTGCATGATTTCTTAAATACCATATATCACGGTACATATTTTCATCAAAATAATATTTTTCCTAAGAACTACATACAAAAATATTCTAGAATAACAAGTTTCATAATTTTCTAAGAATATTTACTATTTTTACAAAATTACACAAAATCGGGCTAGAAATCAAACTCATCGATTTGGGTGGCTCCGGCCATCATCGGTGGCTATAGGTGTGTCGGCCCACCTAGGCTCTACCACTATTGTGTGGTGGTAGTGGTCGTCCACTCACACCTACTCATCGGGTTTGGGTTCTCCTTACAAGCCCCAACTGTACAGTTTTCTTTTTTTTTTTTTTGCCCGATTTTTTTTCTTCCAATTTCGATGCTCCTAATTTTTTTCTAATTTCTAACTATCCAAATGAGCTCTTTAATTTTTTTCCCTATTTATTGAGTTTTTTGGTAATTAATGTGCATTAAATTGGACAAAATATTGCCCAAATCCCTTAATTTTTTGCTTTTGTGTTACTTTAACATAATTGGCTAATTTTTTTCTTATTTTCCCTAGTTGCTACGACCCAATTCTGGATCATTCTTTATTTTTTATGATTTTTCTTTATTTTTTCTTAATTAATTATGAATTTTCTTTAATTATTTAATATTATTTTAGCACATTACAAGTATTTTAAGTAATTACGCATATTTCTACATACATGTAAATTCATATATAGTACAAATAAATATTCATAAATATTATTTAGGTTATTTTATGATTTTTATTATACATATAATTTATCTCTAGCGATTCGTTAATTATTGGAATGCATTTTACGTATTTTTCGCATTTTTCGATAAATAACGAGTTATATACTTAAAATTTGAAATTTTTATATTTTTTATTTTATTGCTTATTTTCTTAAATTTAAACTTACGGGATTATTTTACTAGTATTTCTAACTTTACTTATAATTTAGGCTCGATTGAATCTTTCAACCGATTGAAACCCTGAATGACTGATTGTGTGGCTTACACTAACCTTACTTAAGGGAAAGGATAAAGGCAATGCCTAAAGTAAACAAATAGTGTTTACGTAGGGAAGAAAGTACTCAAGTGTATTGAAGATAATCTGATACTTTACAGCTATAAGTATAAGAGTATTTATACTCGTAAGTTAAGGCAACTTACCTAAAAGGGAAAAGACAAAAAAAAAAAACATTTCCTAACGTAGTAATATACACAATACAAAAAGAGTAAAAATAAATATATAAAGAAAATAATAATTGGTGTTACAAATTCTACATATGATACAATACACATGACAATGCTGCACTGGCGAGGTTATTAGAAGATACAGGCAAAAAGTACAGATAGCTTACTTGTCCAAGTAGAGATGGTTAGATCAGCCTGGATTCTCTTTCTCGGCATCTCGGCAAGAGAGAAACCAAGTAAGTGCTTGGCCAGGTACTAATACGGGTGAAGATTAGCAGTTATTTCTGCATTCTATTTATGAGAGAGTGGTAGTCATCCGGTACGAATTAAGGAATAACTCAGCAAAGAAGTACTCGATCTCGGCAAGAGTTGGTTGGAATAGAAGGATTCGTCGTACCAGTCCCTTTAGTCTTCGGGCTCGGCTGCGGGTCAAAGGTCTAGTTACCTGATTCCCATCAAATCATCTAGTGTAAGTTTGACGCTTAAACTTATTCCATCGAACATTGGCCGATCCTTAGATTGACATCTTAGCCTAACTTTTGTCTTTAGCAGCTACAACCTACTATAACTTATTAATGAGCATCTGACATCCATAGTACGATCGGCGCACTCAATACTTCCATCCCTACTAGATCACTAAGTTGTAGATTTGGTGGTTTGGTTGTCTATGACATGCCGCCTACAGTGAAACTCTATCACCTCCCTTAGACCGCATTGTCTACCAACGACCGATATGAGCAAACCTCTAATAGTCACATGTCTAGGTAAATTACATAAAAAGGTGTAGGGCACCAACAAATAAGAGCATCTAGACCTAATTCTTTCGAATCTCTTTCTCTCTTTCACACTCACCCTTTCAAACTTCTTTTTCTTCTTGTCCTTAGAGAATAGAAGTAGGAGATACATACACATACCGGGCAAACACAACCTACTAGTCTCTAGTGCTCGCCTTTCCTTTTCTTAATCTTCTTTGCTAACTTGAGTATCGAAGGCCTCTTTTGGCCTCGTCTATAGGAGGCTTTTTTGCAAGTGTCAAGAAGCAGGAGGCAAAGCCTAAACTAGTTCAACTCCATATGTCTTAGTTGGTCTCTACACAATCAATAACATCATAATTATGGTTTAAAAAGTTATCATGATAATGCTATTTCTTTTTGTGGAGATATGCATTTTCGAAATTTTATGTTACATCTTTTTGTAAAATCACACTTTTTAATAAATCATGCAAATTTAGGCTAGCTTTTTCTAAATTTTTAATTTACTTTCTAGTAAAGTAGCTTCCTAGAAAAGCTACTTGGGTAAAAGTTTTTCTTGAATTTAATACTAGTGGAGACTGCATCCGCGATGCATATGCAAATATGTCTATATGTGTATTTCTACAATTTAAATATAGTGTTGTAGTCTTAGTTACATATATTTTCACTTCTTGCTTTTACTTGTACATAAATTTATTTTAAATGCTACATAATTATACAATAGCTATTATGAGGCTCTACTTTTATTTAATTAAACTAATGGTATTTTTTTTCATAAGATCTAGGTATTGGATTTTCACAATTGATTGATGTGATATTAGCTATTTCAAGAAAATTCCGATCACTAGTGCAATCATTCTGCAATCTGCTTACTGTGAGAGCAAGCTCTGGTTATAGTCTAACTCTTTACTGGTTGAACCGGTGTAATTATCTGGTTCCTAAAATTGTCATTGACAGAACTAATGAACCCAATTATCACCATTGCGGGCTGGGTCATGTGCACCTCCCGTACTTGTTCGTGGGATTGTCATTCATTAGGACTGCTGTTCATGTGCAAGTTGACCATTGAATATAGATCCAAGGATTGATGATCACTGACTTAGCCCGATCTAAGGTTGATCTCGTTTCGGTCCGAACCGTTTCCTGGTTATAGTCAAGCCTGTTTATCGATACTCATCTTGCCCCATGGAAGCATGAAAAACCTGTGGGACTAAAATGCATTTTGGCTTCTGATATTGCTCGAACAATTTCATCAACGAAGAAAATTCGTCTCATCTCATTTGAAAAGCCTTGGGTTGGAGTAGGGTGGAAGTGGCAAATGAACAACATGTGACACAATTTGGTATCTATTTAAATCTTATATTTGATAAGTGTAAATACCTTATTTTTGTTCCCCTATAATTTTGTTTTTTAGAATAGGATAATGAGTCCTAATATGGAAAAAAAATATATAAAAAATTAGAAAAAAAAAAGGATAGAAAAATAATAAAATAGAAAATTTAGAAAACTAGAAAAAAAATTACAAAAATTAGAAAAAATCAGAAAAATACAAAAAGATAGAAGATTTAGAAAAAAAATCACAAATACTAAAAAAGTTGGAAAAATTACAAAAAGTGGAAGAATTAGGAGGAAATTAGAAAAATAATATATATAAAGGAGAGTTGAGCCTAGGTTTAGATTTAAATCTAATATAGGTTGAGCTTGTCCATACGTGTAATTGGATTATGTATATGAATAAAGCACAAGCCAATAGCCTAACGAAAATACACTTAAATATGGCATTGGAATTAGCTTAAAAGTTTAGGTTTGAATCTCATCAAAAATATAAAAATGCCTTTTGTTTTTTCTCTTTCACAATACACATCATCACATGTCAAGAATTTATTGTGTCATGTGTCTTAACACATGACACTCGACGATTAGCTTACAGCTAACATAGGGGCTACGTCAGCATTATCATCTACATGGTGTGATACATGGTTTGACATGTTATGTCCCAAAGTCACAGAGTCACAATAGTCCCGCTGTGTAAACTATTCTATGATAGTAACTGGCCTTACAGTAAATACCATAGACATAATCTATACAAGACGTCGACGACTCCTCATTTTAAAGTAACAGTCCCATTTAAGTATTTAACTATAAATATAGTAATTATTACAAATTTTTAATAAACATATATAATTATATATAAAATCTACAGAACTTTCCAGGAAGCTCTACTTAAACATAACGGTTTACTAATTTTACATGATAACTATTAGTCTTTCAGTTTTAAACTACAAAGGACACGCTAACTATATATCCACTGCTAAGTAAATTAATCCTCACACCCCTGGCTTCAGAAGAACTAACATCTAGATAATTGTATGGCCGCATAATACTTGCAGTAATCAGAAATCAGGACCTGTAAAAGGATATATGAGAGTATGAACAATTATAGCTTAGTTGAATTGAAAACTCATGAGAGTATACAAATACAAACAAGATTATCAAGTAATTATTTATATGCAATACAACAATGAAGTGTCATCACACAACATAGTCTGATCCGTTGCGAAATCAGAGAAATTTCACCCGCTTTAATCCAGGTTGAGGAGTTTCTATATTATGTAGCAGCTCACAACCAAACCTAGACTTGTGCAATGGAGACACCGCTTTTCCTGCGATTACTTTCGAACCATTGACTTTACCCTCGCTGCAACATTTTCTTCTGTCACTTAGTTTGACTAAGGATGAAGAAGAAACCATTATATAATCTTGCGCTATCCCTTTCGAAGGAGTCGGTATTTGGTTGAAAAATCCTAATAATCCCCTAACGGGTTGCAATAGATGACATTTTTTGTTATTAGAGTCAAATAAGATTAAATTTCATTTAGGGTGTTCAAACAATTTCACATCAATTCAATCAATCAGAAAATTAATCGCATTACAAATTTCAGCACGCATTCAAATACATCAAACACATGTGTAAACTACTTATAATCAAAACTATATATAATCCTAAGTCTTCGAATACAATAAAATAGCACTCTAATACAATAAGTAATAACTCAACTTCCTTAGAATTTCTCAATCGCCTAATCACTCAATTACAAGCCAATTCATCTCTAGGTATCCTATAATACAAATAGGTCTTTTTAGTTATTATACTTTAATGATTCACATTCTAAGTTATAATTTAGTTTATTTTTTTCATGTATACCTATTATTTACTAATAATTCATTCTACCATATTTTGGGGTTCAGTTCCTAAATTAGATTCTAATTTTGATTCTGGAATCTTAAATATGCTCGAATTCTAATGTAAAATTAATCATATTAAGCTCGAGTATTATAATATCCTATTGGGTCTTAATTTAGTATTCTAAATTGTCTGGTACATACTAATTTTAATTAGGGTACTGAATTTATTCCCGATGTGAGAAAATATTACATTTTTTTATAGAATTACCTAAAATTAAATTTTGTTTCAGATTTATTATATTTTGATTTTTATTATTATATTATTAAATTAAACCTGATTTTTCATATTTATGAATTTTCTAATCCTACATATTCCTAATTTTCTACAATTACCACATAATTCCTTTATTAATTATACTTAACACTATAAAGGCTAAGATTAGGTTTCCACATCAAAGATAACATCATTAATCCTCTAATTACTATCTAAATTAGTAATTAATGTCTTAATCACCTAATTAACCTAAAATTACCTAATTTTTCTATCATTTTAGGGCTAAAAATTTACCTAAAAATTTCGAAAATTAAATTTAAAAAAATGACTTTATAGCACTATTCTATATCACTTAATAATTCTACAGAAAAAATTTAAACTCCAAACTACACTCTTAAACCTATTTATTTCTAATCATAATCATGCTTGGTTTTGCTTGGTTTTGCTTAATTTCTTAAGAACCCTATATTTTCAGACGTGATTATACTTAATCACTATTTTTCCCTAAATCTACATACAATAAAATCTCAGAATAATAAATTTCATAATTTTCTGGGCAAAATAAATAATTTTACAAAATTATACAAAATCGGAGCAGATGAGAAACTCACCCGGTCCGATGGCTTATGGCTTTCCAACACCGGTCCAAGTGTACCGACTGGTCCGGGCGGTGGGTCTAGAGTGGGGTGGTGGTGGTGGTGGTGGCTCAGTCTCAAGTTTGACTCATTCGCCCTAACTGCATAGGTTTCCTTTCTCTTTCTTTTTCTTTTTTTTTTTTACTTTAGTTTTTCTCTTGAATTTCGATGCTCCCTATTTTGCTCTGATTTCTAACTGTCTAAAGGAGCTTTGTAAATTTTTTCCCTATTTATAAAGCTTTGTGGTAATTAATATGTATTAAATTAAATAAGACATTGCCCAATTCACTTAATTTTTAGGCCTTTGTATTGCTTGATTTTAATTGGCTAATTTTTCTTCTTCAACTCCTGACTTGCCACGACCAAATCTACATCATTCAAGATTTCTCTGATTTTTTTTCTAATTTTTTCTTAATTAATTAATAATTTTCTTTAATTATTTAATAAGTTTTTAGCTACTTTAAGAAATTTCGTGCATTTTTATCTATACGTAAATATATGTGGGATACATGTGAACATTCCTAATTATTATTTAGGCCGTTCTATGATTTTTAGTATACATATAATCTATCTCTAATAATTTATTAGTTATTAAATTACACTTTTCGCCTTTTCGATAATTAATAATTATTATACTTAAAATTTGAAAATTTTATAGTCTCCTATTTTATTGCTTATTTTCTTAAATTCAAATTTATGAGATCATTTTTACTAATATTTCTATCCATAATTTATAATTTGGGTTTGATTAGATCCTTTAACCGATTGCCTTAAACTTTATATTCTAAGTTCAATCCTACAGTCACTTGGCTTAACTTTAAAGCTTACATAACACGTGTTGTTCACCCTCGCCATGTCATCTACCACATATCACGTCATGACACGTGGAATTTTATCACTAATTAACGTAGCTAATATAGCACCACGTTAGCACTTCCCCTTCTCTTTCCTTCTTTTTCTCACAAATTCCTCCATTTCCCCCAGTTGACTCCCTCAAATTTCTAGCTTGGTAGCTTACGTTTGAGCCACCTTTTATGCATTTTCCATATGATTCCATCCAAATTAAGGGTAGAATCAAGAAATACACATGGCCTACTTTGAATTCAATCCAAAAATTTGCCTAGATTCAAGCATTAAAGTGGTCAAAAATCCACTTGAAATTTGAAAAACACTCATTAAGCTCATATTTGACCAAGCTTAATTTGAGCTTCAAATTAAATACCGAAGCTTCTATTGCTTCATGATAGTAAGTTCAAGTGCAAATCATTACTAATTGACCAAAAATTTACACAAATTCGAATTGAAACTCAAAAATCAAGCTTGGTTAAGTGCTTGGTGTTAGTTTTCAAATTCATAGTTATTGGGGGTTTAGTGTGTTTAATCCTTGCTCGATTAGTATACAAGAGAGGTTAAGTAATCATTTTAGACATCAATCTCATAATCCCGTACTCATTACAAGCTTCCCTAAGTACTTTCTCTCTCTACCCAATTTGGCTCTCCTTCTCTCTCTAGGAAATAGCTCAAGTTTGCAAATCTTCAAGCTAAGCCATTGATCTCACGAGCTTCCTTAAGCAATTAGCCTTCAATCTCGACCTCTCCCACACAAAGTCATATGCTCTAGCTAATTTACCTATCCCTGCTACCGAGAAACCCTCAATCGCCACCATTAGCCACATTTGATAACCACCCTAACCACCTCAACTCTCCACGACAACCTCCTTACTAGCCAACCAACAAAATCCAATCTAAAAATCACAAAATTGCCCTCACCACTTCATCTCGACGTTGGAATTGATCATAGAAGTCTCTTACAACCATTGCTTTCATCTCCCAAGTGAGACCCGGGTTTGACCCGAAAATTCAATCTGGATCTATGTACTGACCCAACCGAAGTACAATCCAACCTACGCACTTAGCTTCAATTCAATCCAGCCTTCTTTTCGTTTTGATTTCTCGTTTTGTAGATTTTTTATTTATTTATTGTAAATTGGATGTAATTGTAAATCACAAAAAAAAAGTAGAGTAGTTTTTATTTATTCACTAGATAAAAAATAAGTAAAATAAAAAATATTGAAAAATAAAAAATTTATTTTATAACTTAAAAAAAATCCAGATAAATAAAAATAAATCAACTCTTTTTTGAAAATTAGGACATTTAAAGTTTTCAAAAATCTAATAAATAAATGATCATTTTAAAAATTTTCTTAAATAAACTGAATCAAATAAAAAATATAAACCTAACCATTTTCTTAAAATAAAATCAATCAATACATTAAAATTTTACCAAAAAAAAAAACTATATACGTCTGATCTGGAATGGAGAGTACGTAGATACTTTTAGGACAACATAAACATAAAAAAAAAAAAAAAACTTAAAATTTTCCAATTTAGTCTAATGTATCCAATTTAATAGAGTAGAATCCAATTCTTTGACCAATGACTGAATTTCATTTTTAAAAGGATAATTTAAAAAATTAAATCTAAATTTAAAAAGTTAATAACGATACTTATAAGAGTTTAATAGAACTAACCTCTAAACTTGATCTTCAAGTTTTCAAAAACTAATTCTTTTTAGAAATTGATTTTTCAAGTGGAATGGTAACTAAGGTAAATTAATCCACTTAATCAATTTAACCTAATTTTTTTTTTTCCCCGATTTTGATCGGATGGCGACTTTAAGTAATTTTCAAAATAAAAACTAAGTTTTTTTTTTTTTTAACTTCTAGTCGTAGGTTAATGTTAAATAAGTTAAGATTTAAGATCAATCAGTTAAGGAAAACATTATAAAAACCGAAAAAAAAAATCAAGCTTGATAATAAAAATAAAACACCAAAAAGATGGAAATATAATTCTATATATAACCTCTTCTAAAATTAAATAGTCAATAAATCCCAATAAATTTGACTTTATCTACCCTTTATATATAGTTATAAGAATACTAATTAAGATAATAATATTTTCTTTTAAAGTACGTGAATTTTTATTTTCAATATTAATATTCTAATCACCATCTCCATAATAAGTATAAAATAAAAACAAATAAAACATTTTTTTAAACAGTAAATTTCAAATAAATACAAATTAGATACATATGATAAAGATAAAATACAAATGAACGAATAAAAGACAATCCAAACAAGAGCTAAGGAAATAAATAAAAGCTGATGGCCTGTACATCCTACAACCAAACTAACCTATACTTTTAAAATATAAGGAGATGGAAGACAAATACTTAGATACAAAATCATATATTTGGAAGCTAGAATCATAAGCAGGAGAACATATTGTCATACATGGAAGACAAACACAATTGCTAGTACAAGCATCAGCGCTTATACGCCATTAGATTCCTAAGATATTTTAGAGTAACTTTCTGATACTCCAGTGTATCTCATCTAAGCAATTACATGAAATAAGAACTACTTCAGAATTCACCTGAGTGTACATTACAGGAATTACTGCCCAAGAGCTCAAAGATATTAGGCGGAGGTTCTTCAGTCCTTAAATAGATATCCAGATCTTCAGGAAGTCCATACTCCGCTCCTAACTCTGCTTGCATATTATGAAGAGGACAGCGTGTGATATTCACTTCTAGGAGCGGATGAGTTGATTCTGTGGCGTCTTGACATGGTACCTATAGAAAGATCAATGAAAAGGAACACAAAAGTGTTTTTTTTTTATTTTTTAAATAATAAGACTATTGATATATGACTACTGAATACTAAATATTAGAGCTGATAATTGCTGACACAACATAATGACACAAACACAAACACGACACCATTAAAAGCATAAACTTAGAGAGAAAATACAATATGTGAAACGATGCACTACAGGAAAACACGATTATGAAACCACCAAGAATATTTTATTGTAACTTAATAATTTCTGATCTTCATTAAATTTCACATATTTTGAGCATTGACAAGAATTTAATAGGAAATAAAGATACAAACACAACCCATTAACATGAATTGCCACTCCTACTAAATATAGCATTTTTAGCCAAATGAAGCCTGTGCTCAACACAATGATCAGTGATCCTTGTACTGATTTTACCTCAATGCTAAGGCTGTCGGCAATTTCTGCCCCTGTAGTGAATGCACCAATTGGATTCTCTTGGTAAGTTGTTGGAACATCTCCAGTACAACCCTCATGGAGCGTTTCAGGCTCTTTTGGATTGACATCATGGGAAGATGGAGCTTCCGTATTGGGAAAAGATGCTCCCTCTCTTTCCATATATGTAAATGTGATAGGAGATGGCACTGGAGAGGTATTTGCCGAATTCAAACTTGGCGATAAAATGGATTGAGGTGATTCAATTGCCGAGGGAATTGAAACCTAAATTAAGACAAAGGATTGCTTTGTTAGATATAGTCATTATGCTCTAGATAGATGGGGTGGGATAAAAACTTCTATTACCTCTATGTTCTGCATGATCTCTGCAATCGGTTCCTCAACTACTGCCTTTTCAGCTGCATTAACCATGGTACATCCAGTTGGACTGAACACAGGACATATAATGCCATTCGGAGTTCCGCAAGCAGAAACTTCCATCGCGCTTCCTTTGAATCTACGTTTCTTTGCCCTCGGACTCTCTCCATTACTAACTTCCAACTGGCTTCCTTTGCCTTTACCTTTCTTCCTCGGCGAACAACCTTTAGCCTGCTTATCCCAGTTTCTCTTCAAAGCACAAAGAACAAAGTCCCTCTGCATAACAAAAGACAAAAGAGAACTCAATGAATAAAGAAAAAAGTACGCCCGCGTATCCTTGAATAAAACACAAAAGAAACTTGGTTTTACAATTGAGAAGATTCTAATCTAAATACTTGAAAACCTTAGATAAATGGGACACGATAGCTCAATATACATAGGTCATACCAATTATACATCTCGTGTGCCTGGAATATATATCTCTGAATATGCAACTATTTGAAGAGCAAAACTGAAAGCAGACATCACTTTTACCATTTCAACGAATTGTTACTAAAGTTTTTGTAGCGATTCATATGCATACCTGAAAAAAGAACCCAGTTCTGTCCATCAAGTTCTTAGGACTTAAAAAGGTCATGGAAGACCTCACCTTGAGATCAAGATATTTCTTTCAATATAGCAGACAATGAAAAAGTATTAGCATGTTAATAGTTACTAGAATGCTTCAGATGCAGAAAAGCAGTCTTCTTAAACATCTTGAAAATCTAAACATGGAAGAATCAACCAATATGATCGTAATCCCTCGTTTGAATGGCGACAAATCAATTTTCGCTATAACTTCTTGTCATCGACAATTTTGAAAAGTGAAAATCAGTTTCCCTGTAACCTTTTTCAGATCAGTTCAACATCAATCATCGTCAGAAACCAAATCCACCAGCCATCACCTGTAAGCGATCGGATAATTCCTGTTTGTTGCCATCTCAATAGCATCCCTATCGATCATAAGCAAATACTAAGTTGATTAAACAAACTGTCACATATGTTAGTCATCTTGACTACCTATACGTCTAATTATGACTATAGGGACAAGACTGAAATAACGAAACGGGAACTTGTTCCTTCTAGCTAGCTGTCCTAGCTTCTGGGAATTTCATACTCGAAAAGGAAATCAACACAAAGCAATTGAACATCAAAGTATCAAAGCTCACACATTTAGAATCAATCATAGTACATGAAATTACCGTATCACTAGGAGCATCTTTAGCGAGATCATCATTTAGGTGATATTCGTGCATGCTATACTCCGTCGGAGCATCATCAGGGTCATCATCCTTCTTATACACCAAAATATTCTTCCGACCGATCACCCTTCTTCTATTACGAGTTTTAACAGTCCGTTCTCGACCAGTACATTTCCAATAACCAAAATCGCCTTTCCTCTGAATCCTTTTGCCAGAAGGGTTCATGAATCGAATGCGACAGAAGAAGTAAACTTCATCTGGGTCATTCTGATATGGAGAAGAAGCTGCACAGCGAAATTCCGTACAACAAAATCTTTAAACACATCATAGCTTAGAACCTACGCAATTATTTAGATAGTACGGAAGTGTTACCTTTGATTAATGAGGGTATGACCCAAGGGGGTGTAGTGCGGATATCAATGTCGGGAATCATGTCATCGACGTTCTTGTTGTCCTGTATTTTGTTTCGCAGGTAATGACTGACTAATTCTTCTTCCGAAGGTCTGAACCGCAAACCTAAAGCCTGCTCCATGTCCGGAGTGTCATCCATTTCTACAAAATTCAAGTCAAAGGTATTGTAGAGTGATGTCGGAGAAAGAGAGTGTGTTTCAAAGGGGGCGAATTTATGTGCTGATTTTGCTTTTTAGTCAATAGAAGTGAAAAACAATAAAAGGAGATTGGAGGGAAATTTTCCTTTTTTTTGTTTGGGTTGGCAGGAAAAAGAACTGAGGGGAAAGATACAATTCATGGATGGTTATCAAAATCTCATATTATGTCTATTAACCTTTAAAAAATTTCAAAGAGCACACGAGTAAACATCCAAAATAATGACGAACTTTAATTCTACTATCATCTGATTTGAGACACTTTCAAACAGGCTTTGGAAACAGTAGAGATAGAGATATCGGATGTAGGATTTCATAAATTCAAAGTGTGATTTAAGAATATTTTACGAGTCATGTGCATATCAAATACATTAGATGATTACACAATGATGCAGAATAGATGCCGTAAATTTTTCTTATAAAAGATACAAATCATATTATTATATTTCTCACATGATTATATTAACATGTATTATATATGTTAGCACAATTGCCAAAATGATAATTTTATTATTATTTAAACATGTAAAATTAATAGAATTATATAAAATATATAAAATCGATAAAATTATAACCTTATAAAATTACATAATAATAAAATCATAAATTTATATAATTTTATAATTAATTTGCAATTTTATCTATTGTGAATCAGAGGGCAAAAAAATTTGGCTTAAAAAAAATTCTTCTCCCAACCTTTAATTCACCTCCACTTTTAGATCATGATGCCAATCAAGCTCTTCCCTTTACTTACTTTTCGTTTCCCCCTACTTCCTTCGTCTTTAATACTAACCAAACAAAGATTAAATTGGGTAGTGGGGCCCCACATGGACTATATTTTCCAAGATTCTTATATATGTAATTACATGGAAGTTGCTCTCTGAGTTCCACTCTGATTCTAGTACTCTCGTCATATCATTGTTAGAAATTTAGGTAATGTTGATGATAGATTCCAGATGGTTCCTTAAAACAGTAAAACGTACATTGACTGTAAGAAATTCTAGTATCTTACCGAAAGGTCTCGAATCATAATTTTTCTTTTAGTTTTCCTTAAAACTTAGAAGTTATAGTCAATGTAATTCTGAATTTCTTTGCATTTTTTTTTTCAATAATACACAATTCAGTCCTAAGCCTCTTGAAAAACTTAATAATTTGGCGATGGTATATTAAACTAGATTAACCTAATGCAACCTTTTCATTAGAGTATTAAGCTGGTTCTTGCCAATTTAAATTTACTTCTCTTTTTAGGAAAATAAAGTACTACATTGGTTGGCTTAGTTTCAACATGGAACAAGTCAACCTTAAATTTACGCCTGGAATAATTAGGTTTTAAAGTTTTTGAATGTACTAGATTCCAAAGTTCCGACAATGAATTAAACAAGCCACTGAAATCAGCAAATGTTACGAATCCAAACAGAATGCGGCGATACCCACGTCCGAGTAAACATACTAAATGCCAGTCATTCCATATTATACATGTGGGAAGTGAATTTGTGGATGCCGTCAAATTCGGTTTCAGTTTATGATTGCCAAACTAATATATAGAAACCAGCTTAATCCTTGTGAAGAGCTATAACATAACGATTTTACACTTCCCCCGAAAAAAATAAAGAAAAATTCTTGATTTCTTTTTATGTTCTTATAAGTTCCAATATTTTATTAATTTTACATTAATACAGGTTAAAATATATAGATACTTATAACAAGTATAGGCCTTTAACTAAGTACCGATGTTTGCTTATGGATGCAACTTTATCAGATAAGGATCTTCATAAAGGTTTTAGTTTAAATTAGCGTACCAAGGACCTGAGATAAAAATGGCCAAATACATTGCGGACATGACTTCACAAATAATTTAATTGAGTGCTAGAATGGGAACGTTGACACTTTTTTGAAGTAAAATTACTTTGTAAGAACTAAGAACAATAAAATATCATACAATGGTCATTTTGTTAATATATAGCCCAGTGTAACTAAGTTTTTCGTCTACAATAATAAAATTAAATCCTATTCTCATTCTCACCTCAACGGGCTTTCCTTGCTTAGATATGGAGAAGTAGGGATAGAAAAAAAAAAAAAAACTGTAAACCACAAATAGAATTGTAAACTAAACTGAAAATTGGTTTTTTACAAATCGTTACCGTTTGGTTTATGATTCGATTTGCTTATATATAAACGATTCGCTGTTCAATTCCAGTAAGCTAACCAAATCATATCATTTTAAACCGAACCAAACCATCTAGTTAAATAAAAAAAATTTCTTTCAGTTATTTTGTATTTTCGTATATTTTTTCATCAATCTTCATAAATTTTATCAAATTTTTTATATTTTGTTATTCTTTATGTTAATTTTGTATCACTTATTAAGATTAAATTAGGTAAATTCTATTTGAAATTTCATATTTGTTAAAAATAAAAATATTTAATGAAAATTTGACAAAAACGATTGGAACCGTAAATCAAATCAAACCAAACCAAATCAATTTTAATTAGATTTGAAAAATTTATGAACCGAACTATAAGAATAGATTTAACTTCAAAAAATAATTAAATCGTTATATTAGATTCAGTTCGGTAACAGGGATAAACAGTATAGAACCAAATTGTACCTACCCCTATGGAGAAGGAGAAAAGAGGATAAAAGTCTCAGTAAACCTTAGTCCAAGTTTAACAATAAATTTGTAAGAAATAATCCAAAATCAGTTTATAACTATTGTTACTTTGATAATTAAAGATTACATAATTAAGGTTTGTGAGCAGATCAATAATCGATTACTAATAAACAATTCAATATTTATAAAGAAGTAAGAATTATCTAATCAAGATATGAATTTCATGTTATGATAGAATGTAGATAATAAATTGGACAATCAATAAAATTAAACATAGAATTAATATGCTTGATAAAATTGAAATGACTTAAATTAGGGTTCATAATTTATGTCCAATAGCAAGGAATTTGAAAAAGAAAATGAAACCGTAAAATAATAGAAACTATTAGATCCATGAGATTAGAACCTAGGCATCGTTGGATGAATTAAAACTTGTGGACTTAAAATGGTGATTTATTGAATGATAAAGGAGCTCTAAATCTTATATGTAATTTACATATATAGATACTATTCGATGACAACTTTTCATCAAAATAAATCTCGAGTATAAGAATCGGAATATTGAATTTAACGGAATTAAGACGAAAAAAAGAAAAGAAAAGAAAATAATGAGATGGAATAAGCTAGTTGTTGAATTTATAAGTTTATGACTGTTTATAAAAACAAGAAATGTCGTAGATTCAAATAATCAAGGAATTTGAAATTCAAAATATTTTAGATAGGTACTATATTGTTGTCTAATGCTTGTGTGAATTTTAGCTAATGAGACCCAATTAAAGGGTATTAGGACCAATCATTGTGCTGCTTATGCTTGCGAAACGGATATTAAGCTTCGATTCGAGTTATCGTGGTTACAAACCTATTGGTTATTCGTTAATATCAGATACAATGATCATAAAATTTAGGTCGTCGCTCAATCTTGTATTTGTTATATCATAGGTTGCAGTCCAACTATCATCGTTACTGACTTATTATTATTTAAGCTACAGTTTATAATTCGTCTAGAAGTATTCTGAATTATTGTTGTGAGAACTGTGCTATTAGACAAATTAATATTAGTCATATAATAAATCTGTTAATGTTACATCTACTAATCATATATAGGCTAATGCCCATGAGTTGTATATGTATGTATATGTGCTATATAGTATCTCGCTAGACTAATTGCTTACCTTTGTCTGGGAAAATTGTGTTTCAAATAATTAATTAATAGTCATAAGACAAATCTTGCATGTTCTTGTATAAGAACATACCGTGTGCTGGACATATTTTTGGGTTCGGCGTGTGACATTTGCGTTGGAAAAATGTCTCTTGCTTATAGAGATACTAACTTTACAAGAGTTAATTTGAGATATGATTGATTATATTTGTCTATGAGAAGAAATCATAATAAACTACAAATTATGCTATAACAAACTGGCCTTCAAAAAATAGAAAATTTACAATGTTTAAGGAAAAAAAAAAAGTACATCTCTAAATCTTAAGATTTGTGCCAAATTTTTTATTTGCTAAAAATGTATGAAAGAAATCCATTTGAGACAACTTTTGTGATGAAACAATGACCACTAAATAAGGAAAGAACTATAATCGTAAACTTTTGACGAATAAAAAAAAAAAAAAAAAACAGGGTAGGGAATCTCCTAATAGAATTGCAATGGAGTTTTCGTCTCAATTAAACGCTATTTAAAACCAATATTTCATCCCCAAATAATACACAAGATAGAGAAATAAGAGTTGAAGGGGTTGTTAAGGTTTGCAATAAATTCTTTTTCTTTAGTACAAATATAAGATTTGTAACAAAAAAAAATTTATATTGTATTTGATATGTGAGAATGAATTGAAATGAAATCACAATTCTAATTATTTTCTATATTTAGAAGTGTATTTAGAAAATGAAATCATGATTCTATGAGATTAACAATCATATCTTTAAGGAGCAATTTGATTTCACTTTTGAGAAAATAAAATCATGATTTCATTTCCTCCTTATTATCTATTATTAATTAAAATTATTTGTTTAACCTCCAACCTAATTATGACGATCAATAATTGAGAATATTTTTTTATGATTACTACCTTATTTCCATTTAATTCTATTATATTTCATGGACATTTCAAAAATATAAAAGTGTTTGTCATTGTAATGCTCATTCCATTCCATTATAAAATATTCTTATACATAACATCAAAGTTTTATGGCAAAATAAATAAATAAGTTTGTAGAAAAGTGGAGAGGGGATGGTACAATGAATTCCAAATAAATTCTCTATCTCTAATTGGAAAATATTATTTACAAAGATACATATAATATTATCATGTAAATCTGTATACTATCAACAAGTTATAAGAGTGGATGTGACATTGGCACAAGTTTACTTTGCTAATCTAAAGGAAAGGAAGTTGCAATTATTCTTTGTTAAATTTGAAAAGAACGTAATTCCAATATATTTTAAGCAAATTTTCTAGATACTAAGGCAGTAATCAAATAGATTGAAATTGGAATTTCAGAAGTTACAAATTTGCAACAGTTATTCCAACATAACAATATTTGGTAGTGAGATTTTGTTAATGCATGGCAGCTTTTGTGTCAACATTTTGATGTGTAGTAAGTGTAATTTAGCAAAGTGTAATACAGCAAAATGTTGAATCTTAATATATATGGTCTCCTCCAAGTAATCTTCCCTTGAAGTGTAACTCTGATGGGGCTTTCAATCTAACTAAAGGTATAGTAAGGATCGAGGTTATTGTTTAAGATTGGAGGGTACATTTAGTTGTTGCAGCTACTAAATTGATCATGGTTCCCTATGTCAAGACAACTAAAGTAATGGCAATTTTGTAAGCCTTCATCTAGCTCACGATGCACTAATATTGAAGTAGAATCCAATTATAGCAATGTGAAAATTTTATCTTATTTAGATCAACAATCTTTGAGGTTTTATTTGATTATCCTATAATTCAAAAAGTTTATAATTGAATTTGCTAATTTTTTGTTTTGAATAGGAAAATAAGTCATGAGATAAATAATTGTCCGAATTGAGGGTTCTCAAGGTAAGAAAGGAGTGGCCAAAAACATTAAAAAAAATTAAAATACCTACTTAGTCTCCTATATTGAGCTACTATTTTATTTGAGTCATCAATATTTATATGTTCTTCTAGTCTTGCCCTTAAAGTTATCTAACTTGTATAAAATTACAACTTTCACTAATTCCATTAAGTTTTTCGTTAATTGTTAACATTATGTTAGTTTTTGATTGATGCATATCTAAAAAAATAATAATAAATACATTTTATCTAATCATGAACACAATAAAAAAATTTAGATATACTTGATTACATAATATAATAGAAATGATGAAAAAAAATTAAAAAATATTAAAAAGAAATGGAAAATGGAGCCACAACCTTTGAGTTGAAAATCTTGTGTTTAAAAAACTATCTTATTTGTATATTATTTGCTTCTGATTCATAATAATGATGAAAGTAATGATTAAGGTATAAGAATTAGAAAGTGAAAATAAATGTATTTTTAAGATAAAAGATTTGAAAATATATATTTTATGCATTGAAAAAGGACTTTTGAATTGGTGTTTGTGTAAAATAAATAAAATAGAAGTGAATTAATTCAAATTTATAAGGATTTATTTGGTATTTAATTTTTAAAATAGGGTTAAATATGTAATTATATTTATATTTTTTAATGTCATATTCTTACTAAACATAATATACAAGTAAACATAAAAGATAAAAAAAAAAAAAGATAAGAAAAAGGTGAACAAAAAATACCCTTAGCTAATTGCAAGACCAATTGAAAATTGGCACATGTTAATGAATGGAAAATTTAATAGAATCATAATCAACTAATAGAAAATGTTGAGGATTCAATTAAAAGGAAGGGGCCAATGCACAAAACAAAAACATCGGTAAATATTCAAAACTAAATGTATACTTTTCCCCAATGTTGTTAAACTCAAATTGGAAAGTTGATACGGGAATAAGAAGGGACCAAGAGTCGAAAGGGTCAAATTTAGATCTTCTTGGTCGGTTGAGGGCATTAAGGTGTGATCAAGGTACAGTTTAAGGTTGAAATCGTAAATGACCTCAAATGGGGCGAGTCTAGTGGTGGCATGTGTTATCCTTTGTAAGCAAATTCTATCACAAGCAAACAAATATCCCAATCTGCTAAGTTTTTTCCTACTGCAGCTCGAAGCAGTAACCTAAAGTGCGATTGATAACCTTTTTCTAGTATTCGATTTGTAGATAGTAAGAGGTGTTGAACAGTATTTTAGTTCCCATTCAATGCTACAAATCTCTCCAATAATGGCTTAAGAATTTTAGGTCTTTATCTGACACCACAATCCTTGGCACTCTGTAAAAACATATAATTTCCTACTAAAACAAAGAAGTAATAGCTTAAGTATAGTTAATTTTGGTATAACGCACAAAATATGCCATTTTTCTGAACCTATCCACAATAACTATTACAAAGTCTTTGCCTCAGGTAGTTTGAGGTAATCCAAGAACAAAATCCATACTCAGGTCAACCCATAGTTTAGTTGGAATAGGTAGAGGTATTACTTTCCCTTATTCGACTTAGCTCTAGGTCTTCTTGTAAGTAGTACATCCATCAATCACATAATGTACATTTCGCTTCATTTTAAGCTAGAAAAGCCCGTCATTTAATAGCTCATGCATCCACCTTTCTCTAACGTACCCAAAGAGTTCTCTACTATGTGCTTATCTCACCAACAATTCCCTAATCAAGCTGGTTAACACATATGAATTGCCATCTTGAAATAGATAACCATCTTCTACCTGGTATTCATCGACTATTCTCCCCTCTTCACAGCGTTTGTATATCATACCAAAGTGTGAATTATATTAATAGTGTTCTTTAATGCTTGCAAACCCTAACATTCTGGTTTACAACCTGGTGATAAGAACATGTCGTCTTGATAAAGTATTGGCAACTACATTATTCTTGCCTTGCTTATATTTGATGATGAAATTAAATCCTTTCTAAAATTCAATCCATCGAGCTCAGCATTTAGAAAGCTTTGATTAGCTCTGCAAATATCTCAAGAACTCATGATCTGTGTAGATGACAAATTCATTTGGTAGAAGATAATGTTGCCATATGCAAATAGCTCAAATTAATGCTAAGAGTTCTTCGTCATACACAGAATAGTTCAGTTTTACTCCTCTGAGCTTTTCACTATAATTAATGATAGGTCAGCCTTCTTACACTAGTATAACTTCAATACCGACATTCGACACATCGCATTCAAGCTCAAACACTTTATTAACATCTGGCAGAGCCAACATCAAGGCCAAGGTCAACCTTGCTTTCACCTTAATGAAACTCTTCTCTTCTCTTTATCCCCACTTAAACTCTATGTGCTTCTCTGTTAACTCAGTCAAAGGTGTTACTATAGTACTTAATCCTTAGATAAAGCATTGGTAGAATGATTATAATCCATGGAACTCCTCAACCTAGCACGTAAAGTTGAGGTTAGCCACTCAATAATGGCGCAAACCTTCTCTTCATCAACTCTCAATCCTCCTCCACTAACCATATAATATATGAACATCACCTCTTCCTGACAGAAATAGAGTTTCTTCATGTTTTCGAACAATTTCTCTACTCTAAAGACATCAAAAACAACTCAGAGATGGTCAATATGACTTATCAAGTTAGCAGTAAAGGCAAAGATATCGTTAAAGTAGACAACGAAAAACTTCTCGATTAGATTCCTCAATACATGATTCATCAACCTTAATAAAGTGATTAGGGCATTTGATAGTCCAAATGGCATGACTGTCCACTCATATAAGCCATGTCGGGTCTTAAAAGTGATCTTCCATTCATCTCCTTATCTCATTCGAATTTGGTGGTATCTTGACCTCAGGTTAATCTTCTGAATACCTTTGCGCCACTCGATTCGTCTAACATATCGTTTAGCCCTGAAATGGGGTATTTATACTTTATCGTAATTTTGTTAATAGCTCCACTGTCCATACACATACGCTAAGTACCATCCTTCTTCGATAAAAGCAATACAAGCATAGCACAGGAGCTAAGAATTTCTCTTACATATCCCTTCTCTAATAGCTAGTTGACTTTTCTTTAGAGCTCTGTAACTTACTCCAAATTCATTCTATAAGATGGCTTGTTCAATAAGGTAATGTGGGGTATCAAGTGTATGCAATGCTTTATGCCTTAGAAAGGGGTTAACCCTTTTGGTAGCTGTTCTAGAACTAAGTCTGCATGCTTATCCAATAGCTCCTTAATCTCTTAGGGGTAATTTAACTTGCTCCTTCAACTCTAATAGTCATCTACCCAATAGAAAGGACAACGTATCAGCTTTAATAGCTTCTTGAAGCTCGGCTCAATGCAGAACCAAAGCCTTCTTAGTTCCTCGAGCTAACTTAGCTTACAACCTACTCACTTAGCTAGAGGTTATGGGTTTAGGGTAATTTTCCAACCATCTTTGTTAAACACATACATATTCCTAAAGTCGTTATGAATAACCCTTAAATCAAAAGGCTAAGGTTTGCTTAACAACACATTAGACGTACACATAGAAAACACATAATAGAGAATTTCATTAGAATAATTTTCAATAGAGATCGATAGTATCACCTACTAAGTGACATGTAGTATTCCCATCTCATTTAACTAATGTAACTATATATGGCTTCGAATGTGAGATAGTCAGCAACTTGAGCTTTTTAACTAGGTTAGCAGATGCCACATTGATGCAGCTTCCACTATCCATTATGAGTGCACGTACTTGCTTTGTTCTCCTTGCATATAATGTAGAATAAATTCTCTATCTACTCCGCCTTGGTATATGGCTCTGTAACCATCGTATCTTAGACAACCAAAGTTAGTTTATCTAGATCTTCAACAAACACATTCTCTTCAACAAGCTTATCCTCCTAGGTTGTATCCATCTTAGGAACTATCTCCTCCTTAAGCTCCTCATCAGTACTATCCATGTCGAGTTTCAGAACATCTCACATTTGATCATCATAGTTCTTCTATTTGAACATTGGGTAGCCATGTATCAAAACCTTTGACATTTAAAACACTTGATCTAGCTTTTCTTCCTCCCAAATCATGGCAACACTTCACCATTAGTTGGCCAACTCTTCTATGCAACTTTAACATTTGTTCTTCTATTCAACTTGGCACTTTGCTGAGCTTGGTAGCTTCCTTGAGTAGGTCAGCTTAATTGAATTGTTTAGATCATTGGACGTCGGCTCAACATATTTCTCCTTTATTTTTCTACTCACTAGACTAGCCTTATCCAATGTAGTAAACTGTTGAAGCTCCATGATATCTCATATGTTGCCTCTCAATCTAGTAAAAAATTTAGATACTATTCAAGTTGATGGTTTATCCACTTTGCATCGAATCATGAATATTTGGAACTCCGGAACATATTCATCAATAGTTCAATTTATTTGTCTTAGCTCTTAAAGCCTAGTAAAAGTAGCTTGCAAATATGTATCTGGTATGAATATCTTATAAGTATCTTCTTCATCTCAAGCCAAGTGTTTACTTCCATATATCCTTCTTGTCTTCTCATAATTTGGAAGTTCTTCCACTATATCGCGACATAACTTGATAACTTTACAGTAATAGTCCTCACTTTCTCGTGGTATTCGTACTAGCAATAATAAAAAACATGTTCAACCTTCTCCTCCCAACCCAAATAACCATTTACATTCCTAGAACCACTGAAGCTTGAAATTTGAAGCTTCACATAGTCAGCAGCTCGAAGTGCTCGAACTCACTCCTTTTCCTTGATGCACTCTTCTTCTCCCTCTTCATCCATATTACCTAAGTCAAGTGGCTTAGGGAGTATTCTGTATGGCCTCGGCAGGTGAAAAGACCAATGCATCAATAGCTCTGGTTAAATCGGCAATAAGGTTAGCCATCCTATAGATTCACTCATCTATACTTTTAGGGGTATTTTGGGGCTATCGTCCATGATGGATGACACCATTATTGCCGTCTCCAATACCAACGTTGACACTTGGATTCATTATACTCTCAACAAAACTCAATGATAAACTCAGAATCCACAAAACAATAGGCACTATCCTTTTCAAGCCAAACAACTCACACATACACTTCTCCACATGAAAGTTCAAACTAATTATGAACATAACAACTACTCCGAAGAACTATAAACCTAGTAGAAATTTTCTTTGTTTACGTATGCTTTAAACAGGTCAAAACAAAATATTTTGCAACAAAGGTCTTACAGGAACAGAAAAACTTCAAACACTCTCCAAAACAATTAAACTAATCCCTCTCATATTCACAACACACTTAACAATAGTACTATACACTATCCAGAGCAATCATAACTGAATAGCAACTTATCCAAACAAACCTCCACTTTAATATGAAGATCATATGATCTAGGTCAAGGATTGAAAAAGGTGACTACATTGGGGTAGGTCCAAGCTTGCAAAGAGCTTGAAAACAAAGGTGGAAATGCATGAGGATAAGGAAACAAACAAGCAAACCATGATCAACTCCTAGGACACGATGCACCACGGAACTACCAAGGACTCACGATTCAACTCGATATGACATATGAGCGAGTCCGATGAGAGTACTCGCCACATAGCCTAACTTAAAGGTTACAATAAAAGTGAAGTAAGCAAGCGATAGAGAGTAACGCTCACGAAAAGAGAAGTATATTCAATATTAGATGAACTTATGGTATGGTTGCATTTACAATCAGTATTTGTACCCAAACTATTAAGGCAACAACTATAAATGGAAATTACTAAAAAGGGTAATAAGTAATGTACAAAGAATATAAAATGGCATAAATGGAAAATCAAGAAAAGTATCCATCTTACACGAAAGATTCTGTCATATGATTGTTTGGACACATGGCTATTAGTTGGTAGATGAATTTCTAGATAAAATAAACAAACTATATGGTCAGGTTGGCAATTGTGAAGGAAGGTACTGAGCAGAACTAGGAGTTCTTCTGGGGTGAGTTTAGTTTAGACATGCTTAAAGTATTTCATATTCAAGTAAACTAAACTAATGATCGAACGAACCGAGCTATTATCCGAGTGTATCTCAGGTCAATAGCTAGAGACTATTGATAAGTATAAGAGGGTTCAGCTCAGACAAAGCAATAGTCTAGTGAATTAAAGCAACTCTAGCTCAAACTCATCAAGCACAATTCGGCATAGAAGAACATGCTAGGCCATACTCTCAAGCCCTTAGGCTTGAGTCAAAGGTCCAGTATGTTGATTCTTATCATATTTTATTATAGGGTTTTGGGATAAGTTTGAGTATCAATTAAAAACCCTATAGGGTTTTGGATTGTCTTTTTTTTTTTTTAGCTAATATAGGTTTTTGGATTATGTCATGGAAATTAAGCAAAACACGATGGGAAAACCTAATCTATATAGTTTTTTCATTAAAATAAATAATAATGTTTTGAAATTCAAATTTAAAAAGCTTTAAAATTCTAGCATGTTACATAACCTATATTGAGTGAAAAAGTTAAAAGTTTTTAAACCAAAAAGATGCTTACAAAATTAATCAATAAAATAATTTAGTAAAATATAATTAAAAAAGTTAAATAAACAAGGCAAGTCAAGTCGGAGTTCAAGTATTCTATTATGGTAGCTAGGTGGGTTTTGGGTTTGGGATTTTAACTTGTTCTAGGTACCCTGTTAGAAGAATAGGATGAATTCTACGTTCTTATGATCCATCTCAAACTTCTCCTAGTTGCATCCTCATTAAATATTATAAGTTATTATTAAATTATGTCATACATCCTACATATCAATCAAAATAATAAAGGAAAAAGTACCAATTGGATAATACTAATCTACTTGAATAATTAACCTTTTATCATTTAACTCATCACAAATTTCCAAAATCTCTAAATTAGGACTTCCATCATGCTCATTAAAAAAAAAATCCATTCACTTTGTCGTCATTCAACTACTGATAAGCTAATAAAATTTAATTTAGTGATTTTTTCAGGATAACATATGTCACATGAAGTTGTATTTATTTATTTATTTATTTATTTATTGTCTCCTTCATTATTATATTATATAAATATATTAAAGGTAATATGGCACTTTTCATAGATTTCTACCCACTTCCCTTCGTTTCACCTAAACTTTGAAGGAAAAGGATTTGGCATGAGAAAGAAAAATTTCTCTCAACTAAGTCATTTCCCATTTTCATTAAGTTACCAATCAAACACTTTCGGTTCCCTTCCTTTCTATTCAGTATATCACATTTCCCTGCGCTTGAACTCTAGACAAAGCAAGCGTAGATAAGATAGTGGGTTCCACACGGAGTAATCTTTTTTAATATTCTTACATGTAACAGCATAGCGACAAGAAGTTGCCCTAAAGTTTCCCCGGACCGAGTGATTTCTGCTGCTCTCATCGTGTCATTACATCTTTTTGTTGGCCAATGTCGCATCATTATTCATTATTATTATTTTTATTTTGTCCAATCATTATTCATTGCTTCAAATGAAAGAAATGGAGATAACAGACTCTGGTATTTGTTCTTTGGAAACAGTGAAAGGTACATTGACTTTAAAAAGTTTGTTTATCCTGCAAAAAGATGATTTCGAACTCTTTAACTTTATTCTTCTCCTAAACAGAAGGTCATAGTTAATGTCGATTAAATACTTTAATATTTTAAAACGCCTTATTAACTCCTCAAACTATTTAAAAACTTATTATTTGGTGGATATTTTTTACAAGGATTTTGATCCCAAGCCTTATTGGACCCCGTAAGGGATCTAAAGCTTTCGGCCGTCCCCTACTCGACCTTCCAAACCGAAGTTCTGACCTCTTTTACCTGTCGATCCTAATACAACTAAGAGTCCCTATGGTCTAGGAAATAAAAGAACACGGATCAAAGTAGGTCGTATGGAGAAAGATCGGCAAAGCTTTAGGTAAGTTGAGAAAGTGGTTAAAGAGTTAGGAATAATTCACCCTATTAATCTAACTTTAGTTCACCTAATCACTCGGTAATTAATTTTAACATAGGCATGAATAGTTGAAAAGTTACTATATAAATAACTGTCCACCATTCTCCATGTTCTTAGAAACTAGGAAGTGGCCTGAGTCGAAATTTCATTATATGCCAAATGTGTTATAGTTGTTAAAGCGGTTATTAGCTACCATTTATAAATAAAGCTTGGTTGCCAATAGGAAGTCTTCTTTTGGCCCTCCTTTTTGTTTCCTACCTCTCTTTGTCTACATTTCTTTTCTTACAAATACTCACTTAAGCATTAGAGTGATTACATCGAATTTGTGCTCATATCCCCATAACCTAATTTTACTTTCTTTTACAGGACTTCTCGTAGTATATCATGCAAAATTCTATATTCCCAAAATTGACTATCAACAATTTGGCATTGTATATTTCCATTTTATCCTAAACCCATCATGGTAGCCAATATAACAATAAGAGGTGCTTCCACCAAAGTCAAATGAGCCCTTACCACAACAACAGACCTAATAAACTAAGTTCATGCACATCTCTTAGTTAGAATCCTTATATGCATGGTTTGCAAGGGAATTAAAGGAAGTTAAAGCATATCACATCATGAACAAGATTTTACGTCTTCATCAACACCACCCCTAGATGGTGAAGGTAATGAAGTTACTCCTTTGCAAATTGAGGAATATCACTGTTATATTTGTATAAAAGCCCTTATGGTAAATACTAATGATCAGCAAGCACTAACCGGTGCTCTAATTGAGTGAGTATAACTAATTCCATCTAGAGCTAGATTGAGGGATTTTCAACAATCACCTATACAAGCCTCAGCTTGTGATCATGCCTTTACTCTATAGGAAAGAATAATTGATCATGTAACTATTCGCTTACCACATGAGAGTATTGTAGACATGAGTTTTGCAAAACTTGGAAGAATATATCAAGGAGTTAACTACAAAGGGGAGTTTGAGAAAGAAATTAAATCGAAAGGGAAGAAGTTGAGTTTATTTGTGCACGAAATTATAGCGGAAGTCCTTCCACTAAATGTCAAGTTGCCTAAAGTTAATAGTTACAATGGGAAAAAGGAGCCTAATGACCATCTTAATACCTTCAGAACTTTGAAGGAATTGTACAGGCTTTCAGATGTGATAACAAGCAAGGTGTTTCCTTCCACATAGAGGAAGTCAATGAGTAATTGGTTCAACTCATTGAAGATAGCTTCCATTTCTTCTTTTAATTAACTCGTTGATAAGTTTTGGCAATAATTTCTAGCTAACAAGTCTCCTACAAAGGACTCCTCAATTTAAACTTCCATTCGGTAGAAGTTTGGAGAAAGTATAAGAGATTATGTCCATTAGTTTAATCAGCTAATGATTGAAATCACGAACTGAGATATGAGCATTTCACTTTTTGTGATTTTCTTTTTTTCTTTTTTTTTTAGGTTTAGGTGGGGTGAAGCTTAGTGAGAATACAGATTTTTTCAAATCCCTAGCCAAGCGTAAGCTCGTAGGGAGTTAGAAAAAGGAAATTTTAAGAAGAGACTAGAAGGAGAAAGGGATTCCATTAAGGATTACTTAGGTTGAAGATTAGATATGAGAGATCAACTTGCGCATGCTAATAAAGATCGTAAGCAACCAATTCTAACGTATGCTACTCATACTCCTCTTAATTAACCTATGTCTAATGTTTTGATGGAGGATCAAAATTAGGGCTTCCTTACATGGTAAAAAAGAACGAGGGGAAACCCCTTCAAGAAAAACTCAAATAAATATTGTGATTTTCATCACGATCCATTGACTAGTACATCTAGTTGAAGAATGCACTTAAAGATGCTACCAAAAAGGATACCTAAGGAAGTTTATTGCTGATAAGGAGGAGAGAATAGAACAACTTACACATAGGAGGAGGTATAATGATCAATAGCCTTGAAATGAAGAAAGGAGAGAGGAAATTGCTAACTAGGGGCTTGGAATGATAACAAAGGTAACAACTAAGCTCATGGAAGAATTATCAATGTTTTTTTAGGTACCTTACAAGGAGGTACTAGGGTGAATATCTAGAGTGAGCTTGGCTAACATTCCTAGAAACCAAGTGCTAAATGTTTGGGGTAAGAAGCATAAGATTGACAACAGAATAGTTTTTTTTTTTTTTTTAAACAAGGACTTGCAAGGCATTCAATTTCCTCATGATGATACACTACTAATTAGTGTTAAAGTTACTGACTTTAACATTAGAAAGGTCATGGTAGACAATAGGAGTTCTATAAATGTAATTTTCAAACATGTTTTTATTTAGATGCAATTAGGATTAAATGATTATAAGCTACAACCTTATAAGTAAGACTTGTACAATTTTAATAATCAACCAGTGAAAGTATAAAGGGTCATCACTCTATCTTTAAAGAGTAATGATGACGAGAATGTTATTGAGAAAGAGGTTAATTTCATAATTGTAGGTTGTCCATCACCATATAACGAAATTATGGGGTAACCATCCATAACATTTTTAAGATGGTCATATCCATTATACATTTGAAAGCAAAGTTCTCAACCTCAATTGGTGTTGTTATATGTTATGGCGACTAGCAATTGGCAAGATCTTTATACTTGAAGGCTTTAAAGAGACACCAGATTTATCATATTGAGTAGAGCTCAGATCATCGCCCATAGATCAGGGGAGAACCCATTGAAGAAACTTTGACTATCTAATTGGTGATGACCCTAACTAGACTACAAATATTGGAACAAGCATGGCTCCCAACTAAGGTATCGAATGGTGGATTTCCTCTAACCTAACAAGAATATGTTTACATGGTCCCCATTAGATATACCTAATACACTTGAGGAGGTCATAACTCATGAGCTCAATAAAGATCTAAACACAAAGGCCATCCAGCAAATGAAAAGACACTTTGCTTTAGAAAGGTAAGCAACTATAGAAGAGGAAGTACGGAAGCTACTTAAGGTAGATTTTATCATGGAGGAGCTATACTCGACCTGGTTGGTCAATTGTGTATTGGTTAAGAAGGCTAAAGGGGAATGGCTAATGTGTATAGATTTTGTTAATCTTAATAGAGCTTGCTTGAAGGATCTTTCCTCTACCTTGAATAAATACATTGGTTGATTTTACATTAATTCATGCCTTATTGAGTTTTATGAATGATTTTCTAGCTACAACTAGATCAAAATGTATCCTTTTGATCAAATGTATACGTTTTTTTATTACAAACTTTGGGACGTATTATTATAGCTCATGCCTTTCAGTTTGAAGAATATGGGTGCTACATATTAAAAACCAATAACAAGGATGTTTAAACCTCAAATCCATATAAATGTTGAGGTTTATGTGAATGATATGATTGTGAAGAGTAAGTTTTGTGATGACCACCTTGCCACTCTTAAGGAGACATTTGATACTTTGAGGTATCATAACATGAAGTTAAACCCTCACAAATGTGTATTCGAAGCTTCATTAAGGAAGTTTTTAGGTTTCATAGCTACGCAACGAGGAAAAAAAGCCAACCATGAGAAGATATGAGCTACTCTAGATATAGTATCCTCAAACTATAAAGGAGGTACAGACGCTGTGGGTTAGGTTGTAGCCTTGAACCAATTTATGTCAAAGAGTGCTGAAAAGCATGGTGCTAAGGAGTCCTTTCAAATTCAAATGGACTAAATAGTGTAAGGAAGCATTCTAAGAGTTGACGAAGTTCCTCATTACACCGCCAATTCTCTCTAAACTAGTTATTGGAGAAAATCTTTATCTATATTGGTCTGTTAGTGACCAAACTCTTTAATCCATACTTGTACTAGCAGATGGAAGAACACATTGGCATGTATACTATGTAAACCATGTTTTGTAGGGTTCAAAGATTCATTACACCAAGTTAGAGAAGTTTTTCTTATTATCATAGCACGAAAGCTCGAACCTTATTTTGAGGCCCATCAGATTGTAGTCTTGACTGACCAACTTTTGAAGCAAGTGCACTAGTATCAAGTGTTTTTGGCATCTAATATTGACTAAAGAGGCTTACAAAGCTCCAATATTGGTAGATTGCATTGTAGAGTTTATTAAAAGCGAAAGCCTTACTGTTTATGATGAAGAGTTGACCTAGATCTTATACATTGATAGCTTATCTAGTTTTAAGGGTATTGGAGCTGGACTAGTGCTGAAAGGTCCAATGAGTGCAAATGTTTCATATGTGTTAAAGCTTAGCTTGCCTATGAGTAATAATGAGTATGAATATGAAACTTTGATAACCAGAATGATATTAGCTAGGGAGGTCAAAGCCAAGGGGTTGAATATTGGATTCATAGTTGGTTGTCACTTCAGTGAAGGGAGAAAGTATGACAAAGGACAAGAACATGGGAAAATATTTACAAATAGTCAAAGAGGTTATGATGTCTTTCGAGCATTGAAACATTGTCAAAATACCTCGAATTCATAACTATGCAACAGATAAGCTATTTAAATTGGCCTCTACAGAAACTTCTAAGGTAAGAGGAGAATATTTTCAAAGAATATGTGCCTAAGAAAATCATAGAGAAGAAGACTATGTAGCACCTAGAGGTGCAAAAGAGGGAGTCAAAGCCTTATTGGATAGACCCTATTTTAGCTTATTTAAAGGAAGGAACACTGCTTGGTGATACGAAAGAAGCTTAGAGACTTGTTTGCTAAGCTTCTAATTTCACCATTATTAATGGAGAGCTTTACAAATGGGGATTAAGTACGTTGTACTTGAGATGTTTGTGGCCTAATGAAGTTGAATAGGTATTTGTCCATACATTAGTGTTTATAGTAACTACATAAGGTAAGTGCTTTTTATGTGAAACCATGTACCTTGGTACTTGATGGCCAACAATGAAGAAGGACACATTAAGATTAGTCTAAGTGTGTGGTTGGTGTTAAAGAAATGTGCTTGTTGAATAAGCTTTAAGCAGCTATCTTATTCCACTTACCAACCCCTGATCGTTTGCCAAATGGGTTTTGGATATATTAGGTTTATTTACTAAGACGATTAAGCAAAGATTGTACATTATAGTGGCACTAGACTAGTTCACCAAATGGGTGGACACTAAGGCAATGGAAAGCATCACAAAAAGGAGTATCAAGGCATTTATTGTCAATAATATTTTGACAAGATTTGGAGTTCTATATGTGATAATCACAGACAACGATCTACAACTTGACAAGATCGATTCAAAGAGTTTTGTGAATTATGCCATATCAAGCTATTCTATACATCTATTGCACATCTTCAGAGTAATGTGCAAGTCAAGGTAATGAATAAGGTCATTTTGCATAATCTAAAGAGGAAGGTGAATCGAGTAGGAAGTAAGTGGTTAGATGAATTGCCAACCATATTGTAGGGTTATCGAATTAACCATAGGACTTCAACTATCCATATAAGTTAGCTTTTAGATCTAAAGCATTTATATTGAGCTCGAAGTAACAAATGTGAAGGTATAAGCTTATTACCCCACAAAATAATGATGTTGGTCTCCAAGAAATTCTCGACACTCTCTACAAGACTAGAGCATTAGCTAAGGCTTACCTTACTGCTTATCAACAACACATTACTCGATACTATAACAAGCATATTAAGTATAAATATTTTTAACCAATTAACCTAATCCGTAGGAATTTAAAGGCTCTTAGAGCAAAGGAGAGCTAGGTTAAATTAACTTTAGCATTAGGAGCCCCTATTAAGGTAAAGGAAGAGATTGAAAATGGGAAGGCCTATACGCTAGAGAGGTTGGATGACTAAGCTATTCTTAAGGCTTGGAATACTAATAATTTGAGGCCCCATTTTAAGTAGGCAACTTGTTTAGGCGAGAGGAATGCCTAGGGAGATGAACTTTCATAGCCATTACTTATAAAAGGGTTGTTGTTTGTAAATGTATGTATCTAGTATATGTATTTTATGTTATGTTTGTATTGGCTTGTTATTAGAATTCGCATTTGACTTCTGCTTTTCATTTTAAGTTCATCATCTATTTTTGTATTGTTTCGTGTACTTTAATGACCCTGTCAATGAAAGATATTAGCCATGTTGCATTCATAATAACTTATTCACCTCTTAGCAATTTAATTTCTATCTTCTTTAGAGACGAACACGATAGCTATAAGATGAGCTAGGGCTAAAAAAATACCCTTAAGTTACCTTAAGCCTACACAAATACAATTTGCTAACGGGCTACTTCTTAACCTTCATAAGCTTGAGAAGCACAAATGGTTTTAAGCCCTAACTATACATGGGTGACACGCAATTCAAATGCTATTCAGTCCCTAACCCTAATTAAAGACAAATGACAAGAGTGAGAAGTCTGAAATTTTAGAGAAATCAACACAAATACTCTAAGCCCTAAAACATATATAGGCAACAAGATGATTTGATTAAGTGCTCTATGTCCTATAGCATATATAGATGACGAGTTGACAAGCCCTAAATCCTAAATCATTAACGGATTATGAGCTGGACCTAATATTCTCCAAATAGTCAAATGTACAAAAGGTATTAATATCATGTCAGGTAGAATTTAGTACATTTAAACAAGGTCAACGTTCCGACCTAGAAATTGAATAAAATGACAATTGGATAAATCTTTCAAATAAGCAATAAAAAGAAACAAACCAATTGTTTTCAAAATGGTTGTCACGAGCAAGAAGAGGATCCATGGCTAGAGTTCGAGGGGCATCATCTTAGTTGTTCTCTAGGGTATTAACCTTTCCTTCTTGGTCATGTCGTTCTGCTTAGTAACATCTTGACCTATAAGCTCTTCATAACCTCTATCCACAAAGTTCAAGCAACTCAAGTCATACTTTGAATGATGGATCAAGATTTCTTGTCTTGCCATATTAATATTGTCCAACATCATTTTTTAGAGCATGTGCATGTACTCTTCACTATCCTAAACTTCTTGCAAGAGTTGTTCATAACAGTACCCCTAGGTTGTCTTTTGGTCCAAGTCGAAGATCTTAGCTTCTACTCATCATAAGAATTCTGTAAATATTATATCACTTCATCATACTTGTTTTTACGATCTTTAATCTCTTTCTAAGATGCCTATAAATCGGTGATGAGCTAAGAATTCTTCATTTGCTCTTCTCCAAAGGCTACCTCCTTTTCCTTGCCCAACCTCATCTCCTTATTCACATTTTTCTTAGTTACAAGTCTCTACCTCTAACTTCTCCTCCTCCTCCTCCTACGCCTTGGCTCAAGCAGCTAAATGTGTTTCTACTTACACTAAGTCTTCCTTGGCTTTCTCAAGAATTGGGAGACAGTAGTAAAGAGTGAAGGTCAGACTTACATCATATAGTTTAGCAGTTGTCATGCCTCAAATAGGAGAAGTCGTAACAGTTTTATCGTATAAACTAACTTAAGATAGAAGCTGACTTCACAACCGTTATCGTAGATATAGCCTATACAATGCATATACGACTTAACTAGTTCGAAGCATCCAGCCTGACACATATCAATAATCAAACCTATGGTATGGCTTTTTAAAATACCTGTTTAAGACAACCTATTATCCAATAATACAACAGTACTTACATAAGCATTTCATACATAGAGTTATAATTTACACTAAGAGTTTACAAAAGCTACAAGTCTCGAAGTTTGTTGACAATCAAATAAACACTTACTAGTTTCTTAGGGATTCTTAGTTAGTTTCCTTAAACAATGATAAAAGTTAAAAGACTAAATTCAGTAGATTCTCCTTTCCTCACTTTCCCAACTAACTGCACATTAACCTAAGGGTAGTGATATTTGTATATCATGAACTTTCACTCATCATCGTAAAACATTCTATAAGGATGTGAGCATAACTAGCTTAATAAGTGGGATGGAGATAGAAGAGCATCATACAATTACAAATGAGGTTATTAATTATAATAAAATACAATCAATCACTTGAAACATCATACAATGTTATTCAGTCCATTGTAAGGTCAGAGAAATTATATCCTCTCCAACCTAAATTAAGAAGTTTACCACGACTCAAATCAGACTAAACATAAGCTTGTGTAATTGAGAACTCTCTCTTCCCGTAATCACCTTTAAACCATGGTCTCCACCCTTGTTAGGACCTCCTTACTTATTACTTAGTTCGATTAATGATGAAAAAAGGGACCATTTTAGCTATCATCATCGAATTGATGTTCTCCTAACGGGTTACTATACATGTCTAGTTACGCTAGCGATCAGATAACTATTAGTTCCATTTAGGAGTGGCCAAACAAATTCACACAGAACATTACTATGAAATCATGTATAGCAATACACTAAGGAGTTCAACTTTTATCATAAATATAATACCAATCACACACATAACATACATACAGGCCGCTAATTTACAACCACAATCAAAACACTCTTAAGCTTCTAAATACTCTGATATAGTATCTTAACAAGCGATAAAGCCATGATCCTAACTTACTTATATTGATGCTCACTACGATAGGCTTGTACTGTTAACCTTTTGGTCATTGGGAAATCTTATATGTAGACTAAAACCCATATTTAGATTTCATAAGATTTACGAAAACTTTAAAATTTTATCTACTCTGTGTATTATCCTAAAGTTATACACATAAATATATATACCTATTGGAAGTATATTATTATTCTTATATGATAGAGTATGTAATTATTATAAGTTTTAGTACATATAAGTTTTATTAAATTAGTGAGTATTAATAATATACGTAGTTATATTATTGCCTATAATATATCATTTTGATTGTATCGAAACGTATATTTAATCGATCAAGTTTCGATTTAATTATGATAAAGTCATCATAATACATAAATTTTCATAATATTATAGAAACACCTATTTTATTACTTAGGATTATTTAATTTTAGGGCATCATGAGTTTGTACAGACTTCACAATACGTAATATGGGTTCTATCTCAAGATATGACTTCTAAAGAATATTGTTAGTTCATTTTATACATATATACCCCTATAACAAGCATTATCATATTATGTCCATATTATATGAATATATTATATTTTATATAATTTCCTAGTATTTAGCATAACACGCATCTATTGTAGCTTAGATCATATAATTATCACAAAATATGACAAAAACCCACTCTAATCAGACTTGGTCAATATATACATGTATAAGATTTATTTAATTATTTATCATATTTTAACATAATATTGCTAAAAATGTACCCTAGTTAGAAAATTAAATTATTTAATTAAGAAAATTCATAATAAATAGATAGGATTGCCAATTAATTGTAGAAAAAAAATTTATCAACACAAAAAAATATAGAGAATTTAGTCAACAAGTGGTTTCACACTATTAGCTTTATCGCCTATATATGTATAATTACGTTTTTACCCTTAATTTGCAATTAATTAAGTAAATAATATAGTTTTTTTTACCAAATTAATTCCAACCTATCACGACATCATTATGAGCACCAAAAATTAATTTGATCCCAATTTCATCAATTATTTCCCCTAAAATCAATTTATTTTACAAATTGCCCTATTTTTAAGCCATTTTTAAGGTAAAAAAATATAATAAATACGAAACACATATGAAATCAAAATCAAACTACATAGAAATTAACTAGATATAATATGCATTCTATAGAAAAATTTTAAGCTAAAATAATATCATTTAATATATTTATTTTATAATTGAAAATTTTAATGAATAGTGAATTTGTTAAGAAAGCATATAAAATAATTAAAATCTCATCAAAATAATTATACCACATGAAAGCACATCTAAAATAACGTAGAAATAAATTTTCTCATAATTTTCCTAATTAATTTACTATTTTTAGAAAATAAGGAAAAGAGCAAGACAAAAATTTAGACTTACTATTCATCGAAGCTTCTATGGCTAATGTTCGATAGGAGTGTATCGTTGGAGCCAGGTACAGGGTGGATTAGTGGTGGCTAGCAAGGTTCAACAGTAAGTGGTGGTTTGATTGGGGAACCGTCCTAAGGCAATGAATTGCTTTGTTTTTCTAAATTTTTCTTAATTTTCCTAAAAAGTTTTTCGAATTTTCTTTTGTGTGTCTAAAGTTCTAAAGTGTTTAATCTTGCATCCTAGGGTCTATTTATACTGAATTGGAGCAATGGAAATTTCCTTTTAATTTTTTGTTCATTTGTTAATTAAATAAACCAAGTAGGGGGTAGCTAAATAATATCCAATTCCTTTTTTATGCAACTATTTAGTTTTTTTCGAACATGCCATAGTTTGATTTTGATTTTTTTTCAAGTATCTTCCTTGCAAATTAGATAAGGTTTGATTGATTTATATGTTAATCATTGATATTTTACATATTATATTAATATTCAATACATTTGTTAATATACATGTGTATATATCTTATATATGTGTTCACATAGTGAGTAATCACACTCATGTAACTATTATTTTCTCATGTTAAGTATTTTTAAGATATATTTTCTATTTAATTTTTTGAATTTATCACTTATTTTATACATTTTTAAGTTTTTTGGTTAATTACAAGTATATTTATTACATATATATCGAGTATATTCATAGAAATAAATATTTTTTACATAGTATATTATGCTATATTATTTTCTTTTATAACTTAAATAACTTATCTTTAGAGCCTTGTCATGTTTCAGGCTTGGTTTTAGGGATTTCGACGGGTTTTTCGCAATATTAAATAACTATACTTCTAAAGCTGAATTTAGGGTTTTAGTTCATTATTTTTAACATCTAACTTTAGTGAGTCGCTTTAGCTAACTTAATCATAAAGTTTGGTCTCAATCAAATAAATTTCCCTAAAAGCCCTAAATCCAAGTATGATTGCTTTAAATTTGATTTTAGGGGCTCACAACAATAACCAATTACTTCAAGTCCCTGGCACTACCATTTATATAGTGGTATTTGTAGTGTGGGCATAAACCCAGGGATGGTCACCAAGGCTTTTTTGGCAAGATTGGGGCTGGCTAATCTACCAGCATTAACCTTGATGATGTCCTTCTTAAGGGCCTTAACTACAACCTTTCCTTTCAAGGGATCCTTAGCAAGAGGTTCAACATTTGGCTGCTTCCTTGATGGCTTTACCTTAGCAGCCTTACTTCTCTTTTGTGCATTCCTAGCCTTAATGGCTAAGGTCTTCCCTTGTGACTTCTCAGTAGGTAGTTTAGCCTTGAAGAGGTAGCTTTCTTTTTGCCACCATCCTTTCTTAAAACTTGCCCAGCCTTCAAGCTAACAAACAATTTCTTAGACTTTGGATTCTTAAGCAGCATCTTTGATAGGAATTAAAGCATTAGACTTATGACTCAAGCTCAAGCTCGAAGGCTTGAGAGTATAGCCAAGCGAGTACTCCTGTGCTGACCTGTGCTTGATGAGTCTAAGCTACTTCAATCTATAAGTTTACTACCTTCTCCAAGCCAAACCCTCTTGTGCTTATCAATAGTCACCGACTGTTAACCTAAGACATACTCGGACAATAGCTCAGCCTGGTCAATCAATAGCTCTGCTAACCTGAATATGAATTGCTTTGAACATGTCTAAGTTGAACTCACCTTGGAAGAACCCCCAATCCTACCTAGTACCTCTACTTGGTAGTCACCAACTTAACGATACAGTTTATCTATTTCAATTACAAATTCACCCACCAACTAACAGCCATATGTCCAAGCAATCACATGATAGAATCCCTCGTACAAGATAGATCCTTTTCTTGATTTTCTCCTTATGCCCCTTTCCATTTACTTTACATTAGTCATTTTCATTTATAGTTGTTGTCCTAATATTTTAGGTATAAATACCCACTAAGAATGTAGCAGCAACATCTTACAAATGAAATATTGAATATACTACATTGTCTCTTTTCGTAAGCATTCCTCTTTACTTTTTCACTCTTATTTTAACCCTTAAGCAACGCTAGGTAGTGAATACCATCATTGGCCCAGTACGTGCATCATATTAAGTTGAGTTAGTGTGTTATATCCTTAGAGCGGATCATGGTTTTACTTGTTTAATTCTCTGTTATCATACAACTCTACCCTAGCTCTTTAAGCTTTCAACAAGCTAAAACCTACCCCCTCACGATTGACCTTGCTAGTCTTTGGCTCGGTTCATATCAATACTCAACTATAATTGAAACATACTTTACTCTTATGAGCCACTACTTTACTAGAATGGACTTCAATTTTGATATGGACCTTGATGTCAATTGGTAACTTTATTTTAATGGACCCATACTTTAATCAATCCTTATTTATTTTAATGGACTTTCATTCTACTGTAATGGACCCATCAAGGTAATGGACCATACTTTATTGTGATTGAAACATCATCACACTTACAAATCCATACTTTACTATAAGAGACCTCCATTTTACTGTATGGATACCAATTTTACTAATATTGACCTTAATGTCGATTAACGAACTTTTCCATAATAAACCTATACTTTACTTTAATAGACCCCCAGTTACAATAATAAATTTTCATTCTACTATGATGGACTCTTCAAGGTTATGAACCAAACTTTACTCTGATTAAAACATACTTTACTATTATAGACCCCCCATTTTACTATAATGGACACCAATTTCACTGATATAGACCTTATCAATATCTCATAAATTACAATTAAGGGTTGATAGATTATATCGTCGATAGTAGAAATAAACTATTGACTATAATGCAATACTTTAACTTGGTCAAATTTATACAACATTAAACTACATCCTAAACAAGTAAATAATTAATCCACAAATAATAAAATAATACCAACTATAGCAAAAATACAACTATAATGACAAATGTAGATTAAATGTAAAGTAATATCATTGGATACATAATACATCTATAAAAATACAACGTAATATAAATATATAGCTATATAAAATAATATATATGTATTATTATTTTACAATATATATACAAATATATATTCATATTACTATATGTATATGATTAAAAAATTTATACTCATATCATATTATACTGTATTATGGAATAAAATTTGGAACATCATATCATATGATATAATGATATGACTTATTCATAATATATATGACGTGCATTTTTACTATACGATATTAAATTGTTGTCATATTATAGTGTTATGTACAACATATTATCTACATATGCCACTAAACGCTTTAAATATTATATTATACTAGTACAATTAGATTTTATTTTTAGCATCTTGTCAAATACTATTAGAACAAATAGAATGTTACATTTACAATATCAAATTATAGTGTAGTACAGATAAACATTGAAAATTATTATATACTAATAGTATTTGATAATATTTACAAATTATACTTATACAATATATTAATAGTATGGATTATATGCATATTAATTATGTGCACGGTTTATATGAATCATGATTAAAAAATTTACATAGAATTTGAGCATTGTTACATTTACAATATCAAATACTATTACATCAAATAGAGCATTACATTTAAAATATCAAATCATTTAGTGCAATATGGATGCATATTAGAAAACTATTATATGCTAATGGTATTTAATATTATTTATGGATTATATGTATATGATATATTATATAATATATGGACATTGATAGTATGAATTGTATACATACTAATTATGTGCACAATTTATGTATGAACTACACGTTAAGTAGAATAACTTTTTTAATTTATATGAATTACTATTCAAAAATATACATATTATAATATATAGAAAATAATATATATGAATTACATCTATATGAATTATAAATATATACGAATTATGTCATATGAAATTTTTATGAATTATAAAAGCAATATACAAAGTGATGCGTATTAGTAATAAACAAACAATGATAGTATATGGGCAATGTATAAATTATTTTGATCTTATACAATGGTATGGAATATTTATTTTTAGTTTGATTGAATTGTATGTAAATAATGTAAATTATAAATGAAAAAAAATTAACTAAAGAATACTTTATATTAAATAAAGAATAAAAGAATGTATGGTAAAAAAAGAAGAGAGAGAGAAAAATAGTATTAATAAATTATTGTGGAGATAAAAGAGAAATAAGAAAAAGAGAGAGAGAGAATGTTATTAAGGAGAGGAGAAAGAGAGAGAAAATAATATTAAAGAGAGGAGGTGGAGAGATGATTTAGTTAACCTACTACAATAGGTTACAAGACCCAATGTCACACTAATCTTATTATCAATATTATCAAACCCGAGTTAATCCTCCTAATTCAACTTGACCCCTCTCTAAAACAGTCCGAATCACCTATTTGACTTTCATTAACAGTGATCCTAGTTCGATCAATTGACCTGATTGGTCTAATTCGATTCCTACAAGAACTTATCGAGTTTTTTTTATTAAAATATACTATTTTCTCTTGTATTTTTTAAAAAAATACACCCATTTGCTAAAAAAATAAATTATAAATTAAAGAAAAACAAAAAATAAAATATAAAAAACTTTTAACTTTCAATAAGTAATTTTTATTACTTTATATATAGATATAGATTATACTATAATTTTTTTATTGATCTAGATTCAACCCAGATTAACCCTCTCGACTATTAAACACTTCTCCTTCTCAAATCAACTTTCCAATTCAAGTTTGATAATATTGATTATTATACGAACGTTATTGTAAAAAACCAAAACCTATATTTCATAATTATGATATGACATATCACTTCTAATCAAATCTTTTTAAAAGATTCATTACGTATTGTAGTAGCAACTCAAGGAAATCTACAGAAAATCTTTCCCCTTTACTTCTCGAGTTAACACTCCAATGAGACTCACTTAGAAGTCAGATTGAAATTAGTGCACTTTCATTGTATCATTGGTTACAAATATTCTTATTAAACTCCATCCCTTAACACTTGCATGCAAAGCAAAAGAAACACAAGTTTGCATGATTTCACTTTCATCATCCTACTCCAACAAGATAGTTCAACTATTCAAGGATCTCCTATGTCCATCTTATTTCCATGCAAAATTTATAAGCTTAAGAAGAAGGGTGATAACAACAACAACGATAATAATAATAATAACGCATTAAGAAGAAACTCGGCAATTATTCAAAACGGCCACTAATATTGTATCCATATCATTCTTTTATTTTTTAGTGTATGGAAAAGGATCTTTTCCTATTTTTTCATATCAATAATTTTTGGTATTCCATATAGCCATCTTAGAAATGTGCAGTCTTTGCTAAATGATCCTATGTCACAAACGTAATCCTCTTAATGCTCCCACACAACACTTAGCACTCATAACTACATTAAGGTAGGCTAAGTTTAACCTAAAAATCACACACAAAATATTTTGGAGAAATAAAATAGAGAGAGAAACTCTAGTTATTAACTGAATTCTACTCAATATCTTGATGAATACAAATAAAGGGAAACCTCCTAATATATAAATGGCTTTTTACAATGGATGGTCGAGATTTATTTTATCTAACTTTACAATTGAATTATATCTACTTACAATTCACCTACCATACCTACTATTATACAAAAAATCTAGACATTTCTGAAATCTTCTTAAAACCTTCTAGCTTCTAGAATCTTCCTTAAGTCTAAGCTTAGGTCTTTCTCTTCAAATGGGCTACAGGAACATCTTTCCTACATCCCCTCAATCCTATCTTACCTTGTCAGCTTAGACTGGACATACCTTTAAGCCCTTGAAGAATTAGTCTATAACATTCTTCCTCACCCAATCCAATAACGTCCTCGTAGTAACTTATGTTTGGTGTTTTGATCTACTCTATACCATAGCCTTAGTTTTTCACATGTACTTATATCATGAGGATACTCAATAACCTTCCTTCTTTTATCCTAATGTAGCCTTTGTTCTTTCCAACCTCATCCCTAATTGTTGTGGCTTTGTCATGTTCTTTCAAGTTTACTGGGTTTAAACATTATGGGATCTTATCATCTATCATTTCTTCATCTTCCTCCACTAAAGTTGAACCATCCCCTTTCATCACTACTTTGTTCTTTATTTCATCCTCCATTGTGGTTGGCATTAATGCAATAAGCTTTGTTGCTTATCTCATGTTCTTACTTACTAGAACTATTCACTGAAAGCCCTAATTAAGCCAACAAATACAATTAGAATGAGGAAATATTGCATTATTCGCCTCCAAAAAGTCCATTTCAATAGCAAACTCAAAGTCATCCATGGAGACTACTTTAGTATTCCCCTTTCGTTGCTAGTTTTTAATGCTAAATTCCATATTTTTAGTAACCCCATAAATTGGAAGTTCCTAAAGTTAACTGTCTTGAGTCAGGCTTTACTCCTTTCAACCTTCAATCCAAACTTAGTAGCAGCATCCTTTGAAATGAATAAATGCGAGGCCCTCGTATCTACCATGGTATTTGCCTTTCTTTTAGCCACTCTATCCTCCATATAAATTAATCCCTTTCTCTCCTTTGTATCTTGAGACCTTATGGTATAAAGAAGACGGATGGTACCAAGCAACCCTTAGTGTCTTCATCAGATGAGATCATTCAACTGTTCCCTGTCTAGACAATCCTTAGCATAATGTGAACCATCATAAAAATAACACTTAAGTTGTTGAATCCTTCTCCTATCTACCATCCCTCTTATTCTTCTTAGGGGATTTAAAGACCTTCTACCTTCGATATCTTAGTCTTCCTCCTTCTATAATTCCACAACACCCTCTATTAGAGCAATGGCATTTGAGATATTCTCCATCCTTGACACTCCGATTCTAGCTTAGCCAATGGTTTCAAACCATTCAAAAATATAATAGGAGCATCATCCAGGTTGAGGTTTAATATCTTCAACATAAGTTTTGAGAGTTCTTGGACATTTTGCTTCACATTAGTCATTTGTTTAAGGTATTTGAGTTTGATCTTAGCCTCCCTCCTTAGGTTGTTGGGAGAAAACTAGTCTCAAAACTCTCTTACAAAGTATGGCTATGAGGTAATCTCATTCACCTTTCTTCTCCACTAAATCGTTAATGTATCCCTCAAGTATAAGATTATTGTTCTTACTTTATTCCCATCATCAATAAGCCCATCACCCCAAAGTATTGCTCGACTCCCTACAAAAAGTTTTCTACCTCTCTTGTAGATCATGTTCCCTTAAAACACTCTGATTTTGACACTTCTACTTTCGTAATTAGTTGGATGGTTTCTCCATTAGCAATAACAATTCAACAAGCTACCAATTGATCTTCAATCTCTTGACACATAACCAAGATGGCAACATTAGTTCTAGCCTCATAAGCTTCTTACTTAGCACTAAGGGTATTTACTTGACCTTCAAGGGTTCCATCCTTTTGCTCGATAGTCTCATCATGTTGCCATAGTTCCTTTAAAGCTTAGTTCAAGGCACCTTGTAACTTACCTTGGAATTCTTCCTCAACTTCCTTTATACAAGCTTAGGATCCATCAAGCTGCTCCCTTACCTCAGCTATACTAATCTCAACCATCTCCATCCTAGCATTCAAGGAATTTAGTGTATCCTTTAACCTAAGCCTTTGCTTGGTAACACGACAATCATCCGCATCAGTAACTTGGTCTACTACTAGGTTGTTGTTCTCAACTCTAAACAACAACGTTCTTCCTTCAATAGCTTGCTCAAATACTACTTGTCACTATCGTATTCCTCTTAATACTTTTGTTTAGCACTTAAAGCTCCTAACTACACTAAGGAATGCTAAATTCAATGTGAAAATTACACGCATAAGATTTTAGAGAAAGAAAGTAGAGAGAGAGAGAGACTTTGATTTTCAACTGAATTCTACTCAATATCTTGATGAATACAAATGAAGGGAGACCCCTTATATGTACAAATAACCCTTTACAATAAATGGCCAAGATTTATCTTATTTAACGGTTACAATTGAATTACATCTACCTACACTATCTAATATCTACCGACCCTATCTAATATCTACCTATCATACCCACTATTATACATTGAATTTAGACATCTCTAAAATCTTCTTAAGACCTTCCAATTTCTAGAATCTTCCATGAGTTCAGGCTTGGACTTTTCTCTTCTAATGAGCAATAGGAACCTCTTTCTTATGACTCTTGCATCCTATCCTACCTTGTCAAACTTACATTGGGCATACCTTTAAGGCCTCAAAAAATTAGTTCATGACATTGCAAAATATATCATACTAAGGCATAGTAACTTTTAAGCCTCTTGGATTATAAGTCACCCGATAACTCAAATGTAGGCACATGATTCATGAATGAAAAGTATATATATTTAAATAAAATTTTTATATTCTTTATATGTAATATATATCTACTGATCTTAAAAAAATTATATAATTATAAATTATATAAAAAAATGACTAAAAAATCATTATTATACCGCATTTTCAAGATGTGATATTACTATTTGTAATAATCGCTATGTCACATCTTATAAATGCACCAAGATGGGACATATGTGTAAACAAATTAATATTGTATATTGAAAAAGAAACATAATGGTATTTTCATTTTTTATATAATTTATAATTATATAATATTTATTAATTTTAATAGAAAACAAGCAAATTTCTTTACATTCTCTCATATAGTTTTGTTATTTCTCATTTTTAATTTCTCTAGTTTTAATTTTTATTTGTCTAACATGAGGGAAAAGGACTTAAATGGATTAATCTACCATGAGAATATTATTTAAGAAAAGAAATGCTAAAATTGTTATGGTAAACTAATTTACTAAAACACCAGAATCAAAATGGCCTAAGGGTTGAGTAGGTCAAATTTAACTTGAAGTAAGGTCATAAAAATATTAGAATGTAATTCATATTTAGTTATAAAATAACAATGCCATCTACATTTTTAAGACTTAAAACTTTATAGTTTTTTCAATTTACCTTTTTAATATATATATTTATTTTCTTAATAAATTGGTGCATTCTCTTAAAAAGAAGCACAAAAGAAAATAGTACATTTCCACTTAAAAAACTTAGCTAAGTCCTATAAGAATCAAATTCGATTAGTCGAGTTAATAGGGTCAAACTAGAATCACTATCAATAAGGGTCAAAGGGTGACTAAGATCGATTTTATTACAAAGTTAGGTTAAACTAAATTAGATCAAATGGATCAACTGGATTTGATGACACTAGTTATTTTTGTTACTTGATAATTTTGTTATATTAGTTATTTTTGTTACCTAATATTTCTTTGTTATATATTTCTCTTTGGATAAATTCATCTTTTAAAATTAAGCGCTCCTTATAAAATGCATGGGCTCCAATGTCATTGGATTTGGTAATTTCACTAGATAATATGGGTAGGAAAAAAATTGATCAAATCAAAACATACCAAGCCTTAAGCCCTAAGCCCCAACCCCCAAGATAAGCTAAGCCAAACTAAACAAACCTAAAATGTGTTTTTTCTTTTAAAATTTAATATAAAAAATTCTCAAACCAAACCAAACCATTAATTTATGATTAGTTTAGAAAAATACACCGAAACAATTCATAAAACCAAATCAAACAATTTTACTAGAAAAAGAATAAATAGTGATATTTTACATGCAACTAAACTCATTTGTTTACATTTATTGAAATGTATATATATTAAAATTTTATTATATAATTTATAAATTATATATATATATATAGAGAGAGAGAGAGGTTGATTCAAAGTTTATCATATGTGCTATTTTCATTAATAAGATCTATTAATAAAAATTTAAATTTTCTAAGTTGAATGAATATTGATTTCATCAATCTCTAATATGATATTAATATTTATTATTATTTTATAAATTCAACATTTTTCATATGATAATACTTATTATGCAAATACACTTTCCTAAATTACAAAATTCAATTCGATCCATAAATAAAACCGAACCAAATACATAATTTTATGGTTTGAAAAAAAATTCCTAATACAAACTATATGGCTTGATTCAAAATTATAAAAAAACAAACCATATTTTTATGTTTTGCTTTAGTTTGAATGAAAATTCAAATTAAACTAAACTAAGCCATCCCCACTAGATGAAAAAATCTGATATGGGAAAAAACATTTTAAAAGTATAATTCATATAATTTATAGAAAAAGAAGATGCAATAACTGCTACCATCATTGATTCTATTATTAGCAACTACTCTCAAATTGCCAGTTGACCGATAAATGACATAAACTTATGCTTTCAAAATGTTTAAATCCACATAAAATCTTCCATCTAAATAAATTGTGAAGTAAAAATAAATAAATAAAGAGAGAGAAAGAGAGATCGACCTCTGCCATATTCCTCGTTCAATTTTAAAAACCTCAAATGACCACCTTAAATGCCCATGCCATTGTGAGATTTTGGAAATTGTCGCTTAAATTGTCCTTTTTTTCTTTTTGCCCTTTCCTTCGAAGGTTCCATTACGCTATCAGTGACATCAATGGATACTCATGACTTAGGCCCGGTGAAAAGTAGATTTGGATAATGTGAATGATTAAGATGAAGTTAAAGCATTTTAGATTTTAAAACTTACTCGTTATGCTAGCATGAATCAAAGAGCATGAACCGAATGAGTTAAGTCATAAACAAAGGATGATTCGGAAAGATTTAATATATTCCATATCGAGTTTGTATTAATATCAACCGTATATAAAATTAAATTGAGATCATTAATAATTAAATTACAATATAAACATACTTATTCGTATCATAATTGTGTTTTTTTTATCATATTATGTCTAGCATATTTCTTCTATAATCACACTCTTAATCATGTCACATTCATGTTTATGTGATCGTATCATATCCACGATTGCCATCTTAATTGTTAGGTTTGTTTTTCCCCTCTCACCTTTTCTTAGATAAACCCGTACACTCAAAAGCTAACCCATGAAGAGATCTATCAAAAAGAGGCCTTACCTCAACTATCCACCATGAATGCAATCCAAGACATCATCGGCAGCAGCAGGACTCTATAAATACTTGACTTTTACTCTTAAAAATTAAATAAGACTCAAATGAAAAACGAATTGTTTCAACTCAAGAATAGTAAGATTAATACTTTGAACTCCTTTACCGGTCAATTGTGCATCGAAACCCTTGAAACTATTGATTCCTTTTATTTGCCCCTTTCCAAATCATTCCTTCCCGTGTTATTTTCATGTTACCATTTTGAGACCGTACGAAGCGCAAGACACACCACAGATGCAAATCACCATCAACTGAATCACTTGAATGTGAATAAATAGAAAGACCAATGCCACCCATTATTATAAGCACATCTATATTAAGTGATACCAATACAATTATACAACCAGCAAAGACTTGCTAGAGCCCGAAAAGCAGGAACAACCCAGTATCTGAAACATTCTGTAGATTATATACATTGAGAACAACACTCAAGATTACACTACAGTCACATCAGCCTTAGATATACACCTTACAACAGAGTTCATCACACTCAACATTACTAACTAGAACTTGTTCAATTAAATAGACCTCACACCACTATATATATATATATATATGTTCATATCTGTATTTATTTATATCTATACATATGGAAAACATTATCCCCTACTCTTGACACTTGTTAATTGTCGAGAGAAGGAACTTTTAACATCTTTCCACATATTTGATTTTTCATTTAATGTAAAATCAATATTAGAAAGATTAAAAGTTTCTTTTTTCGACTTATTGACTAATGCCCTGTAGACATTGTTAATGGGGGCACCACACAAAATTAAAAACGTGCATTTTGTTGGCAAATCTTGCAAACTCAATTAATATACTGCAACTAACAACATAGGTAGATGAAAACCATCCCGGTCCTCCCTCTCTGCAAATTAATTTTGATCCAAAGTCCAGAGGTCATCCACTTCAAGGCAAACTCCATCATTGTTTTCAGGCAAATCCTGATAGCTTGGAGACATTAAGAATTTTATAAGTGATTCCCACGTTTCACCAGATGAATCCTAGAGTATTAGAACAAACAGCATAAGCATTTTCTTAACACGTCACAGCATATGTACATAAAACCAACCCATATCTACAAGTTTTACACTCAAGGTGAACCAAGAACTAGTCACTCACCGCAGACCATGTATTGCAGGCTGCTTGGGTCATTGGAGTGCAAGGAGTTTCAGGTGAACTGACTGGATAATCTTCAGTTTTGTCATGCATGTCAATTGCATGGTCTTGTTTATGGATTGAGCAAGGCTTAGCTTCTTTCTTATCCTTCTTAGACTTTATACGGCAAACAACAAAAGGCATCTGTACATAGATGAGATAAGAAGATTAGGTAAAGCAAAAGGCATTGTTAGTTGTAGTACTACTAAGCAAAACTTAGATATTGTCTAATTAATGTGTTGTCACATATTTTTATGTTATTAGAGCGGTAATAGAATTTTTGAAGTTTAAAGTCTAATTTGAGGGTATATTCGTTTTGCCAATATTTTCAGTTTACACATGTTCACTATTATATAGCAATTTAAGAGGGCTGCTCAACCAAATGGCTTTTAGCAATCAATCACAAAGGTAGGAAAAAATATTCAACGATACTTATGTGTCACATGTTTTGAAAAATGACGTACAAATACTAATAATAATATATTGTTTTTACAAAATAACTAATCACGTTTTCAGATGTTCGAATTTTATTCATACTTCCACAGCACTAATACATTTACATGATAAATTAGCATAATTAAAGCCGAGCTAGTGGTTGACTAGCAAAAAGAACTTTAACGAACAATGGGGAAAATGACTAGTGTGCTTACTACTAATATCACCTTTCACCACTTCATATGTGTAAAAGGTAAGAACCACAGGCACCTGCATGCTCATGAAGCTAATATTTAGCAATTATGAATAGTAAGTACAAAAAATTGAAAAAAAAATGTTTGCAAAACATTTTCTGCTAAACAACTCTCCAATATTTTACTCAATCCATTTTGGTAACCCCATGTGATTTTGTGTCAGATGTTAAGCCTGAAAAGAGGCATGCCAGCAATATAAGAATCGGAAAAACACAATAATGGAGATTTTACTGGGTTCCATATTCAATTACCACACTTTCAAAATATCTAGAACACCTTTCAATAAGAACAAAGATATAGAACTCCTGCATATCTCATTTAAAAAAAAAAAAAAAAGTGTGTGCAAAGAAGGAAACTAAAGAATACTAATAGGTAATAACATGGTAACTGATAATGCGAAGTATATACCGAGCCTTCAAGGCTGATGTCGCCTAGAAAATTAGGATCTAGGTGGTATTCGTGCATGATCCAACCAGTTCTTACACCTTTATTTACACGTCCTTGATGAAAAACTAATGTCTGCTTGAATCCCATAAGTTTGTCGTCATCACCAATGACATCCCTTTTCTTGCCAGTTAATTCCCAATAACCTGAACCTGCTGTCCGAGTAATGCGTTTGCTATTCTTATACCTGTTTGTTTGACGATTGAAGCAGAACCATTCCCTACTATTGGATTTGAATTTCAACTTTCCTACATAAGATGAACATGCAGAGCATTCACTACAAAGAGCAAAAGGAAAGTGAGAAATGAATCCATTAAATTTGATGTGAACGATTCAATAATGTCCTTTGTTGAGATATAAAAAGATAAATCATGTTTATGTCCAATGAATTTAAACTTTTTGATAATCTGATCGTAGCTTGAACTAAACATTATCATTGACATGCTTGTGATGGAGTCGTTCATGATATAAAATGCTCTTACAAGGATCTCATTAACACAATTTTTGGCAACCTACAAGGAGAAAAATGAGAAGCTAAGAAATACATCTTAAAACTTTATTTTCCATAATAAGAAAGGTAAATGAAGGCAACCACATGTGCTTATACTTTCAATTTTTAACAACTAAGTATCTAAATTCTCAATTTTTTGCGATTTAGTGTCAGAGTTTAAGAATTTTTATACTTACTAACTTGATTGGTAATTTTCACCAAATTAAGTTCAAACGCTAAATTGTTAAATATCAAACATGATGCTTTCCCCCCTAAATTTGACTAAAAGTTGCAATTCCAATTAAGGGGATGATATCAGAGCCCCAACTCTAGCAACACTTGTTAAAAGTTTGATCATACTCCATCAAATGGAGTCCTCATAGCAATCCACTTCCTTAAGTTATTGACCATATACCGTAAAACTATGCTGTAAAACATTTGAGTGAGGCAGAACCATTTGATTATTTTCCCTGCATCATCTGGGGTTGTCTATTTTATATCGACGAGCCATAGGGAAGCTGAGCTAATATGTAATCTATCCGGTATCAACGTCGGAGGATTAAACGGAATCCCTCAATGGGAAACCCTTTTCCTAAGTTTGGCTGCCATGAAAGAAAGGGAAACAGACGAATAAACATCCTTTTCCCAAAACTGAACCTTTGTTTTATTCAATTCATGGGTATGTTTCTATAGAAATTCCATGGTTCCTTCCATTGTAAAAACGAAGATGATTACCCAAAATTTCCACCAGATTCATCTCATGTTCACCTCTTAGTTAAATAGCCAGAAACAGTTAGCAAAGTTGTCTCCTTGATTGCGACCCATTTACTTCCATTTCCAAGAACTTCAGCTCATCCAAACAGACATTATCAATGTCTCATCAGCTTGTAAATTGAGCTAGTCGCTGAAGTTTGAAAATCAAATTCAGAAATTAAGGCACTTACCATCAATGAGGCCTGCTAAGTCCCAGGGTTCGTGTTTACAGACATCAAACTGGAAGATGACGCCATGTTCAAGGTCGTAGGTTCCCAGTATCATCGACTTCAAGGGAAGCATAAGTTCCTCGTTTGTCGGGTGATACCTGAAACCTGGAACTGATTCGATATATTTGGCTATATGTTCGTCCATTTGGAGTTCCCGGCGAGTTGGTGTCGCTTTACTACCCAGACGAAGGAAAAATAACTAACTACCCCTAAAACTACTAGAAAGAAGTATCTAAACTACGTTTTGAGTTTTTATATGGCAGCCCTTCCGTGGGCTGCAAGACTTATACCACGTTCCATTCTAATTTATATATAAAACTACATAACTTAGCCACGAGGTAGCTTCCAAGGGAAGATGGAGATTTTTGGATTGGAGGGGTCGGATAGAAATGGATGGAAATACGTGGTTTAGTGAATTAAGTAAAGAGTAGAAATAAGGCAAAATATTTTTACTTTCCATTCATTCTTTTCTTTGTAAATTTTGAACGAAATTGGTAGAAACAAATGAAAATGTGAAGATAATTATAAAAAATATATTTAATATTCTTTTATTAAAATAAAATGAGTAATCTTGCTCAAATACTAACTTATTTCCCTTCATTTTCTTTCTGCAAGACCATTCAAACAATAATTATGAAAATATTTCTCCCTGTTTCTTTCTTTTTCCTTTCTAAATTCTAAACATAAGGTGAAAATTACTACTAATCTTTTCAATTTCCACACTACTTTTTTTCAACCCATTTCTCTTATTAAGCAAAATGCGAAACACAATGGTAGTATGCAAGGATGTAATGTGATGCTTTTGAGCCAACACAAACTTAAGTCCAAATCTTATTGGATTTTAAAATTTTGAAGTTTTATATGGATATATCATTATTTAAATATTTGTTGAAAATGGTTTGAAAATCCATGTTGTAACATAGTGAAAATACACTAAACAAATTTTTTTTTTACATTTGATGAAGTTTTGCAAAGAAAATGCATACGTTTTACATGCCTTTTAGTAAAAACATGTTTATTACCAAACGCTTATAAAGTCTGTGTTTCCAATTTGCATTAAAGACGCGTTCAAAAAGTGTATTTTTTTCCTCAAACAAAAGTCTATATTTCAAATATTAGCAAACAAAAACAAAATGCATAAAAGGAAGACAATATATTTTTCATCATACCCTTTTTTTTCCCTCTCAAACTATAAGGGAAAAGGAATTCAAACTCTAATCTATTTGGATGGAAGACCAATAGATATACTATTAAGTTACAATAGTCCTAACATATTATACATCATATCATATTCAAACAAGAAGAAAATGCAAACTCCAATACCAAACTCCACTGTAAACTAAAAATAACACTAAAGTTCAAATAAAAGCTTTTGATTCAAAATCAACAATGATCAATATATACTTTCATATAATGATATGATATTAGAAAAATACAATAAATTTTTACGCACGGATTAAAAAAAAATTCAACAATACATATAAGTTCATTTGCTTAAAAATATTGAAAATTACATTCGACTAACTAAATCTATGTGTTTAAATCCTCGATTGTTGCTACTAGTAGGAGCATAATCTACATTACATGGCTTAACATGTAAAACAAGTAACTAGTAGTATGGAAGTGACTTGAAGTTTTGAAGAGGTACTAGAATCTATTAAAAAAAAGGGTTGAGTAATGTTACACCCACCCCCATTTCGATATTTAGTAAGTTTAAACTTCTCTTTTGGGAAGTAAGTGAGGTTATCGAGTCAAGAGAGAGTTAAAAGTAGGAATCATAAATGAGCTTGGACCCATCATAAACACTCTCCTGTCATTCTTTTCTCGAACCTATTTCTACTACTCAAATTATCTTTCTTGTTATTTTTATTTTCCTTAGAAGTAATGTGTATGTTGCCTCAACCCCACCATTATTGGAAATTGGAATCAAATGTCTAACTAACTATTACGCTAATCATCTCAGGTTACAATGACTAGGCATAGGGCTAGCAATTCATGTTAACAGATTGCATCTTGTGTTGAAATTTAAATGGGTTTATGTTAAAAACTTTGACTTGTAAAACAGCCGATTTGTTAATTATCTATGAAAACTTGAACTGTAATCCAACCATTTTAATTAACGTGTTTCATGTTTAGATCAAATCCTTTTATCATAAGAAAAATCTAAACAAAAATATAATGGCTATTAAATCTCTATTTGGGAAGCATATTTCTAATATAATCTCCAATTTGCATAATGTTTATAGCAAAAATTACCTCAAAAGCTATACTAATACTTATAAAGATAGCTTTCTATTTCTAATCTTAATGTATGAATAAATATGGTGAGAACACAATAGTTCAAAAGTATAACAATTTCAAATTTAAGTACTGTATGCCAAATCAAACAAAAAATTTATGGAAAAAATGTTTATATTTTACAATATTATGATATTAACTTAAACAAATAATGGTTCATACTAACAATTTGATTTTGAGTAAAATTGCTAAGTGATTTCACTAACTAGAAGATCAATGGCAAGTAGCTAGTGATGGATGATGAGAGAAATGAGGAGATAGGTATTGTAGGTGGTTTATAAAGAAAAGATCAAAGTGAAAAGATAGTAAAGTATAAAGCCAAACTGTAAATATTAGAAATCTTAAGCTTAAATGAGTTTATAAGTCTTATTTGTACATGTATAAATGGGTGGTCATGTTGTTTGACCTATCTAATGCCCTTAATATTTTTATAAGATTGATGAACCATATGCCCAGGAATAAGATCAAGAAGTTTGTTGCGGTATACTTTGATAACATACTAATCTACAACCCCAACCTAATGAGCTATTTGGATCACCTCTGATCTATTTTTGACATACTGTGAACCAAGAAACTATTTAACAACTTAAAGAAGTGTTGTTTCTACCAAGAGAAAGTAGTCTTTGTAGGGTATGTTATGAGTAAAGGAGGCATATATGTAGACGAAGAGAAGATCAAAGCTATTTTAGAATGGCTCACTTTAAACTCTTGCACCAATGTAAGGAACTTCCATAACTTAGAATATTTCTACCAAAGATTTATACACGAATTCAAATAGTTTTAAATTGTAAGTCAAAAATATGATTTTACGAGTTTATGATTTCATAATATTTTTCTTAAATGATAAGGAGCTCTATGCATTGATCCGAGCTCTCCATGTATATTAGCATTATCTCTTACCTAAAGAGTTCATTATGTACACTAACCATAAATTAGTGCGATAATTGAGGAGCCAACCAAAAGTTTTAAAGTGGTAAGCCAAGTGGGTAGAGTTCTTAGAAGGATTTGCTTTTCTTATCAAATATAGGTATGGTAAGGCAAATGTAGTAGCTGACACTCATTCTAGGAGGCATACCCTCCTTTGCAACCTTTAAAACAAGATACCCACCTTAGTTCAATTGATACCCAGTGTATGGACGAATGGGTAGTAGTTGATTGCTTTCTAGAGGATAAATACATGTTTTAAGGTAGTAAGCTCTATATGATAAATTGTTTGATGAAGGAGCTATTAGTAAGGGAAGCATATGGTAGAAGACTCTCCAGCCAATTTAGAGAAAAGGGAACCTTTAGGTTATTGAAGGCCAAATTCTTTTGGCTAAAGATGTAAAGGGATGTTTATTGAGTTATGGAGAAATGTGCAACTTGTAGAAGAGTAAAGAGTTGAGCTAAATGAGAGAGAGCTATGTCCTTATTAGTCTTAACCTAACCTTACGTTGAATTATGCATGAACTTTATTATCGGCTTATCTAGGATGTCCAGTGGCAAAGAGACTAAGTTTTTCATAGATGGATTTAGTATGATGGCATTGTGCCCATACGAAAACTAACAATATTTTAGTTATTTCTTCTCTTTTTGCAAGAAATCATTAGATTATACCAAGGAGTATAATATCTGATGGGAACCTAAAGTTCTTAAGCCACTTTAGGAAGACTCTAACATTGATTGGGAACCAGGTTACTTTTCAGTACATCCTGCCATCTACAAACCAATAGTTAGACAGAGGTCATCAGCTGCACTTTAGGGTCCCTACTTTGAGCTACTATAGGAAGGAACCTATCTAACTGTAATGTGTGTTTTCTTGTGGTTGATTTCATTGACAATCAATCAAGATATAGTGTCATGGTTAAAATACCGGTTGCAATTATTTATGAATTTAATCTCGAGTTACCCTTTCATTACATATTTGTACTAACACCCTAAGAAAGAGACCCCAAAGCAAGAGACTAAGCTCAAGCCCTCCATAAGATCTACCAAAAGGTGACTTGACAAATGGATAGAAGCAAAAAGGACAAGGAAGGAGAAAAGGGCAATTTCAGCCCGACAACTTAATATGGTTACACTTGAGTTGAGAAAGATTTCCAAACCGAAGAAAGAACAAACTACCCAGTTGAGTTAAAGGACTGCTCAAAATACTCCAAAATGTCAATGACAATACATATCAACTAGAGTTACCATATGATTATGGGGCTTTCGACATGTCCAACATTACTGATCTAAGTCCATACTAGCCTTAGGAAGATGATCAGTAAGAAGGCCATATGAATTTGACCTTAAGTCCTAATCAATCGGAGGGGATGGTAAGAATTAGTAGATTAGACTCCTCACTTGAGCTTGAGCTAGAGTGTTAAAGAGTGTGGCATGACAAATTTTTAATCTTCGACCCAATCTTAAAGAAGATAACCTATTGACGGGATCCAAATTGCCTCATTTTTCTAAGCATTCTAAACATTATACTATAGTATAGGTTGATGAATCATCTAAGTACCGAATTGATGCTTACCCTAAAGGAGCCTTAAATAGCCTAACCAACATATCTTAATCTTGGCAAATTTGACCTAAGTTGACAACGTCAAATACTAACCCCTTTGACCATATGTTGACCTTATCTTAGTTGCTGAGTTGCCCTAAGAAACTATGAAAAGAGGTGACAATTAGGCAATAATACCTAGTGTCAAGCACCTAGTGTCGAATCATTTGGAAGTCGTTGACCGATTACAATGAGATTCTTATCTACCCTATGTAATTCCTTAATGTTCTTTGATATCTATACCAATACGGATGTACTAAAATATTCCTTTTTGTAATTAAAAATTTTCACTCTTAAGTAATTCTTTCTTAGTACATGCCTCTTCTTGTAAATTACATAGAATCATAGGTTGCTTTAATTATTCAAGAAATTAGAGCATTGAAGGTGAAGCTTAGACCGTAGACCAATTGATAGCATATAGCTTAAGACATCTTATCCTAGGTTTTGGTGCTTAGGGTTAGTAAGACATCCTAATTGAGTCAAGTTGTGATTACTCTAAGCCTTGCACCTATCACTTTGCATTAAATGATTTTGAGGTGCCATTGAATCTAAACACATGCACCCAACTCTTTGTATTTAGTGTATTAGAGGTACCGTATAGCCAAGGCATGTAGCCTTTTGTTATAGGGCTTGGCTCTTCCATTGAGCACTCTTATAAGTTAGTGATGTGTAGTAGTTGGATAAGATGCTCGTACATTGGCTAGGTGCCCTCTCCTACATTAGGTCCTTTAGCTTCTATTGAGTTAGGACTAGGCTTTAAGCCTAAGAACCACTATCAACAATAGTAATTATTTATTAAGTCCTTTTAATGTTTATCACATAATAGACTTTTTTATCTTCTTATTATGCTATGCTTAACAATTTAAATTACTGCATGAAAAAAAGCAGGACAAATGCATTAGGTATTTTAAAAAATAAGATAGAAGTTGTTGGAGTGATGCTAAAATCCTTGCTTGAAAACTATGGGTTTTTCAATCTTACAAAAAAGTTTCTAGTTGTTTGATGTTTTGGTCAATAAAATTTTTACATATCAGATTTATTATCTTATGTATACCAATTACTACATTCATGTTATCTTTTTAAAGATGATGATTGTAGTAAATTTAACAAGTAAATGACAAATTCCATGTAACAATTTCAAATTTTAAAAGTATAAAATTTGACAAATAAATATTGACGTGATATTTAATAATTTCAAACTTAGAAAATAGAAAAGATACATAAACTTTAGATAATGATTATAATATTGTCACAAGTTTTACTTTTGGATTAACTGAAAATAAAATTACTAGTATATATATTAAAAATAATTGAAAATCGCCACTTGATTCATATTGTTTGTCTACCTAAAGAAAAAAATTGCATATTGTTCTTTTTCTTCTAATGTGTGGAAAAGAATTCTTTTTCCTATATTCATATCAATCATTTTTGTTATATTTTATATAGCCAATTTACAAGTGAGTATCCTTTATTGAGTGATCATGTAAGATATATCAAACTATCACTGGTCAATTAGAGGTGAGTAAGTATAAATTGAATAGAGTATGAAACCTTACTCGTAGCCTATTCTACGCAAGTTTACATTCTCAAATTTTAGAATTAAATCCTATCTTATATGACCCTACAACCATAAGGAAACTTGTACTTTGTAAAATTTATATGGTATAAGGTATTGTATTGAACCAATTAAATATGCATTTCTTTTATAAATCTTATGTTTATATAATATCAAAAACTATGACATGTACATGATATTATAAGTCCCTCGCATGTGATAGAACTTGTAGAAAAATTTACGGAAGACAAAAAAGTTGGAGAGGAAGAATAGGAAAAATAAGAGAAATGGTGGAAAATGTGAAGTGAGAGAAACAACATTGTGTTTAGTCATTTATAGTTATTAACTTATGGGATTTGGTTCACTTTTTTTTTTCTCTTTACTAAAACATTTATTAGCAAAAAAAAAATATTTTCACTTGATAATATTACTTAATAATTTTTTTACGGTGAGAATATAGAGCATTGTGAATACAAGTGCAAGATCTTTCTATAAGGTACCAACTACAAAATTTATACTTTATAAGAGTAAGTTTTTAAAAAGTTTTTATTAGAAACCTATTCTCTAATAGTTAATACTCACTCAATCAAGTAAGGTACACATAAATATAATGTATGTTATGTCTTTTACGATAGAGTTACCTGTCAAAAGTTAGCCCTCTTGAGTTGTACCAATCGTGGACCCATGTAAACTTGCCACATTTTACAATATCTCAGTATTCTCTTAACATTTTTTTTTTAAACTTTTATGAAATAAGACTTTCATTAATACTATTAAAATTTCCCATCTACCATTAAAATGGATGTTTGATTAGTTAATAATAATCAATTTAATAAAACAGTAATAGTAAATATATTTAATTATATAATATAATAGAAAAACAAAAGTTAAAATAAAAGGAAAAAATGAAAAGGAGGAGTACAAAATGTTTTAGGCCCTGTTGATCATCCAAACGAAAAGATTAAAAAAGAAAGACGAGTTAAATCTGTTAGATGTCCTTCGAATATCTTGACTAGATTTGAGCTATGCCTTCACATCTTCCAGTTAATCGAACATATATTCCAAATTAATCCCAAAAGGTAATTCTTATCCTTTGACCAGAAAAAGCTAAGCTGGTTGTTAGCAATTATAAGCAAGTAACTCTTTGGAAAAGAGGTGCATAATTATTGTAAGTGATGGTAGGGAAGAATCCGTGAATTGAATCCAAACTGTATTTGATAGGAGGAGTTCGCTGGAAAATCTGATTTTGTGAGAGTTTTGACGTTTTGTAGGCGGCGGTGGAATTAGGGTTAGGTTTTGCAGAGATGATGATGATGGAATTGAGGAGGAGAGAGAGAGTGGTGTGAGTGGCAATGGAGTTGGAGGTGGTGGTGATCGCTCAAGGGCCCGCTTGGGCTTCATGTTCATGTTTTACATTTTTTACTTTTTATTTTTTTTACTTTTTTATAGTCTCTTTTTTTTTATCATTTTATCATATTATATAATTGAATTTATTTTATATTATTATTTTTGATTAATTATTATGAACCATTCAAGAGATGATACGATGAAAATTTTTTCCTAAAATTTTATTTTGTAAAAATAGGAAATTATTAGGACTCAGTTAAGAGAATGTGAATGTGATCCAAAAAGAAAGATGGGTAATTGATAATTAAATCCGTGTTTTCCCATATTATAATAGCCAAATGTGTACGTTGAATACTCGCATTTTTGCTTTCTAACATTCCGAATATTGTTATGTTTTAGTACTGTTTGTCACTATTAGTAAAAAAAACATGTATTGACTTTTGATCAATGATTAATTTAAGGAAATAATACTATCAAAATATATTTAATTAATCACATAACAAAAAAATTAACAATATATCTAGCATAAATCGGAGGCAACAATTGTGGTAAATTCATTTCTCGACCCATCTAAAGAGTCTGTTGATGGTGTGAATGACAATTACTTTGAAAAGCTTCAGTTCGAGTTAGATTATGGGTTTGATTACAACTATTTTGCAAGCTACCACGGCGTCACATCCCCAGCCGTGAGCTATCTATCCCGTATCCGAGTATCTGTCCTCCACCGTCTGCGTTTCTATTCTTGGCCCAAAATGCTAATGGTGTCAGAACTACAATGCAGACAGAGAAACATATATGATGATGCAGCGATAAAAGCTTGGAGAATGACGTTTATAATATTAATTTTTACATAATTTTTAAGTTTTATTTTAATGTCACATATTAATGAAGATGTCAAAAATAAAACATTAGTGTATAAAGCAAAAAGAGGAAAAAAAAAACATATATGCAAAATAAAATTTATCCTAATTTTAATTATTTTATTTTTAATGTTTACTAAGAAGAAGAGATTATAGAGTAGATAGGATTTGAAATCATAACGTTACTCTACTTGGTAAGGTATAGAATGTCCAATTTTTGAAGCAAAACATAATATGAAATATTATAAAACTTATATTCTATGTAATTTATAGGGTTTTGGTATTTGTAGAATCTATAAATTTAACTTCTTTCATATAAATTTTGAACTTATATAATATCAAAAAGTTATATATAAATGAAATTATAAGTTTTTTATATGCAAAACCTATATAACTTTCAATGAAATCTATGAATAAGAAAGAATTAATTTTTCTGTTTTCATTATTTCATATTTATGTGATTTTACAACATAGCAAAGGGGAAAGATTAAGAGAAAAGAAGTGGAAAATATGAAGTTAGAGAGGATAAAATTGGGGTGGAGGAAGATAAGGGAAAGAATGGATAACAAAATGTAGGAAAGGCAACATTAAGCTTAGCCATTTTGAGTTATTAAGAAAATTCTATAGTCTTGTCATTTTTAGTTTGGTTATTCACTTGACCATCAATAGTCTCTCTTTTACTATTGAAAGTCTCATTTTTACTATAAATGAGTATGATTTACTAATCTTAAAGGTGATTATATCATATGTTTACTTTGAGTAACTATATCATAAAAAGCTTTGCCATTAATTTATTTATTAAACTTATAAGTGATCATATCATATTTTTACTTTGAGTGACTATACCATGAAAAACCCTGTTATTTACTTATGGGCTTTGGCTTCCCTTTTTCTTTTTAGTAGAACATTTGTTAATTGAAAATATATAAGATTATCATATATTATTTATTTTTAATATTATTTAATAATTTTTTTGAGTAGATATATAGTATTTTATAACCTGTATCTTTTGTATCTTAAAGTATAGATTTTAAGGTAGGTATGAAATGAGAAAACCATGTATCAACACTTCATCCTATGATTATAGATTGAAATAATTTATATCCAAAACTTATTCTAAGATGATAAATATCTACCTAAAATCATCTAATCGAGTAAAGTATAGATAGATAACCTATATAACTAGGTTATTTAACTTACCCCTAATATTTGCTTGTATAACATAAAATTTACCCTATTTGTTGTTTTAATGAAATGCAGATATATAAATTTCAAGAATGAATGCATAAGTATATAAAATGATTAAGGGCGAGAGCACATGATGCAAAATAAAATTTACCCTATCTTTAGTTGTCGTAATTCTAATATTTACTTGTATGACATAAAGAAATAAATTTTAATAAAAGCATGCAATCGGCGTATGTATAAATGTGCGGCATGCGATCAGGAAAGGCACTCGGACACGCGGATCAATTAGCGCACAGGAATGTAGGGTTGACTTGATTTTACTACCAAAACCAAGGAGATGGCAGTTCACCGTTGTCACATTTACCTACAATCGCATGTAGCACGGGCTCACGCAAAAAGATCACTTGTACTCGGCCATTTGGAAAGGGCCCATTGACCAATGATGTGGTAATCCCTGGAGAACGTTGTGTCCAGGATGTTCTTTTAACTCGGACACCTATGTTAGTTCAATGCCAACTAAATGACTTAAGTCGATATATAATTTTGTCTAGTGTTCTTTATGCACCTTATAACCGTGTCGCTGGTCATCGCATAGATAATTGAAATATACATAAATAAAAGCTAGAAAACAAAGAAACAACACATAAAATAAATAATAGATATAGTCTTCATTAATGAAGATGTTTACACATTGTCTAGTCATCCATGCACAGCCAACAATATTTCACATAAAAAAAAAAAAGATCCAATAGCTTAATTGGACACTTTCTACATATATCTAAACTAGATGCTTGTACGATTTTACATCCAATTAACCTGGAAAGTAAATTATTACAACATAAACCACAAATAACAATACAAAGTTTATGTTGGCACAATTTTAGTATATGGAATTTATTCTCACTCTTTAGATAATTAAATAAATATTGCGTTCAACTCCAAAAGTTATCTACTTTCTGGATAAGGTCCATCAAAGTTTTCCAAGTATTCCGTATAATAATTATTTGGAGTCATTGGAATGCTTTTAAGCGATCTCCAAAATTCTTCAAATGAATCCTAAAATATATATTTGAATAAAAAATGTAAGCACGTGTCAAATACAAGAATATATATAAAACCACAGCAAACCTACGAAAAAGGAGAACTTTTTACTGACCTGCGAACATGCAATTTCGGCTGGTTGAGGTGTAGGTTCGACAGGAGTAGTAGCCAAGCTGATTGGCTCTTCGTCAAGCTCACTTTCAATGGTTATAGGAGAGTTATTTGTGTTAATTATTGTATGATCATCTTGATGAATTGAAGAACTGGCCTTTTCTCCTTTCTTATCCTTTTTATACTTCATGCGACAAATAACAAAAGGCATCTGCACTTTCATGGCAAATAGAAGATTAAGCACGTTATACTAGAAAATTTTACATACTTGACAATTAAATCACGATCAATTAATCATACACCAATCGAAGAAAAATAATGCAGGTAGTGTTTATGTAACGACTTAACTGGAATATAAGTATTAAATGAACATATATAGATCCCCGCATTCCTGACTTTATTTCATGCCCTATGCTACTCTGCTTTGAATTTGCAAAAGGATCATCAAGTTTGAAGATATTTTTGAATTTCAATCAATGAAGCCATTATGATGCATTTGATTGTTTCTAGAAAGATCTGTACTAGTAACATAAATGAAATGGTCAAATGTTAACAGATAATTGTGGTGTAATTGTTAAGAGTTAAAAGAATAAAAATTTTATGCTAAGTTTTCCATATAATTGGTTTTTTTTTTTTTTTTTTTTGTAAAATATATAGTGAAACACTGAAAATGAAAATATGAAAACCTTTTTCTTAGACCTCTTGGCTGATGGCTTGGGGATCCACAAAGTGAAAAAAAATTCACAAAGAAAAGTTTTAAATGATTGAATAGTTAAACAAAACACATTTAATAGTATTGTGGATGCATACTATCAGGATGATGAATGGTGTGTAGAAGAATATTTTACATCTAAAAATTTATAACTAAGTTACCAGTTAGCATAAGGATCTAAAAATACATACCACGCCTTTGTGATGGTAGTCGCCAAGAAAATCAGCATTTAGGTGATATTCATGCATGACCCAACGGGTTCTAATTCCTTTGGGAACACGTCCTTGATAAAAGACCAATGTTTGCTTAAACCCCACAAGCTCATCATCATCACTTATGATGTCCCTTTTCTTGCCAGTTGATTTCCAGTAACCCGAACCGGTCGTCCGATTGCAGCGTTTGCTATTGCCATACTTACTCGTTTGAGCATTGAAGCAGTACCATTCTCTGCTATTAGACTTGAATTTCGTCTTTTCTACATCAGAAGAACATGTAGAGCATTCACTCCAATAATAGACAGAGAATTCAATGAAACGTGTCCTTGGATGTTAATGGCCCTTCGTTTAATTTGTTGAAGTTTAAAGAAAAATCTAATCGATACCTGGGGTTGCGTATGTTGTGAACTTACTAAAATGCTAAATTTAGGGGAAAAAAGAAAAGTAAACTTCTCCTTCTTCCATGCGCTTACCTTTTTATAAAATGCATGATCAATATTGAAAAGTGTAACAATAGCGAAGGAATGTTTCTGAAAAGCTTTCATTCGTGTTTTCCAAAAAATGGCTAGTGTAAAAACTTAGTTGAGAGTTACTCATTGCATAGAAATACATGTAGCATTGAGTTTTGATCATAAAGCATTTAATGAAATGTAAAAGCAACTTCTTTTCATGTATATACCAATAAGTTTGAGAATGGGGAAGTATATTTACCATCAATGAGGTGTGCTAACTCCCAAGGTTCTTGTTTGCAGACATTGAACTGGAATATAACACCGTGCTCAGTGTCATAGGTTCCGAGTATCATTGCCTTCAAAGCAAGCATGAGCTCTTCATCCGTGGGATGGAACCTAAAACCTGGGACTGATTCTATGTATTTGGCTATCTGATCATCCATTTCACTTACGGTCGAGCGGAAGAGAAAAAGAAAACTTTTACGCGTAGTTGGCTGACTCCAAGAGAGAATCAGATGAAGTAAAGTGAATTGTGTGTTTGGGATTGAGTTGGATTATGGTTTCCATGTTGTTGGAGGAGGGGGGTTTTGTATTTATACACATGACAAGGGTTTGTATGTAGTTTCTGTGTTTCTTCCAAGTCTTTCCTTATATAACAAGTGTTGTTACTCATTGGCTCTTGCTAAAAAGTGTTTTACTATTTTGTGGTGCCCACAATTCTAGTGAGACATATATATATTTTTTAAAAACTAACTTTAGAAACTTGCCTGAGGGGAAACTTGCAGGAAGATGCAATTTGAGTGACTGTGCATGGACTTCATACTTACATTAGAGGTGGCATTTCCTGATAAATTCCAAATTCTAAAAACCAACTTTATAATCCAAAAACACTACATAATTGCTAATCTATCGCCAAAGTTGATGCCATTTAACGTGTAAAATAAACGGTGAACCCCTAATTTTTGTTGATGGGTATTACATGTGATATGTATATATATATATGTATATATAAATACTAATAAAATTTTTACATAAATAGTAGTGCAATAAATAATTTTTAAAGTATTTATTATCTATATTTTATACATGTGACATGTATAATAAATAGTGTATAAATAATGATAAAATTTTAATACGTAGATATATAGTTAGTATATTTTCAAAAAATGTATTTTTTTATTTTTCAAATACTTAAATATCATTATTACTTATATATTACTCATTAATCCATGCAATGTGTTAATACAATTGAATTTTTTTTTTATACACACTGTATATATTTTTTGTATACCTAATATGTAATATATAATGAATCTTTTTTCAGGAAAGGTAGTGCTTATAACAAATGGAAAATATATAACCAGTTCAATCCATTAGAGTAGTTCCTTTTTTTTTTCTTTGTAGTCTTGTCTCTTTCCACTAACCTATATAAAAAATCATTTCTTTACCTTTCATATTATACATCTATAGTCTATTTATATCAAAATTCTATCTATATATAGTGTATTATATAATACATGATATATAATATTTAATGAATCTTTTTTTTATAGAAAATATTATGAATAGATATAACAAAAATAAAGTAAAACCTGATGAATCCATTAGAGGTGCACTTTTCCACTTCTTTCTCGCATAGCATCTACTTCCGAGGAAATTAACTAAATAAGTCCAACAAAAGTAACGTTAATACCTTGAAATATATCCCTTATGGCATCGGCTAAAAACTCTATATTTCCAAATAACGTCTTTATTCGTGTTCCGCCAATAGTACATTGTCCCATATAAGTGTATTCCTAATGGGAGGTGCTTGATGTTAGAGCTGGATAAAAAACCATAAACTGCGTAAACCGAATAGAAAAAATCGATTTTTTTTTATGGTTCGATTTTGAAGAGGGGAATGGAATCGTTCAATTCGAACCGAACCAATTAACTATTTAAAAAAACAGATGTAGGTGAATTTGATGGCTTGATCGGCTACCATTATGAAACTATTTTAGTGCACTGATAATTTGCTATTACTTAGCAGTTTCTTGTTGCACTTTTTCAATGCAATACTTGAATCATAAAAAAGTTAAAAAGAGGGGGGGGGGGGGGGGGGGGGGGGGGGGGGGGGGGAACAGATGAAGTATGCGACCAAACGTTATGTCTTTAGCGATTTTTCTCTTATTCATATTTGAAAAAAAAATGCATATGCAAATTTTTCCTAGCAAACCCAATTTCAGTTAGGCGGGAAAGTCTCTTCTACATAATTCCTTCTGGTGTAATGGAGGTTTGCAGGAAGTTGGTCGAAGCTTGTGTAACACAAAAGCGAAATAAGCATTTTCAGATATCCAGCTTCCCGATACCTCTTATCCCATGATTTGTTTTTACAATCACAGTGAATCTAATTCATAAAAAGAATGAAAGTAACATTATAATAGAACAAGAACGATGGAAGGTGATTATTTCCATCTATGCTAATTTGCTGTAAAATTTTTAGAAACTTGGAAGCAGTATGCACGAAGAAGCCTATAGGTCCATCTTCGATGTTGTTGGAGGTGATTGTAGATTATATTTATGATATTTTCCTTGTCAGTTTAACTTTTCAGTTTTCTGATCTCTTGATTTAAAAATTATAGACTGGAAATAATTGACTTATTATTAGTTTTTATGCTCATAAGAACATAAGCCACCGGCGGTTTTGACGTGGAGTATTAGTCATTAGTCGATAACATTTAGAAGGTGCAAAGATTAACAATGCGGCGAAATCAAACGAATAGTATCAAACCGTCTTTTTAGATTAAAAAAATTAATGAATTGGATCATATAATTAGGTTTGATTTACATAAAAAATCAAATCATAATATTAAATTCAGTTTGATAAAAGGGAATAAAGTATACTGAACTGAATCATATCCACCTTTACTTAGTATATACTTCATACTGTCAAGGATCCCTATTTTGAAATACTTATGTAAAGGACTCTATTTTAAATTTACTATTTTTCTTGCTTAGTGTAATTTTAGTTTAAAATTTATCTATTTTGAGTCTTGTAAATGATATAAATAAATCTTATGATAGTGTTTAGTTTTGTAATTTTTATAATGCTAGATTAGACAAAAAAATTACCTTTTATATTTGATTTAATAAATTTGTTTGGTGACTAGAAAAAAATTGGGTTGATAGATTGGATAAAAAGTTTAAATTTTGTTTCATCTATTCCATGAGACAAATATTAAATTTACTGGATAAAAACAATAAATATTTTATATCCTCAAAAATATCATTTCATATTATAATATTGAGTTAATCGATATTATTTTTATTAAATATTATAAAAAATTATTTATTTTATAATATAAATAATTAATCTTTTGATATAAATTTTATATTCAATATTATTTAAATAAAATATAATATATAAGTTTGTATTGTCCAATTTAATCCTCTCGGTACTTGTTTTATCTTATTATTTTTGTTATGTCTAGTTTTTACAAGCAAACATTATTTAAAAGTGTTGTTAAGCAACTTAGGATTGAAGTGAAGAGGTTCTTAAGGAAGAGAATTTTTTAAGGTATTGATTTAGTACCTAAAAATCCTAAACAAAGCTTTTAAGTATTAGGGATGCTGATTTATGTAAAATATTTTTGATATAAGGTAGGATAAAACGTGACTAGTGAATAAACGGACCGATAAAAAACTTTTATCTATTCATGCTACTACTTCATGCATACTCATTTATCCTAGTTAATATAAGGCACATAATGCTTGACAACATTCAAGATATGTGTAGAACTTTCTGGAATTCTTTGTGGTTTTTCCTTTTGGTTTTTTATCGTAGAATTTATTTTATTATTGGAAATTCCATTGAAGATAGAACCACTAGCACTAGTAGATAAAGCTCCTTTAATCGTTATTGTAAAAGCTCGGACCGCCCTTGCTCCCAAAGCGTCGGGTCTATTTCTTCGACCCCACAACAGAACCTTTCAGTTATATGTCCCCTCTTTTCTTTTGAATGAAAACAATATTAGTTCTATTTTTCCATATTCTATGGGTTTTCACCATTAATCTTACTTTATTACATCAACTACAGCTAATTACTTCAGGCTGCGAGCCTAAAATATTAAAAAAAGAAGAAGTAAAAACTCAAATTCTGGATTATAAACTCTTCTTAAAATGTAAATAACTAGATAACATTATAAGTATAAGTTCTAGAATTGTGACCGAAAGAAAAAGATCATATATTAGCTCATGAATCACTCAAGTTACTTTCAGTATTTCTTAAATTTTAATTTAATTATAATCGAGTCGTTCTTGAGGTTTTTTTCTTATAATGACTAGAGTGACATGAGACTAATGCTGAAAATTTTCTACTGAGAATATACCTATCGCTGCCATTGTTGAATATCACTAAAGCTTTGCACAAGAAAGAATAGAGGAAGTTGAAGAATGATATAGTGAAATGTACAGAGAGACTTATATACAACATGTGAGGAAAGAAAAATAAAACTTAGATAGCTACACTACAACTAGATCAATACAAAATTGACGGCTATACTTATGAGACTCACAATTTCACTTAGTAGCTTTAAGCAAGTAATTAAGAGCGTTAATGAAATTAATTCGAATGACCTAAAAATTTACAAGTACACTTGAAACATTAAACACGGACACCCTATAGACTCGACTATTAGAAATATAATAAAATAGAAATAATATGGCTAAAATAGTGTAATTAAATTATATACGTATTATTTATCGTAAATGTATTGAATAAATTCCATTTGTTAGTAAATATTTAGAGACAAATTATATATGTAATAAAAATATTATTTAACATGAAATCATATATGGAATATATGTATATACCCCAAGTGTAATTATTATGAGCAATTATATACCCGTAATTAACTAAATACCCAATAAAATATTAATTAAGTTAAAATAAGCAAAGGAAAATAATAAAAAATAAACAAAACATAGAGAACAATTGGAAAGATTTTAACAATGGCGTAGAAGGCTTCAAGACAGTTGGTGGTGTGAAGAACAACAAAGTGATACCCAAAAGATGAGTATAAAGAGTGAATTTCTCATGCGAGGAGAGAGAAAAAAATCATCATTCATCATCAAAATACTATGGAAAAAATTCAAGAATTATATCACAAGTTTCCCTATGCAAAAGAGAGTCTAGGAAAAATATAGTTGGATTTAGAAGGTTGAAGAAGAAAAGTTTAGGGAAAAGACAAAATTAGAGTGTGGTATTAGGTTATGAAAGGTACGTTGGCCTGGGCTGTTAGTGGGGACCAACCACCGCTACCACTAGGAGCAGCAACCACCGACTAAATCGGCCGACATACTTGGACATGTTAGTGGTAGTTGGAGTTTAAGTTTAAGTTTTTGGTAAGGGTCTTACTTTAGTTCGAATTTTGTTAAATTATAAAAAGTATAAAAATTGCCAAAAAAATTCTACAAAAATTATTGCTAATTATTTTCACATGTAGAATCCAAGAAAAATACTAATTTGGATAAATTTAGTAACTATCATATACTTCCCTAAGAAATCGATAAAATTGGATAATTTTCGATAATGAAATAAATTAGTCTAATAATATAGTTTCAACCTCAAATTTTTTATATAAACTTTCCTATACTTATATTAAATAGCTATGAAAAGATTTTTTTTATTTTTTTCTATATTTTTATTAATTTTTTACCCTTAAATTGTGAATAAAATGGTAATTTTAAATGCAAATTAATATATTTTTCTTATGGACCTCTCTCGAAATCAATAATAGGTTGGTTATTGAAGTAAATTGTTGTCTAATAATGTTGTTGAGGTGAATCTTAAAAGTAAGAATTACATGTATTCAAGAAAATACCCTTATAAGTGAAGTTGGGTAGTTGTGGATTTGAATGGGAGAGTAATGATATGTTAAATGTGAAGTTTGAGAAGTAATTAAGCTGGGGGTTGTTTCATAAAGTGTTAATGAGTTATTATGATTAGTTTTTGGGGCAGAGATGAATAAATCAATAATTTGTATATAATGTGAACTTGAGCAAATGATAACTCAAAGGATTTTATGAATGAATTTTGCACTAGAATGATATTTAGAGAGTGAATTAAAAGTAAAACCTATGAATAAAATGTAAAAATAACAGATTCAAAAGCTTGATCAAAAGATGATTTTCTTAAAAACTTTATAAATATCAGAATTAGTTGGTATCTTAGAGGAAGTAGAGGCAAATGTTCTATTAGATATTGATTCAAAGGTTCAGTTAAAGGAAAAATTCAAAGAGAAGTATAGATGGGGAGGCTCAGAGGTTAACTCAGAAGGTGAACTCTTAAGGAATGTGAAGTTGAATAGACTTGGAGAATAGCTTAGAGAATATCTTGCCAAAAGATCTAAAAATTGAGTAAACTACATAATTAGTTTAAAAGAAGCCTTAGAGGGTACTTAAAGTAACTATATATAAGTGCAAGCCCATAGAAGTTGTTTCAGAAGGTAATTCATAGGAGATCTTGAGTAGTCTTCGGACTTAAAGGATAATTTAGAGGATAATCTTGTTAAAACCTTAACTCTAATATGGCTTAGGGATAACTCAAAAGCTTTTCAATTTAAGAACTTTTAGGGTTATCTAACTTAGAAATTAGCTTAGCAATGTTTATTGAACAACCTTGAGTATTTACTAACCTCAGAGATTGCCTCGGAGGCTAAATCAATTGCGAACTTTAATACCTATGTGATGCAAAGGGTAACTCAAAGGCTTCTCTAGTTGAATATGTCGAAGGCATGATGACTTAGCATGTAGCTTCAAAGGTAATAAAGGTAAAATATACTTATAGCATTGTACTAAACTTTCAACAATTAATGCATAAGACAATAAACTAGTGACTAAATAACCTAATACTTATATAGACATGTAAAGTAGTAATATCTCATAATTTTCATGTAGAATAAAGTACTAGATTGGGGGAAATATCGAAGGATCACTAATAAAGACAAGTTAGCAAGCATAGTTAACGAGCGATTAAGTTCCAAGTAAGTAGGATCAGTGCTTAACCGCATTTGAAGTATTTTTTAAGAATACTTGGAGACCTTAGTATATATCTTGTTTGTGGTTGTAAGTTAATTGTCCATATATATGCAAAGTGTATGCTTGAATATGATTGTGTTATTTTGAGTACTGAACTTATGTATTGATTTTTTTATAATATTACTTACTCCTGGACTGTTTGAAATTGTTTGATCACCTCAAAAGTGATCTAATACAAACACAAACTCAACTAACTATTAATTGGACTTGCATCATAACCTACTAGGGAAAACGATAAGAATTCTTAAGCTAAACATATACTCTTCAATGAGGATAATAGGAATGGTCCTTTTCCCACCCTTAATTGACCTAAATGATAAGAGAGAAGGTTATGATAAGGTTGAGGATTGTGTTTCGAAGATAGTTTCGGATGGAGCATGTTTCTCTATTACACAAGCTACAGTTTGGTTTTGATTTGCGACGTACATAATGTCAAACTCCTTAAAACCTAAATTAGAATGGGTACAGTTTCTTTAATCTCACGATGACCGGTCAACATTGTGCGGTATTATTTGCTTGAACATGCGCTGCATCTAATTAACCTTGCTTGAAAACCCTGGTTGCTTGATTTTAGATGTATTATTGTCTTCATCTCACTTACTGAAGAAGTTATTTCTCACTCTTCTATAGTTATTTTGCAAATTTCCCAATAAAGTCACCAATATTACTCAAAGTTCCAAAGGGCTAGAGATTATGGTCTAGGTGTGAGATTCAAGACCAATTGGTTGGATTCTTATTTTGTTGATTGATTTTGCTTACCCTTGGGAAAACTAATAGGGTCTCTTCAAGTAACCCTCTAGTTTTCAATTATAGTTACCGGTACTATGTTTCATAAATCTATAGACTTTTATAAATCCTTATTGTGTAATTTTTTTAAAGTAATTTATAAATATTGTTTACTTCTCAAACTTCTATACTACATAATCTCTTTCAAAAGTTATTTTAGAAAGTTACACCACAGGTTAATACTAAACAAATATTGAATTGGCTGACTTAAAGCTATAGTGTAGTGAAGGTCGAGTGCATATATTAAATGAATTAATAGCAAGAATAGGAACTTATCATTAACTTTAATAGATGAATAAACATTATCAACTGGAGAAACATGAGGTGAAGAAGTAGGCATATTAGTACATAGCTCTGAACAATAAGAAAAAGTAATAGATTGGTCAATAAAGTAGGAACAACACCAGCATTATTAGGCATAGTCAGTTTAAGGAGAAAAAATTGCACATAGAAAACTACATCACAACTAGTAAGAATGTAATTATGAGTAGGATCATATACTTTATAACCCTTTTGTCCATGTAGATAGTGAAGGAAAATATACTTTAACCTTTTGGGATCAAATTTATCCTTCCATAGAATATGATTAACCACATAACAAAGACATCCCATTACCCTCAAATGTTTATAGCTTGGTGATTTTTTGAAAAGCAACTCATATGGTGTCTTCTAACCCAAGGATCTCATTGGCATCTTATTGATTAAGTAAGTAGTTATTAACAAATATTCCCTTCAGAATTGCTTTGATAACCTATCATGAAAACATAATGTTCTTAAAACTTCTAATAAATGATTATGCTTTCACTCAACTCTTCCATTTTACTATAAGGTTATAAGGCATAGTCCTTTGGTATATTATTCTAAGGCTATGTAACATGGTTCGATAAGAACTTGATAAAAATTTAGCTCCATTAGTCATTCTAATGAATTTGGGAATAGCACAAAAATGACTTCAAATATCGCGAAGAAACTGACTTAGAACATGTAATGGTTGATATTTATGATGAAGCAAATAAGTCCATGTGCATATTGAATGATCATCAACAATTGTGAGGAAATATCGATCGCTCAAAATAGATTTTACACAATAAGGTTCCCAAATATTCACATGAACCAACTCAAGTATAACACGAGAGACATTTTCACTTCTATAAAAAGTAAGACAATGAAGTTTAGCTTCATGACAATGATCACACACAAAGTTTGTGATTTGAACATCCTTACAAAAATCAAGATGTTGTAAAGTACTCACTAAACTATGGCTAAGTTAATTATGTAGTAGCCAAAGAAAAGATTCAAAATTATAAGGAGAAGCTGTGCTATACAAAATTTTATTATAGTGAATAAGGTAGAATTATGACCATTAAAAGTAAGTAAATACAACCCATTATGAAATGGTACCTTAGCTATTTGTTTATGGACTCTTAGATCCTGAAAACAACAACTAAAAAATAAAAAATAAAAAATAATTGTCAAAAGCTAATCAATAATAAGCTTATGAATTGATAGAAGGCTTTGGGTTAATGTATGCAAAACTAATTCTATCAACTATCAACTTTCCCTCATCAAGTAACTTCACTTGTATTAATGTGGTAAAATGTAAATATTTTATAATTTGTGAAGAAATGGGGTCATGTGATCTGTTGCTCTCATGTCTACAATCTATGACTTTATCGTTACTTAAAATATTAATAAAAGAAGAATAAGCTAAGGTAATACTTGTTGATAAAACATTATTCACAAATGAACTCCTAAGAATCCTTACCCTTTAGCATACGCATCACCTTACTACAGACACTCTCCAATAGTTGCTTATTAATAGGAACTTTATTAAAAGAAAATTGTCCATTTTGTATATCTCCTACAATGGCATCATCAAAAAATACACCATGATAAAAAAGAGTAGCAAAAGTCTGTCACTCAAAAGTATTAGCCTTGCATAATGCTACTATTGATACACTATTCACTTTATTTTGATTAATAACATGCTTCCCTTTGTACCAATTTAGATGCCTAACCAATTGGAAGCATGTTTCAATCAAATGACTTTCATTCTTACAATATTTGCAAACTAATTTGTTCCCGATGTCATGTACTCTCTTCTTATCTCCAATAATTCTATTCTTTCTTATAAGTCATAAAAGCAAATGAATGTACCTCAAATCCAATAAGACTAGTCCCCTCGCTTTGTTTCTCTATTTGTTTAATCAAATAGAAAGCTCTATTAACCGTAGGAAGAGGATCCTTTGAAAGGATCTCGTTTCGTGCAATGTTATAAGCTTCATTGAGTCTCATATGAATTGCATTAGCTCAGTATTTGATTTAAATTATACCATTTTCTCCTTTGATCCACAAGTGTAGAGAGACAATTTTCCACATTCACTCATTGGATAGCTATGCAAACATTATAACACATCCTAATACGTCTTCATTTTATTAAAGTATGGACTTATTCTGTTGTTTCAAATTACAAATTTCATACTTTAATTAGAAGATTAAAAGGAGCATTTGCAACACCATACTCATTGAATTTCTTTCTATAGATCATAAGCCAACTTATAATACATAAAATTTTATAATAGATCATCAGATATTAAATTAAGTACCTAGCATCTAATCCATCTAATCGCCACTTAACTAAGTCTGACAAATCATCCGATGGTTTCTTAATTGTCCCATCAATAAACCTTAACTTCAACTTGGCTCCCAAACCCATTCTAATTGAGCAACTCAAAGCTAAGTACTTATTTCTAGTAAACATTATGGTATCGATTAACATACTAGGACTATTAGATCCATTTAAGTATAGTGGTAGATCTATTATAGACAAATAAGTGGAGACTAATGTACTCCTCTCAATCGACAAACTCATGATGTAGAAAAGGAAAGTAGTAGACTAAGTGAGAAATAAGATAGTACTTTTATGCTTTGATACCATAAAAAATTTCTACTGAAAATATACTTACTATTGCCATTGTTGAATATAATGAAGCTTACATAAGAAACAACAAGGAAGTTAAAGAATGATATAGTGAAATGTAATGATCATAACTATTAGTGAAATGTATAGAGAGACTTATATACAACACATGAGGAAAGGAAAATAAATCTTGATAGTTGGACTATAGCTAAACCAATGCAAAACTGACAATTGTACTCAAATAAATAAGGCTAAGCTAGGCTAAGCTAAGCTAGGCTAAGCTAACTATACTTATCACAAACTCAACTCTGAGGCAAGCTTATGTGTATATTGCATTTTATTGATTTAAATCTAAGTTATGGTGCATTTCGTATGTGAGAATGGGAATAGAAGAGAAGTGCAATTTCAAAGTCGCATTTCATTTCCCATACTTGGAAGTAACCTTAAAAACAGAAAGTGCAATTCATTAGAATTGAACATTTTAGCTCTAAGTGATCATTCAATTCCATGTCTTAAAGGGTGAAATCATGATTCTATTCCTCTTTTTACTTATACAATTCTATCCATTTAACAATAACATTTTACTAGTAACAACTACTCCATGTGTTCAATATTTGTAGAATTGAAGCAACAACCAATACTTAAGGCATAAATAACCATTAATATTAAGAATTATAAGCTTAAAAATAAGAGTCAAGGCTTCAGTTAAGACTTTACTCAAACGTCACATCATTCTTTTTTGTTTTTTTTTTTTTTAGGAAGGGGGGTTAAGGTTTTGTTATTTAGTTTGAGTTCCTTATTTAACTCCATCTCATTTGGCCTTTACATGTTGATATTATTCTAATCTTAGTTAAGAATCTTTTTTAAAATTTGCAAAATTCTACAGGGAAGTGGTAAGGAGCATGCATTATAATTTTAACAAGCAAACACATAAGTGTTTAGTTAAACTGTAATGCAACAACTTTGTGCCAATTAACCCTATTTTAATCTGGTTTTAAGGATTTTCAATATTTGCTTATAATAGACCTCACCATACTCCAAATTATGCAATAGATCATTAGTTCTTCTAAAGACCACTTCAACCTATCTTCTTGATAGCTTTCAACTTATACTACAACCTCTTTTTTTTTCACCTAGTTCAGTATGGCTAAAAGAATGTAATCACTTATAACTCACCTGATGACCAACATTTGGTAGGTAAAGGGATGCAAAACGTAGGAGATATGATGCATGTCTCGTTAGTTGAAGTCAAATAAGATTTTAATTCCAATTAAGGGTAATTGAAATAACATAACAAACCCTAACATGACAATATAAGACTAAGATTCAAACCAAATGAGAGAGCTCAATTACTAATCAAACATAAATAATCTACTTACAACCATAAACAGTATGATGACTTAAAGTCCTATATTAAAATAATATAATTGCGGTAAAGCGAACCAACTTACTTAAGACATGATTTGCTAGGTGTTTTCGAATATATAAATAAAAGTACTTAGGAAATATCCTTAAGCTTGTTATATGAAAATTGGATAATGGTTTTCTATAGAGAGCTATTACTAATAAAGTTTAGTTATCTGTATTTCATGTTAGGAAGTTAAAAGCTTACTACATTACATGGTTAACATCTTATAACATACTTATTGAAAAAGTATGAGATGCAATAGGAAAAAAGATTAAGTGTATCATTAGATTCATCTAATAGTTCATATAGGGTGCCATTTAATAATAAAATTAATATATACTATTTTAATAGTAGTTGTTCAAAATAGGTTTTTAGCCTTTTTTATTTTAGTAAGAACACATGAAAAATTAACCATTTATATTATAATTATGATTTGGTCATAAAAGTATATATAATATTTCCTTTAGAAAAGTAAAATAAGTTGTATAAATGTTAACCTTTTTACTCAAATCCATTTTTTGTAGTCAAACATTTAAAGTGAAGTGGCTAGTAATTTAGGTACTAAACCAACACTAATGGGTGCGCTAAGTTGTAGGTATAGTTAACTACTTTGATACATGTTTAATCTTCTGGGTAAAAATTGTAAAAGGGTTTACTAGTGGAATGAGGCTCTTTTGTGAATGATTGTAGTGGACTGATTGTTTAGTAGCTAATACGAGTAGTGAATCCTAAGTAAGACAATTTGACTCTTGAATTCCATGAATCTATAATTTCATATTTATGACTTTAACTTTAGGGATATGAGTATCTTACCTTAAGACGCTAGTGCATGTTTGCTACTTGATGGGAATCTTAATCCAAACTCTTTCTCCAAGAATATGAGCTCCTTTCCCCATCACCAAGTTGATAAGCAAGTAAAAAAATAGGAGAGAAATCAGGTTAGCTAAATAGAAGGTGGAAGACTAAGCCTAAGTTCAATTGATCTAAAGGACCCTTAGCTAAACTTTGTAGCTGTCACCAAAGTGGACTAACCTATCTAAAGGTCTTAACGAACTCACTCTACAAAACGAGGATAAGCTGACCAAGTCAGCTAATAATAGGGGAAGATTGCTACCTTTGCCTAGACCTGCCAACACAAATCGAAGATTATACATCCTAGTTATTTATGGTCGAACCTTCAAACCTCGAGGATAGTTCGGTCATCACCAAATTGTTCCTTCCTAGTTTGACCTTATGCCTTGACTCATCCTTGAGTCAACTTGATTAAATAGCCTAAGCAGTGGAAACAAGGTTGCTCAGACATTCTCAAGAGCACACTAACCAGTCTTTAATTGCTTTCAACTCGCTCTAACTACCCTTAGTTACCAACTTCACTCTATATCCAAAATGTACAGTTTTTGTACATAAACTTGCTATTTTACTTATTTACCCTTATGGATCACTTTAGGGGTTTAGTATTTATGTAAATCTTTACAAGACTACCATTATGGTTTTAGAACTTAGTATAATGTTAAGCTTGTGTAGAAGCAACCATTATTATGAAAGAGTTATCTTGCAATCTCCAGCTTATTACTTTCTATTGTATTAAGAGACAAATTTGATTATTGAGTGAAACTATTTCCTTCTTTAACCACCTTGTATACTTATCAATCATTCATTGATTATGGTGAACCTTTCTTTTGAAGATACTGAGTCATATCTATTTTCTATTGAAAATCTCGTAATTAGTTTAGTGTTTTTGTATCGTATCAAACCCTATTCTATTCACAAATCTAGCTTATGTTTGTAGTTTGTGAGTCATATCATCTTACATTCACATTTGTATCCCATGTTTTATTGTTTAATTTTTAAAACCCCAAAATAACTACATCTTGAACCCATTCCAAGTATTGTATCTTCCTATCCCATTTATGCCATTGAATCTAAGATTTTAAGACAAATCATTACCTCACTTAAATGATATTGTTAAGTCTAATTTTTTCTTAGTTTTTATAATATTTTCCTTAACCTAATTAGTATTAAACTCTAGACCATTTAATACTAACCTTCGATTAGGAGTTAAGAAAAACTTAGTTTTTAAACATGTTTTGAAAATCCTTTGAAGTCGCCACCCAATTGGACTTTGGAAAAAGAGCAGGTTAGGTTAAATTGGTTGGGTAGATCGATTTAGCCTAAACACTAGTCAACTTGAAATACTGATTTTAAGAAAAAGGTTTTTGAAAACTATAGATTTTGGATTTGGTGACAATCTTATTAAACCCTTAACGCAAGTGCTATTACTAACTTTTTAAATTTAGATTCACATTTCAAAATTACCACCCCCCAATACTCCCCCCTTTCGGCCTTTTTTTTTTTTACCTAAAATAAAATTCAATCGCTAGTTTTAAACTTATGGTTAAAATTAATTTATTTGCACAAAAATAATAAGTCAAGAATATTTACAAAAGAAAAGGAAAATAAAATATTTCCCTATTTCAAGTTACCTCGTAAGTGCTTATGTACTCTCTATTAGGGATTAGACATGGATAGCTCTTTTTATAAAACTTTAGGGAGTTAGTTGATTTTAGTTAAAAAGATTGGGTTTACGTTTTTACCCAATTTGATGTCATTTAAGGAATTTTTTAAAAAGTCCTAAATTGGGTTTTTAATTTGGAAATCTCTAGAAATGTCCTAGTTTTTTAAAGAGGTTGATTCATGTTTGTTTATTTGGAAAATGGTTTTTCTAAGTGAAAAAAATGAAATCATTATTATTATTATCTCCTTTTTTAGTTCATTTTATTTCTATTGTTTATTTTTACATATATATATTTTTATGTTTCAACCGAGATAATAAAGTAAATAAAAAAATTAAACACCCCACGTTTCCTTTCTTTCTTTTCTTTTCCTTTCCTTTATTTTTTTTTGTTTTTTTTTTTTTATTTTTTTTTATTTTTCCTTTTTTTTGGTTACATTGCAATAATAAATAAAATAAAATAAATCATAAAAAATCCAAACAAAAAGGGAATTGGACCAAAGTGCGGTTTAGTAGTGTCAAAACCAGTTTGAGTCGGTTAGTTCATTTTACTTCCCGCCAAGGCCTGAAGTGGTGGTTTTGTGGTGTTTTAAAAGTAGGCTGCTAGTGGTGGTGTAGTGCAGGTTGCATGGTAGTGGCAAAGGTTCAAAAGGGAGTTGGGTTAGGGATTTTGGAGTGTGGTGAGGCTCGTAGTGGGGTTAGTTTCGCATCAAAACCACCATATGGTGATGGTTTATATGGTGGCTAAGCGGTTGGGTTTGGTTAGGAGTTTGCGTTTGAGAGCATGGTGACACGAGGGACTAGTCAAATTCGAAAGCTCAAGTCTTAGGCAAACTCTCAATAACAATAGTTACTTCTGAATATGGCTAAAAAGAGGAAGAATTGAGAGAGAGAGGACAGAGAGAGAGAGTAGATCAGGTTAGAGAGAGAAAGCTTTGAATGAATCTTGTAAGGTATGATTCGAACATAAATTGTCTTGTGATTAGCCCAGGAAGCTTTATTTATACTAATCCAAGGTCAAATAATATTGGAAACATCCATTATCGGAGGAGTTGAAACTTTGAATTTCAAGCTTGGAGTGATTTCATAGCTAATTTTGACTAAGAATATGAATGAATTTGTATATAAAATTGGTGCCAATAAAAAGTATTTCGAGTCCCCAATTAATCTCCGCATTTTTTTTATGAAATTTGGCTAAAAAATCAGTTGATCGGGTCAAAAACAAAGGAGATCAAGCGAGTTTTAAATGTTTTTCATCTATTGCAATTCGCGTAAGAGGATGTCAGAGGGACACTAGGTCATGTACCACCTGCGTGTTGTAAATGAAATAGGTACGCTAAGCATCCTCGCCCCACCCCGTGTTCTTCGGCAAATGATCAGGGGCTTGGGCCCTATTGAAAACTACATGGACTCGGTTTTAAAACTCGGTCCAATCCCCTTTTTTTCTTTAATAAATAAATAAGGAAATAAAAAAAAATAATCGAAGCATTAAACTTAGTTTTAAGCAAAAATCCTAATTTCCCTTCTATTTTTTTTACTTTTATAAAAATTTTTATTTTTTATACTTTTCTAATTTTCTATTTTTTTGGTACTTTTTCTCTAAATTAGAATCTTTTTACTTTATTCTAAAAGATCCTAAAATTAAAGGGGATAAAAATGGGATGTTAATAAATATAACCAAATTGAACCTCAGTATGTTGTTTATTAATATTATAGATTCGTATATTTGTTTAGGCATGTGTGAGATTTGTCTAAAAAAGGAAAAAGGAGCGACTGTTTCATTGAATATCTTACAACTAAATCCTCTTTCTTTGATTCAATTCCTCAATCACTAAAAAATTAGTTAGATTCAAGCATGATACACTTTTTATATATTGGAAAAAAAAACTTAGTATTCTCTTCTAGATCCATGAAATGCTCTTACATATCTTTTTGCCTTTGTCGAGCTTGATTTTTTTATTTTCTTTCTAAAATTGATTTCTCCATTTCCGATTAATACTAAATCCTAACCTATTTAATATTAATCATCGACTAAAGAAATTGAGAAATTCCAGCTTTTTTATTGAAAAATTTTTGGAGTCCCTACCTGACTAAAGTCGGGAAAAAAGGAAGAAAACCGTAATCAATTGGGTGGATTGATTATGATTTAGCTATCGGTATTTGATTTCAATTTTAATGAAGAACCAGAGGGTTCCGAATTCGGAGGCTAACCTATTAAAACCTAATATGCACTACTATCTATTTACCGAAATTAAGATTATTCTTCTAATTATAATATTTAATAAATAAATAAATAAAACGAAAAGAACCTAAGTTTCTACATATTTTATCGTCGCTCCGAAGGTGTCTACGTATGCGCTAGCCGAGATCAGACGATAATAGTTTTTTCCGAAAAATTTAGTGTGTTGATTGATTTTAATTTTTGAAAACCGACCGAATTTACGTTGTTAATCAATTCAATTTATTCAAAAATTTAAATGGTCCTAATTCTTTAAGTATTAAAGAAAACTCTCTAAAACATCTTAAAATTTTAAAAGGTTTTTTTTTTTAAATCAATTTTCATTTAAAAATTTTCTACCTTATGAATCCTTAAAAAAATAAAAAAGCCTAATCCTAAAAGAAAAACTAATCCTAACAATCTCTAAACTAATATATATAACTTTCTATAAAAAATAATCCATATAATACTCCTATATAATAACTAATACTAAAACATATCACTACTTATTAAATAAATCTTCAATTAAACCAATATAAACTAATTAATCCTCAATCTACATAATCAATAAAACTAAGACACTTTAGTTAACAACTATTCACATAAAATTCTAAGAATAAAAATCTCCTAAAACTAAAAATCTAAATAATAATTGCAATATGAACAAACAAATAAAAGAAATCAAAACTGTAAGAAGTACCTAGACTTTCTGTTTGCATCTTCAGTGCAATTGGAGTCACGGTGTATTTGTTCAAGGAGGGCTTACTGTGGGGTTGCGACAGTATTAGTCATGGACAAAGGAATTTGGATGTGCGTCGAGCAGTGCAATGACGGACTTTTGTCGAGCGTAACACTGCTTGAGTTATGCAATCTATACTTGTTCTTTGTGCAATTTGCAGTAGCGTGACGTTGGTTGAGCTGAAGATTCGCTGGAGTTTTGTTGTTGTTGTTGTTGGTGGACTGATTGTGGCGCGAAGTACAAATAGGACAGCAGCTATTCACGGTGAAGTTGTTTCAAGTGCTACTAATTGGTGGAAATAACTGGAGCTGCTGCAGCCGAGTGTTGCTAGGTTGCAACGTCGGAGAGAATGGAGACAATTGTAAGTATGCTGAAGTGAAGACGGCGTGCGTGATTGGGATAGAGAATGGCGTGGCGTGAGGATGAATTGTGTAGCGTACAGGTCGTGAGCAATGTGTGCTGTCGTGCTGCGTGCGATATTGGATAAGGGGTCGTTGGCTTGTGGCTGGAATTTGTTTCAGCATTGCTGCTGTAGCGTATTCAATTGTGGAGTGGTCAATGCGTTGACGAGGGTGTGTGGCAAGGTACAGACTGAGGTCCGAGGGGATGGCAAAGGAAATTATGTAGATTTCTACGTGGATTACGAAGGGATGTTCTTTTTTTTTTTTTTATTGTGAATAGCAATGGGTAATTATATATATGAAGGATGAAGAATTTCAGTTTTTTTTTTTGGAAGCGTGTAATTGTAGTGAAGGTGTCCTTGTGTTATGTCATGTGATCTCTCTCTACAAAGCTGGAAACAAAATAAATCTAATCGAATTTTTCATATCGATACGAATTCGAGTTTATAAAACCCGATTTGATAAAAATTAAATTAGATTTAAATTTTTTATAACGAATCAAATCTGATTTAATAAAAATCAAATTAGATTTGAATCTCATAAATCGTTATTACATTAGATTCAAAAGATTTGATAAAAAAAAAATTAAATCTAAACCACATATGCTTAATCGATTTTCGCGCAAGATTTGAACCCATGATTTTAGATTAAATCCAATCTAATACTCAAATGCTTATCCGTTAAGCTGTTAGCCTATGCCTTGATTTTTAACACAATTGAATTGCACTTAAACCACGCAACTCTCTAAAATAATAATTTGAATAAAGCTAAAACTAAAACTATTGATACTAAAATAATTTATTTCCTAAAAATCTATGATACTTTTTTATAATTTTTCCTTTTCTTATTATTTATTTATTTTATATTTTCATCATTTCTTAATTTTTACTATTTTTATATTTTATTAATTAAAGTTTTTTACTTTTGAATTAGGACATTTTTTGTAAAAATAAAAATTAGGACTACAGAAGGGTAAAAATTAGGTGTCTAAAACCTTCTAGAGAATACAAGCCTGTTGATGGTAGAATTTCATCTAACTAGGCTTCAAACCTCCATGAGCTTGCTCTAAACCTAGATGAGCTTGCCACCAAAGAATACGACTAAAGAGGCATCGAGTTTGCTCTAGTATAACTACTTTAATGCTTAATGTTAAACCTATGGTTCACTATTTGTTTTTTATGAGAACAAAACAAAAAGTGTATAATGAAATATGTTATTATTTGCTTATATTTAGTTAATTAATAAAAAAATGCTATCTTGCAAAATGATTATAAATATCAATTAACTCCTTAAAACATTGGACTTGAAATATGTGATATTCCTTTTGAAAGTTGAACTCTATAGTTGTATTGTGTATTTTGTGTTTGAAAGTTGGAAACAGGTGAAGATTATTGCAAAATGCACCTACTAGCTTAACGATGTCAAGCTTTGATTGAAAAGAAATTTGCATTCTATTCAACAAGTTGGCATGATAGTAGAATTGTTAGTGTTCATGCTGGCAATTATCTGGCTTATCAACTTGACGGTAGATGGTAAGCTAAGGTACTATCATGATAATAGGACTATTTCAACTAATCGTTGGAATATTTAATACATAGTAATGGGAAGAATTAAATGAGATGGTAGAAATTCTCAACAAACTCAACCAAGGACAAAAAGAGCCGAATATTCCACTACAATCTAAAGACATTCTCTTACATTTTTTGACCCTATTACTTACATTTTATCTCTTGTACTTCTTTTTATCAATCAAGAGAGATTATATGCCTAGTGCTTGAGAGCTTTGAGTCTTTACAATCTTTAGAGAGAAAAAGCACTACTATTATGTAATTTTTTTAACCAGCTACTCTTGTGATTATTGTTTGTAATTGCGATTGAGATAACTTGTGTAGCTCTTTGAACATCAATTTGTGAGATTATTAAAGTGCTGTGAAGTCCTTGATTGAAGTCAATTGTAGATCTATAGAGAGTAGAGAATGGTCTGAACTCCATGTCACAATCGGGTTTGATTTCTCTATCTCTATCTTTTTTATTTACTGTACTACTTATTATGTTATTATTATCTTAATTACATTAATTGCTGCCTTTATTGTTTAAATTAGAAAAGAATTTAAAATTTGTCGTTAATACTTAATTCACCCTCTATCTTGAGTATTAGCTTAGTTTTATTTAATTGGAATGAGAGAGAGTATCTAATCATTTTCTTAATTGCATATTATAGTAAAGATCATGGCATTTAATGCATTAGGCTTTTTAGAAGGAGAAGCAATTAATTAGCCTCCTCTTCTAATCGATAATAATTATCCATATTGGAAATAGGATGACAATATTTCTTAAAGTGAAAAATAGATTGCTTTGGTAAGTAGTTGATAAAGGACCATGAAAAATAGAAGGTAAAGAAGAAAGAAGCTATTTGGACGATGATTGGAAATTTCTTGAACTAAATGAAGTTGCTATGAATATCTTACGTTATGCTATAAATGGCACTGATTTCAATAGAGGATGTACATGTAAAAGTGTTAAGGAAATATGGGATAAATTAAAAGGTACATATAAAGTGATTAGTAGAGTAAGAGATACAAAGATAAGCTTGTTGTGTGGGCAATTTGAAAACTTTAGAATGGGTCCAAATGAAACTATTGATGAAACGCACAATAGATTTATCAACATCATTAATCCTTTGAGTGCTTTTGGAAAAACATTTACTAATCTTAAGATTAATTCCAAAATCCTTAGGTTGTTGTCGAGAGATTGGGAAATAAAAAGAATCGCAATTGAGGAAGTTTACGATCTTAATGTAACAATGAAAGAGCAACTCCTTGGAACCCTTAAGATGCATGAGATGGTAAAAGATAAGGAGAAAATTCTAGAAAGAAAGCAATCGCTCTAAAGGTTATGAAGGAAAGAGTAAGTGAAGATGATGAAGAAGTAGCCATGTTGGCAAAGAAGTTTAGGAAATTCATGAAATTTAAAAAAAAAAGGTTAAAAAAGGACAAGGATGGGTATAAAACAACATCTAAGTTCAAGAAAGATAAGAAAGAAATCCTTAAATGTTATAATTGTAAAAAAAACTAGGACATATCCAATTATATTGTCAATTGCTCAAGAAAGCAGATAAGGAGTCAATAAAGAAGGTTATGGTTGCCACTTGGATTTGACAAGGACAAGCAACTCCGATTATGAAACATACTTCGTGGCTATTGATGATGAGGTATACACCACTTCAAAAAACTCCTCTTTTGATAAACATAGAGATATGCATGATGAGTTATTAAAAGAATTTGTAAAGTACAAAAAAATGAAATGATTGAAGAAAATAGTAAGTTAAGAGAAATTAATAGTACTTTTAAAAAGGAAGTAAAAAGTTTAAAACATGAGCATAATGATGATGATTGCATAGTTGACAAGCTAAGTAGGTTAGAAATTGAAAATGCAATTCTAAAATCTAACCTAGATGATTTAGAAAAAACTATAGGCAAATTCGTGGATGGAGGGAAGAACTTAGATAGGCTCCTTAGCTCTAAAAGTTAAGGTCTAAACAAAATCGGAGTTAGCTATTATAGATAAATATTTAAAAGTCTTATAAGAGTTACTTTGTAAAAGCTACAAATAAGACTTATAACTATTGCAATGGATATAATCATTTTGCACATACATGTGCAATACATCATAATCTTTCCTTGAGTCATAAAGGCAAGATAGTGTAAGTTCCTAAGGGACAAGCTTATGTTGTGGCAACTAACCTCAAAAGACCTAAACTAAAATAGGTATCAAAGAAATAACAATTTGTTTTGTAGTATTCTTTAAGGTGAAACAACAAAGGGATTTTGGAGAGTGGTTGCTCAACATACATGACAGGAGGTGCATCCAAGTTTGCATCCTTAAACTTGAAGGACGGAGGTAGTATTATCTTTGGAGACAACCAGAAAGCACATGTGATTGGTGAAAATAACATTTTCATCAATAATGATTTTACTATCAAGCATGTGTTACTTGTTGATAATTTGAAACATAATTTGCTAAGCATTAGTCAATTGTGTAATATTGGATTTTCTTGCATCATAGTGTAGTCAATTGTGTAATATTGGATACAATGTGGCCTTTCCTGCATCGTAGTATTGTATTGAAAACATTAATAATGATCAAATACATTTTGAGGAATATAGACGAAGAAACATTTACAAAATCGATTTTAACACAATTTCATGTCAACTTGAAACTTGTCTATTATCTCAAAATAACGATAGTTAGTTGTGGCATAGAATGTTAGGATATTCTAGTATGAATATCTTATCAAAACTAGCTAAGAAGAATCTTGTTAAGAGATTACCAAAGATTAGTTTTGATGAAGATAGAATATGTCAAACATATCAACAAGGTAAATAAACAAAGTCATCATTTAAATCAAGAGATATCATCTCAAATTCTAGGTCGCTCCAACTATTACATATGGATTTATTTGATCTAATACAAACATTGAGTTTGAGAAGGAAAAGATATACCATTGTCATAAGTGATGATTTCACTAGATATACTTGGATCTTCTTCCTTGTAAACAAGGATGAAACATATCATGTATTCTTGAATTATTGCAAGAAGGTCCAAAATGAAAAAGGTCTTTCCATTGTTTCTATAAAAAGTAATCATGGAGGAGAGTTTGAAAATCGTGATATGGAAGATTTTCACAATAAAAATGGAACATAAATCATCTTTTCAACATTTAGAACCCCACAACAAAATGGAGTCATACCGAAAGGAAAAATAGGACCGTTATAGGAATGGTTGGAACCATGCTTTATGAAAATAATCTATCTAAGTATTTTTAGGCTAATGTAGTTAATACTACATGTTATATATCAAACTGTGTTTTTATAAGGCTAATTTTTAAGAAAACTCACTATGAGCTTTATAGAGGCAAAAGACCTAACTTCTCATACTTTCACTCCTTTGGTGCCAAATGTTACATTCTTGATAATGCAAATGAATAACTTAGGAAATTTGATTCAAAATCGGATGAAATTATTTTTCTTAGCTATTCTCTCACTAGTAATGCATATAGAGTTTATAATAAGAGAACTCTAGTTGTAGAGGAATCCATTCATGTTGCATTTAATGAGTAGTTTCTTGATAAACAATGGTTTTTCTAGAGGAAAGATTGATACAATATTGTTTATCAAGCACTATAATCCACACATGTTGATTGTTCAAAGTTACTTGGATGATATTGTGTTTGTTGCTACTAACATGAGCCTTATTGATGAGTTTTCCCATTGTATGAAAAATGAGTTTGAAAGGAGCATGATAAGAGAACTCAACTATTTTTTAGGTCTTCAAATCAAGCAAACTGAAAACTAGATCTTTATCAACTAAGGCAAATACATTAAGGAGCTCTTAAAAAGGTTTAAGATGGATAATTGTAAGACCAAACCTACTCTAATGAGCACCTTGCTAAAATATGACAAAGATGAAAGTGGAAAGATGATTTGTGAAAAGATGTATAGGGACATGATAGGTAATCTATTATATTTAACTAAATCTAGGTTCGACATCATGTTTGTTGTGTGCCTATGTGCACAATTTCAATCTTGCCTTAAAGAATCTCACTTAAGTGCAATCAAAGGCATCATTAAGTATCTTGCAGACACCATTAAAATCGGCTTGTCGTATCCAAAGCTTACCTTATTTAATCTAGTTGAATACTCCAATGCTGACTTTGCTAATTCTAAAGTTAATTGGAAGATCACAAGCAGCATATGTCACTTTCTTGGTAACTCTTTAGTGTCATGGCATTCAAAAAACTAAAACTCGGTAGCACTCTCAACTGCCGAGGCCGAATATGTGGCAACAGGTATTTCTTGTGCTCAAATTCTATGGATGAAACAAACAATGCATGATTATGGTCTAAAGTTCACTAATGTCCCAATTCGATATGACAATAGAAGTGCTATAAACCTAACAAAGAGTCTAATCTAACACTCAAGGACTAAGCATATAGAAATAAGCCATCACTTTATTCATGATCATGTGTAAAACAATCATATATTCTTAGAATTTGTAGATACTAGCAAGATAATAGTTGATATCTTTATCAAACCCTCAAGCGATGATAGTTTTTGTACTTTGAGAAGAGATTGGGGATGATCATGCAAGATGAATGCTTGGCACTTAAGAACTAAGATAATGATTTTAGCCAAAAATGGACTTTCAAATTATTTAATTGGCAAATAACATGCTTTAGGACCTAAGAAATACATTCATATAGATTTCATGCATAAAACATGGCATTTAACATGTTTTGAGTATACTTGAGGCCATTCATGCATATCCAAGTTCATATATGCACAAATTCATCATGTATCGATTTTGTGCCCAAAAATGGGCTCCTTATGTTTAGCTTCTCCTATATATCATATTTAAGTAGTTAATTTTGCTTGATCTTAATTTTTTGCAAATTTGACTCCTCTAGACCCCTATTAGACACTAAGTGCTAATTGAGATATCTCATACTTATATTACTCATTTGGACGTTACTTGGTTTGATCATGTATCTTTTATGCTTATAGGTATCTTTCAAACTTGTTTGAGGTGTAAACTTATCTTGAATTCAAGGTAGTGTACATAATTACTTTCATGCTACATTTGTGCTCAACACTTGATCTTAAGAAACTCAAGTAGTGATTGTACAATATGTAGATTCTTGAAGCTATACCTTGTTCGAACTATACTTAAATATGTATTTGAAATTTACTTGAAGTGTTGGTGTGCAAAACCTTAATGTCTATGTCCATCAATTGCTCATTTATGCACATTTATACTCTATCATGCACTATATAGCTTTAAAGATTTGATTTCACTAAATTTTAGATATTTAGCTCAAATTTAAGTTTTACAAGCCTTAATGGACCAAATTAAACATGCTTGAAGAGTTTTCTAGCTTAGTGTATTAATCGAAATTGTTTTGAGTTGGGAACTTGATCAAAAGAATAAGATAATCATCCATTTTCTATAGAATTGTAGACCATCATCATGATGGCTCCTCTGATACTATTATGACAATATCGAGCATTCTACAATTCATTTGCGAAGCTTCTGTTCACTGTACCATCATGACAGTACCCTTACGTGTCATCATGCTAGTGAAGTCCCCTAAATAAGTTTCTTGCACCTTTTCTATTCCCTTCCCCTCACCGTCATGCTAGCATTACCCTTTGTTGTCATGACGGTAGGCCAAATTACTATACCTCCCTTTTAAAACCTTAATTCTCTTTCTCTCTCTTCCTTCCTCTCTCTATTGTCACAGTGCCTCACTTCCCTCTCCAACACTAGAAAAACCTCTTCAAACCCCCGATCTTCCACCAAAACTACCCTAATTTTGTATAAATATTCTCTAAACCCTCAACCTCATGCTCTTCTTAGATCACAAATGCACCTTTCGCTCTCATTTTTTCTCTCCCTTCCATACCATCTTTTACTGTTACATTACCTCCCTTCTATACTGTCACGATGCTAACACCTACTATTCTATTGTCATACTACCTTCCTACATTCTCTCTATACTCACACTCCTATTATCATACCGTTTTTCCTCTCATTCACCTCTTCACACTTTCAAAACCTCACTCCTCAAGTATCATTTGCTAAGTGCTCCCCATAATGTCTCTAAGCACCACTCGTGGTCTCGCATCCCCTACTTACGACCAAAAACTTTTTCTTACGCACCAACATGCACAACTCTTCATAAAATTTGAAAACGTGGAAATGGATATCGACATCTTCTGTCCTCTAGAGGTGCTTGACGAATTCCATATTCTAGCAATTCAAGGGGTCATCACTAATTACGTCTTGGACATTCTAAGACTTCCTAATGAGGTACATAATGATGCCCTTAAGTACTTTTATTGTAATATGTTTGATACTTTAGATGATCTAGGATAGTCCAGAGTAAAAATGAATCCTTATGATGAGTTAAGATGAATGGTACTCTACACTTACGTCTATCTCACCATGACTACCATCATTCTTGAAGATATTTGTAGCATTATAGGTGCTAATATTAGTGGAACTAAAGTTAATGTTAATTATCATGGCGCACCCTTTTATGAGCGGGTGTTTCGGCATCGGGGTATTGGTAAGCTTTGGAGGAAGCCTAAACATTTAGTTGGTATAATACTTGATCTAAGGAACAAGGTCCTTCATCACATAATGATCCACAATTATTATCTTCAAAGACGACAACAATCAACCTTAACACTCCAGGACTTGTAGATCCTTTACTATATCCTTACAAATAAGCAAATTGACTTCTTTAGTATTGTGGTTCAACATTTTAAACATGTAAACAATAATCCCTCTTAAGCTTTCCTATGGTTTGGTTGATTAATCATACAACTCCTTATTTGCAAGGGAGTGCAATTTCTTAGACCCCATGGGCTATTTGAGTCAAACACTTTGAACTTGTTGATATTTGTCGGGAAAATTGTAAAAAAGTAGGTAACAATTGGATTAGAAAGTAGAAGTCCCTCCACTTGATCTTGGATCTCGACATGAACTACCCAAGCCTTCTAGCAACGATATCGAGAGTAGTGATCATAACATTTTTTATGATGCTACGCCAAACCTTAAAGGTCAGCTTCCATCACTTGTCGATGACTTTTAAGCTTCACCCCAAGAAGTTACCTCTCACATAATACCTTCTCATCGCTTTGGATTTTCTCCTTTTGATCTAGTTTCTCCTTTAGCATCTTAACATCTATTTTATCAATACTTTAAGATGTGCTTTAATCAGCATTAAGATGATATTCACAACTACATCCCCAACGGGTTTGAAGAAGTTTACAATCATTTCCAGTTAGATAATCGTTGCTCATCTTGTCCATTTCCCCCTTTAACTTAGGATGATGATCCACCTACCACCTAAGTTGCTAACTCAAGCTTCTATTTCTCATGATGTTCCTTTACTGTTTTATGTCATGAGCTTGGCCATTGGCTACTTTTATGTTTTTTTTTTTTCATCATGTCTTTTGTTGGGTTCTGGCCATTGTTATGGCTTCTGTTGCTCCTATAAGGATAACTTGTCTTTTGTGATGCATGGACTTCTATTTTATATTGTTATATGGCTAGACACCTTTTTGAAGTTATCTATCTATGCAATGTAATGGATTATTCTTCCTTATGTAGTTAGTTTGCTTATTTCTATTACTCTTAGAAGTTGTTCTCGATTGATATTGCTAAGTTGGTTATGGAAATTTTCTTTAGAGAAGTTTATAGCTTCTTTGTTTTTCTTTCTATAAGGGCATATCTTAAGGCTTAAGTTGGACTATACCAAAATTTTGACTTAAATCATTTTCCTTCTTAACCACTTGGTATTACTCATCTTTTTTATGTAGCTAGAGGAGATTTAAGTTCCTTAGAAATTCAAAATGGTTGTCAAAGAACCACGATAAGTCTAGTAAAAAAATTAATAGTGATGATACTGATAATTGATATTGAACATGTTCTTAAAACTTTGACAAATCATGGATCAATGTTGATATTGCATGCAAGTTTAATATTGGAAATGAGGCTTGGTTCCCTAGCAAATTATTGCTCTTTATTTTGAGCATTCCTTTTATCTTGCTTGATTGCTAAATATCTTAAAACTCAATGCTTGATTGATGGGAAGCTTTTAAATTATAAGGGTTTTATCCTCATCAAAATGGAGGAGATCGTTGAACCTAGGGTTCACTATTTGTTTTTGATGAAAACATAACAAAAAGTGTATAATGAAACATGTTATTATTTGTTTATATTAAGTTAATTGATAAACAAACGCTGTCTTACAAAACAATTATAAATATTAATTAACTCCTTAACATATTTGGATTCGAAAGATATGATATTCCTCTTGAAAGTTGAACTCTATAGTTATGTTATGTATTTTAAGTTTGAAAGTTGGAAATAGTTGAAGAATGTCATAAAATACACCTACCATCATGACTGTTGTAGTAAGCTCATAGCTTAACTGTGTGAAGCTCTGGTTTAAAAAGATATTTACATTATGTTCAATAAGTTGGCATGACGGTGGAGTTGCTGGTGTTTATGCTAGCAGTTATGTGGCTTACTAGCTTGACGGTAAGCTGAGGTACCATTATGATGGTAGGATTGTTTCAACTAGCAGTTAGAGCATTTAATGCAGAGTAATGGAAAAAATTAAATGAGATGATATGAATACTCAATAAACTTGACCAAGGATAAGAAGAACTGAATATTCTATTGCAATCTAAAGATATTCTCTTATATTCTTTGGCCTATTACTTACATTTTGTCTCTTGTACTTCTTCTTGCTATCAATTAAGAGAGACTTCATGTGTAATGCTTGATGGCTTTAGTATTTGCAATCTTTAGAGAGAAAAAGCACTATCTTGTGTGATTTTTGTGATTAAGGTGACTTGTATAGATCTTTGAGCACCAATTTGTGAGATTAATAAAATGTTATGAAGTCCTTGATTGGAGATGATTGTGGGTTCGTAGGGAGTAAGGGCAGTTTGAACGCCACATTATATCAAGGCCTGATTTATCTATCTCTCTCTCTTTCATTTCCCGCACTCCTTATTGTCTTATTATTATCTTGATTACATTAATTGTTGCATTTATTATTTAAATTAGAAAAGAATTAAAATTTTATCCTTCCCTTCTCTTGAGTATTAGCCTAATGTTCTTCACTTAAGCTAGTTGCAAACAGTGGTATGAGAAAATGTATGAATATAAGCTAGAGAGGTGTATGAAGCTAGACTTGATGTTATCAATTGGAACTAATATTTATAGATGGGCTTGCTGAATTCCCATTGATTGAGAGCCTCTCCCCTAAGGTATGAGTTATTAGGCCTTGGGTACGAGTCATCATGATCTTCTAACAATCAAATTATGATGGTTTAAGCCATCTTTGGCTTACGGGTTTCATTTTCCAATTAATGTAATGTGATCCTTATCACATCTTTGTTAACATGCTACCTAGTTATGGGTCTTTGAGTATGGTAAGGTTGGAATGCACTTGCCTCCTTTATTTGAGTTGTGTTATTGGTGTTAGAATTGCATTGTAGATAAAGAAAGAGGAGAAAGAAACATAAATGATGATGCAGCGAAAAAAGCAAGATGACATCCCATAATATTAGTATCTAGACAATATTTTAGTTTTAGTTTTAGTTTAATTTCTATTTTAATGTCAAATATTAATGAAGAAAATGTAAAAAATAAAACATTAATGTATGCAAAAAGAGTAAACTAACGATATATGCAAATTTTACCTTAATTTTAATTGTTTGATTTTCAATGTTTATTCGTAGCGAGTGAGTATTCAGTAGAAAGGATATGAAGTCATAACCTTACTTTACCTTGTTTAGTGTAGATTCTCCAATTTTAGAAGCAAAACGTACCATTCGACATTCCAGAACTTATACTCTATAATGCCTATAGGGTATCGATACCTTATAAAACCTATATATATATATATATATTTTTTTTTTTTTCATGTAAATTTTAATCTTATATGGTATCAAAATGTAATCTATAGATGATATTATAAGTTTTTCATATGAAAAATCTATATAACCTTCAACGAATTATGTGAATAAAAAAGAAGTAATTATAGTATCTTCATTATTTCATATTTATATGTTCTTACCACAAAGCAGATGGGAAAGATTAAGAGAAAAGAGGTGGAAAACATAAAATTAGGGTATACGAAGATAAGGGAAAAAATGGAAAGCGTAATGTAGGAGAGGCAATATTAGGTTTAGCCATTTTGTGTCATTAAAAAAATTATATGGTATGGTTATCTTTGAGTTTGGTAAATCGCTTGGATTTATAATAAAATAATACCCATCGACAATAAAAAGGAATATAGTATAAGTGTTAGAAAAGTAAGGACAGGTGGCAGCTTGTCAATGGGTTTGTATTGAGGAATCTTGAATTATTATAGCTCTATTGTATTGAAGTTGTGGTTGCTACCGATGAATGGTACTCGGAGTTGCTAAGAGGAATAAAGGACGCAACTGTTTGGTAAGCTAAATGAGTAAGAGCTTGGTGAATAGTGGCGTAGGTTTCGACACTCGATAAATCAGTCTCAACACTTGTCATCTTTGTAGGTTAGAAGAGTAGGGTTGGTGTGTAGTGACCTTAGGCTTAGCATTCGACAATTCAGTCTTAGAACTTGGCAAGTCGACCTTAGCATTTAAGTGGTTGGTGACTAGACAAGAGTTCAAGCAAAGCAGAGTACATTTGAGTTGGGACCTTAGGAGTTCACCTATAGCTCTTCAATATACAAGAGCTCATTCCCGATAAGCTAATATGAGAGTATTCTTCTTGTGAGAGATTGTAGGCCTCAGAGATGGGTGCAAGTAAGAGGTCTAGAGGTTGGCAATCTATTAGTTCCTTGAGATTGTTGAAGATTTGCCCTCAAATCTTAGTTTTCTTATTCTTTTAGCACATAGGCCATCAAGTCGGCGACGTTGAAAGTAGGAGATACTCTATATCTTTTGGGTATCTTTAGCTCATATGCGTTGTCATTGATACATTGAAGAATCTTAGAAGGTCCATCTAACCTAAGAGATAACTTATTTGTCCTCTTCCCTAGAAATCACTCCTTACTGAGGTGGATCCAGATAAGGTCTCTTGGGTTGTAAATGGCTTGCTTCCTTCCTATTGGGTTGAGCCATGGTCTTGGCTAATTGCTTGGCAACTTTCTAATGCAATTTCTAAAACTCCTCGATATACTGCAAGCTTAATTGGCTTTCTCTTTAGGAGGTTAGGCTGATAACCATGTCTAAGGGTAAGTTCGGTTAAGTCCATAAACGACCTTAAAAGATGGCATTCCTATTAAGATATGAGTGGAACGGTTGTAAGCAAACTCGATGATGGGTAGGCATAGATCCCAATCATGTAGATTCTTTTCAATAGTAGCTCAAAGGAGGTTACTTATTGTTTTATTCACAACTTTTGATTGGCCATTGTTTGTGGGTGGTAAGAAGTACTGAACATAAGTTTAGTGTCGAGCTTCTTTCATAGTGGTCGCTAAAAGAAGCTTGTGAACTTTGAATCAAGATCAAACACTATGCTTTTTAATACTCCATGCAGCTGCATAATCTCTTGTAAAAAGAGATTACTAACAAATAAAGCATCATTAGTTTTGTGGTAGGTGATGAAGTAACTCATTTTGCTGAATCAATCGACTACCACCATAATAGAATCATGTTTCTACGGTATTCTAAGGAGCATGAAGCCCATGTTTAGATCGATCTATGGCCGTTTAGGTGTGGCCAAAGGCATATTCTCTCCATATGGCTCCTTTCTTCCTTTTAGCTTGTTTGCATACCTCGCTATGCTCAAGAACTTTGTGCATATCCTTCATCATCTCAGGCTACTAGAAATGTTTTTTTAGCAAATTAGTCATTCTCTTCTTACCAAAGTAGCCAGCTAAGTCTCCGGTATGGGTGTTTTAGATAAATAATTCCCTAATAAAACCACTTAGCACATAAATTTGCTTTCCCTTTATCAAAAACCCTTGGCTTAAATAAAACCCATCCACTGCTCCTCCATTGAATTTGTCCATTAAGGGTCCAAAATATGGATCATACTCATACTAATTAGGCAATATACTAAATTCAGGTATCCTAGCTTGTACTGTTGTAATAAGAACATGCTTAGAAGAAAGAGCATTGGCTATGATGTTAGTGCTTGCCCTTTTGTACTTGATGACATAGCAAAAAGTTTCCAAGAACTTGACTCATTTAGCATGATGTTGAGAAAGTTTCAATTGTCTTTGAGATGTTTGAGAGATTTATGGTTTATGTAGATGATGAATTCTCTCAGTAGTAGGTAGTGTTGCCGGTTATGAAGAGCTCGAATGAGGGCATAAAATTCTTTATCATAAGTTAAGTAATTTAGTATGGTGCCTCTAAGCTTCTCATTGAAATATGCAACTAGTCAGTGTTTCTACATAAGAATAGCTCGAATGCTAACTCTAGATATGTCACACTTTAATTTAGAAACCTTCTCAAAGTTCGGCAGAGCGAGTACTAGGGTTGAAGTCAACTTGAACTTTATCTCATTAAAACTCCTTTGTTCCTTCTAGGACCATTTGAATTCAGAGTTCTTCCTAGTTAACTTGGTTAGTAAGGCAGCTATGAAACTAAAGGTCCAAATGAATCTTTAATAGAATTAAGTTAAACCATAAAAGCTCTTAACTTTTACAGTATTGGTCAACGTTAGCTATTCAAGAATAACTTAGACTTTCTCATCATCAACTGTAATACCTCCCTTAAAAACAACATAACTGAGGAATACTACCTTACTTTGATAGAATACAAATTTCTTTAAATTGTCAAATAATTGCTTAGCACAGAGGATATCAAATACAAATTTCAAGTCTTGTTCTGATATCGTAGTAGCTACGTTTCATATCAATCTTTGAAAAGACTTGAGAACTATGCAACTCATTGAACATATAAACTAATTATGGGATCGAGTATCGGTACTTGATAGTGATTTTATTGATTACTTGGCTATCAATGCACATTCTCTATGAGTCATCTTTCTTTAGCATAAGTATAGCTAGTATGGCACAAGGCTCATGCTCTTTCGAACATACCCATGTTCAATCAACATATCAGCTTACTTCTTCAACTAGGTAGCTTACTCAGGGTTGAGCTTATAGGCATGTCAATTAGGTAGAGTAGCTCCATGCTAGAGGTCAATGCAATGTTTAATTCATCTGATAGGTTATAAAACTCTTGGCATCTTGGTAAGATATAGGTCGGCATACTCTTGAAGTAAAGTCTGTACCTTAGCAAGTAAAGCTCCATCTTCTCTCAACTCTAGAAGTCTTTTGACTAATAAGAGCATACACTCCTTCGTCTTGACATCTCTGGAAAATTAGGCTTAGAAAATCACTAAGGACTTCCTCTATAATGACTTAGTAATCCTCTCTTATGACTCCTAAACTTCTTTGGGACTCATTGGGGTCATTATAACCTTTTTCACATCCTTTTAGAACATATAGGTGTTCCTATATTCATTATGCAGTTGCTTCGAATCAAATAGCTTGGGTTGGCTAAGTAATATGTGTGAAGCACACATGGGTAGGACATCGCACAACACCTCATCTTTGTATCTATCATCAATAGTAATTGGTACATTGACTTGCTTGGCAACAGGTATACCTCTCTTCTCATTTAGCCAGTGAATTTTATAGGGCTTAGGATGAGGATAGATCGCCAACTTCAGAGCCTTTACTACTCCTTATACTATGACATTGGTGCAACTCTCCCTCTCCACCCCCATCAATAATCAAAGCACAAAGTTTACCATTCACATGGCAATTAGTGTAGAAGGGGTTCTCTCTCTATTCATTTTCATCGGATTTAAAGGTATAGAGAGATCTCCATACAACCATACAATAGTCCCCCATTTCAGGTCGAGTCATGACGTCAAGGTTTCCTCAAAACTCATCTAATAGGTGATTAACATCTACCTCTTCCTCCTCTCCTTCACTTGTACTCTTCACTTCAAATTGCAGCTTATCTCCCTTAATAGCCATGACGTATTGGTTAGGACATTAACTAACCATGTATACAAAATCAAGGCACTCAAAACATTTTATTTCACGAATCTTTCTTCTTGAGCTCTATTGTAGTCTTTCTTGATCTCAAGCTCTTCAACCTTACTCTTACCTTAGTAATCATCAGGTTTGCTTGGCATCTAACCTCAATGGTCTGTCTTGGAACTGTACTGAGCTTAGTTGTATCCAATTCGACTTGGCATACCAGTTCTGCTTAGCAAACCAGGTCGGTTGCTTTATGCTCAATTGAGTTGATTTTGGTTCTACCTTTCTACTCTTTGGGCTACTCAGATGGCTTTATCCAAACTTCTTAACCTTTGCACCTCTATTAGTTTACCAATCCTGGTCCTTTAGAAATGAACCTCGCTATAGTCTACGCCTCAGGTTCGTCAACTTTGCATCAAATCATTAGCAATTGAAATTCTTAAACATACTCATCCACTAATCGATTACCTTGTCTCATTTCTTAAAGACATTGGAAAGTATCCTATTCATAGTGTTCTGGAACAAACTTACTCCTTAAAACCCTCTTCATTTCATCCTATGTTTAGATTTTACATCAAGCTCTTTGATGGACATTCTATAATTTCTTTCACCACATTGCTACATATCTTGAAAATTCTAACATAACTACTAGAATATGAATAGAGTCCTCATAATCATAGAAGTTAAATATCTTTTTAACCTTTACTTTCCATTCTAGGTGGTCATCAGCACTACTAGACCCATTAATATTCGAAATTTGCACCTTGAGATGCTTGACTCCTCTAGGAGCGCAAAGCTCATGCTCTTCAAATCTTCAAATTGCTCCTTCTCCTCATATTCTTAAACTTCATCCAACTTTAGTCTCCTCCTCAAAACCCTTTCAACATATCGGGGTAGAGCTAGGTTCACATTAGTGGCTTTAGGTGGTCGATGCTTACCCATATATCTTCTCACCTTATCTCTTACTTCTCAACCTTATTCAACAACAACTCTCTTTTGCGGCCTAGTCTCTATTGCCCTTTGTATAGAAATAGCCAGATTAGCTGCAATAGCAGTAAGGTCTTGTATTTGCTTTTCAGTAGTTCGCAGGGTGTATTGGGTAACATGATTGCGACCATTAGCATCATTGATATCTTGTTAAACACTAGGATTTGACATTTCTCAATACAAAACTTTAAAATGTTCACAACTTGACAGGAGATTACTAGATAACATATAGTGACTATGGGACTTACCCTGCTATTCCACTAGAGAAACAAAGTATAACAAAACATGCACAATATAATAAAGGACAACAACTACTACAATAATAGGCTTCCGGTCACAATCTCAAACTTTAATACCAGGATTATATGATGTGACTAGGAGTTCAATGATTACTAGGACTTACAATAGGGGATAGAAACTAGGCAAGTCTTTTGAGATATTGAAGAAGATGAGGTGGAAGAGTCAACAACACAGCAACTTCCGTAAGTTACTCGAAGGACATGACGCACTTAATGAACACAATACAACTTAGCAGTTCATTTGATATGACTCACAAGCTAATACTAAGATCTACTTACCACTAAGCTCGAGCTACTCGATAAAATTAGATAAGAGTATATAAGTAATGCTATTAGAGAAGGGGTATCTTGTAAGAACAAAGTGTATTCAAATCTATAATAGTGTAATAATCTTTGTAGCTTCAGTAAAAGGATTACTTATAGTAAGTCTTTTAGGGCAATGATATAAATAAGAAAAATTACATGAACAATGATATAAAAAAGAGATTCTTAGTATACTTGAAAAGGGTAATTAAGACAAAGAACAAAAACAAATAGGTGGCATCTTGTTAATGGGTTTACATTAGGGAATCTTGGAGTGCCATGGATGAGAAATATTGTAGTTGTGGCTGCTGCCGATGAATGGTACTTAGAGTTATCAAGACGAATAAAGGACACCACTATTCAGTAGGTTGAATGAGTAGAGCTCGATGTGTAGTGGCTTAGGTTTCAACATTTAGCAAATCGGTCTTAGCACTTGTCATCTCTATAGGTTGGAAGAGTAGGGCTCGATGTACAGTGAACTCAAGCTTGACACTCGGCAATTCAGTCTCAGTACTTAGCAAGTTGGCCTTGGTAAGTCAGTCTTAGCATTTGAGTGGTTGGTAACTGGACAAGAGTTCAAGCAGAGCAGAGTGGATCTGAGTTGGGATCTTAGGGAGTTCACCCATAACTCTTTCATGTACAAAAGATCATCCTCGACAAGCTAATATGAGAATATCCTCCTTATGAGAGATTGTAGCCTTGGAGATGGGCAAAAGTAAAGGGTCTAGAGGTCAGCAATTCATCATTGTAGACATCTTCTTGGAAGTTGTCAACAACTTCCATGAAAACTATCATCAGTCTCACTTTTACCATTAAATGTTTATGTTAATTATAAACAGACATGATTTACTTTACTAATCTTAATGGTTATTGTACCATATGTTCACATTGAGTGACTATACCATAGAAAGCTCCATCATTAACTTATTGACTACACTCATAAGTGATCTTACCATATATTCACTTTGAGTAACTATTTCATGAAAAACCTAATTAATCATGAAAAGCCTAATTATCAACTTATAGGCTTGGGATTCCTTTTTTTTCTTTTTAAGTAGAACATTTGTTAATTGAAAATATATAAGATTATCATGTATTATTTATTTTTAAATATTATTTATTTATTTTTCTGAGTAGATACGTGGTATCCTATAACCTATACCTTTTGTATCTAGAGTATATATTTCAAAGTAAGTATAAGATAAAAAGACCACATATTTGTATCTTGCTCTGTGATTATAGCATTAAAAAATTTGTATTTGAAACCACTCTTAAGATTTTAAATATTTACTTAGAACCCATCCAATTGAGTATGGTATGGATAGATGGATAACTTATGTAGCATGATTACTTACTTACCCCTAATGTTTACTTGTATAACATAAAATATATCATATTTTTAGTTTTAATGAAATACTGATATATAAATGTTAAGAACAATACATAAGTATATAAAATGAAAAAGGGCGAGAGCACATGAATGCAAAATAAAATTTACCCTATCTTTAGTTGTCGTAATTCTAATATTTACTTGTATGACATAAAGAAATAAATTTTAATGAAAGCATGCAATCGGCATATGTAGAAATGTGCGGCATGTGATCAGGAAAGGCACTTGGACACGCGGACCAATTAGCGCTCAGAAATGTTGGGCTCCGGCCAATAAACAGTAGGGTTGACTTGATTTTACTACCAAAACCAAGAAGATAGCGGTTCATCGTTAAGGCCACATTTACCTACATCAAAGCATGACGATTATCGGACGTAGCACGGGCTCGCGTACAAAGATCACTTCTATACTCGGTCATTTGGAAAGAGACCGTTGACCGATGGTGCAATGGGGTATTCCCTTGTATCCAGGATGATAATTTAACTCGGACACCTATGTTAATTTAATGCCAACTAAATGATCTAAGTCGATATATAATTTTGTTTAGTGTTCTTTATTGACCTTATAACCGTGTCTCCGGTCATCACATGAATAATTGAAATATAGATAATTAAAAGCTAGAAAACAAAGAAACAACACATAAAATAAATAATAGGTAGTCTTCATTAATGAAGATGTTTACACATTGTCTAGTCATCCATGCACAGCCAACAATATTTCACAAATAACAAAAAAAAAAAAAAAAAAGATCGAATAGCTTAATTGGACATGTTTTACATATATCTAAACTAGATGCTGATACAATTTTGCATCCAATTAACCTGGAAAGTAAACATAAACCACAAATGACAATACAAAGTCCATGTAGGGACAACTTTAGTATATGGAATTTATTTTTACTCCTTAGATAATCAAATGAATATTGCGTTCAACTCCATAAGTCGTCTACTTTTGTATAAACTCCATCGAAATTTTTCCAATATCCCGTGTAATAATTACTTAGAATCATTGGGATGTTTTCAAGCGTTCTCCAAAATTCTTCAAGTGAATCCTAAAAAATATATTTGAATAAGAAATGTAAGCATATCTTTTTAACATGTCAAATATAAGAATATGTATAAAACCACACCAAACCTACGAGCCTGGTGTCTTCTAATAAAGGAGAACTTTTTACTCACCTGGGAACATGCAATTTCGGCTGGTTGAGATGTAGGTTCGACAGGAGTAGTAGCCAAGCTGATTGGTTCTTCGTCAAGCTCACTTTCAATGGTTATAGGAGAGTTATTTGTGTTAATTATTGTATGATCATCTTGATGAATTGAAGAACTGGCCTTTGCTCCTTTCTTATCCTTTTTATACTTCATGCGACAAACAACAAAAGGCATCTGCACTTTCATTGCAAATAGAAGATTAAGCACGTTATAGTAGAAAATTTTACATACTTGACAATTAAATCATGATCAATTAATTATACACCAATCGAAGAAAAATATTGCAGTTAGTGTTTATGTAACGACTTAACAGGAGTATAAGTATTAAATGAACATATATAGATCCCTGCATTCCCAATTTTATTTCATGCTCTATGCTACTCTGTTTTGAATTTGCAAAAGGATCATCAAGTTTGAAGAGATTTTTGAATTTCGATCAATGAAGCCATCATGCTATCGTAATGCACTTAGTTGTTTCTGGAAAGATTTATACTGGTAACATAAATGAAAAGGTCAAATATTAATGGATGACTATAGTGCACTTGTTAAGAGTTAAAAGAATAAAAATTTTATATTAGTTTTCCAATATAATTGTTTTTCTTTTTTTTTTTTGGTGAAATGTACAGTCAAACACTGAAAATGAAAATGTAAAAACTTTTTTCTTAGACCTCTTGGCTGATGGCTTGGAAATCCACAAAGTGAAAAAAATTCAGAAAGAAAAGTTTTAAATGATTGAATAGTTAAACAAAAAAAAAAATTAATAATATTGTTGGTGTATACTACCACGATAATGAATGGTGTTTAGTAGAATATTTTACATCTAAAAGTTTATAGCTAAATTACCGGTTAAGATAAGGATCTAAAAATAAATTATAAAAGATACATACTACGCCTTTGTGATGATAGTCACCGAGGAAATTAGCATTTAGGTGATATTCGTGCATGACCCAACAAGTTCTAATGCCTTTGGGAACACGTCCTTCATAAAAGACCAATGTTTGCTTAAACCCCATGAGCTCATCTTCATCACTCATGATGTCCCTTTTCTTGCCAGTTGATTTCCAGTAACCCGAACCGGTCGTCCGATCACAGCGTTTGCTATTGCTATACTTGGTCGTTTGAACATTGAAGCAGTACCATTCTCTGCTGCTAGACTTGAATTTCGTCTTTTCTACATTAGAAGAACAAGCAGAGCATTCATTCCAATAATAGACAGAGAATCCAATGGAATTTGTCCTTGGATGTTAATGGCTCTTCGTTTACTTTGTTGAATTTTAAAGAAAAATCTACTCTATACCTGGTGTTGCGAATATTGTGCACGTATTAAAATGCTAAATTTAGGAAAAATAAAAAAAAAGAAGTTAACTTTCTCCTTCTTCCATGCACTTGCCCTTTTATAAAAGGCATGATCAATATTGGAAAGCGTAACAATAGCGAAGGAATGTTTCTGAAAAGCTTTCGTTCGTGCTTTCCCAAAAATGGCTAGTGTGGAAACTTAGTTGAAAGCTACTCATTACATGGAAATACATTTAGCATTGAGTTTTGATCATAAAGCATTTAGTGAAATGTAAAAGCCACTTCTATACATATATATATATATATATATATATATATGCCAATAAGTTTGAGAATGGGGAAGGATATTTACCATCAATGAGTTGTGCTAGCTCCCAAGGCTCGTGTTTGCAGACATTGAACTGGAATATAACACCGTGCTCGGTGTCGTAGATGCCGAGTATCATTGCCTTCAAAGCGAGCATGAGCTCTTCATCTGTAGGATGGAACCTGAAACCTGGGACTGACTCTATGTATTTGGCTATCTGATCATCCATTTCGCTTCTGTCGGGCCGAAGAGAATAAGAAAACTTTTATGGCTAGGCCTAGGACTAGGAGTATAATAGGCTGACTACAAGAGAAAATGAGATGAAGTAAACTGAATTGTGTGTGTTGGGATTGAGTTGGATTATCAGTTCCTAGTGAGGGGCATTTATACTCATGACAAGGGTTTCACTGTAGTTTCTGTGTTTCTTCCAAGTCTTCCCTTATGTAACAAGTGTTGTTCCGTCTTGCTAACAAAGTTAACGGTGTTAACCATTTTGTGTTGGCCACGACACTAGTGAGATACATAAAAAAAATTAATAATAAAAGTAAAAGTAGAAACTTGCTCAAGGGGAAACTTGCAGCAAGATGCAATGTGAGTGAGTGTGCATGGACTTTAAAGTTACATTAGAGGTGGCATTTCCTCATAAATTCCAAATTCTAAAAACCAACTTTATAATCCGAAAACACTATGTAATAGCTAATTTATCGCCAAGTTGATGCCACTTGATGCGTATAATAAAGGTGAATGCAGAATTTTAGTTAGGTGTGTATTACATGTAACGTATATATAAATATTAATAAAATTTTTATATAAATATTAGTATAATTAATAGTTTTTAAAATAATTATTATCTATATTTTGTATATGCTATATATATATATATATATATTAAGATGTTATTAGGGCATGTGGCATGTAATATGTGATGGATCTTTTCTCATCAAACATAGTATCACTAAATATAACAAAATGGAAAAATATAATTCGTTTAATCCATGAAAGTTACTCTTTTTTATTGGTAGTTTTATCTTTTTCCATCAAGGCATTTAAAATAATAATTTTTTTTTACCTTGCATGTAATCCATCTATAATCTATTTTATGTCAAGATTTTATTTATATTTGCATGTCATGTATACATGATACTTAATTTGTAATATCTAATTAATCTATTAGAAGTGATTTTTCTTATCCCTAGTTGTACCTTTTTTCATTAACCCGTATGAAAAAAAAATCATTTCTAGTTTAAGTAGCAAATTCTTGTTAACACTTTTCCACTTCTTTCTTATATAACATCTGCTTACCAGGACAATAAACAAGTCCAATAAAAGTCACACTAATGTTTTGAGGTATATCTCATATGACATGGGGTAAAAAATCTATTTTTCCAAATAAAGTCTTAATTCGTGTTCCACCAATAGTATATTGTCCTATATAAGGGTATTTCTAATGGGAGATGCTCAACATACCTTCTAATGTTAAGGATTCCTTTTTTGAAATGCTTATGTAAAGGATCCTCGTTTAAATTTATTTTATTTTATTTTATTTTTTGGTTTAGTGTAATTTTAGTTTAAGTTTATCTATTGTAAATCTCATAAATAATATAAATAAATATTAAAAATCTTATTAAGAAACTTTGAATTTGAGTGGAGAGGTTCTTAGGAAAGAGAATTTTAACATAATAGTTAAAAACCCAAAAAGGTTCTTTAGTATTGGGAATGCCGGTTAAAATAAAATATTCTTAATATAAGACAGGATAAAATGTCATTAGCAAAAACACGGACCGATAGAAACTTTTATCTTATCATGCTATTGCTTTGTGTATACTCATGTATCCAAGTTAATATAGATACATAATGCTTGACAGCATCGAGATATGTGTTGAACTCTCTGGAATTCTTTGTGGTTTTTCCCTTTTATCATTTTTTTTTTTTTTTGGTTTTATTATTGGAAATTCTAGTGAAGATAGAACCACTAGCACTAGCAGATAAAGCTCCTTTAGTCGTCAGTATAAAAATTTCTGAGCTTCTCGTCAAAGTTCGGACCGCCCTTCCTCCCAAAGGCTGGATATTCTTCGACCCCACAACTTCACCTTTCAGTTATGTGTCCCCCTTTTCCTTTGAATGAAAATAATATGGGTTCAATTTTGCCATATTCTATGGCCTTTTCATTATCAATCTATTATATTACATCAACTACAGCTAATTACTTAAGGCTATGAGCCTATAATATCAGAAACCTAAATTCTAGAGTTGTAAACACGATTACCAGTAAATAATTAGTTAAGATGATAAGTGTAAATCTAGAATTATAAATCAAAGAAAAAGCTAATATATTAGCTCATCAACTACTCAAGTTAGTCTCATTATTTATTAGATTTTAATTTGATTATAATCGAGTGACATGAAACTAATGCAACTAAAGGTGAGTTTATGTATATATCACTTTTTATTGAGTTCAATTTAAATTACGATGTACTTCATATGCGAAAATAAACTTAAAATAAGAGTACAATTCCAAAGTTACATTTCATATTCTATACTTGGAAGTAACTTTAAAAACCGAAATTGTAATTCAGTAGATTTAGCCGTTCTAAGTTTAAGTGATAATTCAATTCCATATCTTGAAGGGTAGAATTATGGTTTTATTCTTCCTTTTATTTATACAATTTTAACCATTTAACATATCTATGTATATATGTATGATGTTATATTTTATGTAATTACCATTACGCCATAATATATTTTGTATATAGCAAGTGGTAGGGAACATGTAATATACTTTTAACAAGCAAACACATCATTTTTTAATTAAAATGTAATGCAATAATACCATGCCAATTAACCCTACTTTAATTTGGGTTATGAGGACTTTCAATATTTGCCAACAATATAACCTTACCATACCTTAAATTATGAAATGGATTATTCATTCTCCTTAGAGAGGGCTAAATTTAGTTATAGGGCTTAATCCTACTATTTAAATGAATTTGACTCTTTAGATTAAGGTAACGGAACCTAAGAAGTTAAGCCTATGTATATTTAGGATGATTAAGGAAGATTTGATATGGTAGGCTTGAAGAATAGCCCATTGGATTAGTTTGCAAAAAACCAATCTTTTTTAATTTGACTCACACTAAAATAAAGTCTTACAAAGCTTAAACCTATGAAGAAGAGTCCATTTGGGGTCCATACAAGAAGGGTCAATTCTAACTATTAATCATCATCATGATCTAATAACTGAGATTAATGGCTAACTTTTATAAATATCACATCCCCTCCCTTATTTGGATACAAGATAATCTTAATTAACACCATTGTGCTACCAAATTCCCTACTCAAGCGAATCAAATACTAATCTCCTTAAGAACACATACCCCATCCATTACTAACGGTGGAGTTTGATGCTATTTAGCTCCTTTATCTGTTATATCCTATGTTATAGCTTAGCTAAGATTACCTACTTCTCCTCCCATCCACCTTTCATTTATCATCCCATGAGTATTACTTAAGTCATTTCTCTTAGTTACATGTAGCATACACTTAGGAAGGAAGACTTGACACTCACATCATGTTACCTCAAGGAGAAAAGTAGCTAATCTTATTGACAGTGATAATCAAGCGTAGACTACCGCTATTGTAACCAATGACTAAAATTCACCTCTAGTTGGAAGTAAGAATTAAGAAGGTGGTGGATAAGATGCTATACTTGACAATATATAATGATGTGTCTTTAGGGTCGGACATACGAAAAAGCACCACAACAAAGTAAGCCAAAACAAATAGGGAAACATTAGTAAAGTTTGGGCAACTACCAAATGGATATAATGCATAACTCGATCCTACTCGGCCTACAATTCATCGAATATGATATGCTGGTTCGAATTGAATGGTAACTCACTTCTACTCCTTGCTAAAGGGAATGGATAAGAGTTGGATGATAATGAGAACACTAAGGTTGTTCAATGTGAATAATTCTATATTGATTAGTCGATGTCTGCATACAAGAAAGTAAGGGTTTATATACCCATCCACTAGGGTTACTTTACATGTATGAAAAGACTAAAGGGTATTCTACAATTAGGTTATATAAAACATACTAAAAGGGGTAAAAGAGATAAAAAAATATTCAGTATAGAAAAAAAAAAATCATTCTATAAGGTTATGTTTAGGAGACACGTATTACTTGGTAATTGGACATTAGAAATATGATACAAAGTAAGTGGAAGCAGAAAAGCGTTGCAATCAGGGGGTCAACCTAATCTGGATCAGGTCAGGAGCCAATTAGTCCGGTAAAGAAGTCTACTAAATTAGACTAAGACGCTTATGGTTGATTGGGAGCTCAGCTCGGCTAGTCTTGGGCTTTCTTCTGGAATAAGACTTCGTTGTTGGGCAGGAGCATGTTTGACATAAGTGAGGATCTGAGAGACAGGTCAATAGGAGATTAGTTCAGAATATGGATCCCCATCTCAACTTTAGTTTCAAGCTAGTATTCTCCGTACACGTCCTTAAAGTCCTCTAGCTCCGCTACAAGTGATTGGTTTAAGGGGTTAATTCTTATTATCCACCTGGGGTTGAAAGGATTTGCCTTCAAATCTGAATTAGTTTTTGCTTCTTCTTATAGGGCGTACATGGGGTCTTCTTCTGCTAGTTGGTAAGGGATTAGATAAGATACATTGAAGGTAGAAGAAACACTATAATCATCAGGTAACTCAATCTAGTAAATGTTGTGGTTGATCTTCTTCAGGACTTTAAATGGACCATTAACTTGAAGAGATAACTTGTTTTCTGTCAAGTGTAGGAATTATTCTCAGCTAAGGTATATCCATACCAAGTTTCCTGGGTGAAAAGAAATAGTTTGGTGGCCTCGGCTACCAATTTCTTATTGTCTTTAATTGAATTTGGCGATTTTCCTAGTTACAAACTGGTGTAGCTCATGCAATGCTTGGGCTTGATGAACTTCGAATTAACTCTCTTTAATAACTATTGGGGTACTAATCATATTTAGGGGAATAGAGAGGTTAAGGCCATAGACGACCTTGAATGGGGTCTTTTTAGTAGTGCTATGGATAGTTTGGTTGTATGTGAACTCCATAACTGGTAGGCAAAGATCCCAATCTCAATCCCTTAAGTTCTTTCTTATGATAACTCTAAGTAGATTGCCTAATGCCCTGTTTACTACTTTAATCTGGCCATCAGTCTAAGGGAGGCTATTGGAGTTGAATATAAGTTTAGTTCTAAGTATTCTCTAAAAATCCTTCCAACAATAGCTCAAAAATTTCACATCTTGATTTGAGATGATAGTCTTCAGTACCCCATGTAGTCAGATGATCTCCTACAAAAACAAATAAGCAATATATAAATCATTGTTAGTCTATGCTAAAATGGTTCACTACAACAAAGATATAATCTTTCCCTCTAGATGTCCTGGGTAACCCTAGGACAAAGTCCATGCTGAGGTTGGCCCAAGGTAAGGTTGGTGTTAGTAGCGGCATGTATTCTCCATAGGGTTCTCTCTTCTCCTTAACTTACTTGCATACTTCACAACTACTAATTATCTTATAGACATCCTTGGCTAAACCTAGTTAGTAAAAGTTCTCCTTTAACAAATTGGCGGTCTTAGTCTGCCCAAGTGACCTGATAATTCACTGCTATGAGATTCCTTAATTAATAGCTCACACGTGGATCAGTTTGGTATGTACAGTCTTCGGTCCTCAAACAGATAGCCTTCCTTAAGATAATATCCCTTAATAGTAAATCCATCCCTATATTGTTCTATGATAGGGCCGAAATGAGGATCATGAGCATACTATTCAGTAATGAGTGAGACTCCCAATAATTTTTCTTACAAAGTGGTCAGCAAGGTTTATCGTTGTGATAGAGCATCGGCGACTACATTTGTACTCCCCTTTTTATGTCTGATGACATACAAGAACCCTTCCATAAACTTCAACCATTTGGCTTGCCTTTTCAAAAGCTTACTCTGACTCCTTAAATACTTTAGAGACTCATGGTTTGTATAAAGAAGAAGCTCTTGTGCAAGCAAATAGTGTTGCCAAACAGTAAGGGCTTAGTAAAGAGAGTACAACTCTTTCTTGTACACAAAATAATTTAGATCTAGACTACTAGGCTTCTTGCTATGGTAAGCAAGGGGTCGTTGCTCCTACATCAAGACAATGCCAATTCCTACCCCTAATGTTTCACATTCCAATTCAAAGGGTTTGTCAAAATCTGGTAATGAAAGGACAAGTGCCAAGGTGAGCTTTTCTTTGATCTTCTTAAAGCTTTGCTCAGCTCAATCATTCCACTTGAACTCTTCATTCATCTTTGTTAGCTTGGTTAAGGGGGCGACTATGGTACTAAAGTTTTTTATTAATTGCTTACACAAAGAAGCTAGGCTATGAAAGCTTCGAACCTTGATGACATTCTTTAGTGTTGGCCACTCAAGAATAGCTTAGATCTTCTCCTCACCTACCTGGAGTCCTTTCCCTAACATCATAAACCCTAGGAAGATCATCTCTTTCTGGCAGAACGTACACTTCTTCATATTCTCATACAACTTCTCAGTTTGCAAAATGTCAAATATTTCTTGAAGATATTAAACATATTCATTCAAGTTGATACGGTATACCAATATGTCATCAAAGTACATGACCACACATCTTCTAATTAGAGGCCACATTACGTGGTTCATCAATCTCATGAATGGCTCAACACATTAGTAAGTCTAAATAACATAACCAACCATTTGTAGAGTCCATGCCTAGTCTTAAAGGCAATTTTCCATTCATCGTTCGGCTTCATGGGAATTTGGTGATAGCCACTTTGCAAATCAATCTTTGAGAATATCTTAGTGCCATAAAGCTTATCTAACATATCATTAAGCCTTGGTATCATGTATCTGTATTTAACAGTAATTCGGTTGATTGCTTGGTTGTTAATGCATACGTGCTATGTTCCATCCTTCTTAAGGACGAGCAGAGTTGGTATAGCACAATGGCTTATGTCTACCTTACATATCTTCACTTTATGAGTTCATCCACCTATCTTTTCAACTCGGTAGCTTGCTCAGGGTTCATTCTGTATGTAGGTTGGTTTGATAGGGTGGCGCCTGGCTGCAAATCAATACAATGCTCAATGTTTCAGACTGGAGGTAGTCTTTTAGGCAATTCTTCAAGGAACAGATCAGAAAACTCATTTAGTAGGTTTCGAATTTCACTAGGGATATCCTCCAAATCTCTCATTTCTAACGATCTTCTTATCAACAGGAACATAGGTTCTTTAGCCTTTTCAACAACTTGGAGCTCTCTTCGGCTTATTACTAAGGCATTCTTCTTACTAGCTTAAGTAAGTTGATTATAGGTTTCATTTACTTAGGACGGGGTCATGGGTTATAACATAATCTTCTTTCCATCCTTAACAAAGGCATAAATATTCTTATATCTTTCGTGAGTAACACATTAATCAAATAGCTAAGGTCGCCCAAGCAGAAAAAGTGAAGCTCCCATAGGGACAACATTGCATACTACTTTATCCCTATACATATTCTTGACACTGAATGGTATAGTCACTTGTTTAGTTACCTGTAAAGTATTATTATCATGAAGCTAATGTAGCTTGTAAGGTCAGGGATGCTTTGAGGTTGGTAAACCCAACCTCTGCACAAAGGACTGTATAACGACATTAGTATAACTTTCCTCATCTACAATAATCATGTACAATTGGCCTTTAATGGTACACTTGGTATGGAACATATTTTCTCTTTAGTCCTCCTTAGAGTTCGACAAGGAACTCAACACTTATCTTAGGACTAAGGTCATCACTTCTCCCTGGTCGGTATAGACACAGGTCTCATCTTCCTCTTCGACTTCAGGTTTTCCAAGATCCTCTTCTTTCTCGAGCTTACTCTTGTTGGTGCTATCTACTACATCTCCTCGAAGCACCATGATGCGTCAGTTTAGATACTCAGCAGTCATATATCCAAAACCTAAGCATATAAAGCATTTCACTTCACTAGTCTTCCATTCGGAGGTCTACCCTTTCTCATATATCTTTGAGGTCAAGGCCTAACCTTAGCTCGACCTGGTTAACCGACTTAACCTTGTTAGCTTGCTCGGTTGTCATCAAATAAGTTATTCCTATCCTCCACCTTGTATGGCCTCCTCAGCTCTGCTTAAATAGGTTGACATAGAACTGAGGGTTGGGAGAATGTAGGCCTAATTCAGCTTGGAGCACTTCTTCTCTACTTTTTGACCCTCTACATTATCTTTATTGCCTCTTCTAAGGTATAAAACCTCTGTATCTCCACAATGTAGCAAATTTCATATTGGAGTCTAAAGATGAACCTCGACATGGTGTAAGCCTCGGGTTCTTCTACATTAGCCTAGATCATAAGCATTTAGAACTCTCTAATATAGTTATCAACAGATTGGCTTCCTTGGTGAAGCTCTTATAACTTTGCAAGTGTATCTTACAGGTAGGTCTCAGGTACAAATTTACCTCTTAAAAACCTTTTCATATCATCTTAGGTTTTAACACCTTGCTTTCCATCTCTTGTTTTAGCTGCATTCAGATTTTTCCACCACATAGTAGTATACCCAGTAAACTCCAACGTAGCAAGTCGAACTTTGATAACATCTATATATCTATAACATTCAAAACCTTCTCGATCTTTTCTTCCTACTCTAAGTATTCATCTACATCTCTACTTCTACTGAAGAGAGAGATTTGAACCTTGACATTATCTAGCCCTCGAAGGATTTAGCATCCATGTCCCTATACTTGGTAATAGTCAGCTTCTTCTTTTTCCTCCCTTAACTCTTCAATATTCAGCTCCTCATCATCTTTCTTAATCTCCTCCAACTCCAATCTTCATCCAGCAACTCATTATGCTACTCCTCTAGCTCATTATAATTGAACTGGGCAATTGGTTAGATTGCTTTAGCTATAGTATCTCTCAAGGGCATTTTCCTATAGATTATGGTACTGTATACTATGGGCTTGTTGTTTGTTAACTTGCATTACAATGACTTAACTCTCAATAAGGTTAGTTAGTTTGTTAAGTTTGTCATCAATTGACTTTGGGGTGTTACTACCGTTATGACCATAACCAGATGAAGCATCACTGCTTTAATCACTAATAATACCCTGAACACTCAAATTTAACATGGTGTAATACTTCTCGAACAGATTAATAACTCATTAACAACTTTAATACCTAATAATCACTCGAATGGAACAATAGTAAACTTACTATGTTTTCGTAATGAAAAATAGAGTAATCATGAAACTACACTTACATACAAACACCCTACAATAGCTATGGAAGGAACACAGTAGCCACTAACAGTAAGGTAAACCCAAACTTCATTGTAACTTTACACACTTTCTTGCAGAATAGTACATTGATATCAGCGAAGTTGATGCGTCTTTGGGGTTGAACATACAAAGAAGCACCACAAAGAAGCAAGCCAAAACAAATAGGGAAAAACTAGCAAAGTTGGAGTGGCTACCAAATGGATATAATGCACCACTCGATCCTACTTGCCCTACAATCTACTGAATATGACACACCGATTCAAGCTGAAGGGTAATTCACCACTACCCTTTGTTAAAGAGAATAGATAAGAGTTGAATGATAATGAGAACGCCAAGGTTACTCAATGTGAATAATTCTATATTGATCAGTTGATGTCTGCATACAAGAAAGTAGGGGTTTATATACCCATCAACTAGACTTACTTTACATATATGAAAAAACTAAAAGGTATTTTACATTTAGGTTACATAAAACATTCTAAAAGGGATAAAAGAGATAAAGAATATTCAGTACGGAAAAGAAAGAATCATTCTAGAGGGTTATGTTTAAGAGATACGTGTCGCTTGGTGGCTAGACATTAGAAATATGATATAAAATAGGCGGAAGCAGAAAAGCATTATAGTCAGGGGGCCGACCTAATCCAAATTAGGTCGGGAGCTAATAATTCCGGTAAAGAAGTCAGTTGAATTGGAGTCAAACTCCTGTAGTCAATTAGGAGCTCAGCTCGACTAGTCCTGGGCTGTCTTCTAGAATAAGACTTTGCCACTGGGTAAGAGCATGTTTTACATAAGTGATGATCTAATAGACAAGTTGGCAGGAGATCAATTTGCAATAGGGATCCCTGTCTCAACTTTGGTTTCAAGCTAGTATTCTCCATGCAAGTCCCTTAACTTGGCTATGAGTGATTGGTCTAGAGAGGTTGATTCTTATCAAATAACTAGTACATGAGCTTCAATAAGATAATTGAAACTTAAATGAAGTCATAACGATGTTTGCCTAATGTGCACTTGCTTTAACTGCCTTCGTTACTGCACAATAGGATATAACTGCCTTAAATCCCAACAATATGGTGCAACAACACACTCCATAAGCTCCTTAGCCACTTAATCTTCCTACTGCCATTGAACAAGACACTCTTGAAGGTAAGGAGTAAGTTCCTACATTGGAGCCTATGCCTCTACAATGCTCTTTTCCTAAAGTAAGGGATCCAAATTAGAAGCTCTTCATCCTCATGTGTTAATCTATGAGTGACAATCATTGAATTTGCAAATCCTACACCCATTAGTCCTACAACTACAAACTTTATACCTATGCATTTTGCACCTATGAACTCAACTCCAACAATGCTAGTAAGGGCAGAAATGTCTACTCAAAGCAGTTCATTAGTAACCAAAGAAGATCTAGACATGTACTTGAAAGAAATACAAGTAAAGTTTATCATTGGGGTGCTGGAGTTGAAGTGCTCATATCATTAGTATATTACTTTCAAGCCGTACCTTAAATATTATGTAAGCTCAAAATCCATGTTGTTCAATGGCAAGAAAGGGACTGCCAAAGAACACTTTCTAAAGTTCATCAAGACCTTAGAAGTGTATGGTTCACATGATGATTTGAAGTTGAAAGAGTTTTCTAAATCCTTCACAAAAAAGGCATACACTTGGTATGTCAACTTCTGTCCAAGGTTAGTCGATTCATAGAGAAGTATGTGTAAGATGATTATGGAAAAATTTCTCTCCATTGAGGAAAGAGTTATCTTTACTAATCTGAAGAGGATCTAACAAAAGCATAAGCAAGATGCCATGAATTACATTAAGCACTTCCAGGAGCATTGCTTGGATATACAAGACATCCATGATGAAAGAGAGTTAGTCAAGATTATATCTAAGGAATATTTACTGAATATGCAATGCATCTTGAGAATCTTTCATTAGTTTCCTTTGCTAGATTAGTCAAGAACACATAAAGAACTAACAAATTGGTGGCATAACAAAGAGGTGAAAGTGGAAGGTTCAACAAGTTTGCCTCATCATTAAATGTAACTCATGGAAAGGCTCTAATAGGGGCAAAGAAGCCCAAGAGTGACAAACCTATGAGTTTTGAGCCATCACTAATGTATCCATGTCCCTTCTCTAAGGCATGACATGCTTAACCAATGGCTATGTTATGGGAACATTAATCTTTAGAGGGTTAGTTGCATTCTTATGGACCAAAAAGGAACGATCCTAAATTTTATAGGTTTCATAGGACTATTGGCAACCCCACAAAGGATTGTTAGACTTTAAGGAAGATGTTTTATGAACAAGTTCAACATGGAGAATTAATCATTAAAAATAATGATAGGAACAATCTGCTTCTAGCTCTAATAATCACTGAGGTAAGGCTAACACCATTAGTTATGAGCCCATTATGATAGACGTGATTAATTTACTGGCTACTAAGAGTCATGAAGGTGGAGGGAAGTCAATCAAAGCTCGTGAAGAAGAATGCCCACTTGTCATCACAGTATTATTGAAGATAACTAATTTTAGGAGGTTTTTCGATCTCTTAGGATTTAATGAGAAAGCATGGCTTATGGTAACAATTTCACTTACATAGATCTCTAAGGGTTAATATGTGCAGTGTAGTATAGTACAATAGCTTGTAAAGAGGATGGACATAGCATATGAGAATGCAATTCTATATACTGATGCAAACATGTGTGTGAGTAGTCCTAACCATAATTGCCCTCATACATGGAAGGTATACTCAACGGTTGCTTGGTTAAGAGAACATTTATCGATAACGGCTCTTCTTTAAGCATAATGCATATGAGAACTTTTAAGGTTGTTGGAATTGACATCTAACATTTGGGTAAGTAGGCCATGTCGATGAATAGCTTTAGCTAAGCCCTTACAAAGTCCATAGGATATGTTAATGTCGATCTTAAGGTTAGACATATCCATAGCACCACCACTTTTCATATGATCGATACGTCAATCCAATACTACTAGCTCATAGGTAAGAAGTGGCTACATGATTACAATCTTTCGTCCCTTTAAAATTATACCAATGCATCAAGCGTCATTGGAAATGAAAAGATATATTCATCCCAACTACAAAGAACCTTTTCAAACAACATGAATTGTACTTCATTGAGTTGGCTTTCTCTAATGAATTTGCTAAAGAGGGTGAAACATGATAGCTAAGCCATTTGGTGTTCTACTTCCTACATGGGAAGAAGTTTAGGAGGTTAAACATAAGAAAAGAAAGACACATGGTTGTGGTGCAGGGAGAAAGAAGAACAAGCAAACTAATGGAATTGAAAGCTTTATTAAGGAAGATGGACAAAGGGTATACTACTTATGATGGTTTTATGGGTTTGAAGGGGTATATCTATCTTCTTCAAATCCCATACTAGTACAAGAAGTTTGACTAGCTCTATAACAAATATAAGATTAAGTCAAGCCTTAAGCTGAGGAAACAGAAAAATTAGATCTGGTACACCAGGAGAGTTGCAATGACCAATCTTTATAAGCAAGAATCTTCTACAAGAGTTGAAAGTTCACACATTGAGTTATTGAAGGAATATAGAGATGTTTCTACATAGATGTATGAGGAGATGCTAGGCTAAGATCCCAGTCTTGTAGTGCAACAATTAAATATTGCACCAAGAGTTACACCTATGAAGCAAGATGAACATGACTTCCGTCCTAAGATTGAAGTCCAAATCAAATAAAAGTTTGAGAATTTTCTATGAGCTAGATTTATAAAGATAATCAAACACCCTACTTGGCTTGCTAATGTCATCTACATGAGAAAGAAGAACATGAAGATAAGGGCATGTATAGACTTTCGAGATTTCAACAAGGCTTGCCTTAAGGATGATTTCATTTTGCCAAATGCAAATACCTTGGTAGATGCAATTGTAAACATGGGTTGTTTCCAATCATAGATGGTTTCAATGGCTTTAATCAAACTAAGATGGCGATTAGAGATGTAGACTGCATCGCCTTCTAAACCCCAGTAAAGAACTTTCACTATATTATCATGCCATTTGAACTTAAGAATATAGGTGCCACTTATCAAAGGGCATAGCCACTATATTTCACGATATGATATATGATTTCGTGGAGGATTATATCGATGACATAGTCATTAAATCAAGGTGATTATCTAATCATATGATCCATTTACAAAAGGTTTTTGAGTGATGTCGATTGTATAAACTTCATAAGAATCCCCATAAATGTGATTTTGAGGTTTATTCTAGGAAGTTTCTTAGATTTATGGTCCATAGGAAGGGAATTAATGTCGATACTGCAAAGGTAAGCTATAAGGTCTATGCCTTCCCTTATAACCCTGAAGGAACTAAAGACTTTCATGGGTAAGGTTTCTTACATTAGAAGATTTGTGTCTGTATTCTTAAAGATTCGTACCCCTTACATCAACTCTTATAGAAGTGAGCTTCATTCAAATAGCAACAAGTCCATGATATGTAGCTCAAAAGATTAAGAGGATCCTTACTGCTCCTCAAACTATGACAATTCTAATTAAGAGGTTACCATTGATCTTGTATATAATTTTTAGCAATATATTCAGTAGGGCATTACTCGTGTAGAAAGTAGATGGTCTGGAGTGACCTGTCTATTATTGAAGTTGAACTCTTCAAAGAAGTGAGGCCAACTACCTAGCCTACGAAAAGCATTGTCTCGTACTAACATTTGTCGTACAAAAATTGTGGCACTAATTCCTAGTGTATAAGATTAATCTAGTAACTCATTCAGATCTGATCAATTATTCGCTATCACAATTAGCTTTATCTAGATGAGTTGCTAAATGATTACTCCTTCTTGGAGAGTTCGACATCCTTATGCAATCTCTTAGGACCATCAAATCATAAGCATTGACTTTTCATTAGCACATTTTTGAAATGTGCAAGAAGGCTCAATTACAGATGCTATACCAATGGAGTTCCATGAGAATTTCTTGATGGTTGAGATAGATGCTGAATGGTCACTTCACTTTGATGGTTTTATAGGAAGTAAGGATAGGGAGCTAGAATCATACTGACCTTACCTAAAGGGCAAGAGATGCCTTTAGCGTTCAAACTTAACTTTCACTATACTAACAATGAGGCCGAATATGAGGCTTTGTTACTTGGATTAATATTTGCATGAGAAATCGAGGCACGCCATTTATGCATTTGTGTTGATTCTAATCTAATCATCAAGCAAGCTACTGGTGAATTTGGATTAAAGGAGCCTACATTAGTGCCTTATAGGGTTGTAGTGTAGGCTAGGGTTAGAAAGTTTGATTAAGTATGATACAAGTATATGATTCGATCCGTAAATAGGTATGTCAATGCATTAGCCATGCTAGCTTCCAAAGTTCCAATCCGACATGAGAACAACAATTTGAACATCTAGGTAGTCAAGAAATCCATACAATGCACAGCTTTAAATCTCTTTAGTGAAGATTAGGAATCGCATGATGACTAGCGTATCCTACTTAAGGAATAGTTAGCACACCTTGATTTAGTTTCTATTTTGATATTAAATAAATTTGTCGAAATTAGTAAAGAATTTTAGTACAAAGGTCCTAAAGGTGTATTGCTGAATTTGGTGTGGGGAAGAAGAGGCCACCATTATATCCTTATATTCAATGTACAGGATATTATTGGCCATCAATGGCAAAGGACATGCTTTAAGTGCAGAAGTATTATTAGTGGTCAAAGCTACCCGACCAGAGTGGGTGCAATTTTATATCTAGTACTGGAGATTAGAGGTGTTTGTACATTGACTATTTGAAAAATAATGTTGCCTACAAATCATATGAATGCCAAGCTTGTAAAGTGGAAGGCAAGAAAGCACTTGATGCATGAAGATGAGTTGTACAGGGCTTCATTTATAGGGAAGACCTTCAGTTGTATTGCCCTTACCAAAACAGAGATTGGGATACACGTTGAGGAGTGTGGGAGCACCAAAGAAGGAGGAAGCTATACTATCACTTACTCAACAAAGGCTATTATTGCCTAATTATGGAAATAGATGCTTTCAACTTTGTTAAGGGATGTTATCTACTAACAACATGGCGATGTTATGCATATACCTATTGTCACATTCCATAGTATAATGACTTTATGGCCTTTTCTCCATTTGAGTATTTGATTTGGTTGGCCCTATACATCCATCATCTAGAGGTTGCATTTGGATCTTGCCAAGGACTAAGTGTTTTACTGAGTGGGTAAAGGTTACTCCCCTAAAGAAGGTAATAAGACTAGTGATTACAAGTTCATACAAGAGAACATTATATGTAGATTCAGGATCTTAAACCGCATTTTGTTTGATAATGACACTCCTTTCATCTATTCACATGTTCGCCAATTGCTAGCATCCTATGACATTGATCATTTAATGTTTATGTCACGCCTCGAAGCTGTAAAGTCGCAACAGCCCTGTCGTGTAAACCATTCTAAGATAGAAGTTGGTCTGACAACCGCTATCCTAAACCCGATCTATACAAGGTATCCACGACTAACTCGCTTTGAAGTAAACAGTTTGTAATTTAAATAAATCATTTACCTAAGAAAGTGAGAAAATATATATATGTATATATACTATAATTCAGTTATTACAATTAAAGTTTACAATATTTCTCCGTAATATATTTCCTAATTATTACATTATTCAGAAATAAAAAATTCTAAAGTAAAAGTTTAGACCTTAAAAATATGTGTAGATACCTAATTTTTGCCCTTCCATAGTCTTAGTTTTTATTTTTATAAAAAAGGTCCTAATTAAAAATAATAATAAAAAAATAAAAATTAACAAATAATGAAAATACCAAAAAAAATAAGAAAAGGAAAAATTATAAAAATTTCGAAGTAATTTATATTAGGAATAATTAGTTTAATGTTAGTTTTAATTTTAGTTTAGTTAAAAAAAATTTTAGGGATTTAGATAGTTTAAATATAATTTAATTGTAATGAATGTTAAGAAATAGGTCAACGGCCTAACGGATAAGTAGCGGAGCACTTGGGTAGATTTAGTTGGAGGTTACGAGTTCGAGTCTCTATAGGCACTAATGTCTTTATTTTTCTATCTTTGCAAAAGAATCATATCTAATTAAATCATATGAGTTTAGCTAAATGAGATTTGAATCTAGTTTAATCGGATACATTAAAATTTGATTTGGGCGCTTCATCACGCAGCAGCCACACTCCAAGCAGCCAATTCAAAGCACGACATAATCCAAAGTTAATTTTTACTATCCGAAGTCCCAACGTCCCGTTCTCCAATCCAACGTCCCACGCTCCAACATCCAATTTCAATTCGTCCTTCACTACTTTTGAACGCAAGCCAACAATTTGAACAATAAGCTGAAATCTGAAATCCAAAATCCAAAAGCCTGAGTCTAAATCTAACGTCACACAAATCCGAAGGCAGCAGATTGACGCTCCATGCAATCCGAACAGTACGCACAACGTCTGCGGCAACCCTTGCGACCACACGCCCAACAAGCCTTGTCTATCACCACTACTGTAAAACAGCAATTCATGTTTGGTTTAGTTCAATTTATTTTATTTTATTTATTTAGTTATTATATTATGTTATTATCATTATATTATTAGATATAGCATATGTATGTATATATTAGTTTAGTATATTTCTTTTAGCATTATTCTGCTTTATTATATAAGTTAAATATGTTATATTGATTTAAGTAGATAGTTGTTTAATAACAGTAATATAGATACAAATAATATATGTATATATTAGTCTAGGAATTTTTTAGGACTAGTTTTTGTTTTAGATTTCTCACTTAGAAAATCAATTTTTTTTTTAGAAATATAAATTAATAAAAGTTAATGAAATTTTTAGGGTATTTTAGAGAGTTTTTTTAATCGTATCAAAAGTTAGGATCTCGTTAAATTTTTTAAATCGAATCACTTAAAACATAAAATCGGTCAGTTTTCACAAATTAAAATAAATTAACACATTAAAGATTTTTTTTTGAAAGAACTACGATCGCTTGATCCTGGCTAGCGGGTATGTAGGCACCTTCGGGGCGACGATAAAATATGTAGCAATTTAGGTTCTTTTTTATTTTGATTTTTATTTATTTTTTTAAAATATTATAATTAGAAAAATAATCCTAATTTGGGCAAATAAATAGTGGTACTCGTTAGGGTTTAATAGGTTAGCCCCTGAATTTGGAACCCTCTGGTTCTTTGTTAAAATTGAAATTAAAAACCGGTAGCTAAATCGTAATCAATCCACCCAATTGATTACGGTTTCTTTTTCTTTTCCCGACTTTGGTCGGGTGGTGACTCCAAAAATTATTTTTAATAAAAAACCGGAATTTCTCAATTTCTTTAGTCAATGATTAATATTAAATGGGTTAGGATATAGTATTAATCAATAAATGATAAATCAATTTTAAATAAAAAACCGAAAAATCAGACTCGACAGTTTGGCGACTCCACTGGGGACCGCTAGAGGGTTAGCCACTAGAAGTTGCCGAAAATTAGTTTATGTTTCAAAAAAATTGTAATAATAATAAAAAAAAGAACTTAGGTATGTTGTTTGATATATTTATTTATTTTATTTATTTTTTCTTTTTACTAACATTTTTTTGTTATGGCAGTTCATATAAGGGGAAATTTTAGGGAGTTTTACTTTTATCTTTTATTTAGTTATTTTTATTTTATTTTCCTTTCTACATCATAAATGCATGTTAGATACGGTCAGAACCAGGCCGTCTTAAGACCCTAGGAGGGGGGGCATTGTGTAAGCTTTAGATGTTGTAGGGTAACCACCTTTCGGGGCCGATTAGGCTACCCCGCTCAAGCTCAAATGTGACCACAAAATCGTTGCTTTGAAAAACGTGGTGGTTGCAGAACTTGAGGGCCTTTAGAACCCACCCTTTATGTTACATGAAAACTTTTTCAAAAATCACAAAAACCTATGATGTGGCAAACCTACATTGATAAAAGCAGTGGTGAAGTTGTAATTGTAATATTCCCTTGTAAATAATTTGTAATATTTTTTTATGTAAAGTTTAGAATGCATTGTAATTGTAATTTTAATTTTGATTAGTCATGGCTGGACCAAGTCAAGGGTCTTTTAAGGACATTCATGTCTACCTACCGCAGTGGCCACAGAAGCTGCTTTAAACATGGTTTCGACTCTTCAACCTAGATAAACAAGAGTTTATTAAGAATAAGATTGGACCCATCCTCTCTCTACAGAAGATCTTTGTGAACATCACTTTAATCCGGGCCTTAGTCTACCTTTGGGAGCCCGAATCCATCAGTTTCTGTATGGGACTGCATCAACTAAGCCCAACTGTAGAAGAATACTCCCAATTGTTGTAGGCTCCTGCAATCACGGATGATATTTATGTCCTAGACTTCGAAGTTGCAGCACCAAAGATCTTCAGTAAGTTGCTGGGAATCAGAAAAACCGAAATAAACCGGGTTCTAAATCAAGGAAAGACCATTCGATTAGAGGATGTCATGGACTGGTTTTCTATTGAATTGAGCACAGAGAAAAGCGTGAGGTTTTTTATGCAAATCTAGAAACGTAGCACCAGTACTGAGTCAACGCTTTTATACTGATAGTCTTCAATACCATCCTATTCCCTGATGAAAGACGTAGTGTCCATTTCAGAATTGTAGAACTTGTAACCCAATTCCTTGAAGGGAAATCATATATCCCGGCCCTTCTGGCCGAGTAGATCCGGTCACTAAACCATCTCAAGAAAAAGAAACAAGGAGATCTGAAAACTAACATGGTCCTACTGGTGGTTTGGTTCGTTAGCCACATGAGAAGTTACCAGCTTGATTTTAATCGGGCTGAGTTTACTCAGCGATATGATCTCATCAAATCTTTTGGAGAAAGAATTGAGCTGCCAGAAAACATAGCCAGCCGCTACTGGGTCTAACACTTTCAGAGTATGAAAGCGGAAGAATTGTTATTGACACCCAAGTGGTTTGCAAGCAAGGAAATGATAAGAGGATGTGAAGACTTTAAAGTAGTTCCTTTGATCGGCTTCAACCTCTATACTGCATACGTTCCAGCCAATCGACTCATTGAGGACATGATCCCTAGATTATCATTAGAAGATGCTTCCCTGGACTTCCTTAACCATGGTATGACGATGGTTGATAAAATAACCAAGCTTCAAAGCATCCAAGCTCTTTGGTGTACAAGAAAAACCACCCCTGCCACCAGAGGGATAACAGCCAGGAGTCAGACAACCAAATGATTTCTTTATTACCAGCTAAAAGGGCTGAAAGATATGGAAAACAACAAAGAGAAGAGGGAAGTTCAAGATAAACCGGAAAGGACGAGTAAAAGAGAGCAGGAGTTAGAAAGCCGTTGCAAGGAGTACCATGAGAAGATAAAGGCATTGGAGGCTCAACTGAAAAGGACTAAAGGCGAAGAAGAGCAAGCTCCCATGATCCAAAAGAAGAAGAGGACGCAGGATAAGCTTACTAGTTATTAGGAGATCAAATATTAGATTTTATTATTTTTTTTATGTTTTCATTAGAATTCATTTTTTATGAACAGAACAAGAGGTGTAAAGCTTCACAATTGTGAAAATTTATAAGAGTTAGTTAAGTTTTGCCACATCAAAGGTTCCCCCCCTCTTCTTGATTTTTCATTGCACTCGTGTGACATGCATTTTGTGTTCGTACGATTAACAACCTTTTTTAGCAAAATATAATATATACTAACCCTTTGTTAAGTTATTACACGATTAGGTAAAATTTCAAGATAGCTCCCAAACGTCAAGTCTTTCAGAGAAGTCCGATTAGAACTCATTCCCAGACTAGAATGGCTACTACTCAAGGAAATGATGGAGACCCTGAGATCAATGATCCCTCCGAGTTGAGGTTTCGTTCCCTAGAAAGGGCTATGGAAAAGATGTCAGAACAAACGAGCTTCCTAGCAGATAACATTTCTTTGCTACGTGTTACAATACCGACCAATGAAGAAGGTTCCAAAACCTGTTATGGGAAGAATGCATAACCTCCTGAAGCAGAACACGAATATCAAAAAGACCCATTCAAGTCGGAGGGAGTTTACCCGAAAGACAACTCGACCTTTGAACCTAATACGTATGCGGCCCCGAGACCTGTCGACCATAGGCCAAACATGGATAGCTTGAAAGAACTAGAAAAGAGATTGACACAACAGATCGCTGAGAAGGTGAAGGTGTTCGTAGGGTATGATGGATTTGAATAGGCAGGGATCACAGAGTTTTCCGCGTATGACATGGAATCATACCCTGAGAAGTTTAAGGTGCCAGAATTCGAAAAGTACAACTGGACGGGTTGTCCCAAGCTCCACACCAGGTTGTATGTCAAGAAGATGGGTAAATATGTTCAATATGATCCACTCATGGTACAGACATTTCAAGATAGCCTGACTGGACCGGCATTGACTTGGTATGCCCAGCTTGATTTGAATCAGATAAATACATGGGAGAAACTTGCTCGAGCATTTTATGAACAATATAAATTCAATGTGGAAGTAGCCCCGACTATGATGGACTTGGTCGCCCTACAAAAGAAGAATAATGAGTCGTTCAAAGAATACGCTTAAAGATGGGGGTCCTTAGTTGCAAGAATCTTTACTCCAATGACTGAGAAAGAGCTCACATCGACTTTCATTAACACCTTGGAGAGGCCCTATTTCTCCCATCTCATCGGGCAGGCCTCATCTAGTTTTGCTGAAGTGGTAGTGGCCGGGTGTAGGATTGAAAGTGCCGTCTCTTCCGGAAAGCTTCAAGACACAGCAGATAGAAGACCACCTGCATCATCATCTGGCCTTAAACCAACTGTCAGTAAGCCCAAAGAATCTACAGTTGGTATGGTAAATTCAAATGCCAGACCAAATGCTCAAGTCACTTTTAGGGCAAATACGCCTCCCACTCAGCAACAGTACAAAGATCAGTTTCAAGCTAATAGGACTTATAGGTAATTTACTAAGATACCAGTTCCTTTGAGTCAAGTCTTCGAGAAGTTGCGAAGAAATAATTTGATACGGTGCGAACTTCCTATCGATCGATATCGAGCGAGATTCTTTGACTCCACAGTAAAGTGCGAATACCACTGTGGACAAGTGGGGCATTCGACAGATGCATGCTGGAGATTGAGGAATAAGATTTAGGACTTGATAGATGAAGGGACAGTGCAGTTGGATTTTGTGGAAGCCCCGGCTCCTAATGTTAACAACAATCCCTTACCTAACCATGAGCCGATGATTGGTATGATCTTTGATGACTGGGCTGTCAATGTCATTGACATAAATAAGAAGCCTAAGGATTTTGAATTCTATACTGGTAACCAGACTCCAGAAGTGAAGAGGTACACATTTGACATATCGTTGCCACCAGAAAATTACAAGGTTGCTCCATTTAACTACTACTTGGTAAATTAGGAGAAACCTGGTTCTCTGGTAGGGGGCATTACTCGATCAGGAAATATTTATCACCCAAGAGAAGAGCAAGCGAGGAAGGTCATGTCGGGAGAATCAAATGATAGGTCAGCAGTCGAACGTATTGAGGGACTATCGGCTTTTACCAAAATACTCAAGTCAAGTGAGTATAAAATCATGGATCAACTTAGTAAGACTCTTGCACAAATATCACTGATGGGCCTGCTAATTGCAACTGAACCACACAGGGAGGCTTTGTTTCGTACTTTAAAAGAGGTGAAGGTCCCTCGAGAGATTCCAACTGAGAAGATGGGACTGGTTACTAATTCGATCCTCGCAATCGATCAAATTTCATTTTTGGCTGAAGAATTGGGCGAGGAAGGGAACAAACATACGAAGCCGCTCTTTATCATGGTAAGGAGTGATGACATAATTGTTACCAGGGTGCTCATTAACAACGGATCGTCGCTGAACGTCTGCCCACTTGCCACTTTGGATTTGCTGGGTGTTGACACATCCGCAATTAAGCCTTCTTCTACAATAGTCAGGGCCTTTGATGGTTCTAGAAGAGAAATCATAGGGGAGATTGATTTATTCGTGAGTATTGGCCCTCAGCACTTTACTATTCGATTTCAAGTCATAGACATTCCAAGATCTTTCAATCTACTTTTGGGAAGACCTTGGATTCATGCAGCAGGGGCCATACCCTTGAGCTTGCACCAAAAATTGAAGTTCATCTCCAATGGCCAGGTGATTACAATTCTGGGAGACCAAGATTATGAAATCTACAAGGAGATGGCTATACCCTACATAGGAAGTGAGGGACAAGACGAACTGGGATTACAAATGTTTGAAGAAGTGAACATGATTGCCGGTTCTAACAGAGAGGATAAGGAAAGGAAGGGATTCAAGGAAGGTTAGATCGACACCTACGGCCTTGGCTACAACCCTACCCCGACGGAAGAATTCCAGAAGAAACAGGAAAGGGGCAAGAGAGGTAACAGATTATACCATGCCTCGATGACCTTTCCCCCACTAGCTGAGACATTTATACGGGAAGAGACTTAGGCTCGAGAATCTGACAAAGAAGGATCAACACACTCACCACCTAAGTTCCAACATCGTTTGAACAACTGGTTTTCCATCCCGGCAAATAGCAACAGGTCTTCCCTAGGGTAAAGGGGTGACCCATAGTTAGTATTCTCCGAATTTTTATTTTTAATAGTCATAGTTTTAAATGTATCATTGAACCTTTCGTTCAAAATTAGTTAGGCCTTTATCTCATTTGAGACCATAACTTCGTTTATTTAATGAAATCTTAGTTCGTTTCTTTCCCATGATGCTCTTCAGTTCTCTTTTGTTTACATGCATTTTTTTATAGATTCTCATTTAGATTTAATGAAACAAGCGAAAACCAGGAATACCTTGCGCAGGTAGAAAATGAGAATGTCGATATTGCTTCCGACCCTACTGGGTTAGTCGTCGGGGGCGATGTCGATGACCACAGTAATATACAAGAGGAATGACAAAAACATGAACTGGATAGGATCACAATTGATGAACCGATTGGGACAATTAATGTGGGGAACGAAGAAAATCTTAGGAATTTAAAAATTGGGGCGAGTTTAAAAGAGAAACAAAAAACAGAAATGATTACGTTGTTAGCTAATTATCAAGACGTGTTCGCTTGGTCGTATGAAGATATTCCTGGGTTGGACCCGTCGATTGTAGTCCATCGTTTACCCATACAGGAGGACGTCAAACCAAAAAAGCAAAAATTGAGGAGATTTCGACCTGACGTCTTACTGAAAATTAAAGAAGAAGTGAAGAAACTACTGGAGGTTGGATTCATCGAAGCGTCGGATTACCTAGAATGGGTAGCTAATATTGTTCCAGTAATGAAGAAGAATGGGAAAGTTAGAGTGTGTGTAAACTTTCGAGATCTCAACCAGGCAACACCTAAAGATAATTTTCCATTGCCTCACATTGACGTCTTGATGGATAACACTTCTGGAAATCATCTATTCTCTTTTATGTATGGTTTTTCGGGATATAATCAGATTCAGATGTCCGAAGAGGATAAGACGAAAACTACTTTTATTACGACTTAGGGAACATTTTGTTATAAGGTGATGCCGTTTGGGCTGAAGAATGCAAGTGCAACATATCAGAGGGCCATGGTTGCAATCTTTCATGACATGATGTATAAAGAAATAGAAGTGTATGTTGATGATATGATTACAAAGTCCAAAGAGGAGGAGGATCACTTAGATACCTGAGAAAGTTGTTTGATAGGCTAAGAAAGTATCACTTGAAATTGAATCTGGAGAAGTGTACCTATGGTGTGATGTCAGGAAAATTGTTGGGGTTCATAGTTAGCCGAAGAGGTATTGAAGTCGATCCTGATAAGGCCAAAGCTATAATTGACATGCCTCCTCCACAAATGCTCAAGGAAGTGCGAGGTTTGTTAGGGCGTTTAAATTACATTGCCCGATTCATAGCACAGTTAACGGACAAATGTCGCCCTCTTTTTAAGCTGTTAAAAAAGAACGCAAAGATTAGTTGGAATGAGGAATGCGAAGAGGCTTTCATGAAAATCAAAGAATATCTCATGAAACCTCCAGTGTTGGTAGCTCCTAAACTTGGAAAGCCGTTGTTTTTGTACCTGACCATAATGACGGAATCAATGGGATCCGTGCTTGGCCAGAAGGATGAAGAAGGAAAAGAGCGAGTTGTTTACTATCTAAGTAAGAAGTTCACAGAAGGGGAGCAAAAATACTTAGAAGCTGAAAGAACCTGTTGTGCATTGGTCTGGGTTATGCATCGGCTCAGACAATACATATTGTACTATCAGATCGAGTTGATAACACAACACAATCCCCTGAAATACTTAGCCGAAAAATTGGCTCTCATTAGTAGAGTTTCAAAATGGCAGATGTTGCTGACAGAATTTGACATTAAGTATGCGAGCCAAAGTTTAGTCAAGGGGCAAGCTTTGGTAAATCAATTAGCGGAGAATCCTTCTGAGGAAACCCCTCAAGGAACACGAATTGAGTTTCCCGATGAAAACATCCTAGTAGCGGGAAATGATTCTGATGGTGAAATAGTCGAAAAATCTTCAGGGTGGAAAATGTTATTTGACGGAGCATCCAATGTTTTTGGATGTGGAGTAGGGGCAATTCTGATATCGCCCGGTGGTATTTCCAATGGCTGTGTGATTGGTTTTCCTATGTACCAATAACATTGCAGAATACGAGGCGTGTATTTTGGGGCTTAAAATCGCATTGTTTAAGGAGATACGAGAAATGCAGGTGTATGGAGATTCTTCATTGATTATAGGCCAAGCTCGGGGTGAATATAAGACGAAAGACCCCAAATTAGTGCCTTATTACCAACACTTGGCCGAGTTGATAACTAAGTTTAAAAAGATTACCTTTGTATACATACCAATGGTTCAAAACCAATTTGCCGATGCTCTTGCTACTTTGGCATCAATGATTCAAATATCGAAAGGAATGGAGATTCAGCCACTTAAAATTGAAATTGAACAAAAGCCTACTTTTTGTTTGGTAATGGAAAGTTCATGTGACGAAAAGCCTTGGTATCATAATATCAAAATATTTTTACAACATGGTACGTACCCCGAAGGTGCAGAAAGGAAGGATAAAAAATTGATTAGAAGAATGGCGGCTTAGTACTTGATGAGTGATTCTACATTGTACCGATGATCGTTTGACGGTACACTTTTACGTTGTGTAGACGGGAAAGAGGTAGAGAGGCTAATGAAAGAGGTGCACGGGGTGTATGTGGCCTTCATATAAATGGTTACATGCTTGCCAAGAAAATCATGAGGATGGGATATTACTGGTCAACTGTAGAAGTGGATTGTATCGCACATGTTAGACACTGCCATTTATGCCAAATCTATGCAAATAAGATAAATGCTCCACCTCAAGAGTTGCATACACTATCAGCACCATGGCCTTTTTCGATGTGGGGAATAGATATCATCGGCCCAATCACTCCAAAAGCATCTAACGGGCACCGATTTATATTGGTAGCTATTGATTATTTCACTAAGTGGGTTAAAGCCTCATCCTCTAGTGTGACGAAAGGAGTAGTGGTCAAGTTCATCAGGAGGGACATACTAGCTCGGTATGGTACGCTAGAAATGATTATTACTAACAACGGTACGAATTTGAATAATAAATTGATGTTCGAGTTATGCCGACACTTCAGGATCATTCATAGAAATTCTACTCCTTATCGACCCCAGATGAATGGAGCCGTGGAAGCAGCCAATAAGAATATCAAAAGAATTATTGAGAAAATGGCCATTACATATCGAGATTGGCATGAGATGTTACCATTTGCACTCATGGCCTATCGAACTTCTATTAGAACATCAACAGGGGCAACCCCCTACTCATTGGTATACGGAATAGAGGCTGTACTACCAGTGGAGGTTGAGATCTTGTCTCTTAGAATATTGTTAGAGACTCAGTTAGATGAGGTTGATTGGGTAAGGAAGCGTGTTGAGCAGTTGAACCTAATTGATGAAAAGAGGCTGACAGCTTTATGTCACAACATTTGCTATTAGCAACGAATGGCCAGGGCTTTCAATAAAAAAGTACGACCCTAGAGTTTTGAGCAAAGCGATATGGTGTTGAGGAAGGTGTTGCCTAACACAACTGATTCAAGAGGGAAGTTTGCCCCAAACTATAAAGGGCCTTATATGGTGAAGAAAGTATTACCTGGGGGAGCTGCTATTTTGTCTCAAATGGATGGTTCGGATTTGAAGGACCTAGTAAATGCTGATGCATTAAAGATGTACTATCCTTGAACAATCAATGAAATTTTGCAAATACTCTTACTATTACTGTGGTCTCGTTTTCATTTTTTACATGCAAAGTTGGTATTCTTAGTAGCCATTAGCATTGGATAATATCCTTAGCCTTTCTTTTTCTCATCCTACTAAAAGACCCCACTCCTCGCTCCATTATTTACCCAAAACAAACCTTACACACAAAGAACCATAAGTCAAAATAATCATCTAATTTGAAGTGATGACTATTGATAAAAATTCTTTCAATACTTTATTATGGTTAAACCCCCCAAAGAAAAGGGAGATTTGTTTCCTATTTTTCAGGACAGGGCCATGTTCAAAAGGGGTAACGTATGGAGTGTAAGTAGAAACTCGCTTGAGAACAAATGCTTGCTAAAAAAAGCCAATGTTTAGGCTGGAAGTTCAAAATAGCATATCCTTGTTTGAGAAGAATATGTTTTACATTTGATTTAAGCTTAAGTTATTTTTTTTTTTTTTAAAGAAGGGTTTTGGAAAAAGATGCCCGAATAAAGAAGAAGAAGAACGAAAACAAGAAAGGAAAATGGTAAGGGTCAGAGCAGTTGGTTCTAATTGGACTCCTTAACAAGACAAGAGATGATTTAGGAGCTACCATTGAAACCAGGTAAGTGGTTCTAAACTTGATCAAACATTGCTTTGACAATTGGTTTCCCCTTAAGGATAATAGCTTTTATTTTTTACAAATAAAAAAATAAAAAATAATAATAATAAAAAAAAAGATATAGTTAGCTCATAAAGCATGGTCCCAGTATGTCTTCAACTTCCAATCATCCAACTCACAATTTTCTTCAAGGGATTTAGCGTTTCATTTAGCTTATGGAGCGTTACTTCGACTCATATTCTCATTTAGGGATTTAGCCAGTTCATAGAGCATAGTCCCAACCTTAAGTTTCTGGCTGATTCCTAAAACAGTCCCAATTCAGAGCTTCACAGGCTCCAAGTCACCCAACTCACAAAGATGTTGCTCAATAAGTTTTTCTTCATATTTTTAGGTCTTAGCCAGCTTATGGGGCGCTTTGATCGTCTTGGTGAGTCAACTCATTAAGGGCACGATCCAAGTTTTCCTTCAAATTTTTAGGTTTTAGCCAGTTCATGGGGCGCTTTGACCGCCTTGGAGAGTTAGCTTATTAAGGGCACGATCCAAGTTTTTCTTCGTATTTTTTAGGTCTTAGCCAGCTTATGGGGCGCTTTGACCGTCTTGGTGAGTTAGCTCATTAAGGACACGATCTAACTTTTCCTTCAAATTTTTAGGTCTTAGCCAGCTCATGGGGCGCTTTGACCGCCTTGGAGAGTCAGCTCATTAAGGGCACAATCCAAGTTTTTCTTCGTATTTTTTAGGTCTTAGTCAGCTCATGGGGCGCTTTGACCGTCTTGGTGAGCTCATTAAGAGCACGATCCAAGTTTTTCTTCGTATTTTTTAGGTCTTAGCCAGCTCATGGGGTGCTTTGACCATCTTGGTGAGTCAGCTCATTAAGAGCACGATCCAAGTTTTCCTTCATATTTTTTAGGTCTTAGCCAGCTCATGGGGCGCTTTGACTGTCTTGGTGAGTCAGCTTATTAAGGGCACGATCCAAGTTTTCCTTCAAATTTTTAGGTCTTAGCTAACTCATGGGGCGCTTTGACCGTCTTGGTGAGTCAGCTCATTAAGGGCACGATCCAAGTTTTCCTTCAAATTTTTAGGTCTTAGCCAGCTCATGGGGTGCTTTGACCGCCTTGGAGAGTCAGCTCATTAAGGGCATGATCCAGGTTTTCCTTCATATTTTTTAAGTCTTAGCCAGCTCATGGGGCGCTTCGACCGTATTGGTGAGTCAGCTCATTAAGGGTACGATCCAAGTTTTCCTTCAAATTTTTAAGTCTTAGCCAGCTCATGGGGCGCTTTGACCGTCTTGGAGAGTCAGCTCATTAAGGGCACAATCTAAGTTTTCCTTCATATTTTTAGGTCTTAGCCAGCTTATGGAGCACTTTGATCGTCTTAGTAAGTCAGCTCATTAAGGGCACAATCCAAGTTTTCCTTCATATTTTTTAGGTCTTAGTCAGCTCATGGGGCGCTTTGATCGTCTTGGTGAGTTAGCTCATTAAGGGCACGATCCAAGTTTTCCTTCAAATTTTTAGGTCTTAGCCAGCTCATGGGGCGCTTTGACCACCTTGGAGAGTCAGCTCATTAAGGGCACGATCCAAGTTTTTCTTCATTATCTTTAGGTCTTAGCTAGCTCAAGGGGTGCTTTGACCACCTTGGTTAGTCACCTCGTCAAGGGCACAACCAAGAATCTCATCATTCTTTTTTAGAGATCTTTGCCAATTCACAAAGGCACTTCCCATTATCGTTCTAATCTTCATTAAGTGACTTAACATTCCTTAGGATAATCCTGAGGCAAAAACGGTGTCTCTTTTGTCTTTGTGGCAAAGTTTTACTCAAACTTCACCATAAAGAGGGGCAGTTGTAGGCACCTAATTTTTGCCCTTCCATAGTCTTATTTTTATTTTTACAAAAAAGGTCCTAATTCAAAATAAAAATAATAATAAAAAATAAAAATTAACAAATAATGAAATACCAAAAAAGTAAGAAAAGGAAAAATTATAAAAATTTTGAAGTAATTTATATTAGGAATAATTAGTTTAATGTTAGTTTTAATTTTAGTTTAGTTAAAATTTTTTTTAGGGATTTAGATAGTTTAAATATAATTTAATTGTAATGAATGTTAAGAAACAGGTCAATGGCCTAACGGATAAGTAACGGAGCACTTGGGTGGATTTAGTTAGAGGTCATGGGTTCGAGTCTCTGCAGACACCAATGTCTTTATTTTTCTATCTTTGCAAAAGAATCATATCTAATTAAATCATATGGGTTTAGCTAAATTAGATTTGAATGAGATTTGAATCTAATTTAATCGGATACATTAAGATTTGATTTGGGCTTTATAAAAAGAAGAGAACTACAATGAAAGGGGGGATCGGCTTCATAAAAAATTGGAAAATCAGCTTCATCACGCAGCAGCCGCAATCTGACGTCCAGCAATTTGAAGCCAATTTCTACCGTCTAGCAATCCAAAGATCTGAGGCCAATTTGAAGCACGACGCAATCCAAAGTTAATTTTCACTATCCGAAGTCCCAACGTCCTGTTCTCCAATCCAACGTCCCACGCTCCAACATCCAATTCCGACCTGATATATCAATTCGTCCCTCACTACTTTTGAACGCAAGCTAACAATTTGAACGATAAGCTGAAATTCGAAATCCAAAATCCAAAAGCGTGAGTCTAAATCTAACGTCACACAAATCTGGAGGCAATAGATTGACGCTCCACACAATCCAAACAGCACGCACAACGTCCGCGACAACCCTTGTGACCATACGCCCAACAAGCCTTGTCTATCACCACTACTGTAAAATAACAATTCAGGTTGTGCACTGGAGACACCACTCCTCCTGTGACTACCTTTGAACCATTGACTTCACACTTGCCGCGACCTCCTCACCTGTCACTTAGTTCGACTAATAGTTCGACTAAGGATGAAGAAGGGACCCTTTGTAATCTTGTGTTATCCTTTTCGAAGGAGTCGGTATTTGGCCAGAGAATCTTAAGTTTCCCCTAATGGGTTGCTAAGCAAGTTCGATTATGATTACTGGTTGTATATTTGATTAGGTCCAGTTTAGGGTGATCAATCATTTTATACAAATCACACAATACAAGCTAAAACAACAACCAGAATCATAGCATCACTCATAATCAAGCACATGCACACAACAGACTATCTAACAAGCACAACTAAGCTTAATTTCAAGGCTCCAAAATACTGCATCATATTAATCCTAACTTACCTTAACTCCTTGCTCACTCACTCAAGTTCCGACTCGTTCAGGCCATCACCGATCAGCCCTATAACACAAACGTAGTTTCAATTTTTCATATAACTATTATAGGTTCGTTTTATCCTATAACACTTATTGTTATGTTTTGTTTAGGGCTTAATATACCTAATTATCTAGGTCTTAAGTTTTTTACAGTTATTCTAGGTTTAAGGTTAGGTTCGGGTTCGGTTTCCGCATTGATTTCTAAATTAGGTTCTAGTTCGATTTCTAAGTATTATCTTATACTTGAACCTTAGAGATTCATTTCAACTTATAATGTAAAATTAATCACATCACTTCCAGATATTCTAAATACCATAATTACCTCTAGTCAGTATTTTATTATACACGGTACACTTAAATACTTATTAGTGTACTAAATTTACTTTTGATGTGAGAAATTTTTACATTTTTCATATAATTACATAAATTCAAATTTTCTATCAGTTTTATTATATATCCCTATTATTTATATAATATCAATTTTTATCATAATATTTTCTATTTATTATATTTCCAATAATTACATATCACCTATTATGTATATAATACACATATAATATTTCTATCACTCTAATTACCATCTCCCAACATCAATTATTATTTCAAAATGTATAAATTCATCATAAATAAGATTTTATACCTAATTACCTTAATTTACAAAATTAACTTAAAATTTACCATTTTTCCCTATTACTCATTTACTACATAATTAACCTAATAATTACATCTAACACCCTAAAAGCTACAAGTATCATAGTTCATCTGATTTCAATATCCTAAAACATATAATTATTCATTAAATCAATAATTAACCATTTAATTATTTAATTAACCCTAAATTACCTATTTTATGCCTTATTTTAGGGCCTACAAATTATCTAAAATTTTCAAAAATTAATTTTTGAAAACAGGCTTCATAGCACTATTCTATATCATCTAAGTAGTCTATTCAAAAATTTTGGATTCAAAACTACACTCCTAAGGTCATTTATTTCTAAACCGAAATATGCTCAATTTTGCATTATTTTTTAAGGATTATATATCACGGGACATATTTTTATCAAAATAATATTTTTCCTAGAAACTACATATAAAAATATTTCGTAATAATGGAATTCATAATTTTCTAAGAATATTTACTATTTTTCACAAAATTACATAAAATCGAGTTAGAAATTAAATTCACCGGTCTGGGTGGCTCCGGCCACCGTGGCCTTATCGGCCGGTCTAGGCGCTGCCACCACCGTGTGGTGGTAATGGCCGTTCACTCCCAGTTGCTCGTTTGGTGTTGGTTCCCTTTTATAGCCCTAATTGTACAATTTTTCTTATTATTTTTCCTAACCCTAATTTTTCTCTCAATTTTGGCTCTCCTTATTTTTCTCACTCTCCAAACTGACCAAATGAGCTTATGAAATTTTCTTACTATTTATAGAGCTTTAGAGAAATTATTGTGCATTAATTTGATTAGACAACTACCTTATCTTTTTTTTTTCTACTTTCTATTTGTTACATTTTAATTGGTTGATTTTGTTTCTTCAATTCTAGATTGCCACGCCTCGTTTATGGATTTTTCCTCTTTTTTCCTAATTTTTTAGATTTTTTCTTAATTAATTATGAATTTTCTTTAATTATTTAGTATTATTTTAGCACATTTCGCCTATTTTAAGTAATTATGCGTATTTCTATCTACATGTAAATTCATATATAGTACAAATAAATATTCTTAAATATTATTTAGGTCATTTTATGACTTTTAGTATACATATAATTTATCTCTAGTGATTCGTTAATTATTGAAATGCATTTTATGCATTTTTGATAAATAACGAGTTATATACTTAAAATTTGGAATCTTTATATTCTTTTATTTTATTACTTATTTTCTTAAATTTGAACTTACGGGATCATTTTTACTAATATTTTTTACTTTACTTATAATTTAGGCTTGATCGGATCTTTCAGCCGATCAAAATCTTGAGTAACCGGTTATGGGGCTTACAATTTATGCTTTAATACTTGAAAGGAAATGGTTAAGCTGATGCCATGAACAAGAATTTTTTGAAAGTGCTTAACCACATGGTCCATGATAATCATAAAAAATGGTACAACAAATTACCCCTAGCATTTTGGGCATACAAGATGTCAAAGCAAAAGCTAACACAAGTGACCCCCTTTTCTCTAATATATAAAGCTAAACTAGTGGTTCCTATGAAAGTCTTGGTTTCGTTTGCTCATTTGTTATTTTTATTATTTAAGGCTCAAAAAAGCACTAAAACTATTAAAATTTCTTATTCTTATTTTAAACTATCTTTTTTTTTAATTTTCTATTTTTTTTATTTTCTCTAGATTTTCTCTTTTTTTGGGTATTTTCTAGATTTTCTATTTTTTATTTTTTTATTTTTTACCTTGTTTTAAAAACTCTAAAATTACAACTAAGGGGTAAAAATAGAGTCTTTACACATAGTAATCTACAATTATTATCCTCGAAGAGGACAACAATCAATCGTAACACTCTAAACAAGCAAATTAATTTCTTCAGTATTGTGGTTCAACGTTTTAAACATATAACCAATAATCCTTCTCAAGTTTTCCTATATTTTGGTCTATTAATCACACAACTCCTTATTCGTAAAGGAGTGCAATTTCTTATACCCCTACAGGTTGCTCAAGTTAAACACATTGAACTCGTTGATATTTGTTGGGGAAATTGGAAAAAGGTAGGCAACAATTAGGTTAAAAAGAAAGAACTCCCTCCACTTGATATTGGAACTCAACGTGAACCACCCAAGCCTTTAGCAATGATACTGAGACTTATAATCATGACATTTTCTATGAAGCCACACCAAACCTTAATCGTTAGCTTCCACAACCTATCGATGACTCTTATGCTCTACCCCAAGAAGGTACCTCTCACACACGACCTTCTCATGGCTTTGGATTTTTTCCTTTTGATCTAGCTACTCCTTTAGCATCTTAACATCCATTTTATTAATACTCTGATATGCGCTTTAATGAGCTCCAGGATGATATTCACAACTACATCCGTAATGGATTTCAAGAACTCTATAATCATTTCTAATTGGATTATCATTGCTCATTTTGTCCGTTCCCTCCTCCAACTCAAGATGATGATCCACCTATTGCCTAAGTTGCTAACTTAAGCTTCTATTTCTTATGGTGTTTCCTTTTCTGTTTTATGTCATAATAGCCACTTTTATGTTTTTCTTATCATGTCTTTTGTTGGGTTTTGGTCATTACTCTATGTTGCTCCTATAAGGACAACTTGTTTTTTTGTGATGTATGGACATCTATCTTATATTGTTATATAGCCATACTTCCTTTTAAGCTATCTATCTATGTAATGTAATGGATGATTCCTCCTTATGTAGCTAGTTTGCTTATTTTTGTTGCTATTGGAAGTTGTTGTTGGCTAATATTGCTAGGTTGGTTATGGAAATTCTCTTTGGAGAAGTTTGTAGCTTCTTTGTTTTCCTTTTGCAGGGGGCTTATCCTAAGACTTAGGTTGGGATTATACAGAAATTTTAACTAGAATCATTTTCCTTCTTAACTGATTACTCTTTTTTTTTTTTTTATGAGGCAAAAGGGGGAGAAAACTTCAAGTTCCTCAAAAAGTCAAGAAGGTTGTCAAAGAACCATGATAAGTCTAGTAAAAAAATTAATAGTAATGATATTAAACATGGTCTCAAAACTTTGACAAATCATGGATCGATGTTAATATTTCGAGTAAGTCTAATATTAGAAATGAGGCTTAGTTCCTTATGAAATTAATACTCTCTATTTACCTTGCGTGATGGTTAAATATCTTGAAATTGAATGCTTGACTAAGGGGACAGCTTTTAAAGTATAAGAGTTTAGTCATCATCAAAAAGGGAGAGATTATTGAACATAGGGTTCACTATTTGTTTTTTTATGAAAACAAAACAAAAAGTGTATAATGAAACATATTATTTGCTTATATTGGGTTAATTGATAAACAAACGCTATCTTGCAAAACAATTACAAATATCAATTAACTCCTTAAAATATTTGGATTTGAAAGATATGATGATCCTCTTGAAAGTTGAACTCTATAGTTGTGTTATGTATTTTGCATTTGAAAGTTAGAAACAAGTGAAGAATGTTGCAAAATGTACCTACTGACTTGATGATTGTAGTAGACTACTGATCAAGCCCTAGTTTGAAAAGAAACCTGCATTCTGTTCAATAAGTTGGCATGATGGTGGAATTGCTAGTGTTCATACTAATAGTTATGTAGTTTACCGACTTAATGGTAAGTTGAGGTACTGTCATGACGGTAAGACTATTTCAACTAGCTATTAAAGCATTTAATGCACAGTAATAAGAAGAATTAAATGAGATGGTATAAATGCTCAACAAACTCAACTAACAACAAAAAGAACTGAATATTCTACTACAATCTAAAGACATTCTCTTACATTCTTTGGCTCTATTACTTACATTTTGTCACTTATACTTCCTCTTACTATCAATTAAGAGCAACTTTGTGTGTAGTGCTTTAAAGCTTTGGTCTTTGCAATCTTTAGAGAGACAAAGCTCTACTTTTATGTGATAATTGTGATTGAGGTGACTTATGTAGCTCCTTGAGCATCAATTTGTAAGATTAATAAAGTGTTGTGAAGTCCTCGATCAGAGGTGATTGTAAGTCCGTGGAGATTAAGGAGTGGTTTGAACACCATGTTACATCAAGACCTAATTTCTCTATCTCTCTCTCTCTCTCTCTCTCTTTTATTTCCCACAGTCCTTATTGTCTTATATTATTATCATGATTACATTTATTATTTAAATTAGAAAATAATTTAAAATTTATCCTGAATACTCAATTCACCCCCTTCCTCCCTCCTCATCTTCTCTCGAGAATTAGCCTAGTGTTCTTCACTTAAGTCAGTTGCAAACAGCAATACAAGAAAAATGTATGAATATAAGCAAGAGAGGTATGTGAAGCTAGACTTGATGTTATTAACTAGAACTAATTTTTATAGATGGGCTTATCTAGTTCCCATTAATTGAGAGCCTCCCCCTTGAGGTACAAGTTATTAGGCCTTAGGTACAAGTCATGATGATCTTCTGACATGGTCAAGTTATGATGGTCTAAGCCATCTTTAGCCAACAGGATTCATTTCCCAATTAATGCAGTATAGTCCTTATTATGTCTTTGTTGATATGATACCTAGTTGTGGGTCTTTGGGCATGGCTTATAGGGAGTTGGTTGAACAATGATTGTTCCTTAGCATCGCAAGGTTGGAACACACTCGGCCCTTCGATTTGAGCTATGTTAATGGTGTCATAAGCACAATGTAGATAGGGAAAGAGGAGAGAGAAACATAAATGATGATGTGGTGAAAAAAGTAAAATGAATTGCCCATAATGTTAATATCTAGACAATTTTTAGTTTTAATTTAAAAAAAATTAATTATAATGTAAGTTATTAATGAAGCAAATGTCAAAAATAAAACATCAGTATATAAAGCAAGAAGAGTTAAAAAAAAAAGATATATGGAAAATAAAATTTACCCCAATTTTAATTATTTTATTTTTAATGTTTACTAGTAGTGAGAGAGTACATAGTGGATTGGATATGAAGTCATAACCTTACTTTATCTTGTAAGGTGTAGATTCTTCAATTTTAGAACAAAAACGTACCATATGACATTCAAGAACTTATGCTCTATAATACCTATAGGATATTGGTATCTTGTAAAACCTATAAATTTTGTTTTCTTCATATAAATTTTAAGCTTATATAATATTAAAAAGTAATATATAGATGATATTAAAGTTTTTCATATGCAAAATCTATATAACCTTCAACAAATTATGTGAATAAAAAAGAAGTATTTCCTATCTTCATTATTTCATATTTATATGATCTTGCAACATAGCAAATGGGAAAGATTGAGAGAAAAGAAGTGGAAAATGTAAAGTTGGAGGGGATAAAATTGGGGTAGATGAAGATAAGGGAAAAAATGGAAAATATAATGTCGGAGAGGTAATATAAGGTTTATCCATTTTGAGTTATTAAGAAAATTCTACAATATGGTTGTCTTTGAGTTGGGTAGATCACTTGGATTTATAATAAAATAATACCCATAAACAATAAAAAAGAAGTTGTAGACAACCTCATGGAACTTGTAAATAACTTCTATGAAAACTATAAATAGTCTCACTTTTACTATTGAAAGTTTAACTTTTACTATAAATGAGTATGATTTATTTTATTGATCTTAAAGGTGATCATACCGTGTGTTCACTTTGAGTGACTATGCCATAGAAAGTCTTCTCATTAACTTATGTATTGAACACATAAGTAATTATATCATATTTTCACTTTCAGTGACTATACTATGAAAAGCCCCGTTATCAACTTAGGGCCTTAAGGCTTCTTTTTTTTCTTTTTAGTATAACATTTGTTAATTGGAAACATACAAGATAATCAAATACTATTTATTTTTAGTATTATTTAATAATTTTTTTTAGAGTAAATATATAGTATCCTATAACTTGTACATTTTGTATCTTAGAATATAAATTTTATGGGAGATACAAAATAAAAAGACCGCGTATACTTTATCATATAATTATAAGTTCAGAATAACTGTAATCGAAATCTATCCTAAGATCGTAAGAATCCATCTCATAGGGTATAGTATGGATGGATAACTTATATAATGAAATACAGATATATAAATGTTAAGAATGAATGCATGGGTATATAAAATGTGCGGCATGTGATCGGGAAAGCCACTTGGGCATGTGGACCAATTAGCGCTCAGGAATGTTGGGTTCCGGCTAATAAATAGTAGGGTTGACTTGATTTTACTACCAAAACTAAGAAGACAGCAGTTCATCGTTAAGGTCACATTTGCCTACATCATAGCAAGGCGATTCATGCATCGGAGGTAGCAGCAGGGGCTCACGCACAAAGATCAATTGTCCTCTGTCATTTGGAAAGGGACCATTGACCGATAATGCAATGTGGTATTCCCTGGAGAACGTTGTGTCCAGGATGTTCTTTTAACTCGGGCACCTATGTTAATTTAATGCCAACTAAATGACCTAAGTCGACATATAATTTTGTCTAGTGATCTTTATGCATCTTATAACAGTGTCGCCGGTCATCACATAGATAATTGAAATATAGACAATTAAAAGCTAGAAAAAAAAAGAAAAGAAAAGAAAAGAAAAGATCCAATAGCTTAATCGGACACGTTCTACGTATATCTAAACTAGATGCCGATACAATTTTACATCCAGTCAACTTGGGAAGTAGATTATTACAACATAAACCACAAACGACAATACAAAGATCATGTTGGGGCAGCTTTAGTATATGAAATTTATCCTCACTCCTCGAATAATCAGATAAATATTATGTTCAACTGGAGAAGTTGTCCGCTTCTAGGTAAGCTTCATCAAGATTTTCCCAGTGTCCAGTATAATAATTATTTAAGGCTATTGGGAAGCGTTCTCCAAAATTCTTCAAATGAATCCTAGAAAATATATTTGAATAAGAAATGTATGTATATCTTTTTAACATGTCAATTATAAATATATATGTATAAAATTGCACCACATCTACGGGCTCAGTGTTTTCTAATAAAGAAGAACTTTTCACTCACCTGGGAACATGCAATTTCGGCTGGTTGAGATGTAGGTCCGACAGGAGTAGTAGCCAAGCTGATTGTTTCTTCGTCAATCTCACTTTCAATGGTTATAGGAGAGTTATTTGTGTTAATTATTGTATGATCATCTTGATGAATTGAAGAACTGGCCTTTTCTCCTTTCTTATCCTTTTTATACTTCATGCGACAAACAACAAAAGGCATCTGCACTTTCATGGCAAATAGAAGATTAAGCACGTTATAGTAGAAAATTTTACATAATTGACAATTAAATCATGATCAATTAATTATACACCAACCGAAGAAAAATATTGCAGTTAGTGTTTATGTAACGACTTAACAGGAGTATAAGTATTAAATGAACATATATAGATCCCTGCATTCCCAATTTTATTTCATGCTCTATGCAACTCTGTTTTGAATTTGCAAAAGGATCATCAAGTTTGAAGAGATTTTTGAATTTCGATCAATGAATATATATAGATCCCTGCATTCCCAATTTTATTTTATACTCTGTTTTGAATTTACAAAAGATACATACCACCCCCTTTGTGATGGTAGTCATCAAGGAAATCAACATTTAGGTGATATTCGTGCATAACCCAACAAGTTCTAATGCCTTTGGAAACATATCCTTGATAAAAGACCAATGCTTGCTTAAACCCCATAAGCTCATTACAAATATTATTGTATTAAATAGTTTTTAAAACAATTACTATCTATATGCTTTGTATATATTATATATATATATATATATGTTATTAGGGTACATAGCATGTAATATATTATGAATCTTTTCTCATCAAACATAGTATCAACAAATATAACAAAATGGAAAAGTATAATTTGTTTAATCTGTCAAAGTGACTCTTTTTTATTAGTAGTTTTATCTCTTTCCATTAATGCATTTAAAATAATCATTCCTTTTACCATTCATGTAATCCATCTATAGTCTGTTTATATCAAGATTCTATTACCTAATTAATCCATTAGAGGTGGTTTTTTTTATCCCTAGTTGTATCTTTTTTCATTAACCCATATGAAAAAAAAAATAATTTCTACTTTAAGTAGCAAATCCTTGTTAACACTTTTCCACTTCTTTCTTCCATAACATCTGCTTACCAGGAAACTAAACAAGTCCAATAAAAGTCACACTAATCTTTTGAAGCATATCTCATATGATATCGGGTAAAAAATCTATTTTTCCAAATAACGTCTTAATTCATGTTTCACCAATAGTATATTGTCCTATATAAGGGCATTTCTGATGAGAGATACTTCACACACCTCTTAATGTGAAGGATTCCTTTTTTGAAATCCTTATGTAAAGGATCTTCATTTAATTTTTTTTTTTTTTGGGTTTAGTGTAATTTTAGTTTAAATTTATCTATTGTAAATCTTGTAAATAATATAAATAAATCTTATTAAGAAACTTTGAGTTTGAGTAGAGAAATTCTTAAGAAAAAGAATTTTTTTAAATATTGATAAAATAGTTAAAAACCTAAAGAGGCTCTTTAGTATCGAAAATGCTGGTTAACATAAAATATTCTTAATATAAGATAGGATAAAATGTTATCAGCAAATGCACGGTCCGATAGAAAACTTTTGCCTTATCGTGCTAGTATACTCATGTATGCGAGTTAATATGGGCACATAATGCTTTACAGCATCGAGATATGTGTAGAACTTGCTGGAATTCTTTGTGGATCTCCCTTTTTGTCATTTTTTTTTTTTGTTTTTGTTTTATTATTGGAAATTCTAGTGAAGATAGAACCACTAGCACTAGCAGATAAAGCTCCTTTAGTCGTTAGTATAAAAATTTCTGAGCTTCTCGTCAAAGTTCCGTCTGCCCTTCCTCCCAAAGGCCTGAATATGTTTCTTCGACCCCACAACTGCACCTTTCAGTTATGCGTCCCCACTTTTCCTTTGAATGAAAATAATATGGGTTCGATTTTGCCATATTCTATGGCCTTTTCATTATTAATCTATTATCTTACATCAACTGCAGCTGATTACTTAAAGGCTATGAGCCTATAATATCATAAAGCTAAATTCTAGAGTTATAAACACGATTTCCAGTAAATAATTAGTTAAGATGATAAGTATAAATCTAGAATTATGAATCAAAGAAAAAGCAAAAATATCAGGTCATCAACTACTCAAGTTGGTCTCATTATTTATTAGATTTTAATTTAATTATAATCAAGTTGATCTTGATTTATTTGTTCTTTTATAATCACTTTGGAGTGACATGAGACTAATGTAATTAAAGGTGAGTTTATGCATATATCACCTTTTATTGAGTTTAATTTAAATTATGACGTATTTTTATGATGCATTTCATATGCGAAAATAAACTTAAAATAAGAGTACAATTCTAAAGTTACATTTCATTTCCTATATTTGAAAGTAACTTTAAAAATTAAAATTGTAATTCACTAGAATTAGTCGTTCCATGTTTAAGTGATAATTCAATTCCGTATCTTGAAGGGGGATTATGGTTTTATTCTTCCTTTTATTTATACAATATATCCATTTAACATATCTATGTATGTATGTATAATGTTATATTTTATGTAATTATCATAACAGCATAATATATTTTGTACATACCAAATGGTTAATTCATTTATTAAGACCCATATAATGAGATATAAGTAATGTTATATGCTCTAAAGTGTGATAACATTTTACTAGTAGCGTAACTATCCTATGCTTTCGGTACTAGTAGAATCAAAACAACAACCACTTAAGGGATAAAGTACTACCATCAATATTAAGAATTATAAGTTAAAAAAAAAAAAAGAAAAGAAGACCCAGAGCTTAAGTAAAATGCTCTACTCAAAAGTCACGTTATTCTTTTTTAACAAGCAAACACTTAGCTCCATCCCATTTAGCCTTTACATAATGTTATTATTCTAAGGATCTTGGTTTCGAATCCTTTTTAAAATTTTGCAAAATTCTATTATAAAGTGGTAAAGAATGTGCAATATACTTTTAACAAGCAAATACATCATTTTTTAATTAAAATGTAATGCAATAATGCCATGCCAATTAACCCTACTTTAATATGGGTTATCAGGACTTTCAATATATGCCAACAACATACCCCCATCATATCCTGAATTATGCATTGGATCATTGGTTTTCCCTAGAGAGGGCTAAATCTAGTTATGGATCTTGGGCTGATTATTAAAATAGATTTAACTCTTTAGGTTAAAGTAATAAGGCCTAAGAAATTAGACATATGTATATTTGAGCTGTTGAATTAGTTTGCTTAGTACCAATCTTTCTTAATTTGGTGTATACTAAGATAAGGCCTTATTTGAGGTTCATAAAAGAAGAGTCTATTTGAGGTTCATAAAAGAAGAAGTCAATTCTAACTGTTAATCATCATCATGATCTAACGAATGAGATCAATGGCTATCTTTTATAAATACCTCATCCCCTCCCTTATTTAGATATAACATATTCCTAATTAACACTGTCATGCTACTAAATTCTCTACTTAAATGAATCAAATACTTAACATCCTTAAGAACCCACACATCATTCATTACTAACAATGGGGTTTGATGCTATTCAACTCATCCACCTATTATATCCTATGTTATACCTTTGCTAAGATTACCTACTTCTCCTCCCTTTTACCTTTCACTTATCATCCAATAAGTATTTCTTAAGTTAACTCATTTCCCTCAGTCATGTATAGCATGTATGTTACATAGCACATACGCAGCCTTCACATTCAAAATCTTACCTTAAATTTTTAGCAACTTTACTTGGGAGGGAATACTTGACACTTGCATCATGACACTCTTCATCCTCATAGTTTACTCCATGAGTTACAGTCATTGAATTTGCAAATCCTAGGCCCATGAGTCCTGTAGCTACAAACTTTACACCTATGCATTTTGCACCTTTTGACTCAACTCCTACAATGCCAGTAAGGGCAAAAATGTCTACTCAAAGCAATTCATTCATAACCAAAGAGGATCTAAACATGTACTTGAAAGAAATACAAGGAAAGTTTATCACTAGGGTGCTGGAGTTGAAGTGCTCATATCATTAGCGTATTATTCTAAAGCCATACCTTAAATATTATGTAAGCTCAAAAACCATGTTGTTCAATGACAAGAAAGGGACTGCCAAGAACACTTTCTAAAGTTCATCAAGACCTCAGAAGTGTATGATTTACATAATGATTTGAAGTTGAAAGAGTTTTCTAAATTCTTCACAAAAAAGGCATACACTTGGTATGTCAACTTCTATCTAAGGTTAGTCGATTCATAGAAATGTATGTGTAAGACGTTAATCGAAAAGTTTCTCTCCATTGAGAAAAGAGTCATCTTTACTGATATGAAGAGGATCTAACAAAAGCCTAAGGAAGATCTCATGAATTACATTAAGCACTTCAAGGAGCATTCCTTTAATATACAAGACATCCATGATGAAAGAGAGTTGGTCAAGATTGTATCTAAGGAATATTTATCGAATATGCAGTGCATCTTGAGAATCTTTCGTTAGTTTCCTTTGCTGTATTAGTTAAGAACACATAAGGAACTAACAATTTGGTGGCACAACAAAGAGGTGAAAGTGGAAGGTTCGACAAGTCTACCTCATCAATAAATGCAACTCATGGAAAGGCTCCAATGGGAGCAAAGAAGCCCCAAAATGACAAACCTATGAGTTTTGAGCTGTCACGAACGCATCCATGTCCCTTTGCTAAGGCATGACATGCTTAACCAATGGCTATGTTACGGGAACATTAATCTCCAGAGGGTTAGTTGCATTCCTATGGACCAAAAATGAATGATCCTAAATTTTGTAGGTTTTATAGGATTGTTAGCAACCTCACAAAGGATTGTTGGACTTTGAAGAAGATGTTTTATGAATGAGTTCAACATGGATAATTAATTGTTAAAAATAACGATATTAGGAATAATCCACTTTTAGCTCATAATATTCATTGAGGTACAATTAACACCATTAGTTATGAGCCCATTATGATAGAAGTGATTAATTCACAAGCCACTAAGAGTCATGAAGGTGGAGGGAAGTCAATCGAAGCTCATAAAGATGAATGCCCACTTATTATCATAGTATTATTGAAGACAACTAATTTTAGGAACTTTTTCGATCTCTTAGGATTCAATGAGAAAGCATGGCTTATGGCAGCAACTTCACTAACATAAATCTCTAAGGGTCAATATGTGTAGTGTAGGGTAGTACAATAGCCTGTAAAGAGGATGGACATAGCATATGCGAATGCAATTCTATTTACCGATGCAAACATGTATATGAGGAGTCCTAATCACAATTGCCCTTTGTACATGGAAGGTACACTCAACGGTTACCCAGATAAGAGGACATTTATCAATAATGGCTCTTCTCTAAACATAATGCTTATGAGTACATTTAAGGTTATTGGAATTGACATGTGATGTTTGGTTAAGTACCCCATGTCCATGAGTAGCTTTATCTAAGCCCCTACAGAGTCCACGAAGTATGTTAATGTTGATCTTAAGGTTGGATCTATCCATAACACCACCACTTTTCATGTAATCAGTGCATCAATCTAATACCATTAGCTCATGGATAAGAAGTGACTGCATGATTACAATTTGGTCCCTTTAAAACTATACCAGTACATCAAGGGCCATTAGAAAGGAAAAGATGTATTCATCCCAACTACAAAGAACCTTTTCAAACAACATGAATTGTACTTCATTGAGATGGCTTTCTTTAATGAATTGGCTAAAAAGGGTAAAACGTGATAGCTAAGCCATCTAGTGTTCCACTGCCTATGTAGGAAGAAGTTTAGGAGGGTTAACATAAGAAAAGAAAGATACGTGGTTTTGGTGGAGGGAGGAAGAAGAACAAGCAAACTAATGCAATTGAAAGCTTTATTAGGGAAGATAGGCAAAGGGTATACTGCTTATGACTATTTCAAGGGTCTGAAGGGGCGTATCTCTCTTCTTCAAATCCCATACTCATACAAGAAGTTTAACCAACTTCACAATAAATATAAGATTAAGTGAAGCCTTAAGTTGAGGATATAGAAAAATTGGATCTGACATACCAGGAGAGTTGCAACAAGCAATCTTCATAAGCAAGAGTCTTCCACAAGAGTTAAAAGTTCACATCATTAAGTTATTGAAGGAATATAGAGATGTTTTTACATAGACGTTTTGATAGGAATCGGCCTATGACTATCTCCAAGCCGAGGCCGACTAAACCCAAGCCGAGACTAATCAACTTTTGTTAAGGCCAAACTAATAACAGAAGACTTAGTGGAAGAAAAGGAGACACTTTGCGCCACGTCTATCATCTATTGAGAAGTCGAGAGACCATATGGCCAAGGTCCCAAGACCAAAGAACCACTCAATATGACACCGAAAGATTAGTGCTGACTAAGTCCAGAACTCGACAATTATGGGCCGACCCTTTCTAATGTCTCGGTCAAGTACTGCAAGACTTTAGAGACTCCTCCTTGGACCTAGATATCTAATTGCTGCCTCCGTCCAGTTCGGATCTTGCTCTTTCCAAAACAGGCTTAGTGACTGCATGCCAACTTCTTCTATTAAATGCACAGTTTTGTATTCTCGTACATATTTTCTTTATTTTATTTATGGTCCACCTCCTTTAAGGTTTAAGGCCTTGTACGTTATTTACAATTTTGCCATTAAGGTTGAGGAGTTGCTATAAATAGAAACATTTATAATTAGTAGAGGATAAAATTCATTATTAGACAAAAGAATATTCTACCACTTAGAACTTTCCTCTTTCAAGCAAGGTAATACTTGAGCTCTTAGAGCTTGCACTTGTTGGATTATAGAGTGTTAAGTAACTCTTTAATCTTTCTTGTGTTCTTATCAATCTTGACCCTAAGATTATGATGAACTCTCATTTAAGCCGGTTAGTAAGTTACATTTAACCTTCATTTGAATCTAGAGTGACATTTAGTATTTGTGAGTTATATTGAACCCTATTTTAAGCTCAAACCCCTGATTGTGTTTGTGTCTTGGTGTGTGATATCTATACACATTCACTATTGAACCCACCCATTTTACCTCATGTTCGTCATATCCACTTGAACCTCGATTTCCTTCATTCTTGGTTCGAAACCTACTGCTACATCATCTAGGTATCAAAGCTTTAGGGAGATACGTATACAGTGTTCTTCAAAGATTGTTTTGTCATTTGAACATCTATTAGTTGTTGTTTTGTAGTGTAGCGTGTTGTTCGTGTTTTTAATAGTCGTGTTTATCTATCGTAGGAAGCTACAAAAGTAGAGTAATAATCATTTATGGGTTATGGTAGTTCTGTTTTTGTTGTAAATCATGTTTTTTTAATTTTATCTAGAATTTATTGTATGGTCAAGAATGTTTGAAGATAGTGTTAACAAAAGTGGGGATAGCCCTTGTAGAAGCTTGAGGAGACACGATGATAACTTGAAATATCAGATTTAGAATCTCACTAATTCTATTTAGGAGCTCACAGGGTTAATTAGAGGCCACAAACGTGATTGCCAAGGTGAAAGAAAGGAACGAACACCCACCAACAAAAGTGGTTCTAATGAACTAGATAATGATGAGCGACAATTGAGAAAAAGACAAAACCAATCTATACCAAGAAGAAGAAATGAAAGGAGTATTGACTTCGAAGCAAATCAAGGAGCCTAAGAAAAGAGCTAATGCCGAGAAGGGATATGTCTAAGTAGAGTTCTAATAAAAGTGGCCGATCTAAGGTGAACCAACTAGTTCACTTAGAATGCAAGGGATGAACCCCGATCACCTAGCCGAGCACTTAATGATATCAAACTTAAGCTGTCAACTTGAAGAGTTCCTTGATCGGGTTCCCCAAGTAAAGAAGTTGTTTGAATGCTATGAGTGTGATGACAAAACCAAGGTCAAGCTAGCCTTATGGACCTTTATTGAATATGCAAGTCTTTGGTAGGATAAGTCGGTTGCCAAGCGAGATGTTAAAGGAGAAGAGCCAGTTAGGATTTGGAGGCTCATGAAATGTCTAATAAATCAGCGCTTCGTGCCAACTTACTACAAGTAGGAGATGGTCCATGCTTTCTAGCACCTTAGACAAGGCTAAAACACTATCGAGGAGTGCTTGCAAGAGTTCGAAACTTTAATGATGAGATATGAGATTGTCGAGCTATAAGACCGCACCATTGTTAGGTTCTTGAGTGGACTCTAAGATGACATTGCTAACATAGTTGAATTGTAACCGTTCAACTTTTTAGACGAATTGATCAATCTAGCATTAAGGGTGGAGAGACAGAGGAGAAGGAGGCACTAGAAGCCAACTAACTAACCTCAACCAGTTAGCTATGAACTTGAGAATTATGCTAAGAGAAAAGGGCTAAAGAGGAGCATGGAGAAAGGAGAACCTAACCGACTTGATCATGCCGAGACAAAGAGGGTCAAGAAAGAAAAGGCACTTGGCAACAAGGCCCAAGATGTGAAGTGCTTCAAATGCTTAGGCTACAGACTTGAGGCTTGAGTAGAGAGTTAGAGTGACAAGAGTTTAAGAGATGAGTTGATAGAAGAAGATGTCTATTCCAAAAACTTAGATGGACTTGTAGCCATGACGAACAAGCGAGCCGACCTAAAAGTAGATTTCGAACAAAGGGAAAATTTATTCTACATGTGGTATCTAGTGAATAGGAAGACCTACTTCTTAGTTGTCAATGGAGATAGCTGCACCAACATCATTTCTACCGAGTTAGTATGAAATTGCCGACCTACCTACACCCCCGAGCCTATGGATTGAAGTGGCTTAATAACCAGATGCATAAAAGAGCTCGGATAGCATTTAAGACAGGATAGTATAAGGACGAGATTGACTTTAATGTGGCCCCTATGAATGCCGCAAATTTAGTTCTTAGCCGACCATGGGAGTATGATTGGAAAGTAATTCATGACGACTTTCTCAATACTTACACTGTTTGAAAGGATAGGAAGAGTTATTAGTTGACCCCTATGAGCATTTAGAAAATCTAGAGACACTTGGCACCCATGGTGAAGCAAAAAGGGAAGAGAAGTTTATTCGGCATCTCGACCCATGCTCAATGTTTAACATCGAGAACGACTTCCTTTTCGGGCCGTAATGATAGGAATTAGCCTGTAACTATCTCCAAGATGAGATTGACTAATCCCAAGCTAAGGCAGATTAGCTTTTGCCAAGGCCAAACTAATAACCGAAGACTGAGAGGAAGAAAGGGAGACACTCGATGCCAAGTCTATCATCTACCCAAAAGCTGAGAGACCACAGTCAAGGCCCAAGACCAAAGAACCACTTGTTACAACACTAAGAGATTAATGCTGACTAAGTCTAAAACTTAGAAATTATGGGCTAACCCTTTCTAGTGTCTCAACCAAGCATTGTGAGATTTCAGAAACTCTTCTTGGACTTAGACATCCAACTATCGCCTCCATCTAATTCATATCTTGCCCCTTCTAAGACAGGTTGAGTGACTGCATGCCGACTTCTTCTATTAAACATACGGTTTTGTCTTCTTGTACATGTTTTCTTTATTTTATTTATGGGCCCATTCTTTAAGGTTTAAGGCCTTATATATTATTTACAATTTTGCCACTAGGGTTTAAGACTTACTATAAATAGCAACATTTGTAATTAGTAGAGGATAGAATTCATTATTAGACAAAAGAATATTCCTACATAGTTGAATATTTGTTGAAAGTGCTTAACTGCATAGTCTATGATAATCATAAAGAATGGCATGACAAATTATCCTTAGCATTTTGGGCTTACAAGATGTCAAAGAGAAAGTTGATGTAAGTGACCCCATTTTCTCTAGTATATGGAGCTGAAGCTGTGGTTCCTACAAAAGTCTTGGTTCCATCTGCTTAATTGGCTTTAAATGTTGAGTTTAAGCCTGATAATTTATGAATGAGTTGGAAGCATTAGAAGAAAGATAAGATTCAATGAAGCATAATTTGATTAACTATTAATGGAAGCTCAATATGGCTTATAACTGCCTAGTGAGAAAAAGGTCTTTTTAGTAAGGTGACATTATACTTTAAGCAATCAATCATGTGTACCGAAGTATTCTAGTACCTAAATTCACACCCAAGTGAGAAGGGCCTTTCATTATCGAAGAAGTTCATGGAAATGGGTACTGTAAACTTTGAAATCTAAGAACAAATGCTATTACTTCACCTATCAATTTTTAGTATATCAAGAAGTTTTATTAGTAAAGAGGAAATTATGTTGAGACTAAATGAATGAAATTTACAACTTGAATCATGTGAGATTGTTTTGCATATTTGACTCTACTATCAATTCTTTATCAATATACACTACACATTAAAGGAAAATAACAAAGTATGTGTGTATGCATGTGTGTGCATATAATATGCTACTTGGTAAGAGACTTGTCTTACACTATATACATCTATCTTATGAGTTGTTGACTTGTTGAAGCATTGACTCATAGGTACATCATATATATTTCATCAATAAAACAATGACTCGCATTATTTGAGTATTTATTTATAGAGCACATCAAAATAGTTAAGTAGTGGATAATACTCAATTAACTCACGATGTGATTATTCATTGGAACAATTAATCCTTACTACAATTGCTACCTTCATATTATTAAATCATTTATTGAAATCCTTGCTTGCAAATAAGAGTACAAGTCTAATGTACAAGGTTTTCTCAAAAGTTTAGCAAGCCAAGAGATAGTGTCTCATTATTCTCTTTCATCTTATAAAGTGTTATTAAGGGAACACAATATTTTTTTTAAGTGCATAATGGCAAAGACTTCTATGAGCTTGCTAAATCAATAGATAATTTATTTCAATTAATGATGTGACACATAAGAAAATGTAAGATAAAAAAAAAAATCTAAAATCAAGTAAGAAAGAAATATTATTCTTTAGGTTCTCTAAGCCTACATACAGTATGCTCAGCTAGAAGAGTCTAAGCAAAAGCAAATACAAAAGCTAAGAAGTCATATCAACTCAAGGACTCCAAAGTGTTAAAAAAAATTTAAAAAATAGCAACAATAAGAATAATAACTAAGTAATCACATCGATCTATAAGCCCCTAGCTAACTTTACAAGGGAATCAACATAAAAGTTTTTAAGACTTATTCTCAACTCCGAGTCAATCATTTTAAATATGACTAGAGCTTCCTTGCATCATTTCCTCAAGTTTTGATGATCTAACATTTCCTGTGCTTTGGTGGTAATGGACTCCATGCTATCAACCCTTAAATTTAAGGCACGTACCCCCAACAACACTATTTACCAAACGCTTCAATTCTACATTAGATAATAAGTCTTAGGGTTTACCTAGTAGAGTAAAAGCCTCATTGAGCATGTACATCATGGTATCAACTAATGTAGAACCTTAGCAAATGCATTCTAACCAGAATTCTCCTTTTATGTCATATAAATGCTTCAATGCATCCAAGTGATGAGTTTGAATAGAGAAACAATGAAATAGAATGCTATCCCTATAAGTCGCCATGGATACACTTGGCACTTTCCTTTTAACTTGTTAAGGTATCTCAGTAATTAGGAAAGAGAAACCTCAAGACTCACCATGGACAAGCAACATTACTAGAAGGGAGAGCTACATCACCTTGCTTAATGGTTGTTTCGTTATCACAAAGACTAACATTAAGTAAAGCATTTGTGTATGCTTGAATATCTCCTTATTCATGGTCATCATACTCATTTTCAATCTCTAAGTCAATAAGAAGATGTGATTTTCCATCAGTACCATCACCATCTTGTGTGACAATTCATCATTTTCATAGCCCTTTTGTGGGACTGCCTCTTCAATGCCATTGCTTTCTTATGGAGCAGTTCCTTTATCGTTGTTGTCTTGCTCTAGGGAGTCCTCTCTCATGTCATTGCCATTATCTTATAGTGGGGAGTCTACTTTCATGCCATCACCATTATCTTAAGTTAGGGAGTTTTCCCTCACACCATAAATTTTTTGTGTTAGCGAGTTACCTCTTACATAGTTAACACCCTCAAAAGATTGCTCAAGATTAGCCAACTCAACCCTTATGTTCTTAGTCTTAGGCTTAACAATGTTAGGACAACCTTTAAAGTAGAGTACCATACTTAAGCCATAGTGATTAGGAAAAGATTGGATAATATAAGAGGTAGACTTTGATGAGCCAGGATCATTTGGCACATTAGAAGTCCTTAGGCTAGGATTATATCTACCTAATATTTGCTTGACTAAAGTATAGCTAATGTCTTCTACAAAGAGAAATATAAGAAAAATGCTTGAGTACCAAAAGTTTTAGAGAACAAGAATTTGTAAGTAATAAAATATTAAAGATCAAATGTAATACGTCAAAGATGCGAGTTCGCATGGCTTGCTTAATGATAAGTATAAGAAAATCACTACCTTGTGTCTTTCCTTATCTACTATTAGAAGATTTTTCTCCATCCCTGGGAAGTTGTAGATAAAAACTATGTGTTGTGGACTATGACCAAGACTAGACAAGGCCAATCGTTGGATAGGTTTAATCTTACAGAAAGCTAAAAAAAAAAGAACTAATGGAAGAAAGTGTAAAAATGAATGAATGACAAATGAAGGTTAAGCAAAACCTATGAACAGTTCTAGAGGATATGATGCACTAATAGAACTTCCAAGAACTTACGGTACAATTCGATATAACGCATGAATTAGTCTGATGAGGTTACTCACCACCTAACCTTGTTCAAGGTTTAGGATAAGAGTGATACCAAGAGTAAACAAACAGTATTTATGCAAAGAAAAAAGTACTCAAAAGTATATTCATAATTATCTATATTCTCACAGTTACAAGTATAAGGGTATTTATACTCATAAGTTAGGGAACTTACCTAAAAAAGAAAAGACAAAAAGGGCATTTCCTAAGAAAGTAAAGATCAAGATACAAAAGGATAAAAATGAATATAAAAAAAAAAAAAACTATTATTGGTGCAATGGATTTTACACATGATATTATATACGTAGCGATGCTACATTGGCGAAGTTGTTAAAAGATGAGGATAAAAAGTATAGACAACTGGCTTGTCCAAGCAAGGGTGGCTTTGTCAGTTTAAAGTCTCTCTTTCTTGGCTTCTCAACAAGGAACATGCTGAGCAATTAGTTGGCTCAAGTGCGAGAGAGTAATCTTCAATTAGGCAAACCATAAAAAGATGGGCAGTCATACGGCTCAACATGAAAGGCGACTTGACAAAGAAGCGCTCGATCTCGGTAGGGGTCGGTTGGAATAGAAGGATTCATCTTGCCAGTTCCTCTAGTCCTCAGGCTCGGCGGTGGGTTAGGGGTTCGACGGCCTGATTCCCATCATTCCCTATAGGTTGTTTTGGATTTAGAATCAAATCCGAATGATCTTTGCTCATTTCTCCATCAGGGTGATATGGACTGAGATTGACAATATTAAAGGTGTTAGAAACCCCATATGCCTTTAGCAATTCCAATCTATAGGCTCACTGATCTTCCAGAGAATTTTGAAAGGTCCTCCTGCTCTTACAGATAATTTGTTCCTCCTCTTGTTTAGGAACTGTTCCTTGCTGAGGTGCAGCTACACCAAGTTTCCTAGCTAAAATTGTTTGGTTGTCCTACACTGTCTTTTCTTGCATTCTTCTAGCAGCTTAGTCAATATGCTGAATGACTCTATCATAGATGTGCTAAAGGGATTATACTCTGGTCAAGGCATCAAGGTCCTCTTGCGCAGGTATTGGTACAGGGGTGTGGTCGAGGGGCAACTCAAGATTGGATCCATAGACAACTTTGAAAGGAGTTTACTTATTGGTGTCATGCACTGTTTGGTTGTAAGCGAACTCAACCACTAGTAAGTAAATGTCCTAATTAGCCAAGTTCTTGCCCACTGCAGCTTAAAGCAATGATCCCAAAGTGCTATTAACCAACTCTGTCTGGCCATCAATTTGGGGGTGACATGAGGTACTAAAGAATAATTTAGTCCCCAGCCGACGCTACAAAGGTTTCCAAAAATAGCATAAGAACTTCGGGTCTCTGTCGAAAACTATACTTCTCAACATGCCGTATATCTATACAATCTCCTACAAGAAAAGAAAAGCAATAGCCGAAGCGTCGTTAGCCTTAGTGTAGGGTACGAAGTGTGCCATCTTGTTGAGCCTATCTACAATGACCATTACAGAATCTTTGCCTTGGGTAGTTTACTATAATCCAAGAACAAAGTCCATACTCAATTCAGTCTACAGCCTCGTTGGAACATGTAGGGGCATTGCTCTCCCTTGCTCGGCTTAGCATTTAGCCTTCTTGCATACGATACAACTTTCGACAACTCGTTGCACATTTCTCCTCATTCTCAGCCAAAAGAAGTGGCCATTCAACAGTTCATAGGTCTTCCTTTCTCTAAAATTTCTGGAGAGTCCTCTATTATGTGCTTCCCTAATTAATGGTTCCCTTAATGAACAATTCAGCACGCATAATTTTCCGCCTTAGAATAAGTAGCCATCCTGCATATGATACTTGTCCACTGTCCTTCTATTGATGCATCGTAAAATTATGGATCCGAAGTGTGGATTCTCGAAGCATTGTTCTTGAATACTTGTAAACCCAAACAGTCTAGTTTGTAGATTTGATAAAAGCGCATATCTCCTCAAAAGAGCATCTATAACCACATTGCTCTTTCCCTACTTATACTTTATTACAAAATTGAATTCTTCAAGGAATTCAACCCATCTCACCTGCCGCTTTGATAACTTAATCTGACTTCGGAGGTACCTTAACGATTCATGGTCAGTATATATGACAAATTCTTTCGACAATAGTGCTGCCATACTTACAATGCCCGAATTAGTGCCAAAAGTTGTTTGTCATACACAAAGTAATTCAACTAGGGTTCTTGGAGCTTTTCATTGTGGAAGGCAATTGGTCGACTTTCCTGTATTAGGATAGCACCTATTCCAATGCTTGACGCGTTGCACTCTAACTCAAAATTTTTATTGAAATTAGATAGTACTAACACCGAAGTAGAGGTCAATCTTTTTTTTATCTTGGCAAAGCCCCTATCCTCCCTTTCTCCCCATCGGAAGTCGATGTTTTTCTTCCTTAGTTCAATAATTAGTGCAGCGAGGGTGTTGAAATTCTTGATGAATCTTTTGTAAAATGAAGCCAATCCGTGGAAACTTCTCACGTCGATACAAGTAATAGGAGTTGGCTACTCAACAATTGATCGGATCTTTTCATCATCTACTCGTAAGCTTCCTCCATTGACTACATAGCTTAAGAATACCACTTCCTCCTAACAAAAGCAACATTTCTTTAGATTGTCAAATGGTCTCTTAGTACGAAGGATATCGAGGACTGCTCAAAGATATTCACAGTAACTCAGTATGTCAACACTGTAAACTAGGATGTCGTCAAAGTATACCACAACACACTTACCTATGAGATATCTCGGCATATGGTTCATTAGTCATATAAAAGTACTCGAGGCATTCGACAAGTCGAAGGGCATGACCATCCATTCGTAAAGTCCATGTCGAATCTTGAATGCAATCTTCCACTCCTCTCCTGGCCTCATGCGGATTTGATGGTAGCTAGATTTAAAATCAATATCGCTGAAAATCTTGGCTCCACTGAGTTCATTTAACATGTCTTCTAGCCTTAGGATCAAATACCTGTATTTAATTGTGGTTTTGTTCATGGCTTAACTATCTACCTACATCCGCTAAGTTCCATCCTTCTTCAGTACTAGAAGCATGGGCACAGCATAAGGGCTGAGACTCTCTCTTATATAACCTCTCTCTAGTATCTCATTAACTTAACATTAGAGCTCAGAAGCTTGCTCGGGATTCATCCGACAAGATAGCTTATTCGGCAATGCAGTGCTAGGAACTAAGTCAATGCAGTGCTCTATGCCTCGAGTTGGGAGCAACCCTTCAAGTAACTGTTTTAGGAACAAGTCGGCGTATTCATCTAGCAACTCTTTGATTTCCTAGAGTAGTTCATCCAGCTCTTTCATTTCCAACAATCACTTGACCAATAAAAGGGTCAGCTCATTAGCATTAATGGCCTCTCAGAGCTTAGCTCTACTCATCACCAGAGCTTTCTTTAACCTGTAAGTAAGTTTTGTCTATAACTTATTAACTTCTCTCAGTAACATCGGATTCAATGTGATTTTTTGGTCATCCTTCTCAATCATATCCATATTCCTGTAGTCGTCATGTATATATCCTATCAAACAACCACGACCTACCTAGCAATACATGAGAAGCGTACATAGGTAGAACGTCGTAGAGAATCTGGTCAGAGTAGTTCCCTATAGTAATTGACAGTAGTATTTGTCGAGTGACATGTAATGCTCTTTTCTCACTCAACCAATGCAACTTATACAGCCTTGGATATGTAACAATCAAAACTTTAGTTTTGAAACAAGATTGGCCGATACCACGTTAGTACAGCTATTACTATCCACGAAGAGGGCACACACCTGATTATTCATCTTACAGGTGGTATAAAACAAATTCTCTCCCTACTTCTCTTCTTATAAGGGTTCCACACTCATAGTGCATTGAACAACTATGAGTAATTTGTTCAAGTCTTCGGCAAACATGTCCTCCTCAATCAACTCCTTCTCGGCATTTTCTTTCTTAATAGGAACCTCTTCCTTCTCGGGTTCTTCATCAGTACTTTCTACTTCTAGCTTCGGGATGTCTCCTTTGATAACCATCGTCCTTTAGTTCGGGTACTAAATAGCAAAATATTCGAACCCTTGATACTTAAAGCACTTGATCTGGCTCATCGTCCTTCCAAATCCTTGCCCTTTCTCATATGTTCGGGTTAACACTTTATCATCGGGCCAGCCCTTTTGCTCAACTCGAACGTCAATCTCTCTGTTCAGCTATGTACTCAACTGAACTCGTTGACTTGTCTGTCTGGGTTAGTTAGTCGGCTTCTCCTTTGCTTTTCTACTCACTGGGAAATTCTAATAGCTCCATCCATTGTGTTAAATCATTAAAGCTCTACAATGTCTCCTCTCAATCCAATAATGAATCTTGAGACCGTTCGAGCTGGTAGCTCCTTTACTTCACAATGCATCATAAGTATTTGAAATTCTTAAACATACTCTTTAACAGTTCGACTTCTTTATCTCAGCTCCTAAAGCCGAATGAAAGTATCTTGGAGGTAAGTTTTTGGCATAAACTTATTTCTGAGTACTCTCTTTATCTCGAGCCAAGTGTTAATCTCTCAGTATCCCTCTCGTCTTCTCATAGCCTAAAAGTTCTTCCACTAAATGGCGGCATATCTAGAGAACTCAACAGCAGTAGTTCTCACATTCTCGTAATCCTCATACTGATAGTAATCAAATACATACTCCACCTTTTCTTCCCATTCCAGGTATTCATCGATATTCCCAAATCCATTAAAACTTAGAATTCGAAGCTTCACATGGTCGAATGCTTAGGGGACTCGTATACCCTCTTCTTCAAAATATTTCTCTTCTTCTTCATCTCTTCTGCTTACCAAATCAATCATTCTCCTCACTCATCCCCTTATTCCTTCACCATAAACAAGTCGAGTTATGTATTGACCTCTAACAGGTTGAGCAACTTGTGAGGTGTTTTGTACGGCTTAAGTAAGTTGGCAAGATAAAACATGAGCAACTCAAGTCAAATCCACCAAGAGGTTAACTACCTCATCAAGTCTTTCGTTAGTATTTTTGGGAGTTCTCTGAGATTGTTGTCCATGGTGGACAACTCCACTATCGTTGCCAATACCAACATTCATACTCGGGTTAGTAATTTTTTCTCATAGATTCAAGACTTAGACAAAAATTCAGGAAATTATTAGTTAACAACACAGTGCTCAAATAAACATAATAACTTGCTCTGTTTCATACACACAAAACAGAGTAAATAGAACTTCAAAAATGTACGTCAACTCGAACAAAACTTTCACTTTGATACAAAGATGTTGTGGACCATGACCAAGAACAGATATGGTCGGTCGATGGATGTGTACGAGCTTACAGAAAGCTTGAAAAAGAACTAATGAAAGAAAGTGCGAAAATGAATTAATGACGAATGAAGGTTAAGTAAGACCCATGAATAGTTTTAAAAGATATGATGCACCAATGGAACTTCCAAGGACTCGCGGCACAATTTGATATGACGTACGAATTGATCCAGTGAGATTACTTGCTACCTAGCTTTGCTTAAAGGTTAGGATAAGAGTAATGCCAAGAGTAAACAAACAATGTTTACACTAGAAAATATTCAAAATTGTATTCAAAATTATTTATATTCTCACAGTTACAAGCATAAGGGTATTTATACCCATAAGTTAAGGAAATTTACCTAAAAGGGAAAAGACAAAAGGGCATTTCTTAAAGAAGTAAAGATTAAGATACAAAAGGGTAAAAACGAATATATAAGAAAAATAATAATTGGTGCAATAGATTCTACACGTGATACTATACCTGTGGTGATACTACATTAGTGAAGTTGTTAGAAGATACGGATAAAAAGTACGGACAGTTGACTTGTCCGAGTATGGGTAGCTTTGTTAATCTGGAGTCTCTCTTTTTTAACTTCTCAGCAAGGAATTATACCAAGCAATTGGTCAACTCAGGCGCAAGAGAATAATCTTCAATTTGGCATACTACAGAAAGAGGGGCAGTCATATAGCTTGGCAAGAAAGGTGTTGCAAACCATAACCAAGAACAGATAATGCCGGTCATTGGATGAGTCCAAGCTTGTAAAAAGCTTAAAAAAGGATCAATGGGGAAAAGAGCAAAAGAGCAAAAACAAAGAATGAAACGGTAAGCAAAACCCATGAACAGCTGTAGAGGATATGATGCACCAATGGAACTTTCGAAAACTTACGGCTCAATTCGATATTACGTACGAATTAGTTTGGTAAGATTACTTGCCACCTAACCTTGCTTAAGGGAAATGATAAGAGTGATGTTAAAAGTAAATAAACAGTGTTTATACAAGAAAAAAGTACTCAAAGAGTGTATATTAAGAGTGATCTAATGTTGTCATAGTTACAAGTACAATGGTATTTATACCTATAAGTTAGAGCAACTTGCCTAAGAGTAAAAGACAAAAAGGGTATTTCCTAGGGAAGTAATGTACACATGGCTATGTTACATTAGCGAGGTCGTTAGAAGATATGGGCAAAAAGTACGAACAGATGGACTTGTCCAAGTAGGGATGGCTTAGTCAGTCCGAACTCTCTTTTTCAGCTTCTCGGTAAGGAAGATACTGAGTAATTGGTCAGTTCGACATAGGAGAGTAATCATTTACTCAACATACTGTAGAAAAATAGGCGGTCATACGACTCGACATGAAGGGTGACTCAACCAACCCCTCTAGTCCTTGAGCTCAACTGCGGGTCAAAGGTTTGGTAGCCCGATTCTCATCAAAAGGTAACTTGGCAAGGAAGTGCTTAGCTTTGACGGGGTCAGCTGAAATAGAAAGATTTATCGTACCAGTCGCTCTAGTCCTCAAACTCGACTATAGGTCAGGGGTCCGGCAGCCTAATTCCCATCACTATGCCTATGAGGAATGAAGAACTATTGTAAGTATCTCATTCTTTATAGCTATAGACACATCACTTAAAGTATTCCAAGTAGTTATCCCAATAAGTTATCTATCTACTGGAAGCAACCTCAGAACCAACCATGGAAAGAAAATACAATTGCCTTACCTTTAAACAAATATCCTTAAAATTGCTAGGGTACAAGTCTTTACAACATGTATCAAAGTCCCTTTTGATCATTACTTGAGAAGGAGCACCCTGATCATATTCTAACCAATGAGGTAACTCACTAAGGTGAACATATCACAACTTTCTTCTCTAAAAAACTATTAGCGAACCCATCCTAATCATATAGTGAAGGAATGCCCTAAGGTATCCACTACAACATTAACCCAACATTAGTAGCAATAATTTTGTTACGAACATCTATCGAAGTTGCCAAATCTTGGGATACTAAGGAATAAAACCCTTTAAATAGCTGATAGCCACTTCTTCTTTTAGTATAAGGGCAAAACACAAATTCATTTTCATTATCAATAACATCAAACAACTTCAACTCCAGCTTTCTATCCACCCAAGCCTAAGCTTGAGGTTAGCTTCTTTGTAAGTCTACTAAAGTACTTTTTATATTGCTCACAAAAGAACACCTCCAAGAATAGCAAATCTGCATGTGACACCATTATGTAGCGCCTTTTCGAGATTAGGGAAATCTCATGATAAAAATCTAGGCACTGATATGAAGATCCCAAATGAAAAGGACCAACGTAAAACACACTCCACAAGCAATACGGATCATTAGGTGAAAGAATCTAGGGTTAACCCTATCCTTTAACCCTCCGGGGAATATGTGAAGAGAAATTCAACAAGCTATGAACAAAGCTCATACTTGTAATAAAATGCATGAGTTAAGAATGAGTAATGACACATACATAAGCATGAATAGAGATGCAAAAACAAATATGTGATGAAAAAGGAAAGCTACAGAGTATATGAGTACTTACTTGGACTAGAAACGAGGCTCCTCCTTGCTGATTTCATTTTCCTTATAGAACTACTTGAGCCATGTGAAGCATGTAGCTACTTTTTGGCTGTTAACAACTATTCCTAAGTCATCCTTTAGTATTAATGGTATTTCATGATCCTCTGCAAAGTCTGAGGCTTTAGTAATGTTACTTGACCCAAGGTCACAAAATTATAGCAACATAAATACACCTTCTAAGGTTAAAGTGATCTTACCCCATGAAGTCATAGAGGCATGAGTCTAAATGCTCCGATAGGAAACAGTGGTCCTCCATAAATCTATATTATTCATCTTACTGAAATTCAACTTTGGGGAGATGAGTATAGGAAAGTAGACATCAGCTTTCATCCGTTTGCATGCATACCCTGAATCTTCTAAGATGTAATTTACCCAATTAGACCATCTTTTTATAAGTTGTTGAGGATGAAAGAATTGCTTTTAGATCATGTGAGCTCTTTCCTCTCGTTTCTTAATTGTAATATAAACTTGCTTTTAAGGGATCCTCTTCACCTGACTTTGGGTCCTCCTTTATGGAATGCAATAGGCCATGTACGTTTACATATTTTGTTTCCTCATCTCAACCCAAAAGTGATTCTTTGAAATAGTCTCATTTTGTCTTTAGGCAAAGGGATTTGGGGCATATGGCCACTCAAATAAGACAACTCATCATTCTTTTTCTTCTTCTCAATTTTGCTACTATACAACTCGCTCTTTCCAGAATCTTTATCCATCTTGCAATTAGCTCTTGAAAGTGGTAGCAACAACTAAGTGGAGTTGCTACCAGTTAGGGGAGGAGAAGAGAAATGAAGCAACTGAAGGATCTTGCTACCTTATAACACATGGTAAATGAAGAATGAATTAGTATCAACAACAAAAGCACGAAATATTAAATTTGAGGGCACTTCAAGGAGAACCACTTGTCAAGAAAAACGTGTGGTGATGAGTAAATATGGTAATTAGCTTGAATACAAAACTTAGATAAGAGAGAAAAAGCAATTAATTATTGACATATGAGAAAAGAGTTTAAAATTTTGATATATCATGTAGCCCAAGCTTCATGAAAACTATTATAAGTGCAAGTATTATATAAGAAAAAAGTGACCACGATTAGGTCTAGAAACATCAACATGTTTAAATTCAATGGCCCAATTTCGTATCATGAGTTGTGAAAATTTCTTTAAGGTTCGTGGTGTAAGTGACATGTTAATCCTCTTACAGTATTCGTTCTTGGCTGAAATTTATTCAAGTCGCACGCTTTTAGCAAATTATACAAGACTAAGTAGAAGTAACAATGTTACGCTTGACTACTCAAGTCGAGTACAATTCCATGGGCACATATTGAGGATGATTGCATTTTGATTAAAAAGGGTTTTGGAAGAAACTTCAGCTCGTGTAGTTCTAAATTATGGTCATGATTCAGTAGCCATAGGGTGAACTTAGCTAAACAGAAGTCTGTCCATCATTGATTAATTCAACAATTGATGCCTACCATCTGCATTTTCGGAAGTAATATTCAGCTTTCTTGTCTAAATATGTGCTAACACCCAATAGCCAACTATTCGATCCAACAGTTAGCATATTAATGCCCAAGTCACACGTCAGCAATAGAGCAGCCCATGTTCACATTTTGTCCAAACGGCAACCACCAACCTCGAGCCTTTTTTAATAGAAAAAAAGAAAAGAAGAGAGAGAGAGAGAGAGAGAGAGAGGAACTATTACTATAATCGCGGCTCTCCCTCGCTTATTTACTTTGTGTAACCCGCCCCACCCGATCTCTCTCTTTTTCTTTGGTTAAAAGCGAAAGTTCCTCTCTGTTGATACCCTATGTGATCCGCCCCCATACAATCCTCCTTACACTTCTAACGGTAGAAAGTCCAAAACCCAATCGTGTACAGTGCACACAGAGCATCCTTCTCGTCAAACTCACGAACAGAAACAAGGGGAAGTTAGATTTCCCAGACCCAAAATATAGAATTGAAACCCCTCTCTCCTCGTAAACACAATCTCAAGTTCCGCAGCGTCTCTGCACAAGCCAAGTTGTCAAAAGGCTATGTTCTTTAACTGAGGTTTGTCATGGGGTTTTGTTACTTAGAGTCCGTGTTGTTTTTCTTTGTGAAGGAAAAATTTAAAGAAAAAAAAAAAAAGGCTCTTTGTCGAGGAGTTCAAGGGTGGTGATTGGTCTCAGAATTGTGACGGAACTGGTAGGTTAGAATTCCGTCGCAGATGAGTATGTAAAGTATGAGGGTGAGCTATTTGATGAAATGCTTCTACTAGGATATCAAATTTATTTTTGTCAAAATTTCTCTGCAAGAGAATATGCATTTGAGGTATTTGTCTGAGAGATGAGATTGTTCGAAGTGCTGGTGATTTGAAAGTGCTCTCGTCCTAGGTATAGTGAGCCTATATTTGCTGGTCTTTTATCAATTTGCATTGAGGGCTGGGATGAAGTAGATTCATAAGCACGTTTTAAAAATAAAAAATAAAAGATGCCTAAGCAACTTTCTTTGTTGCCTTAGCAGCACCGGCTAGGTGCTTGTGCAGCTCATGCAAGTGTCGAATTTAGAGGAACATTTCCAGAAATTAAGGGATGATGGTAGTGTTTTCGGTTTTATGATAAAGGGTTTCCTATGTCGAAAAACAATGTAGTCTAATAACTATTAGAACTTCAATTGGGAGGTCATAGATTTCTTTCTCATGCGGAGTTACGATTTGGGTTTCTATCATTCAATCATTAATGGGTAATATGAAGGCATAAAGAAGCGAGTGAGATCAGCGGGGTGTATCGTATTCGTCAATTAAAGATATGAAAGATATTCAACATGGATGCTACTTGGAAGATGTTGCGAACACTACCTAGAACTGGTTTAGAGCCTCAATTGTTGCAAGGAGATGATTTAAAATGAAGGTGATGCATTAAGGTCATTAAGATGTACCTAAGTTATTTATCGTGGTTAAGTGATATGCAAGTAAAAGAATTTGAAGCAAGAGCCATGTGCCTAATGATGTAACCGAAGCCAAGAGCGTGTGCAATATGGTTAGTATAGCAATACGGGCAGGGAAACTAAGTGGTTCCTTTGAAAATGATTAGCAAACAGATTTTCAACGGAGTACATTAGTTTCATTTCATCTAAAGATATATTTGGTGCTTTATGCGTCACAAAAAAAAATTGAAACAAGAGATGAGCTGGAAACTGGCAATCTATGCAGAGAATATGAGATCAAGCTAGAAGACATGCTCTTATATAATTTCTTGCAAAACAGCTAAATTCATTGAAATTTCATTATTACTTCAAAAAAACAAAACGCAAAGTTCACATATAAATGAATCTACATGTTTATGACTTTACATTTGTCTATGGAACCTAACACCTATCACATTAGGAGCCAAGAAATTTCGAGCAATGCAACATATCATGTTAAAAGGACCAAAAATAAATAAATAAATAAATAAAAGCACTTCATAAGCCAGTCATTACAGATTAGTTCCAAAATGTAGCAAGGAGTTGATTTTTCAATACCTTATGGATCAGTAGGCTTGTGTTCTTAAAGCATTATTCATGCTTCTGCTGTTAAGCATGCTGTTTTTTAACATAAGTAGTTGTATGGTAGTATTATATCAATAGGTACTTTATGAAGTTTCTTAGATCCAATTTGAAGGATAGTGAAGGCATGCTAGAGTCAAAGATGGTAGCATATACAACTGCTTTAGAAGTTGGGCTAATACTGGAACTACTAAATTGGGAAAAAAGAAAAGAAAAGCAAAAAAGAAGCAGCATTGGTAATTTGAAAGCAAGTCGATTCAGAGCATAAGAACATTATCTTTTCATTACATCGTGTGATCGCTATATTATAGTAAGAAATTGGTAGATAGTTTGATAGTGATATGAAAAGCAAACTTACAGTGTCGTGTCGAAGTGTTTACATAGAACGAGGAATGTTAAATTAGTGGTGAAAGTGCTGACAAGATGGGAGACAGAAGATTATGAATGCAAGCTGAGCTATGTCCGGTCTCATGAAGAGCACTTTACCACTGTAGAGGAAGTTAAGCAGCAGCAAGCTCAAAGGATAACGATTGAAGCCAAAGAGTTTAACCCTACCGGTTTTTTCTTCAAAGCCATAGTTTTCAACCTTTAGTATTTCATCAATTTCTCTTTAGTTCAGAGATTTAACTAGCATTTTCATCCGATTAGATGTAGACAACCGTAAGATTTGAGGCAAGCTAGGACTTTTGTTTTATCACTTCCTTTCTTCTAATGCATCCCCTCTTTTTATTATTTAAGTTTCTAACCTGTGATTTCTTGCCTTGTCTCAGGTTGCATTGGGACCTTTAAGCAGTCATGACCATTGAGTAGCTTCACCCTGTGACTGCCACTCGGAAATAGACCATGTTCCTATTTTGCTTGCTTCCTCCGTTGGGGAAATAAGAGCTGTTAATGCCTCTTATCTTTTTCTTTTTTCTTTTTTCTTTTTTTTGCGCATCTAATTTTCATAATTCCCAACCTGACTTTAAATGTTCATGAATGCTATTATGATGTCGGCTCAAATGTGACGGACCGTGACGTACCTATTCTAAGAAACCTTGCCACACCAGTGAAAAACATCAAAAGCTCCCTGCAAAATCTTCTTGCCGTGAATGGGTCCCCAACAACGACTTCAAACTTTTGGCTCCAAAACCTTCAAGCTCTAACCTTCCCCAAGTACAGCTACGAGAAACACAGTCTTTACAATGAACGGCACCACTTCCTTCGGGTCTCCAAGTGGTCGCTACCGGGCCATCACAACGAATGACACCATTCCCTTCGGTTCTCGCAGTCGTTCGGGTCTCCAAGTGGTCTCACCAGCCTTCACAATGAAAGGAACCACCTCCTTCGGGTCTCCAAGCAGTTTTGCCAGTCTTCGACCACAAACAGGTCCACCACAACTCCGAGCATGACCTCTTCCTTTCCCTTCTATGTTCACCTTCATGCCAATGGATACAGGTTCTTTTGGCTCTCGGTTGCTTTTTTAGCAACCCTCCAGCAAGAATCTGCAAATAGTGTCAAAAGAAGGAAAAAAAAAAAAAAAGGAGAAGAAATGCGGAACAAATAACGGTAAAAAAAAATGGAGTGATGACTTATTATGTCCGCTTGAGAAGACAAGCTCCTGTATGTTTCCGATTCTCGGAGAAAAAACACTCAGATGGGACACGTGTCAAATTTCAACGGGAATAAATGAATAGAGAAAATATATTGTGATATTTTTATTTGCTTGGCCTTGCTGAGCTGTTAATTATTACCGCCCAAGCAACCTCTAATGTAATCAGATATGGGCTTTGGTGTATGTGCTCGAGTAAACTATATAATACATATATATATATATATATATAGAGAGAGAGAGAGAGAGAGAGAGAGGATAGTAATTGCAAGGCTACCCGTTTACACTGAAACGAGCTCACATAGAGAGTTCATCAGGCTTATTCTCAATGTCTTAGAAAATTGAAAAAGAATGCTTTTTTTTTTTTTTCTTGATCTGTTGGTTGAAAGAAAAATAATAAATTAGAAAAGAAGCCTAAAATTCGTAATTATGGCGGAACCAAATAGTTGGATAGAGATATCAAGAATATATGATCAATAGTACCAATTAATCAGGAGGTAATGGATATTCTCTAGACAGTCCAATATAAAAAACGAGAAGAATAGAAGATGAGAGAATTTTATTAATTCACTACGATGAAGAGTCGGATTTTGCATTCAAGCTATATGATGATAGGCCAGGTCTCAGTATGCTACCTCTACACTCGAAATGCATCTATACAGTACAAGAATCTTGGGAATGCCAATGATAGAACCTGAGCCCAAGCATGAAGTAAATATCAAAGATCCTGGATTTCCATTCATACATCGTGGAAGCCAGTCTTGAAACTTATATCAATCAAGAAAGAATCGCTTATTGCGGTAGCCTTATTAATTCTCCTATCAACAAGGATATTCAACTATATGTTAGAACATCTCACTGAGTGCCTCCTGTGGCGACCCTCTTAGCCAATGGAAGAGTTAACATCATTCATGTAGCTACTCATAGTTCGTTGGGAATTTATTAGGTCTTTGTCGATATGATTAACAAAATGGAGTTCTAATCCTTCATCAAATAAAAAGAGATCACGGACATGGAATTAGTACATGAACATCGGCTCGACGAGAGGGATAATTCATACAAGTCAAATAAAAGGGCAAAAATCGATTTGAATCGAAGTGAAACGATTGAATAGATTCGTATAGCCTATTAAAGAAGGTGTATCCAACGTATTGTCCTTAAGGCAATGAAACTCCATCTAGCCAAGGCAACACGTGCAATTAAATCATCCTACTAGCTCCCGCACTAGGTGAAAACATTTGATCAATTATTTTTGCAGCATTGGTACTAGACTCACATTACAATCACTAAAAAGCAAAATTTTTAGCCAAGTGAATGCACTAGTATTAGTGTAACTATTCTAAAAGCATACATGCACTAGACAGCATCTTAGCCACTAAAATGGCTTCATTGATGCCTAGATCTCTTCAACTCGATCAAAATGACTTTAGTCAGGGGACTTAATATAGAAAGCTAAAATCCAATCATGGGCTTTAAGCCTAGTATTTAAATAGATTTGATTCTTTAAAATAAGGTGATGGCTTAAGAAGTCAAGCTTATATATATTTAGAATGATAAAAGGAGATTTAGTATGATAAACTTTGAATATAGCTCATTGGATTGGTTTGCTCAATACCAACATTTTTCAATTTAACTCATATTAAAATGAGGCCTTACTAAGCCTAAACCCATGAAGGAGAGTCCATTTGAGATCCATAAAAAAAAAGGGGTCAATTTTAGCCGTTGATCATCGTTATAATTTGACATATGAGATCAGTAAGCAACTTCTACAAATACCTCATGCCTTCCCTTATTGGGACATAAGAGAATCCTAATTACATCGTCATACTACTAGATTCCCTACTTACACAAACCAAATACTTAACCCCTACAACAACACATACCTTATTCACTACAAATAGTGGAGTTTGATGCTATTTGGTTCCTCCATCTATCATATTTTCTATTAGAGTTTTATTAAGATTGTTTACTCCTCTTTTTACCTTTCACTTGATCATCCTACGAGTCCTATTCAAATCAAGTCATTTTCTTTAGTCACTTATAGTGCATTTGTCACACAACACGCACGTCACCTTCACATTTGATCACTTACACCTACACTGCTAGAGACCATTTCAGACTAATCTCTTGGTAGCTTTAAATCTATATTATAACCTCTTCTTTTATGACTTAGTTCAATATGGTCAAAAGAAAGTAATCTATTATACTTCACTTGATGGCCACTATTTGATGGGCAAAGAGATGCAAAATGTAAGAGGCAATACATGTCTCTTTGGTTAAGGTTAAATAAGAATTCAATTCCAACTAGGGGCTAATCAAAATAGCATAGCAAATCCCAATATAGAGACATAACACCACAATTTACACCAAATGAGTAAGTTGAAATACTATATATCATATCAAACACATTCATTGCACTCACATAAAAAATCTAATTACAACCATAAATAGTATAATGACTTAAAGTTCTATATTAAAATAATATAATTACAACCAACTTACTTGAGATATGATTTGCTAAGTGTTTTCATATATATAAATAGAAGTACCTAGGAAATATCCTTAAGTTAGTTATATGAGAATAATGTTTTATATAGAGAGCTATTACAATAAAGTTTAATTATTTGCATTTCAAGTCAAGAAGTTAAAAGCTTACTGCTTTATATAATTTGTATATTATAGTATCCTTATTGAAAAAGTCTAGCATACGATAGGAAAAAGTTTATGCATATCATTGGACTCATATAGTAGGTCTTATAAACTGCTATTTAGTAATAAAATTAATATTTATTGTTGTACTAGTAATTGTTCAAAAATAGGTTTTTAGCCTTTCTTATTTTAGTGAGAACATGGAATATTAACCTTTTATATTATAATTATGATTCAGTCATAAAATTTTATATGATATTTTCCTTAGAAAAGTAATATAATTTATATAAATGTTAACCTTTTGACTCAAATCCATTTTTTTATAGTCAAACAATTGAAATGAATGGTTGATAAATTAGGTATTAAATTGCTACAAATAGAGAGGCTAAGTTGTTGATGTGGGTAGCTACTCTAATAAAGCTCTAGTCCTTTAAGGGAAATTTGTATAAGGGTTTACTAATGGAAAAAGACTCTCTTATGAATGATTGTAGTAGATTGGTTATTTAGTGGCCGATACTTGTAATGAATCCTAGATAAGACAATTTGCATCTTGGATCCCATGGATCTATAGTTTTATATTTAAGAAACTAACTTTAGGGATCTGAGTAAATTGACCCAAGATGTTGAGGGCACATGTTTATTACCAAATGGGAATCTTAATCTAACCTCTTTCTCCAAGAATCTGAGCTCTTTCCTAAAGCATTGAGTGTTAGGATTCTTTCTAACTTAGTTTCGATGATAACAAAAAACACTATATGATGTTATTTATGTAAGTTAAATGTTGTAGGAAAAGATCAATAGAACTTTCTATAGAAGGATCTGCACAAACTACATCAAAGAGAAATTCGTATATAGAAAGTTCAGTAAAAGCTTCCAAGTAATTGATTGAACAGTGAACGATGTTAGTAGAAGCTTAAGTAAAAGGTAGTTTTGTTGAGTACAAAGACAAAAGAGCGATAGAAGCTTATATAGCAGGTTAAGTAGACGGAATACTCAATTGGGTTAGTAGAAGAAACAATAGACGCGTTAGCACCTAAAGCGAGTAGAACATTCGAGTGGTACGAAACTAAAGCACTCATGAAAGCATCAATAGAAGGTCACCAAGCACAATTTAAAAGCTATAAAATAAAAAGAAGAAGTTTAAGAAGAAGGTTAATCAATTGGAGAAGACCCAACTCCACTAATTAATTATATTTAGAAAATATAATTAACTCGTTCCACTTAAGTAGGAATAATATATTGGGGGATAATCACAACCGAAATCATCTTATTTATAACTAGCCAGATCTTGTAGATCAAGAATTAGTTGTCAAGTAGATTTCGGATAAGGCTTAACAAATCACATACTTATCCAAGAATTACAACGTCACACAAAAAATCAAGAAAGGATCAAATTATGCTACAACATTCATAAAAAATTCGGGAAAATATCAAGTATTCGAATGTTGAAGAACACAATATAAATAACAAGTTATTCATATAAATAGATAGCAACAAGAACTAAAAAGTATCAATCTGCTTGTGATTTAGCACTAAAGTTTCAAAGATTCACATTTTTTCTCTTCAGATTTCTATGTATTTTCATAATCCTCTCTAAAATCTCATAAAACAATGAAGTAAACTCTGGATCAAGATTGCATTTCAAAGAAAAGGAAAAAGGAAGTTCAAGTTAAATCCAATAAGAAACAACGACATTGAACTGATGATGAAACTTCTTTAGATAAGAACAAGGTTTGTGATCCTACGTTCTTTGATATACCTTTATTTGAAAAGCACAGATTTTATTGGAGTGAGTTTATGGATAACCTAGGTTATCTAGGGCTAATGAATTTGCAAGAAAGTGTCGATGTGGATGTGCTACGAGAGTTTTCCAATAATCTTGTTATTGATATAATGATTGAGGTTTTGACTACTTCAATATTGGGTACCAAAATAGAAATCTCTAGGAAGGACTTAATAGAGTGTTTTGGGTTAAAAGATATGGATGATGACAAATTTGGTCAGAATGACAAGAGAAAATGTTTTCACACAATCAAATAAAGGAATTAAGGATGACTAGAATCAGGTTGCATAGATTTTCGATTTTGAGTTAGTGTTTAGAATCATTCACAAGGCTATTATGAGTTGCATCTTTCCCTAAAAAGGAAGTTTTACTAAAGTTATGGTTGAAGATGCAATTATCATTTTTGCAATCATGAAAGGAAAAAGTCTAGATTTGCCTACAAAGATCTTGAGGCATATGGGAAAGAGCAAGACTAGTATGCCATAAGGAAATGCTATCATTAAACGCTTGAGTTTTAAAGAATTAAGGATACCCAAGGAGTGAATAATATAAACTCCTTAAAGAAAATTAGAGGAAAGGTTTTTCTTTACATAGGAATTAAGGTAAGAGACTATTTATAGTATTCTAATGATGGTGCACATTATGTACACCCAAGGTACAAGAAGAGATCTTTAGATAAATCCTTAGAGAGTGCAATGGTTGAAGGGAAGCCCTTACCACAAGTAGAACATTCTGTAGAAGGTTCTCAAGAAAAGAAGTGGGTTGAACTCCTTGTATGGTTGATTGGTTCCCTTGTTCAATCACATTCTTCAATTGATAAAGAACCACAACAAAGTACAAAGGGTCAAGCATAGCAATTATCTCAAGCTTCTACAGATGATATCTCCAAGAAGGTAGCAAAATTCTTGTAGTAGCACATTAACAATTTGTTGGATACAAAATTTAAGTCTTTTAAAAGGGAAAATCAGTTGTTAGCGATTGAAAGATTTACTTATTCGACTACATCTTTAGAGGCCACCGTAGAGTAGAAGCTAAAGTTAAAATGAATGAGGGATTTCATGATATCATACTATACCTCAACAGGATAAAGTTGGAGTAGTTTACTCAAGAGTTTGCTAATGCTACTAATTGGATGAAACATGTTGAGCAATCCCTAAAGCTAATGCATCCAAGGATACAATAATTTTTTAAATAATTGGATGTGTATGCAGTTGAACTTTACCTAAATCGTGAGTCTACTGCTAAGGCTCTAAAAAATTTATAGAAGGAACTAAAGCATTTCATCTTGGTGCAACTTCCAGACTATGTCAAACCTACTCGACCCTTACCAAAAGTTGTCATACTCGATGATGAACCCTTTGAGCTATCTAAGAAGATCTTCTACAATCCCTTTCTTGATTCACCTTACACTACAAAACAATCAACTTCATTCTCTACCAAAAAGAAATAGGAAATAGATGTTTTGAATTTATCATGTACTGTTTAGATGCTTTTAAGAATGGATGTTTGTGATCTGTTACTCTGCTTTGTTGTTTGCTTTGAACTGTTCTAGATGATGATTTGATATGTCTTATATATGTCTATGTTCATCTTGGATGATAATAAAAAGGAGGGACAAGGCAAAAATATAATTTTTATGTGTAGTTTTCTATATAGCTAGGTTATTCTTGTGTAGCCAAGTTATTCTTAAATATTTTTGTGATATGTGTTTTGTTATCATAAAAAAGGGGAAAAGTGTTAAGATTCTCTCTAACTTAGTTTTTATGATAACAAAAAGGACTATATGATGTTATTTGTGTAAGCAAAGTGTTGTAGGAAAAACTTAGTAGAACTGTCTATAGAAGGATCTACACAAACCGCATCAAAAGAAATTTGCACATAGAAGGTTTAGTAAAAGCTTCTAAGTAATTGATCGAACAGTGAATGATGCTAGTAAAAGCTTAAGTAGAAGGTCGCTATGTAGAATACAAGGATAAAAGAGTAGTAAAAGTATATGTAGAAGATTGAGTAGATAAAATACTTAATTGGGTTAATAGAAGAAATAGTAGACACGTTAACACCTAAAGTGAGAGAAACATCTAAGTGGCATAGAACTAAAGCACTCATAAAAGCATTAATAGAAGGTCACCAAGTACGATTTAAAAGCTATAAAATAACAAGTAAAAGTTTTAGAAGAAGGTTAACCAATTTAAGAAGACCCAACTCTACTGGTTAATTATATTTAGGAATTATAATGAACCCATTCCACTTGAGTAAGAATAATATATCTAGGGATATGTTATAATCACAATTGCAATCCTCTATTTGTAACTAGCTAGATCTAGTGGATCAAGAATCAATTGTCAAGTAGATTTCAAATAAGGCTTAGCAGAATACGTACTTATCTAAGAATTATAATATCATACAAAAAATCAAGAAAGGATCAAATTGTGTTACAATGTTCAACAAAAAGATAGTAGCAAGAACCAAAAAGATATTAATCTGCTTATGATATTCAGCATTAAAGTTTTGAAGATTCATATTTTTTCTCTTCATATTTTTATGTATTTTCTAAAGGATTGTTTGAGATTGTAGCTTTGAAAGAGATAGATTGTACTATAGCATGTGTTTAATCTAATTAGAGGCTAGTGAAATAAGACAATTGATTGTAATGGTCAAGAAGACCAGATTTTATACTCTTTATTAAAGTTAGATTGAATTGATATAGTGGAACGACTAGTGGAGACGACTGGATCCTTAGCGATAGAGTTAGAAGAGAGGACTGATACATGAGGTGAAACCTCTATAAAATCTTGCTCCCGATCTTCTTAATCTATCTCATTTAATTATTGCTTTATCATAATTTTCAAAATATTTTTTTTCCTCATGCATATCTTAAGGGCTTTCTTTTTTTTTTTTAGGTGCTTAAAAATTGTGTTTTTTGAAAAGTTTATGACAATCAATCACACCTTCACCACTCACATCCTCCTTCCCTTAAAACCGCTTTCTTGATTATTAAATGAGACCATTATTGTGCTAATAAGTAAGCACGAAAGATAGAGAAGAAATCCAATTATTCAAATAGAAGATGGAGGAATAAGCCTAAGATTGATAGATTTGAAGGACCTTTTGTGAGACTCTAATTCTGACACCAAGTTGAACTGACCTTTTCAAAAAAGGTCTTACCGAGCTCATCTTTGTATAACAAGGACAAGCTAACCAGGTCAACTAATGAAAGGGGAAGATTGCCAACCTTGACTAAACCTGTTAGTGTAACTCAAAGATCATACATCTCAACTATTTATGCCCAAACCTCCACACCATGATGATGGTTCGACCATCACCAAATTGTTCCTTTCTTAGCTCAACCTTACGCCTTGACCCATCCTTGAGCTAAGTTGATTGGATTGCTTGAGAAGTGGATATAGGGATGTTTGAACCTTCCTAGGAGAGCATTGTCTAACCTTTATTTGTTTTCAACTAACTCTAACAACCCTTGGTAACTAACTTCGCTCATACATCCTAGATGCACGAGTTTGTAAATAGACTTGTTATCTTACTTATTTGCCCTTATAGGCCACTCTAGGGTTTAACACTTGTGTAAACTTTCACAAGACTATCACTAAAGTTTTAGAACTTAGTATAAATAGTTATGCTCATGTAAAAGTTACCATTATTATGAAAAGGTTATATTGCAATCTCTAGCATATTGCTTGCTCTTATATTAAGAGACATCTTTGATAATTGAGTGAAAGTACTTTCCTCTTTAAATACCTTGTATTTTTATAATCATTCATTGATTGTAGTGAACATTGCTTTAGAAGATAGTGAATAATATCTATCTTCTATTGAAAACCTATGATTAGTTTAATGTTTTGTATGTTGGTTAAGCTTGAATTTCGATTTCCCTTTTTCTTAATCTGACTAACATTAAATCAACCCATTTAATATAAATCTCAACTTGATTAGGAAAAGTTTGAATCTCGAAAAACATTTTAGAAAATTGGAGTCCCCGCCTGACTAAGTTAAGAAAAGAGTGAAATTAAAACTCATGGATGGATGGACCTTAATTTGAACTACTAATCCATTGGTTTTTCTAGAAATAAGGTTTTAGATAAAGGAAACAAAAAATTAATGGATCTAGGGGCTAACTTATTAAAACCTTAAGAGCAAAAAAAAAAATATATATCTTTTATTTGTTTGAGTTGCTCGATGTGTCTACATACTTGCGAAGCAAGATCAAGCTTATGTATTTCTAATTTGTGAAAATTTTAATTTATCGATTTATTTATTTTTTTGGAAAACTCTTATCACTTTAATTGCATTAAATTTTATTAATTTTGAAAAAGTGAGTTTTTGTTCCACTTTTGGGAAACTCTAAAAATAAGTCCCTAATCTTATGAAAAAAGGCCGATGAATATTTGTTACTCATGAAAATATTTCTTAAAAAAATATTTTTGGAAAAAAGAACACACTTTTTGAGAAATTTGATAAAATCTCTTCTATTTCAAAAGATCTTATTTATTCATGTAATATGTAATAAAACAACAACATGCAAAGATCATGCAAATTTATTAGGGATATGTAAATGGCATCATGCAAATTAATCAAAGGCATACAAATCATATATTATAGACATGCAAACAATATCATCATGCAAGCAAACAAACATATTTTATTTTATATTTTTCCTTTTTTAACATTCAAACCAACAAAGAAGTAAAATAAATTATCTTATAAACACATATTGTAAGCTCTATTGACTTACTATGCAAACACTAAGACCCTAAAGGCATAATCCATAATAATTATCATGCAAATAAATAAACAAACATGTGAATGAGGAATTATACTAAACAACATCAAAACATATTAATTACCAAGCTAACATTATGATTAAACATGCAATTGATCATAAATGATGCATACTAATCAACTTAATTAAACATGCATATATATTATCAAATAATCAAACTATTAAAATTAGCCAAACAAGCCAGCAAACATGAACAAAGAAGTCAATCAAAAAATGTTTTTTATTATTTATTATTTATTTTTGGACTAAAAATTAAATAAAGAAGAAAGGAAGCAATACTTAACTTACGCATAGATTGAACCAGTAGGTAGTTCAAGGGTGAACCGGTAGGTGGTTCAAGGGCGAACCTGGCAACTCTTAAGATGGGGCCTATGGCTTTAGATTGAGAGGTTGCTCTTCGAAACCCTCAACTCAATTTTTGGAAAATCTAGCAACATAACTCCTAATTTTCTCAAAGATGTTGGGTTTAGTATGAACAAACCTTAAAATCACCTTCCCATCTTCAAATTCAAATTATTCCCACCTAATGCAAAATTAAACAAAATCACCAACTGAGTTTTGATCTGTAGATTTCAAGGAATCTACCATTGCTTTTGCCTCTTCTTAATTTACTCTATAATGAGAGAAATAAAAAATATAGCGTAGATATTAAAATTTTAAACTCTAGAGAGAGAAAACTTGTAATCATCATAATGTAGATATTTACAATGCTTGAAAGTGATTTGAATGAGGTAGGAGGATCCCTTTTTATAGTTTTTGTCAAAATTACTTTGAATCTTTTATGATAACGACAAGTTCTTGTGTGTATCCCTATTTTCTTCATTTTGGCTAAAAATTGAATCTTCTTTTGCAAGAATCTTTGCAAAACAAAGGTTTAGAGAAACTCTAGAAAATGTTCCTACATGCTTTCATTAATTATCTTCGAGCATAATGCAAGAATATCCTTCAATTTTACCTAAATAAACCTAGGTGCAAAATATACCCATTTTTTATTACTTGAATGTGATTTTTTTTTTTTCTAAATTTTTGTCAAATAAAAATTCAAAAATTTGACATGCCTAAAGTAGCCAAAAATGAGTAAAAATATCTAAGTGTCACCCACCAATTAATATGAATCAACTCCTCAAATCCATTACCAAAAGCTAAGCTAAGGGATTAGAAAGACTTACCTAACATGTACTAGCTAGATAATCTTTCAAGGAAGAAGATTTTGTCATTAACTAAGGCATATTAAATTTCATTTGACCTAAGTGCCAAGCATTAATCATGATAGGAAAAATTCCTCAACTGATGAGCTCCAGGTAACTATCTGAGTCAAGTAGTCAAGACACCTGACTAGCTAAGACCTTAAACAGTGCCAATGTCCAAGCTTCAACTTGACCTAAATTAGGTCGACCCATTCATCTATTCCTTTTTAGCTTTTACTAAGCTAATATCAATAATTTCCAAATTGTTTGAGATCCTACACCCGTAAGGTCAATTGAGCACATGCTATTTTAGCTTGACACAACATTCTAAAAGGATTCTATTGTTTTCGTACCTGGTATTATTTTTTCATTTTTACCCTTTTAGCATGTTTTAAGAATCTCTATTGTTCAATTTTCATGTTTTCCCCTTTTGTCTATAACCCTATGGAGGCCACATAAAATCTTCATTTTCTTATAACACATAAATCAACCCTTTTTTGTTTTTTAATATAAAAAACTTTCCTTACAAGGCAACCCTTGTGTTCTCTATCCTTCCCAGCTCTTATCTATCTCCTTTAGCAAGAGTTAGTGGCTAACAACCTTAATCCCTATAGTCATGTGTAATATTGAGTGTAAAGTTAAGCCGTATGAACTTATGGTGTGTCATATCCACAAGTTGCTCATAGAATTGCAAGTTCTTTTATTTCATTTCATCCGTTGTGGTGCTATTCCATATGTACAATCTTAGAGATGCATCAGCTTCATTGGTATCAAAGCATCGTTCCAAAAGAGTGTGTGAAGTTGCAATAGAGTTTTTGTTTGTGTTACTATTACTGACTATTGTGTTCCTCCATAGCTATTACAATGTGTGCTTACTGGTGTAAAGTTGTCTTTGAGTGGGTGTAGTAGGTTTTGAAGTTGTGAAGTGTCGATTTGTAAGAGGTAAGTGCAACAATTATTATTATTTTGTTCTACTCTATTTTTCGACTACGAAAACAAAGTAAGATTGGGTGTTAAAGTGATTGGAGTGCGTCAGTGTGATTCTAAGTAATAAGTAGCAACTGATTGGTGCAAGTAGTGCTTCTGAAGTATTGTTGAGTAATATTGGTCAGTAGGTTTTGTGGTTATGTGTATTATAGAAGTTGTTCTTATTGAAGAAAGTAAAGAAGATAAGTAGTGCACAATGTCAAATTCAAGTATGTGAAGCACTATTGGTGACCAAGATAGCAATGCTCATATTGGTCGTAGTCAACAAGCCACTTACACACTAAGGTCAATTGATGATAAACTTGATAAACTCATTAACCTTATTAAAAGTCTAGTCATAGCTATGCAAGGCATTAGACAATTGCCATAAGGTGCGCCCAAACGTAACCAAGCAAAAGATGAACAAGAGCAAAGATATGGCCATGTAAGCTAAGCTAATCTCCTAACTCGATCTCATCGAACTGGAGGAGTGGTAAGCTACCCTACTTAGAGGAGGTTAGAGATGGAAGAAATTGAGGAAGCAAACAAGGAAGTAGAAGAAGAGTTCAATCGTGAGGAACAAGAATACCATAAAAGTGGAAGAGCAAAGACGTTGAACTCTACGAGGACTTAACAACGTCGATGTCCAGATTCTAACCTTTACATGTAGTAGAGATGCTGATGAATACCTAGAATGGGAGGAGAAGGTCAAGAATGTGTTTGGTTATTATGGATATACTGAGGGAGCAAAGGTTTAAGTTGCCATTCTTCAGTTTTCGAGATATGCTACCATGTGATAGAAAAACTTGAATGCAACTAGAGAGATAGATGGGCGATGAAGTGTGTGAACTTGGGAAGACATGAAGCAGTTTTTAAGGGGAAGATTTTTGCTCAAGATATATTTATAAGACATATTTTCCAAATTACAAGAGCTTCGAGAGGAAGCCGAACTATGGATGACTATGCCAGGGACTTCTAAATGCTGATGATCCTAATAAATATAAATGAGCTCAAAGCTCACATTATATCAAGATTCATCTCTAAGCTCAGGTACAAGATCCCTAACACTGTAGAAATACAAATGTTTTACAATATGGAAGAAGCCATTAAGATAACTCAAAAGGTTGAGAAGTAGAGGAGAAACACCCTTATCTGATCTAATCCAAGCTCTTCACATACCACTACTCTACGTTGATCTAGCTACCCTGAGCTAAGAAGACCAAACCGAACAAAGAGGAGAATGTCCGATCTAATGATAGCTAAGCTGGCTTGAAGAATCAAGCTTATGACAAAGCCAACCTAAAAACGTTTGAGAAAGAACAAGCCTCAAGTAGCAAGATGCGTTGGGTGAAATGCTTTAAGTTCTTGGTTTATAGGTAGATGGTTGTCAAGTGTTCTAACCGATGTGTTATGGTCCTTCGAGGTGATTTAGTGGATATTACAAATAAGAGTGAACCTAAAAAGGAAGAAAGGGAAACTAGAAGAACTTAAGTAGAGGAAGAGGAATAGACCTATGTTTGTGTGGACCTAGGCGATATAATGACATTAGTGTTAAGGCGAGTGTTAAGTTCAATGCTAGAGAGAGAAATTGTTGTAGACACTCAATTTTTGCCCCATTTGCTTTATTTTATTTTATTTTTATTTCCTCAATAAGTCCTAAATTAGGAAAAACATAAAAAATTAAGAAATTAAAGAAAACCTAAAAAATAAATAAATTTAGAAAAATACAAAAATAAGAAAAATCATAAAATAATAAGAAATTTGGGAAAATATCAAAAATAGGAAATCTAGAAAGAAACAAAAAAAAATAATAAATTTAGAAAATAAAATTAAAAAATTAAAAAAAAATTGAAAAATTGAAAAAAAAAGAATATTTTAAGGAATTTAAAAAATAACAATATGGTATATTTTTAATTTTAAAATAAGTTTAGATATTAGGTTGTTAGGCCTAAGTTTAGATTTAAATATAACCCAAATTGACTCAGTCCATATGTACAATTTAATTATACATATGGATAAAGCACAAGCCAACAGTCTAACGGATAAATACTTGGACATATGCATTGGGTTTGATTAAAGGTCTTGGCTTCGATTAAAGGTCTTGGGTTCGAATTTTGGTGAAGGCATGTAAAAGCTTTTTTATTTTTTATTTTTTATCAAGGACTGCCACGTGTCAGGATCTTATTGCACCATGTAATGTAGCATCATTAGATTAGATGACGTGTTAACGTAGTGTCACATGTCAAGCTATGTGACAAGCCACGTTAGCTACCATGTGTCACATAATGACACATAGCACGTTGTGATTGGTTAGTACAGTTGACATAAAGCCACATCAGCATTTTCTCTCTCTTTCCTTCGTCTTTTTTCCCTTTCCCATGATTTTCTCCTTCTTTCTTGGTTAAAAAACAGCCTAACCCCATCACCTTGAATCCAATTTCTATACAAATCTCACACACAAGGGTGCAATTTCTTGCTCCAATTTTGTTTTAGACATGGCCTGCTCTGGATTGAGATAAAAAAACGTGTTCAAGTTTGGTCAAAAACACATTTAAATCAAGCTCCAAAAAGTGGAAAAAAGCTAAAATTTTGGACCTTGTCTTTTAATTTGAATATGAGCTTTCCTTGTTTGCTAAGTGAATTCATGTATAAATAAAAGGCTTAAGGACATAGACGATCATCTACAATCATTCATGAACTACATAATCAATCTATAAAGCCCTTCACTCTCATTCAAATCAATCTCTCTCTCTACTGAACTCTCTCTCTCTTTGAGTCTCTCTTTACTGAGCTTACCTCCATGACCAAACACCCTAGAAACACTTCCCACACCACCAGCTTTCACCTACGACTACCCTCAACCACTACCGTAACCCGAAGCTCCTCTACCATTGAAACCCTAGCTACTGCTAACCTAAGCTCGAAAAACCACCTTAACCACCTTAGCTGAGCAAACTAAACCTACCATAACAATCAACGAGCTCAAAAACTTAAGACCTAACACCCCCTTAACCCCCAGCAACCGCCATATGATGCCAAGCTCCACCATCGCCAACTGCCACTTTGCACTACTACCCAAACTACCCTTATAAGCCGTAACACTCTCTCTACCTTCGTTAATCCTAGTTGAATATTCATGAAAACATCTTCACCCCCTCAATTTGCTGCCTAAAGCACCTTGAACCACCATCTATCGACACTGCTATTGAAGACTTTGGAAGCCCGACCTAGATCCAGTACTTAAATCCACTCGACTTAATCCGAGCTCTAACCCACGTCCGACCCGACTTATGCGTCTAAAACCCCTTCTTGGTTTGATTTTATTTTGGATTGATTTTTTAATTAATTAATTAATTTGTTTATAATGTAAATGTAATCAAATCAAAATAAAAGAAAGAGAAAAAAGAAAAAAAGGAATAAGAAGAAAAAAAAAAAGAGAAAAGAAAGGAAAAAGAAAAGAAAAGAGGAAGTAGTTTATTTATTTATTTTTTAGTTTAATAAATAGAATAAAAAAATAAGATAATATAAAAATAAAAATAAGCTAATGAATAAAAAAATTGTTTTCTTTTTACACTTAGAAAATCAAGTTATCAAAAATTTAAAAAAATAAACAAACCCTTTAAAATTTAGGGCATTTTAGAATTTTTCAAAAATAAATAAAATCTAATTTAAGACCTTTCTTTTTTAGAAATTTCCTTAAATAAATCAAATTGAATAAAACATAAACTTGATCATTTTTTCAAATTAAAACAAAACTAAACTACTAAGGTTTTACAAAAAAAAAAAAAGAATTACGTACGTTTGATCCCAAATAACGTGTACGTAGGCACCTATGGGTGATGATAAAAATAAAATATCTTAATTTCCCTCTTTTTTAGTTTAGATTATTTCATTTATGCAATTAGAGTAATTGATAATTGAGTTTTATTTTATGAAATTGAAAGGTGATTTTTAAGGTTAATATTAGATTTGGAAAGTTACCAGTACTTGTAAAGATTTAAAATATTTAAAATTGGTTCTTATCAAAAGACCAGTAGCTAAATCATAATCAATCCACCCAATTGGTTATAACTTAACTTTTTTTCCCAACTTCAATTAGGTGGCAACTCTAAAGTAATTTCAAGATTTAATTAAAATCGATTTTCTTTAAGCTCTAGTTGAGGATCAATATTAAATGAATAAGGTTCAATACTAATCAACTTAAAGAAGATTTAATTTAAAAAAAAAAAACAAGAGGTGAAAAACCAAGCTCGACAGCTTGGTAACTTCACTGGGGTTTAACTTTCTAAAATTAAAATTGATCTCTAAAAATCACCTTAGTGTAATTTTTTTATTTTCTTTTATTCTTTGTTATTTATCATAACTGTACTAATGTCTTTACAAATTTAGTTTTATATATCTAATTATTTTGGCGAAGGGAATTTCTTTTCTTGTACCATGAATGTATGATAGATATAGTTGAACTCAGGCCGTCTTAGGACCTTAGGATAGAGAGCCATTGTGTAAGTTCTGGGTGTAGTTAGGCAATTATCGTTCGGAGCCGATTGAGCTACCTCACTTAAACTTCAATGTGACTACGGAATCGTTTTTTTATAAAACGCGTGAGGTCACTGTATTTAAAAACCTTTAGAACCCACCCTTTTACGTATATTTTTATGGGGTTGACGAATAACTAACAAGGCGATAATGTTATAAAAAAGAAAAACGACAAAACTCGAAGTTTCTTTCCCTATATTTTTTCCTAGAATTCATGTACGTAGGGAATCTTTTGTAATTCCTTTTCATGTTAATAGTCTTTCCTTTGTAATTTATGCTTTCCTTGTAATATTTCAGAAATGGCAGCTCATCCAATGTTAAGGTCTTCACCAAGGAAATTCATGTCCACAAACCTACAAACCTAAAGCCCATACTCAACCAATGGTTTCAAACCTTCAACCCAAGAGAAGAATAGTTTATTACCAACAAGATTAGACCCATACTCTCGCTAACCAAGGTGAAAGTTAACATCACACTAATAAGAGCCTTAGTCCATTTCTAAGAGCCTAAAGAAGTGGTATTTTGATTTAAGCTACACCAGATTAGTCTAACTTTAGAAGAGTATACCTAACTGCTCCAAGCTCCTCCTATGGATAAAACATACGTTCTAGAGCTTAACTTTGTTCCAGCCTACATTTTTTCAAAATTCTTAAGAATCCATAAGACTAAGATAAATGAAGCCCTAAATGATTGCAACAAACACACTATCAAGATATGGGATCTAGTCCATTGGTTTTAGAACGAACCCAACTCCAACAATGGGCTCTGTTTCTTGGAAATTGGAGGAAAAATTGAATCAAGGCTTATGTGTTAGTAGTATTGGCTACCATCTTATTTTCAAGTGAATCTTTTCTTATACACTTTAGGGTGGTAGAATTAGTGGCTTAATTTTGGGAAGGGAAGTCTTATATTCCTGCGCTACTTACTGAATAGATAAGGAACCTTAATTTCCTTAAGAAAAGAGGCTGTAAAGATCTCAGGTCAAACATGGCACTGTTAATGATGTAGTTCGTCAGTCACATCAATTTTTTTGAGTTAGAATTGATAAGGGGTATGTTCGCCAATAAGATTGATCTTATTGACTATTTGATTAATAAGACCAAATTACCAGAAGATATCCTTACCCTTCTCTAAATAGAAGTACTATGAGATTTTCAAGTTAAAGACATATTGTGGACCGCCAGATAGAGCAAGTACACTAAAATCATACTGGTTTGTAAAGGTTACCATGTCGTACCTTTGATTGGAATGAGTTGGTGTACAAGCTACTATCCAAACAACATGGTAAAGTAATTTAGGGAGCTACTATACAAACAACATGGTAAAGCAGTTTAGGGAGATCTAAGACATAGTTTGTAGGCCTTCATTGGAACTCTTCACCATTAATCTTAAAGAGCCTCACTTCATAGAAAAGGTATCCAAACTTCATAAGATCGAAGCTTGGTAGGATACCGAGATCGTAAGCCCTAACATCAATTTGAGTGAATTCATAAGAGAAGTGGACAAGCACTATGTTACCAAAGAGTACTTATACGATCAACTTCACAAGGCAAGCACGATGCGGTATTGGGTACTAGAAGTCCTTTAACCTTCCCCCATACATCCCAGCTCTGAAATGGTGACCTATATGGACCAAGTAAAAGCTCGTATGGAGGTCCTCTATGATGAAAAAGATAAGTGGGAAAACCTATTTCAAGAGTCTAGGTAAAGATCGCACGCCTTCAAATGCCAGTGAAAGACGACTCAAAAGAAGATTCAAGAGTTCAAGGAAGCAACTAAGCATGATCAAAAGAAGGGAGAAGAAAATTTCATCCGGCCCACAGAAGAAAAGATAATTAGTATAGATGAATTTGTATCTTTTCCTTTCTTTTATGTAATAAAACTTCGGGAATTCAAGAATAATAAATAACTTACCGTTCTATTAATTATTCATTGATTCCCTCGTTTTCATCCATGTGGCTCATTTACATTTCATTCATTTATCTCATTTGAATTCTTTCAACAATTAAACTATTAATGTGCTAACTTATTGAGAAGTGTTTTTAAATAGATCGCCAAGATAGCTCCCAAATGTCAAACCTTCTAGAGAAGCCCTATCAAAACCTGTTTTTAGACTAGAATGGCCAACTAAAGAAATGACAACACTAACACTAACAATGTCAATGTCAAACCTAAGGTTATTGATCCCATTGAGCTGAGGTTCCAATCTTTAGAGCGAACAGTGAGGAAGACTGCAGACCAACTAAGCTTTCTTGTTAACAGCATTGCCTTGCTTAGGTTCATGGCTCCATTAAACAAAGAAAGTTCTAAAGCTTGATATGGAAAGAATGTTGAAGCCCTACCCCTCTAAGCGGAAGAAACCTACCCCATGGTCCATTAGGCCTTCGAATCTTTTGAAATAGAAGGGGTCTTTCCAAAGGCCAACCTAATTTTTAAGCCGAATACTTACTCGTTTTCGATCAATCTAAAGCCTGAAGCTAATCAAGACAAACTGAAAGAGCTTGAGAAGTGACTAACTCAACAAATTACTGAAATAATGAAAATGCTCGAGGGGTATGATGGATTCAAGCAAGTTGGTATAACAAACTTCTTTACCTATGATTGTAGAGGCTTCCTAGAAAAGTTTAAGATACCTGACTTTGAAAAATACTACGGGACTGGATGCCATAAGCTGTATACCCGGTTGTATGTACACAAAATGGGCAAGAATCTACAATATGACCGGCATATGGTCCAAACTTTTTAGGACAACCTAACTGGCCCTACTTTAACCTAGTATGCCCAGTTAGATCTGAATTAGGTGAACATATGGGAAAAGCTAGCCAAAGCATTCTATGAGCAATATAGATTCAACGTTGAAGTGGCGTCAACGATGATGGATTTAGTGACCTTAACGAAGAGGCACAATGAATCTTTCAAAGAGTATGCCCAAAGGTGGAGGTCCTTAGTTGCAATGGTATCCACCTCTGTGATTGAGAAAGAGTTAACTGCAACTTTTATCAACACTCTTGAGAGACCTTACTTCACTCACCTGATCAGATAAGCCTCTTCTAGCTTTATAGAAGTAGTAGCAGCAAGGTATCGAATTGAAAGTGTTGTTTCCTTCGACAAATTACAAGAGACATCAGACAGAAAACCACCCTCTGCTAAACCCACCACCAGCAAGCCTAGGGAAGCTACTGTTAGCATGGTCAATTCTAATGCTAAGCCTAATGTCTGGTTCTCTTTCAGTGCAAATCCTCTACTAGCTTAACAACAATACGAAAGCTAACCATAGCAGGCCCCAAGGCAGTTCACCAAAATACCCATTCCACTCAATTAGGTACTTGAAAAGCTAAGAAGAGATAATTTACTCCATTTTGAGGCTTCTAATGAAAGGTACAAGCCGAGATTTTTTTATCTCAATGCAAGATGTCAGTATCATTTAGGACAAGTTAGTCATTCAACCGACTTGTATTGGAGGTCAAAGAATAAAATTCAAGACTTAATTGATGAAGGCATGATACAATTGGATTTTATGGAGGCTCATCTTCTAAAAGCCAACAACAACCCTTTACCAAACCATGGGCCCATCATCAATATGATATTTGATGACTTAAAGCCCACCATCAACATGATCAAATCTAACTAAGAGCCCAAGGTTTATAGATTCTACAAACAAGAAGAGAAGCAAATTCCATAAACTAAACAGTACATCTTCCATGTACTTGTAGCCTCCAAAAATTATAAAACCACTCCTCTCAACTACCAAGCAACAAATCAAGGGCAATCAAGCTCACTTATAGTAGGGATTTCCCGCTTGAGTAGAATCTATGATCCAAGGGAAAACCTAAAAAAGAAGGCCGTATTGGAAAGGCCAAATAATGAAAAAACTAAGCATGAAGAAAGATTATCTGCCTTCACCAAGATGATCAAGCCTAGCGAGTATAAAATAATGGATTAGCTTGTTAAGACTCCAACACAAATATCCCTCATAAGTCTATTGATGGAATCAGATCCACATAAGGAAGCTTTGTTCAGAACATTAAGGGAAATCAAAGTCCCTCATAAAATACTAGCTGAAAGGATTGGATCTATCACCAATTCCATCCTTACTACGGAGTAGATTTCTTTCTCCACCAAAGAACTAGGCGAAGAAGGTAACCAGCACACCAAGCCTCTATTTATAATAGCAAAGATAAATAAAATCATCACAACAAGAGTCCTTATCGACAATGGGTCATTCCTAAATGTCTACCCTCTAGCTACCTTAGATTTATTGGGCATTGATATGACTGCTATCAAGCCAAGTTCGACAATAGTAAGAGCTTTTAACAAATCCAGAAGAGAAATAATAAGGGAGATTGACTTACTAGTTAATATTAACCCACATACATTCAACATCCCATTCCAAGTTTTAGACATTCTAAGGACCTTCAATTTATTATTAGGAAGGCCTTCGATACATTCAACAAGGGTCATACCATCAAATCTTCACCAAAAAGTTAAGTTCATCTCCAATGGCTAAGTCATCATGATTTTAGGTGACCAGGATTATGAAATTTACAAAGAGACGATCATAACTTATATCGGTATTAAGGAGCAAGAGGACTTTAGGCTTTAAATGTTCGAAGAGGTATGCATGATCACTGATCGGGAGAAAGACGAGAGGCCAAAGTTCAAAGAAGGCTAATTTAGAACCTATGGGTTAGGATACATTCCAACCTCGATGGAGGAGTTGTAAAGAATGCAAGTTATGGGCAAAAAAAGTGACAGGTTATATTACGCCCCAATGAATTTCCCACCATTATCAAAAACTTTCATCCAAGCTGATGTCTAGAATTCAGAGCTTGCCAAAAAAGACACCTCCAGCAGAAATAAAATAACTGGCCCATCTACTAAGTACCAGCACTTAAATAATTAGTTCTCCGTCCCAATGAATAGCAATAAGTTTTCCCTATGGTAAAGGATGAATCATAGTCCAGTTTTTTTATAGAGTTTTGTAATAAATTACCTTTATTCTATAAATAATTGTACTAAAAAGAAAAGTTCATCTAAATAAGAATCAATCTCTTTTCTCTTCACTTCTTCCTTACACTTTTTTCTACATACTTTTCTTTTCCCCAAATCCAATGATCTGAATAAAGGACATGGATATCTCGCGTAGATAGGTGATGAAAATATTGATATCACCTCCAACCCTACTGGGTTAGTCATTGGGAGTGATGTCAATGACCATAATAACATGCAAGAAAGCTGGCAAAAACATGAAATGAGTAGAATTTCTATTAACGAGTCAACTGAGATGATTAATGTTGGGACTAACGACTACCCTAATGTGTTAAAGATTTGAGGACACTTGAAAGAGGACCAAATGGCAAAAATGATCACATTACTATCTAAATACCGAGATGTATTTGCATGGTCTTATGAAGATATGCCTGGATTAGATCCGTCAATCGTAGTTCATCGTTTACCTAAGCGAGAGGATATCAAACCTAAGAAACAAAAATTAAAAAGGTTCTGACCAGATGTTTTGTTGAAGATTAAGGAAGGAGTCAAACAATTACTGGAGGTTTATTTTATCAAGGTCTCTAATTATCCTGAGTGGATAGCCAACATTATGCTTATAATGAAGAAGAATGGAAAAGTCAAAGTGTGTATAGACTTTCGAGACCTTAATCAAACAACCCCTATAGATAATTTTCCTTTGCCCTGTATTGATGTCTTGGTCGATAATACAACTGGAAACCGTCTTTTCTCTTTCATGGATGGATTCTCCAGATACAATTAAATTCGAATGTCTGAAGAAGATAAAGCCAAGACAACATTCATCACAACTTAGGGCACATTTTGCTACAAAGTAATGCCTTTCAGACTCAAAAATGCTAGGACAGCTTATCAAAGAGCGATGGAAGCAATCTTTCACAACATGATGCACAAAGAAGTTGAAGTATATGTTGACGATATGATTGCTAAGTCCAAGGAAGGAGAAAATCATGTAGACAATCTAAAAACGTTGTTTGATAAGTTGAGAAAATTCCAGTTGAAGCTTAACTCAGAGAAATGTACCTTTAGAGTGAATTTAAGGAAATTGTTGGGTTTTATCATCAGCCAAAGGGGCATTGAAGTGGACCCTGATAATGTCAAAGCAATAGTTGACTTACCCCCACCATGCACACTTAAAGAAATTAGAGACTTATTAGGCCACTTAGACTATATAGCCCATTTCATATCTTAACTCACGAACAAGTGTCATCTTTTGTTTAAGTTGTTGAAAAAGAACACAAATATCAATTAGCACAAAGTGTGCAAGCAAGGCTTTACAACAATCAAAGAATACCTTATGAACCTTCCAATTTCGGTAGCTCCAAAACCTGAGAAGCCCTTGTTCCTATGCCTAATAATATTACCAAAGTCCATGGGGTACATGCTTGGCAAGAAAGATGAGGAAGGAAAAGAATAGGTTGTATACTACTTGAGTAAGAAATTCACTGAAGAGGAACAAAAACATTCAGAAATTGAAAGAACCAACTGTGCTTTGGTATGGGTAATGCATCGGCTTAGATAATACACACTCTATTACCAGTTTGAATTACTAACTCAGCATGATCCCCTAAAGTACTTGGCAGACAAATCGGCTCTAATTGGTAGAATCTCAAAGTGGCAAATGTTACTATCAGAGTTCGACATTACATACATAAACCAGAATTCAATCTAAGGGTAAGCTCTAGCAGATTAGTTAACAAAAAATCCCTCCGATCGTCCCTCACTAAGAAGTATAAGTCAATTTCCCCGATGAGGATATCTTGGCAGTTGAAGGAAGCCTAATAAAGGAGAAGTTGATAAGCCACCGAAATGGAAGATGTTCTTCAATAGTGTAGCTAACGTATCTGGGTGTGGAATTAGGGCAATGCTAAGATCCCCTGAAGGTTCTCAATACCCTATAGCTATAAGGCTCGTTTTCCCATACACTAATAATATTGCCAAATATAAAGCATGCATCGTGGGACTCAAAATGACCTTAAATAAAGATATTCAAAAATTAGAAGTGTGTGGAGACTCTTCACTCATTATCAGCCAAGCTCGGGCAGAATACGAGATAAAGGATCCTAAACTAGTACCTTATCATCGGTACTTGACTGAATTGATAGAGAAATTCAAAGAAATCACCTTCAATCACATACCGAGGATTCAGAATCACTTTGTTGATGCCTTAGCCACTCTAGCATCCATGATCCAGATATCCGATGGAGTCGAGATTCAGCCTCTTACTATTGAAATTGAAGATAAGCCTGCCTTTTACCTGACAATTGAGGGTATGAATAACCAAAAGCTATGGTAACATGATGTTAAGATATTCCTACAACAAGGCACATATCCTAAAGAGGCTAAGAAAAAGGATAGAAGGATGATTAGGAGATTGGTCACTCAATTCTTAATAAGCGAGTCCACCTTATATCGACTCTCTTTTGATAGTATACTTTTAAGGTATGTGGATGACAAGGAAGCTGAGATGTTAATGAAAAAAGTACATGAAGGAGTATTTAGCCCTTACATGAACGGTTACATACTAGCTAAGAAAATTATGAGGCTACGATATTACTAGTCAACAATAGAAGGCAATTGCATTAAACACATTAGGCATTGTCACTTATTCCAAGTTTATGCAAATTGTATAAATGCCTTGCCTTAAGAACTACATACACTCTTACCACCGTGGGCTTTCTTGATGTGGGAAATAGATATCATTAGCCTGATTACTCCAAAAGCATCCAATGGGCATCGCTTTATATTAGTTGCCATTGACTACTTCAACAAATGGCTTAAGGCCTCGTCTTATTCAAGCATTACTAAAGGGGTCATAGTTAAGTTCATCAAAAGAGAATCTTAACCTGATACGGAACTCTAGAAACGATCATCACTGACAACTGGCATGAGATGTTGCCATTCGCACTTATGGCCTATTAAACTTCCATTAGAACATCGATTAGGGCAACACCTTACTCTTTGGTATACGGTATTGAAGCAGTGTTACTAGTAAAGGTTGAGATCCTGTCACTCAGGGTATTGTTAGAAACTCAGTTGGACGAAGCCAATTGGATAAAGAAACACATCAAGCAGTTGAACTTGATTGACGAGAGGAGATTGACATCTTTATGTTATAATTTGTGTTATCAACAAAGAATCGCTCAAGCTTTCAACAAAAGGGTATGACCTTGGAACTTCAATGGGGGTAATCTAGTTTTAAGGAAGACTCTCCCTAATATATGAAACTCTAAAGGGAAATTGGCTCCCAATTACAAAAGCCCTTATGTCGTAAAGCGAGCATTACCAAGAGGGGCTTTGATTTTGTCCCAAATTGATGGTCTAGATTTGAGAGACTCTGTAAACGCCAATGTTATAAAATTGCATTACCTATAAGAAGTCAATAGAAATTTTTTTGCTTGAAACACGAAAATGCCAGTCATTTTGAATGTCATTATGGTCTAATTTTCATTATCTACAAGCAAAGTTGGTATCCTTAGCCATTATTGACATTAGAATAATCACCCTCTCCATTAAAAGGTCTAACTCCCTATACTCCATTTAATCAAACCCACGCACTGAAAACACGAGAGAAGTTAAGAAGTGAGATCCAGGACATTGGTAATTGACAAAACTCTTTAAAATACTTTATTACGAATTAATCCCCCCTTAATGGCGAGTTTCACTGTTTGTTTTTCAGGGAAGTGCAAAATCCAAGTAAGTAATCACCTCATGGCAGATATTCATTGGTTGGGAATAAAGGCTTCAGTTCATAAAAGTTCCAGAAAAACAAAAACAATGGGTAGCATTCTACATCAACTTAATTTCCATGATTTCTCAAAAAGAGCCGACAAAGTCTCAAACGTTCAATACTAAGATCATTCGAGTTGACAATAAAGGATCAAAGCATGAGCTAGTCAATTCTGATGGGCCTTTTTTTTTAAAAAAAAAAAAAGGTTTGATAGTTTGGGTGCTATCAATAAAGACCAAGTAAGTACTTCCATACAATGTTAATACACTAATTTTTGAATATTGCACTTGCATTTAGATTAGTTTTTACTCTTTTTTAAGCCAGCCCATAAGGCACTCACCTTCTGCATTTAGTGTTTAGCCAGCCTTTAAAGATGCGATCTTAACTCAATCTCTTTTCCAAGCAAGCCCATAAGGCATTCACTAAATTCCTGTGAGTGAGCTCATAGGGTGTTTCTCTTTCACCAATCTCGTAGCAAGCCCATAAGTTACTTCTCTTTCACCAATCTCATAACAAGCTCATAGGGTGCTTCTCTTCATTAGGTTTCAATTTAGGGTCTTAACTAGCTCTAAGAGCGCTTTACCCATTTCACCTAGGTCAGTCAGCTCAAAGGAGCACTATCAGGTTTATCTCAAATTGATTCCAAAATTTAGGGTTGCTAGTCTTCGAAAGACTCTCCCGCCTAGGTTAGTAAGCCTAGTAAGGTACAACTAGGTCATTTAGATTGATCCCAGATTAGGGTTGCTAGTCTCTAAAAGATTCTCCCACCTTGGTTGAGCTTAGTGAGGCACCACTAGGTCCTTTAGATCAATCCCATTATAGGATTACTAATCCCAGAGAGATGCTCCTGCCTAGGTTAGTGAGCTTAGTGAGGTATGATCAGGTCATTTAGATCGATCTTAGATCAGGGTTGCTAGTCCCTAAAAGACGCTCTTGCCTAAGTTAGTGAGCTTAATGAGATACGATCAGGTCATTTAGATTGATCTTAGATTACGGTTGCTAGTCCCTAAAAGACGTTCCCGCCTAGGTTGGTGAGCCTAGTAAGGAGTGATCAGGTCATTTAGATCAATTCTAAATTAGAGTTGCTAGTCTCCGAGAGATGCTCCCACCTAAGTTAGTGAGCCTAGTGAAGCACAACTAGGTCCTTTAGATCGATCCCATCATAAGGTTGCTAGTCTTCAACAGACGTTCCCACCTAGGTTAGTAAGCCTAGTAAGGCACGACCAGGTCATTTAGATATATCCTAGATTAAGGTTACTAGTCCCTAAGAGATGCTCTTACCGAAGTTAGTAAGCCTAGTGAGGATTGATCAGGTCCTTTAGATCAATCCCATCATAGGGCTGTTATTCCCCGAGAGACGTTCCCGCCTAGGTTAGTGAGCTTAGTAAAGCACAACCAAGTCCTTTAGATCGATCCCATCATAGGGTTGTTAGTCCTCGAGAGATTCTCTTGCCTAAATTAGTGAGCCTAGTGAGGTACGATCAAGTCCTTTAGATTGATCCCATCATAGGGTTGTTAGCCTCCAAGAGACGCTCCCACCTAAGTTAGTGAGCATAGTAAGATGCGACCAAGACCTTTAGATCAATCCCATCATAGGGTTACTAGTGCTTGAGAGGCGCTCCTACTTAGGTTAGTGAGTTTAGTAAGGTACGATCAGGTTCTTTAAATCGATCCAAAATTAGGGTTGCTAGTCGTTGAGAAACGCTCCCACTTAAGTTAGTGAGCCTAGTGAGGTACGATTAGGTTCCCCAATTTCAATTGTAGGGTAGGGCTACTTGTCCCTTAGAGACACTCCTACCTAGGTTAGTAAGCTTAGAGAGGCACGATCAGGTTTTGTTTCTCCATGAAATCCCCAGTAGATTGAGTCTAAGATAACTAATTAGTTGTTTAAAAAGTGATCCTAAGGGTAAAAATAGTGTCTCTTTATCTTTGTGGTAAAGTTTTGTTTAAACTTCACCATAAAGAGGAGCAATTATAGACACCCAATTTTTGCTCTCTTTATTTTATTTTATTTTATTTTTATTTCCTTAATAGGTCCTAAATTAGGAAAAACACAAAAAATAGGAAATTAAAGAAAACCTAAAAAAATAAAGAAATTTAGAAAAAAGCAAGAATTCTAGAAAAATACAAAAATAAGAAAAAGCACAAAAATATAAGAAAAATTAAAAAAAATAGAAGATTTTAGGGACTTAGAAAATAACAAGAGGGTAGAATTTTAATTTTAAAATAAGTTTAAATGTCAGGTTGTTGGGTTTGGGATTAGATTTGAATTTAGCTCAAGTTGACCTAGTCCATTTATACAATTTAATTGCACATGTGGACAAGGCATAGGCCAACACCTAATGGATAAACACTTGGACATATGCATTGGGTTAGAGGTCTTGGGTTCGGTTAGAGTTCTTGGGTTCGAATCTTAGTGAAGGCATGTAAAAGCCTTTTTAATTTTTATCACATTAAAGACTGTCACATGTTAGGATCTGATTGCACCATGTGTCTTGATACGTAGCATCATTGGATTGGACGACATGCTGACGTAACGCTACGAATCAAGCGACATGTCATGCTACGTTAGTTGCCATATGTCATGTGATAATATGTGGTACATTATGATTGGTTAACATGGCTGACGTGGCGCTACGTCAACACTATGTCAACGTTTTCTCTCGCTTTCCCTCTTCTTTCTTCCCCTTTCCCATGATTTCCTCCCTCTTTTTTAGTTGAAAAATGGCCTAATCCCACCACTTTAAATCCAATTTCTTTACAAATCTCATACACGAGGGCATGATTTCTTGCTATAATTCTATTTTAGACATGGCCTGCTATGGATTAAGATAAAAAAAACGCGTCTAAGATTGGTAAAAAACACATTCAAATCAAGCTCCAAAAAGTGGAAAAAACCTAAAATTTCAGACATTGTCTTTTAATCCGAATCTGAGCTTTCCTTGTTTCCTAGGTAAATTCATGTATAAATAGAGGGCTTATGGACATAGACGATCATCTACAATCACTCACGAACTACAGAATCAATCTACAAACCCCTTTTCTCTCTACTAACTCTCTCTCTTTGAGTCTCTCTCTCTTGACCGCACCCCTAGAACTAAACACCCTAGAAACACTTCCCACACCACCAACTTTCTCCCACAACCACCTTCAATCACTGCCATAACCCGAAGCTCTTTTACCATCGAAACCTTAACTACTACCAACCCAAGCTCGAAAAACCACCCTAACGATCGCGGTAGGGTAAGTGAACCCATTACGACAATTACTAGCCTAAAAAACATAAGACCCAATACCCCCTTAACCCCTAGTAGCCGTTGTATGACGCTAAGCTCTATTATTGTCAACTACTACTTTGCGTCACCACCCAAACCACCCCTATAAGCCACGATACTCTCTCTACCCTCGCTAATCTTAATTGGAAATTCATGAAAACATCTTCAACCCCTCGATTTACTGCTTGAATCGCCTTGAACTGCCCTCTGCCAACATTGTTGTCGAAGACTTTGGAAGCCCGACTCGAATCTAGCACTCGAACTGACCTAACTCGATCCGAGCTCCAACTTGACGCGCGCTTCCAAGACCCCTTCTTGGTTAGATTTTCTTTTGAATTGATTTTTTTTTAATTTATTTATTTATTTGTTTATAATGTAAATGTAAGTAAATCAAAATAAAAAAAAAAGAGAAAAAATAAAAATAAAAAATAAAAGAAAAAAGAAAAGAAAAGAAGAAGTAGTTTATTTATTTAATTTTTAGCTGAATAGATAAAATAAAAAATATACATAATAAAAATTAATATAATATAAAAAATATATAAAAATAAAAATTAGTAAATAAGCTAATGAATAAAAAAAATTGTTTTCTTTTTACACTTAGAAAATCAAGTTTTCAAAAATAAAAAAAATAACTGGACCCTTGATAATTTAGGGCATTTTAGAATTTTTCAAAAATAAATGAAAATCCAATTTAGGACCTTCCTCTTTCAAAAATTTCCTTAAATAAATCAAATTGAATAGAACCTAAGCTTGATCATTTTTTCAAATTAAAACAAAACCAACCTACTAAGGTTTAACAAAAAGAAAAAAGAAAGAATTATGTACGTCTGATCTTGAATAGCGGGTACATAGGTACCTAAAGGGCGATAAATAAAAATAAAAAAACCTAATTTACCTTTTTTTTTTTAGTTTAGATTATTTCATTTATCCAATTAAAGTAAATGATAATTGAGTTTTATTTTATGAAATTGAAAGGTGATTTTTAAGGTTAATATTAGATTTAAAAAGTTAATAGTACCCGTAAGGATTTAAAATTCCTAACCCCTAAATCTAGATCTCTTGTTATAAAACCATTTTTAAAATCGGTTCTTATCGAAAGATCAATGGCTAAGTTATAACCAATCCACCCAATTATCAAATAAAACTTAACTCTTTTTCCCAGCTTTGGTTGAGTAGCGCTTCCAAAGTAATTTCAAAATATAATTAAAACCGATTTTCTTTAAACCCCAGTTAAGAGTCAGTATTAAATGGATAAGGTTTAATACTGATTAATTTAAAGAAGATTTAATTTTAAAAAAAAATCGAAAGGTGAAAAACCAGGCTCGATACCTTTTTTATACAAAGTGTGCCATTAAGGGTTAAGTGTATACTATTATAGTAGATGAAAGTAGTTGCACCAATGGTATCACTCAAACCTTTGTGCAAAGATTGGGTCTATCAACCTTTAATGTAAGCCCTATAACTGTAGGATTGAATTTAAGATGTAAAGTTTTGGACGATCGGTTAAAGGATCTGATCGAGCTTAAATTATAAAACAAAGATAAAAATATTAGTAAAAATAATCCGGTAATTTTAAATTTAAGAAAATAAGTAATAAAATAATAAAATATTATAATATCAAAATTTAAGTATATTACCCATTATTTATTGGAAATGCATAAAATGAGTTCCAATAACTAACGGGTCATTAAAGATAAATTATATGCACACTATAAATCATAAAATCACATAAATAATATTTAAGAGTATTTACTTATACTCTATATGTATTTACGTATAGGTGAAAGTATGCGAAAATACTTAAAATTCTTGAAAAATGCTAAATAATTAAAGAAAATTACAAAAAAAAAAATCAAAGAAAAATAAAAAAGAAAATAAGAAAAGCAGGGAATTATCCAAATCAACTCAATTTAATGTAATAAAATCCTCTAAAGCTCTATAAATATCCAAACTTCTTTAGAAGCTCATTTAGTCAGTTGAAAGAGTGAAAAAAATAGAAAAAACCGAAACAAGAGAAGATTAGGGTTTTTCAAAAAAATTACAAAAAAATTGTGCAATTAGACCTAACTTACGACCCACGACCAACTAGAATCGAATTGCTGCCACACCACACCTTACACCCACCTCTTGGATCAATTGACACCCCCAGGACCACCATTGGTGGCTAGAAGCCCAATAGCCAAGTGAGTCTGATTTTGTGTAATTTATTAAAATTACTAATTTTATCTAAAAAATTATGAATTTTATTATTCTAATGTTTTATTATATGTAGATTTAGGGAAAAAAATTATTAGTTTGATTTAATTACATTTGCAAATATATAGTGCCTGAGAAACCATGCAAAATCAAGCATGTTTCGATTTAGAAATAAATAGCTTTAAGAGTATAGTTTTAGGCCCAAAATTTTGGTATAAGCTACTTATGGGATATAGAATAGTGATATGAAATCTTATTTCAGAAACGAAATTTCAAAATTTTTAAGTAATTTTTAGACCTTTATAATATATATATAATTAGTGATTTTGAGCTTAATTAATAGTTAATTAAATAATTACTGATTTAGTGTATAATTAGGTATTTTAAGATGTTTATATCTGATGTGGTATAATAATTATAGCAGTTAGGGTGTTAGATGTGATTATTAGGGTATCATATAGTAAATATATGTAATTTTGATAATATGTGGAATTAGAATTATAATAAATATAAAATAATAGGTTGACCTGGATAATATAATAATAATATTAATATACAACAAATTTGATAGGAAATATAAATTTAAGTAATTATCGAAAAAATATAAAATTTTCTCACACCTAGAGTAAATTTGATACATAAATGAGGATTATAATGTATCAAGTAGGCTAGAATACTAATTAATGACCAAAAGTGATACTTAGGTAACTTAAGCCTAATGTGATTAATTTCACAATAGGGTTTGGATAACATTTTTAGGATTTATGTATAATACTTGTAGTTAGAATTGATTTAGAACCTAAATTGGAACTGGATTCAAAAACCTAATCCTAAACTAACCTAGAATGAATCAGTAATAAACAATATGCATATATGAAGAATTGAGTTAAATCATAACCAAGAGCCTATGTATATCATCAAGATATAAATACTAAAAGTGTATTTATATTATAAGACCGACGAAGACAAGTTGACCTGCGATAGGTTTAGTGAGCAATCCAAGATTTCCAAGTAAGTTGGGTTTGATACTTTATCGTATTTTAGAATACTATTTTAAAGTACTCGGAGGCTTAGGATTATATATGATTATATTTGTAAATAGTTATAATTGCATGTGTTTGCGTATCTAATTCTATATTGAAATCTATGTTGTATTTGGTGATTTGAATTGTGTGAAATTGTTTAATTACCTTAAACTGTACTTAATCATAATCGACCTAAATACCTTAATTAGACATGATTTGCAACCCTTAAAGGGATTATTAGGATTCTCTAATCAAACACCGATACCTTCGAAAAAGATAGCACTGGATAGTATAATGGTCTTTTTCTCATCATTAGCCAAATTAAGTAATAGGAGAGGGGGTTGCGATGAGGATAAGGGCAATAGTTCAAAGGATAATCATGGAAGAAGTGGTGTCTCCATTACACAAACTTAGGTTTGGTTGTGAGTTATTGCATAAATATGAAAACTCCTCAACCCGAATTAGAGCAAGTGGAAATACTCTAATTTCACAATGAACCAGACCATATTATGTAATAGCACTTACTTGTTGCATTGTATATAATTAATTGTTTGATAACCTTATTTATGTTTGTTATACATTCATAAGTATCCAATTCATAAGTCTCCAATCTAACTTATTAAGCTATGGTAGCTCATACCTTTATAGACTTTTTTGCAGGTTCTGACTGACATGCCGCAATATAATTATCCCAAGGTCGGTTTTCTTTTGAAGCTATGGAGAGTAAGGAACAAATGGCTATATGATTGAGTCTTTTAAATGTCTTATTAGTACTTTTAGGTTTATGAACTAATATGTGAGATGTAAGTTAGTCAACTACTATAGTATGGGTAATTTCTTAGGATTTTAAGATAATATGGATATAATTATGTATATATATATAAATTACGGTTCTAACTTTTTATGTAAATTTTAGCTTAAATTTTAATTGGGTTGTTTACTTTAAAGCAATAAGTTGTGGATACCCTGTATAAATTATATCTATGATAGGGATTGTAAAGTTAGTTATTGTCATAGGTTGGTTTAAATGGCAGGACTGTTTCGACTCTACGACTTCGTAGTGTAACATGCAAGCATCCTCGACCTAATAAGCTACATTGGCTACATGATAAGGGTGCTCTACACATAATTGAACAGGTGATTATGCCATTATGTATTGGGAATTTTGATAATGCAAAAATAATGTATATTTTCTATGGTTATTTCATGTTATTTTAGACTTTAATCAAGTTAATTTTATATTATTTTGAGCTTAATTCACTTAAAATTCATTTTTAGGAACTTTCGAAGCATTTTATGAAGGTTTGAAGATTTTTAGAACTTTTGGGAGTAATTTGAAGTAGAAACATTAATCATGGAATGAAGCAAAGAAAGTTCGAACATGAATAAAGTGAAGAATAGAGTTTACCTTCATTGATTTGGAGAGATTGATAATTTTAGATCAAGTTTTAGAAAATTTGAAGATGTTTTAGATGAATTTTGAAGTCTTAGAAATGACTATACCCATAAACAATGAACATGCACTGAAATTTCGAGTAAAAGAGTGAGAAATGAAGTAAAAATTAGGGTCCAGGAATGACCATGGCCATGGTCATACCCTGGTCACTACGATAAGCAATTTTATCGATTTCAAAGCTTTCATACAAAGAATAAGTACACGGCCAGCCACTAAGGCTATATACCTTGGGCGTGGTCGCCTCCTAATAAGCGAATCTTCTATTTTTACAGTGCATCTTCTATTTTAGGAAATTTAATATTTGACATATTTTTTATTTTGTCAAGTCTCTCTTTTCAAACTTAGCTCTGCTCATTTTAAATAGATCCTTAGATATGTATTTTCAAAGAGAGCTCTCTTGGGTAAGTTGTAGTCTAGAATATTTTGGGGGTCTCTTAATTTAATTTTCCTTTTACTTTTGTTAGGTTGTTACTCTTTTAATTTAATCTTACTGAATCATTATTGAAATCTAGTTCCTTCTTGCAATAATTATTCTTTTTTTTTATGATTTTATTCTTTGATGATTTAATTACGCTAAATATATTGTCTTCCTTTAATATTTATCATGATTACTAATGCATGTCTGAGTTTACTATATAGTCACGAGGCTTACAATAAACAAAAATGCATAATTAGAAGAGTTTCAATGCGCTAATTTCTCTGGATTAAGGAAACCTAATAGCGAGATCTATATACTTCATGCAATCTTGAGATACTCTATTTAGTGGCAATGCAGGTAACGAGGGTCTCAAGATTAGGAGTTAGTTAGAGATGCAAGTCCAACTAATTCAGAATCCAAGTTTTGTAGGAATAGGATTAGAAATCTGTACGGTCTAGAGAATAATTGAAATTAAAAGGTTGCATAAAACTAGAGAATAAATAACAACGATTTGCTAAAGATTATGTCTTTCTTATTTTAATAAATTCATGTTGCCTGTTTATTTTAATTAGTTTTATTGCTTTATTTGTTCTTATTTATTTTATTTTTCTTATGCTATCAATCCTAGTTCATCTTTCTTATTTAATCATATTTATTCTATATTGTAAAGTTAAGTAATTGAATAATTTAGGAAATTGCTAGTAATTAGGTTTTTACACATAGGTTCCTGTAGGATCAACACTAGAACTTACATCCATTTTAATTATACTATAACTTAACTAAGTGGAATTGCCTGTTGGTAATCAAGTTTTTGGCATCGTTGCTAGGGAGCCAAAATGATTAACCTGGTTAGAATTAGCAAGGATCCTAATTTCCAATTATTTTAGCTCTCTTATAATAATCTTTCCTACAATTCTTTTGATATTTGCTTAGTATGCTTTTTAACTGGTCAAGTATGCAAGTATTAATCAAGGAATTGCATTAGGATGGATTCAACCATCAAGCAAATGACATAAAACAACAGCGCTATGGGGAAGTAGCCCAAATTTAGTTTGGGCTATTTTAATTTTGTTATTTTTGTTAGTTAGTTCATTTACTTTGTTCATTATATCATTAATAAATTAAAGAATCAATTTTTAAGTTAGTTTTGTCTTACTTTAAGCAATTTTCTTTCATCTAAAAAACAGTTGCTGGATTTGTTTATGTAGTAGCAAAATTTAAAGTTGTCATCCAATTTGATATTCGGTTCGTTTTTTATGTTCTAATTTGATGTAATTTTGAATTATTGCTAAGGAAATTCCAGAAACCAAGTCAAAGGAGCAAAATTGCGCATTTTTTAAGGCTTAGAGAAAAACATAACCAAGGTCCATGCCTATAGACCTGGTTTTTCTACCATAAAAAGATTTCATGAAAAAATTAAAGAAAACATCAACAAAAGGTCTACAACAAAAACCATGCTTGTAGTCTCTTCGAGGTACATAAAACTAAGACGTAGCACATACCATAGTTGTGGACCGCACTTACGATCTTGCAAACTTTATATACCACATAAAAAACAATCTTCTTCCATTCTTAAACACTCTTTCTCTCTTTATATGCCCTTAAACACTCTTTCTCTCTCTATGTGCCCTTCTACTCTATTTCTCTCTCTTAGCATTCCTTAAAACCTCACAAAACAACATAATCCAACACCATACGTTGGAAAATTGAGGTATGTACATCATCTTTCCTTGATTATTTTGCTAGATCCACAATTAGATCGATTAGAATTTGTGATTCTTCATGAAGGTTTTGTTTTTGCATGCATGTGTTTAAAACTTGATTTTTAGAAGTGGTCTAGGAGTTTTTAATGACATGAAGTATGTTTGTGATGTGTTATTTGTCAACAACTACATGAGAAATACATTCTTGCCAATGTTTGGTGAATGAGAAAGTGTGAGAAATTAGAAGAAAGTGAGGGAAGTAATGGGAAAGTGTGAGAAAAAGATGAAAAACTGAAAGAAAGTGAAGGAATTCATGGGAGATGCCATATGATTTATGTTGAAATTATTGAAACTTATTAGTATTAAAGTTTTTGTGAATTCATGAATTTTTAGAAATTGTTAACATGAGTCCATAGATTTCTAAAAACACGAATTTATTTTGGCCATATCCTAAATTCATGATAGAATTAGGAAAATTGTTGCTAGTAACTGCACAATCAAATTATAAAAAACAAGTTTCAATTGTTAAATGCTAATATTCATGTTTAATTGAGATTATAAAATTATTGGTTAATTTAACAATTGAAGATTAATATCTTATTAACCTTTTTAATTTCATGAATCCATGTATTGAGAAATTAGCATTATATGATATTATGATGTCTCAATAGTTTCTTATATTGAGAAAAAAAATGAGAAATTTATATATGTTATACACTAATAATTTTTGTCAATAGGGTTATACAACTACAACTTAGGCAATCCTATGAATGTATGAATTCATCACTTTTGTGAAATTGGCATTAAATGATACATCTTCTTTTCATTTAATTATTGCCTATATTGCTTAGTGATGTAAACTAATAATTAATTAGAAATGATAATTGAACTTTATGAAGTATCTCGAATTAGATGTTGGTTATATCACATAAATTATTATTTTTATCAATTTTAAAATTTCTTCTCTTATTTTTACAAAGACTTGTTTGATTTGATGTTTCTTTCTTTTGGATGACTGTAATAATTTAGATACTATTACTTTCTTCTTAGAAAACTATTTTTTTTTATGCTTATAAATTTAGTAGGAAACTAATCGTTGGTACTTGAATTAGTTATCATTTTCTTTTTCTAATTAGTTCATTTTTGTTAGCAACAAAGAAAGCCATGCGCTTAATGGGTCAATGAAATTCAGACTGTGACTTCACAATTTTTCAAGATTAGTGTTAAAAACCAGGGAAGTTCTAATTCTCTTATCTTTATCTTTATTTTTCTCCCACCATAATTTTTTTACTTATATTATTAATATATACATTGGGGACAATGTATAATTTAAGTATGGGGGAGATTGGATTACATATTCTATTGCAATATTTACTTAAGCTTTTGTTAAAATTTGCTAAAATTTTCCTAAAAATATTTAGAAATTTGCGATCCCCATGTATATTAAGTAAGAATAAATTTTTCAAATCCACCAATTCCTTTATGAATTTAAGATACTTTGCTAAATTAAAATTATTAAATCTTTAGGATTCAGAGTTACCCTTCTCTTAAGTATAAACTTAAATTCAAACTCAGTATTAAGATAAATATGAATTGGTTAAAGTCTAGTCATTTTGATTTCTAAGCTTGATTTTAGATGATAATTATCTATTCATCTTTTTAAAATTTTTTTAGATTAGGTGAATAAAGAAGATTTGTCTTTTGAAAAATCAAAATAATTGGAGGTGTAAAATAAATTAAATAATTGAATAAAGTTAATTGAATAAATTGTTAAGGATCAATATGGATCAATCTTAGCCCCTCATAAGAGCAACACTCTTACTCTTGATCAATCAGAGAAAAAAAGAAGGTAAGAAAAATAACTAAGGTTGTTTAGGATCACCCTTATTCCATTAAAAGAGCAATTTGCTTTCATGCTGACAACAACTAAGGAAATAATAAAAAAAAAGGGGGGCTAAGTTAGAAAGGATCGGCCTAGATCCCTAAGAAGAGCGAGATACTTTCTCAATGCTAATCAAGCTTCAATAAAGGAAATTAAATTGAATTAATAAACCTCCTAACGAAAATTAAGAGAAGTAGAAGGACAATCAAAGGGTGAATTAATGTAACATGCACCCAATCTAGTTTTTCAAGTTAATGATACTCGAAGAAGATTTCGCTCCTCTTAAATCAAAGTGCAAGAAATCATTATAACTTTTTCTTAATTAGTTATGCCTATTGTGATCTTTAGTTTAGTTTTTGCTTAAGTGTTGTGATTAACTCTAAAATCTCTAGATTGATCAGTAAAATTCAGTAAGTTTCAATTTGCTATTATCTAAGTGTTTTGGATTCATTATAAAGTTAAGGAATAAATGTAGTTCTAGAAAAAATTTTTACTAAAAAATTATGATTCTGAGGGTATACTTTTCTAAAATTAAAATTTTTCATCTTGTCCCTTAAACATTTTCTTTGTTTTCCTTGAGGATAAGTAAAAGTTTAAGTATGGGGGTATTTAATAATGTAAAAATAGCATATATTTTCAGTAGTTATTTTATGCCATTTTAGACCTTAATCAAATTAATTTTGTGCTATTTTGATCTTAATTCATTTATTCAAGGACTTTTGAAGCATTTTATGAAATTTTAAAGATTTTTAGTACTTTTTGGAGTAATTTGAAGTAAAAGCATCAATCACGAAATGAAATAAAGAAAGTTTAGACACTAATAAAGCAAAGAACATAGTCTAATTTCATTTGATTTGGAGAGATTGATGATTTTTTATCAAGTTTTGAAAAATTTGAAGATGTTTTAGATGAGTTTTCAAGTCTTGGAAAGGATCATACTCATGAACAATAAACAAGTATTGAAATTTCAAGTAAAAGAGTAAGAAACAAAGTAGAAATTGAGGTTTAGGAAATGATTACGGCTAGGGGTCACGCCCTTAGTTGTACCCATGGTCACTAAAATGAGCAATTTCATCAATTGTGAAGCTTTTGCATGAAAAATAAGTATACAGTTAGCCACCACTACTGTGTACCTAAGGTGCAGTAGCCTCCTGACAATTGAATCTTTTATTTTTGCAATGCATCTTTTATTTTAGGACATGTAATATTCAACAATCTTTTATTTTATCAAGTCTCTCTTTGTAAACTTAGCCTTACTTATTATAAATAGATCTTTAAGCTAGCATTTTTAGAGCAAGTCCCCTTAGGTAAGTTGTGGTATAGAATATTGTGGGAGGTTTCTCAATTTAATTTTCCTTTCTCTTTTGCTATGTTGTTATTCTTTTAGTTTATTCTTAATGAATCATTATTAAAATCTAGTTCCTTCTTGTAATAATTATTCTTTATTTTTACAATTTTATTTTTTGATAATTTAATTACACTTAATATATTTTCTTCCTTTAGTATTACCATACTTACTAAACGGATGTGTAAGTTTACTATACAGTTGCGAGGCTTGTAGTAAATAGACAAATGTAATTAGAAGAGTTTCAATACGCTAAGAGATTAAGCATAAGATCTCTTTGGATTACGGAGACCTAATAGCGGGCATGTACTTCATGCAATATTGAGATGTTCTATTCAATAATGATGCATGTAGATCTTAGAATTAAGAATTAGCTATAAACACAAGTCTAAATAATTTAGAATCCAATTTCCTTGAATAAGATTAGGAATCTCCACAATCTAGAAAATAATTGAGATTGAAAGGTTACATGGAATTAGAGAGTAAACAATAAGAATTTACTAAGGATTATGTCTTTCTTATTTTAATAAATTCATGTTGCTTATTTATTTTAATTATTTTTATTAATTTACTTGTTCTTGTTTATTTTATTTTCCTTACGTTATCAATCCTTATTCATCTTTCCTATCTAATCACAATTTATTCTATATTGTAAAGTTATGGAATTGGATATTTTAGGAAACTATTTGTCAAGCCTAGTTTTTCAACCTTCCGATTCTTTTTAAATTAAGTTTTCTTTAAACCAATCAATATTAAACCTTTACCCGTTTAGTATTGACTCTCGACTAAAGTTTAAAGAAAATCGAATCTTTTTACATTTTGAAAGTACTTTGGAGTCGCCACCCAACCGGAGTAAAAAAAAAAAAAAAAGAATTAAGTTATAACCAAGTGGTTTGATTAGTTATAACTTAGCCACTAATCTAACGATTAAAACTAATTTTATAAAATGACTTTTGAAACAAGAAATCTAGATTCGAAGGTTATAATTTTTAAACCCTTACGGATACTATTAATTTTCTAAATTTAAAATTGAACTTAAAGATCACCTTTCAATTTTGAAAGATAGAATTTAGTTATTAGTTACTCTAATTGGATAAACAAAATAGCATTAAGCTAAAAAAGAAAAAAGAAAAATCAAGTTTTTTCATTTTTATTGTCGTCCTATAGGTGCCTACATACCCGCTATTCGGGATCAAGCTTACGTAGTCCTTTTCTTTTTTATAAAATTTTAGTGGGTATAGACACCCAATTTTTTGCACCCTTTATTTTTATTTTTTATTATTTTTCTTTTTTTCTCTTTAAGCTCTAAATCACAAAAACACAAGAAATTAGGAAATTAAAGAAAACCTAAAAAATTAAGAAATTTAGAAAAAAAATAAGGATCATGGAAAAATACAAAAATTTTCAAAAATAAGAAAAAGCACAAAAAAATAAGAAAAATTAAAAAAGAAACCCTAAAAAAATAAAAAGTTAGAAAATGAAGTTTAAAAATTTAGAAATTTGCAAAATTACAAAAAATAGAAAAATTAAAATCAAGTAAAAAAATTTTAGAAAATAGCATGTTATTAGGATAGATTTTTAATTTTAATTTTAGTTTAAAAGTTAAGCCTTTGAACTTGGGCTTAGGTTTAAATTTAGCCTTGGCTGACTAAGTTTTGATTATACATATAGACAAGGCACAGGCTAACGGTATGTGATTGAAGGTGATTTATTTGAATTTCTCTATCAATTTAGTCAAGTGCCATTGATAAGACTAGTTTAAGATCCTTTGTCTTGTATTTTGCTTGAGCTTGGCCAATAATGAGTGAAGAGGCTCCATACACTTCTAATTCTTGAATATCTTTATCTAGGGCCATTTTGAGTCCTACGATGCATGTTCTATATTCAGTGATATTATTAGTGTATGGGAAAACGAGTCTTATAACTACAGAGTATTGAGTACCTTTAGGGGATCTTCGTGTTGCCCCAATGCCACATCCAGATACGTTGGCTGCCCCATCAAAGAACATCTTCCATTTCGATAGCTCATCAACTTCTCCTTTATCAAGGCTTCCTTCAACTGTTAGTATATCCTCATAAGGGAAATTAACTTGTACTTATTGGGGGTTATTATCAGATGAATTTTCTACTAATTGATTTGCTAAAGCTTACCCTTTGACTAAATTTCAATTCACGTACGTAATGTCGAACTCTAATAATAACATTTGCCACTTTGAGATTCTTTCAATTAGGGCTGGTTTGTTTGCCAAGTATTTCGGGGGATCATGTTGAGTCAGTAATTCAACTTAATAGTAAAGTGTGTATTACTTGGGCCGGTGCATTACCCAAACTAAAGCACAGCAGGTTCTTTCAATTTCTGAATATTTCTATTCCCCTTCAGTAAATTTCTTGCTCAAGTAGTATATAGCATGTTCTTTTCCTTCCTCATCTTTCTGGCCGAGCATGCATCCTATGGACTCTAATAATATTGTTAAGTATAGGAATAAAGGCTCCCTAAGTTTTAGAGATACGAAAATCAACAGTTTCATGAGGTATTCTTGGATCATTGTAAAAGCATGCTTGCGCTCTTCATCCCAATTAGTCTTGGCATTCTTTTTCAACAACTTAAACAAAGGGTGGCACTTGTCCGTGAGTTGAGATATGATTTACACCATGTAGTTTAAACAACCTAACAAGCCTTTGATTTCTTTTAGCGTATGTGGCAAAGGCAAATCAACTATCGCTTTGACTTTATCAGGGTCCATTTCGATGGCCCTTTAGCTGATTATAAAACCTAACAATTTCCCTGAAGTCACTCCAAAGGTATACTTCTCTAGGTAAGCTTCAACTAGAATTCTCTTAACTTAACAAACAATCTCCTCAAATTATCTACATGATTTTCTCCTTCCTTAGATTTTACAATCATATCATCAACATATACTTCAACTTCTACATGCATCGTATCATGAAAGATTGCTATTATAGCCTTTTGATAAGTTGCCCTAGTATTTTTGAGTCCGAAAGGCATTACTTTGTAACAAAATGTACCCTAAGTTGTAATAAATTTTGTTTTGGCTTTATCTTCTTTAGACATTTGAATTTGATTATATCCAGAGAATCCATCCATGAAAGAGAAAAGTCGGCTTCCAACTATGTTATTGACCAAGATATCAACATGAGGCAAGGGGAAATTATCTTTAGGGGTTGCTTGATTAAAGTCTCGAAAATCCACGTGCACTCTGACTTTTCCATTATTCTTCATAATTGGTATTAAGTTGACTACCCATTTAGGATAATTAGATACCTCAATGAAACGGACCTCTCATAATTTTCTGACTTCTTCCTTAATTTTCAACAGGATATCCGGTCAGAACCTTCTTAACTTCTATTTCTTAGGTTTGATATCCTCATGAGTGGGTAAGCAATGGACCACGATTGATGGATCCAATCCGGGCATATCTTCATAGACTATGCAAACACATCTTGGTATTCAAATAGTAGTGCAATCATTTTAGCCTTTTGTTCTTCTTTTAGATTTCCTCTAATTCTCAATATTCTGGTATTGTCATCAATCATAACATTAATTGTCTCAATTAGCTCATCAATGGAAATTCTACTAATTTCATGTTTTTGCCAGCTTTCTTGTATGTCATTATGGTCATTGATATTACTCCCGACAATTAACCTAATAGAGCTAGAGGTGATATCAATATTTTCATCACCTATCTACGTGAGGTATCTATGGCCTTTGTTCAAAGCATTGGATATGGGAAAAGAAAAGTATGTAAAAGAAAGAGTGTAAGTAAAGAAGAAGTAAAGAGAAAGAAGATTAATTCTTATTTAGAAGAAATGCCTTTTGAGCACAATTATTTTAGAGCAAAGGTAATTTATTACAAAACTCCATAAAATATTAGACTGTGATTCATCATTTACCCGTCACGCCCCGAAGCGGCAGAGTCGTAACAGCCCCGCCGTGTAAACCATCCTAAGATAGAAGTTAGCCTTACAACCGCTATCTTAGACCTGATCTACACAAGACGTCCACAACTAACCCGCTTTGAAGTAGACAGTTTGTAATTTAAATAAATCATTTACCTATAAAAGTGAGGAATTATAGATATGTTATAATTCAGTTATTGCAGTTAAAGTTTACAATATTTTTCTATAGTATTTTTCTATATCATTACATCATTCGAAAAATGAAAAATAATAAAAACTTAGACCTTAAAAATATGTGTTTATTCTTCAATATTTTTCCTCACTCCCCAGGATCCAGCAGTTGCTAGCTTCAGAGTAGTTATTGCCGCTTCTTAGCCAGCACCTGCACGACGTCTATAGGGATGTGAGCAACCACATCTCAGTAGGTTAGGACAGAGGACTTAAAACTATACCATACACACAACAAGGTTTTTAATCACTTATTAGGTGCAATGCATGTGCAAGCAAATGCCATCACACGACGTTGTCCGGCCCGTCGTGAAATTAGAGAAATTACGCCCGCTCTAATCCGGGTTGAGGAGTTACCATTAATGCAACAGCTCACGACCAAACCCAGGCTTGTGTAATGGAGACCTTGCTCATCTCATGACTACCTTCGAACCACTGTCTTCACCCTCGCCGTGACCTCCTCTCCTGTCACTTAGTTCGACTGAGGATGAAGAAGGAACCATTTTGCAATCATGCGCTATCCCTTCCGAAGGGGTCAGTATTTGGCCGGAGAGTCCTAAATTCCCCTAACGGGTTGCCATGCATGTTTGATTATGATTACTGGTCGGATATTTAATTAATTCCAATTTAGGGTGATCAATCCTTTCATACAAGTCATACAATATGTGCCAGAGCAACAAACAGAATCATAGCATCACCTATAATCAAGCACATGCACACATTCTCTATCTAACAAGCATAACCAAGCATAATCTCAAGCCTCCTAAAATACAGCATTGTATTAATCCCAACTTACCTCGACTCCTCGCTCATTCACTCGAGGTCCGATTTGATCAGGCCACCGCCGATCATCCCTATAACACAAACGTGGTTTCAGATTTTCATATAACTATTATAAGTTCATTTTATCCTATAACACTTATTGTTACGTTTTTTTAGGGTTTAATATGCCTAATTATCTAGGTCTTACGTCTTTTACAATTATTTAGGTTTGGGGTTAGGTTCGGGTTTGGTTTTCGCATCGATTTCTAAATTAGATTCTAGTTCGATTTCTAAGTAGTGTTTTATACTTTAACCCTAGAAATTCATTTCAACCCATAATGTGAAATTAATCACATTATTTCTCGATCTCCTAAATACCATCATTATCCCTAGTCAGTATTTTATTTCACCCGGTACACTTCTATCCTTATTAGTGTACCGAATTCACTCCTAATGTGAGAAATTTTTATATTTTTCATATCATTACATAAATTCAAATTTCCTATTAGATTTATTGTACATTTTTATTATTATCACAATATCAATTTTTATTATAATATTTCCTATTTATTATATTTCCAATAATTACCTATTATGTATTATTACCTTTTATGTATATATTACACTTCTAATATTTATAACACTCTAATTATCATATCTAAATATCAATTATCATTTCAAAATGTATAAATTCATCCTAAATCATATTTTACTCCTAATTACCCTAATTTACAAAGTTAACTTAAAATGTACTATTTTTCCATATTACTTATTTACTACATAATTAACCTAATAATTACATCTAACACCCTAAATGCTACAAGTATCATTCTCCATCAGATTTCAACATCCCTAAACATCTACTTATTCACTAAGTCAGTAATTAATAATTTAATTACTTAATTAACTCCAAATTACCCAATTTTTCCATCATTTTAGGGCTAAAAATTAACTTAAAAATTTCAAAAATTAATTTAAAAAAATGGCTTCATAGCACTATTCTATATCACATGAGCATCCTACAGAAAAAAATTGAGCTCCAAACTACACCTCTAAGCATATTTATTTTCCGGTTTAGTCATACTCGGTTTTGAGCAATTTGTTAGGAACCCTATAATTACAGATTTAATTAAACTAAATCACTATTTTTCCCTTAATCTACATGTAATAAAACCTCAGAATAACAAGTTTCATAATTTTCTGGTCAAAATAACTAATTTTACAAAATTATTCAAAATCGGGTCATTGAAGAGACTAACTGGTCCAAAGCTTTCTAGCAGTCCAAGCCCGGTCTAAGGTTGTTGGCCGGTCCAAGCGATGGTTCTAGTGTAGGGTAGTGGTGGTGGTTCAGTCCCAGGTGGTGGTGAGTGGTGGGTTTAGCTTACTTGCATAATTTGCACAGTTTTCCTTTTTTTTTTCTGGATTTTCTCTCGATTTTTTCAGTTTTTTGATTTTTCTCAAATCAGAAACTGACCAAATGACTTCTAGAATTTTTTTCCCCTATTTATAGACAATTGTAGAAATTAATGTGCATTAATTTGATAGGATTTTGCCCCAATTCCTTGATTTTTGGCTTTTTTTTTGTCAAATTCTTATTGGTTATTTTTTTTTCTTACTGACCACGACCTGATCTTGTTGCAGCTTATCTTCCTCTAATTTTTTTCTGATTTTTTTTATAATTATTTTATAATTTTCTTTAATTATTTGCTTAGTTTTTGGCCAATTTAGGTAATTACGCGTATTTTTATCTACACGTAAATACATGTGGTGTACACATGAACATTCCTAATTATTATTTTGGTCATTCTAAAAATTTTTAGTATACATATAATCTATCTCTAGTAATTTATTAGTTATTTCATTACACTTTTCGCATTTTCGGTAATTAATACCTATTATGCTTAAAATTTGAAAATTTTATAGTCTCCTATTTTATTACTTATTTTCTTAAATTCAAGTTTATGGGGTCATTTTTACTAATATTTCTCTCAATAATTTATAATTTGGGGTTTAATCGGATTCCTTAACCGATCGTCCAAAACTTATGTTCTAAGTTCAATCATACGGTCAATTGACTTAGCTTTGGGGCTTACATACCCTAAGGAAGACTCATTATTATTCATAGGGATGAAGAACCAATTATTCAGCTGCCGAGACTTGCCAAATGAACCAGCTACTTTATTTCTACTAGAGGTGTCCTCTTTAGTAGGCTTTGAATTCTAGACTTCAGCCTTGATGAAAGTTTCTAGCAATGGTGGGAAGGTCATCGGGGGGTAATACAATCCATCACCTCTTTTGCCCTTCGCTTACATATTTTATAGCTCATCCATTAGAGTTTGGATGTAACCTAGCCTATATGTTCGAAACTGACCTTCTTTGAATTTCGGTTGCTCATACTTCTCTTGATTAGTAATCATGCACTCATCTTTGAACATTTTGGAGTCCAAAGTCCTCTTGCTCCTTAGTGCCAATATAGGGTATGGCTGTTTCTTTATATATTTCGTAATCCTGGTCGCCCAAAATCGTTATGACCTAGCTATTGGAGATGAACTTAACCTTCTGATGAAAACTTGAAGGTATGGATCCTGCTGAATGTATCTAAGGTCTTCCTAATAATAGATTAAATGTCATTGAGGTGTCCAAAACTTGGAATCAAATGTTGAACATTTGTAAGCTGATATTAACTGATAAGTCAATCTCCCCTGTAATTTCTCTCCTAGATTTATCAAAAGCCCAAACCGTTGTTAAGCTCGGTTTATTTGCAGTCCAATTGATGCCCAATAGATCTAGGGTAGCAAGAGGGCAAACATTCAATGATGAGCCATTGTCAATGAAGACTCTTGCTGTGATAATTTTGTGTACCCTTACTATTATGAAGAGGGGTTCAATGTATTGATCGCCTTCTTTACCCAGTTTCTCAATAAAGAAAGAAATCCGATCCATTGTGAGGATAGAGTTGGTGATAAACCCTATTCTTTTAGCTGGTATTTCGTGAGAGATTTTGACTTCCCTCAATGTTCTGAACAAAGCTTCCCGGTATAGTTCATTACCATTAATAAACTCATGAGGGATATCTGTGCTGGAGTCTTAATGAGCTAATCCATTGCTTTATACTTGCTGGACTTGATTATTTTGGTTAAGGAAGACAATCCTTCTTCATATTCAGCTGGTTCATTATTTGGCCTTTCCAACATGAGCTTCTTTTTTAAGTCTTCCCTTAAATCGTAGATTCTACCAGAGTAGGTAATCCCTCTACAAGTGATCTTGATTGCTCCGGATTTACTGCCTAGTAGTTGAGAGGGGCAGTTTTATAATTTCAGGGGCCACAAGCACATGGAAAGTGTACCCTTTGGTCTATGGATTTTGTGTCTCCTCTTGTCTATAAAATTTATATACCTTGGGCTCTCAGTTGGAACTAATCATGTTGATGGTGGGCTCTGAGTCATCAAATATCATATTAATGATGGGCCCATGATTGGGTAAGGGGTTGTTGTTGACATTTGGAATAGGAGCCTCTATAAAGCCTAGTTAAACTGTACCTTCATCAATTAAATCTTGAATTTTATTTCTTAATCTCCAGCCTGAGTTAATTGAGTGGTCTACCTACCCCGAATGATATTGATACCTGGCGTTAGGATAAAAAAACTTTGGTCTATATCTTTAACTGGGAGGCTCATAATGGATTAAATTATCTTTTCTCAATTTTTCAAGGACCTGGCTAAGGGGGACTAGTATTTTGGTGAATTGTCTTGGAAACCTGCTAGCTTGTGGCTGACTTCGGAATTGTTGTTGCATTAGTGGAGGGTTTGTCTTGAAGGAGACCCGAGTATTAAGCCTGGTGTTTGAATTCACCATGCCGACAGTTGCTTCCTTGGTTTTGCTTATAGTAGGCTTTGTAGAAGGCGGTTTTTTATCTGATGGCTCTTGTAACTTACTAGCAACGACAACACTTTCAATCTAACAACCAGCAGCTATTACCTTTGTAAAACTAGAGAAGGCTTGCCTAATCAAATTAGCAAAGTAAGGTCTTTCAAGAGTATTAATAAAAGCTGAAGTCAGCTCCTTCTTCGTCATGAGGGTGGATACTCATGCAGCTAAGGATGATACGGATCGAAGAAACAGTAGCGGATCTCGAAAAAGGCAGAATAGGTCGAATGGGTTTGACGGATAAGAAGTGAGATGGTTAGTTTCAATGGTGAATGTGAATGGATATCACGCACTAAGACACAAACACAATTAGGGGGTTCAAGCACAAAATAAGGTTTGATACAACTCATGAATACTAAATGTTGTTCTGGATTCAAATGAAGATTAGATGCAACTCACTAACTAGTTCAAATGAAGGAGTTCAACACAATCTTAAGGACAAGATTGATAAGAACAAAGGAAAGATTAAAGACTTGCGGTATTTGGTCGAGATACCAAAAAGGTCGGCCCATAATTGTTGAGTTCTAGAATTAGTCAGCACGAGTTTCTCGATGCTATGTCGAGTAGTTCTTTGGTCTTGAATACTCGACCTTGTGGTATATTAGTACCTTGGCTAACGACAGACTTGATGTCGAGTGTTTATCTTCCTTCCTTTCATTGTTGTGGCTTTTGCTCAACCTTGGCAAGCTTTGTAAGCCTTTGCTTCGAACAAGTCTACCTTGGCTTGGATATAATCAAAGGCAGATTCCCATCAAAGGATCTCTACCTTTGGGCATACTCCTTGAAGGACTCATTATGCTTTTTCGTAGGGTAACCAAGTCCATCATGGTTGGTGACACTTTAACATTAAATTTATACTACTCATAAAATTCCCTAGTTAGCTTTTCCCATGTGCTCACTTGATTTAGATCCAATTAGGCATACCAAGTCAAAGTAGGGTCAATTAGGTTATCCTAAAAAGTTTGGACCATGAGCTAATCATATTGTATGTACTTACCCATCTTACGCACACACAGCCAAGTGTGTAGTTTAGGGCATCTAATCCCATCATACTTTTCGAAGTCAGGCATTTTGAATTTTTCTAGAAAACTTCCATAGTTGTAGGTAGAGAAGTCTGTTATACTAACTTGTTTGACTCCATCAGATCCTTTGAGCATTTTCATATTTTTGGTGATTTGTTCGATCAGTCATTTCTCAAGCTCTTTTAGTCTTTCCTGATTAGCTTCAGGTTTTGGATTGATTAGAAACGAGTAAGTGTTCAACATGAAAGTCAGGTTAACCTTTAAAAAGATCTCTTTTGTCTCAAAGGATTCGAAGGACTGGTTAACTTTTGGGTAGGCTTCTTTAGCTTTAAGGGGTGAGGCTTTAACATTCCTCCCATATCAAGCTTTAGAGCTTTCTTCATTTGATGGAGCCATAGACCTAAGCAAGGCGATGCTGTCAGCAAGAAAGCTTAGTTGATCTGCAATTTTCCCTACTGTTTGTTCTAAAGATTGGAACCTCAGCTCAATAGGATTAATAAATTCAAGGTTGACATTGTTGTTGGTGTTGACATTGTCATTTCCTTGATTGGCCATTTTGGTTTGTGAGTAAGCTCGAATATTTGGGTGTACTCTTCATATGTAAGGCTGACCAAGTGAGGCCCAACTCAAAAAGTCACTTCTTTGGGTTCCTAAAAGTTGATCAGAGCTCTAATCAAATTAATCTCTATCTTTACTTTAGGAAGTGATAGAATGGGCCTAATCTTACTAAAGATGGTCTCTTGTACCTTCAAATTGAAGTTTTGTAACCATTAGTCTAGAATCGACATGGGGTAAGTGGGTTTGCTTACAAATTTTTCCTTGAAGTAGACAAAGTTGGATGAATAGGCCATTTCCTCATCTAAATTACAAAAGAAAAAAATATGTTACAAGATTGTTCGACTATTATTTACAACGAAAAAACCTATTTACAGCAATTCTATGTTTTACAATACATGAAAATTACAAGGGAAATGAAGAAAACTCCAAGCCATTCTATATTTTTATTCCCATCTTGCTTGCTTATTCGTCGATTCTAGATGTCGTAAACGCATAAAAGGTAGGTTGTAAAGGTTTTTAAGCTTGTGCTACCTCACTTATCAAAGAATACTTTCATTGGTCACATTAAGCTTAAGTGGGGATGGCCTAATCAATCCCGAGTGGTGATTACACCACAGCACCTAGAGCCCACATAATGGCCCTCCGTCCAACGGTCTTAATGCAATCTAGATTTGACTGTTTCTGCCATATGTTTGTGGAAAATTAAATCCTACCCCCCAAATGATTAAATACTTAAAACTAAACCTACAAAGATGCTGGTATGGTTATGATGAATAACAAAAAACAAAAGAAAATAAAAAAAAATTACACTAAGGTGATTTTTAAGTTTAATTTGAAATTTGAAAAGTTGAATGGTCAATCCTCTTGACCTCCCTAGTAGAGTTACCAAGCTGTCGAGCCCGCTTTTTCACCTCCCTAGTTCTTTTTAAATTTAGTCTTCTTTAAACTAATCAATACTAAACCCTTACCCATTTAATATTGACTTTCGACTAAGGTTTAAAGAAAACTGAATCTTTTTACATTTTCAAAGTACTTTGGAGTCGCCACCTAACCAGAGTCGAGAAAAGGAGTTTAGTTGTAACTAATTAGATGGATTTGTTATAACTTAGCCATTGATCTAACGATCAAAACCAATTTTATAAAATGGCTTTTGAAATAAGAGATCTGGATCCAAGGGTTATAATTTTTAAACTCTTACATGTACCATTAATTTTCCAAATTTCAAAATGAATTTAAATATCACCTTTCGATTTTAAAAGATAGAATTTAGTTATTAATTACTCTAATTAGATAAACGAAGTAACCTTAAACTAAAAAAAAAATAGAAAATCGGGTTTTCTCATTTTTATCATCGCCCTATAGGTGCTTACGTACTCACTATGCGGAATTATATGTATGTAGTTTTGTTTTTTTCTTTATAAAACTTTAGTGGGTTAATGAATTTTAATTCCAAAAAAGGTTAAGTTTACGTTTTTACCCAATTCGATTTAAGGAAAATTTCCTAATCAATATCCAATCAATGTTTTATTTTTGAAAATTCTAAAATAGTCCTAATCTGGAAAAAGGTTCGTTTATTTCTTTTATTTTTAGAAAACCTGATTTTTCTAAGTGATAAAATGAATTTGTTTATTTACTAACTTATTTATTTATTTTTTGTTACCTTGTTTATTTATTTATCTATTTCTACAAGTAAATAAAAGATCCCCCTTTTTTATTCTTTTCTTTTTCTTGTTTTTGTTCTTTCTCTTTTTTTCTTATTTTTCTCTTCTTCTTTTTTTAAGTTTTACAAGTACGTGAATAAAAGGATAAATAAATAAACAAATTAAATTATTTTAAAAAAATTAGATTGAGTTGGACGTTAGTTAGCTCCGAATTGGCTAGGGTTCGATTTGAGTCTACTTGGGTCAACTCAATCGGCTTGAGTGGCTCGATTGGCTTCGGTTGACTCTGAAAGTCAAATCGAAGTTCTTTACTTAGGGTTTTTGGACGTGATGATTTCGATGGTGGTGGTGGTTTTCATCGAAACAATCGTAGCGATAGCTATCCTAAAGAGAGAAGAGGATTGGGTTGGAGAGAGAAAGCTTTGATTTGCCTTAGGCGTTTCTAAGCTTGTGTTGTCTATCCTTATGTATTCCCCAACCTCTATTTATACTAAACACAGCTCGAACAAGCTTGGAAAAGTCATTAACAAAGGAAAACGACCATGAATGGGGATGCCAGAATTTTGGTTTTTTTTTTTTTCTCATTTTTAGAGCCAATTTAATATTGAATTTGATTGAATTTGGATGAAAAATGAGTTCTGATTCAAAGTATGTCAAGCATACTATACGATTCCACCATTAATTTGGTGAAATCGTATAGTAAATGGGGTAAAAAAATGACCCCAAACCAAGCTCACATGAAAGGAAAAAAAAAAAGACGAAGAAACTGAAGCTGAAATTGAATGTGGAAGAAAAAGAAAAGAAAGGAGCACTGGTCATGTGCAGGTTACGTACAAGGTACCTGCCACATACCCTCCACAAGCGCATGCATTGCACGCATGTGTCTAATAAAAAGAAGGGCGCACAACAGCACACCTTATTTTCCTTCTAAGGCTGGAGGCCCTAGGCTTTATTGATATAGACCAGGTTTAACTTAGTCTAATCCTTCCCCTCCCTATACCCCCTATCCCAACTTTTTTTTGTTGTATATATTAAATTATATATTTACATAAAAGAAAATGAAATAAAGAAAAAAAAACAAAGGAAAAGGAAAAAGAAAAAATTCCTTCTCCCCCTTTTTTTTCTTTTTAATTAATTTTTTAAAATCTTTTATCTTTTTAAGGTTTTCTTTCATTTTCTGTTTTTTATATTCTTTTCTAAATTTCTTATTTTTTGTGCTTTTTTTTATTTTCCTATTTTTGATATTTTTTTAAATTTCTTATTTTTTTGTGTTTTTTTCCTATTTTTACTTTCCTAAAATTCCTATTTTTTTCTAAATTTTTTTAGTTTTTGGGTATTCTTTAATTTTCTATTTTTTTGTATTTTTCCTAATTTAAGACCCTTTAACCTATTCTAAAAATAAAAAGAGAACAAAAATTAGGTGTCTGCACCACTAGTAATTAAGTTCTCATATACTATTTCCCTATGGGATTGATACTAGGACTCATTTTCATTTTACACAAATGAAGTGGTTTGCAATATTTTCCCTATAGGAACTTTACATTTACTACTCAAAACACCATGGTTGTTCGACTAACCTTTAATATACAACGGGTATAAGAACACTCGTGCCTTTTCAAGGGATGGGAAGAAGGTCGTGTTACAACTTATGACATCGAACTAAGTAAATGAGACTTACAACTAGCTTACCTGACCTAGCAAAAAGAAGGCCTTAATGATAAGTCATCAAGAACTCCAAGCTGTTGAGAAGGCCAACGAGCTTATGTTCTTATCGATTAGAAGATTATTGGAGTTAAGAGACCTAATTACTATGCCAAAAGAGGTTTATAAGTTGATAGTTGAGTTTTCTGACCTACTTCTAGAAGAGCTGCCTAAAGGACTATCACTAGTCTGAGGTATCAAGCACTACATCAACTTACAACTAAGTACATCTCTACCGAACATACCTACTTACTGAATGAATCTTAAGTAAGCTATCGAGTTGAAGAGACAAGTAGAAAAGCTCATGAAGTGAGAATATGTGAAGTAGAGCAGGAGCCCTTGTATCATGCTAGCCTTGCTTGTCTCGAAGAATGATGGTTCTTAGTGCATGTACATCGATAGCTGAGCAATCAATCGTATTAATGTCAAGTATAGAAACCCCATACCAAGGCTCGACAACATGTTGGACAAGCTTCATGAGGCTCATGAACCATTTGACACAACCCTTAAGTGAAAGATGCGTGGTTATATACTATGATAACAAACTAGTATACAATGCCGATTTGGCCAATCACCTAAAACAACTCTAAGTTGTTTTTAACATACTATGTGTCGAAAAATTGTTTGGAAATTTAAAGAAGTATACATTTTACCCATGCCAAGTTGTCTTTCTTGGATATATGGTATTTGGAGAAGGAACCTGAGCTAATAAGGAGAAGGCTCAAGCTATCTTAGAGTAGCCTACACTAAAGAATATCATTAATGTATAAAGCTTCCATGGTCTTGCTTCTTTCTACAAAGGTTCATTAAGAATTTTAGTACTATCGTAGCCCCCATGACTAAACTAACAAAGAACAGTATAGGATTCAAATGGAATGATCGAGTCGATAAAAGCTTTAGGGAAATCAAGAAAAAGCTTACCATAGCACTTGTCTTGGCTCTGCCAAATTTTGATAAACCTTTCAAGCTAAAGTGTGATGCTTTAAATATTAGCATTGGTACAGTACTAATGCAAGCACTGATCTATTGCTTACTATAGTAAGAAGCTTAATGGTGTTGCCTTAAATTACTCTATGTATGAAAAAAGGCTATACTCTCTTTTCTGAGCTCTTACTATATGGCAACATTACTTACCAACTTGACAGTTTGTGATCTATACGAACCATGAGTCTTTGAAGCACCTTGGAAGTTAAAACAAACTTTTAAAGAGGTAAGTTAATGGATAGAGTTCATGGAAGGTTTCTCTTATGTGATCAAGTACAAGAAAGGTAGCGCTAATGTGCTTATGCTTGTTGATGCTCTTTTCATGTCGACATGTCTTGCTGACTACCTTATAAACCAAATTGCTGGAATTTCCCCCCGTTGCCGAATGGTATGCTTAAGACCATACTTTGGTCTTATACTTGAGAAGTGTAGAGAAGGAGTTACAATTAGAGGATATTATGTCAAAGATGGATCTTTGTTTAAAGGAAAGAGGCTATGTATACTGAACTATTCCACACCACGAGCTATTAGTCAAGGAAGCTCACAGTAGTCAATAATCTGGTCACTTTGGTGAGACCAAAATAGTTGACCTATTGAGAGAGAACTTCTATTGGTTTAGTTTACCTAAGGATGTCCACAAGGTCATCAGGGGTTGTGACGTATACAAGAGGGTAAAAGGAAGGAAGGTATCACATGGAGAGTACATGCCCTTACCCACATCGACCTTACCTTGACCTTACCTTAGTATGGACTTTATCTTATGGTTGCCTCAAACATTCAAAGGAAAACACTCAATCCTCATAGTTGTGGATCAATTTAGCAAAATGGCATACTTCATCCCATGCCACGAACTAATGATGCTTAAGATATTGCCAATTTGTTTTTGTAAGAAGTCATCTACCTACATTGAGTTCTGAAGCCTATTGTTTTAGATCAAAATACTAAGTTCTTAAGTTACTTTTGGAAAACCTTATGTAAGAGACTTAACACCAAGCTTATATTTAGCTCAAGTAGTCACCCTTAGATAAATGGTTAGATTAAGGTAGAGTACAGGACGTTAGGTACCCTACTCTAAGTTGTTACGGGAAAGAACTTAAAAGATTAGAATTTGTGCTTGCTTATTGTGATGTTCGCCTACAACCGAACTGTCCACAATATTATTGGAAAGACCTCCTTTAAGGTTGTCTATGGCCTTAACTCAACTATCCCACTTGACATGATCGATACCCCTATAACTCCTAAAGAGAGCTAAACTGAAGTTACCTTAGCCTAAGGACTACAAGAACTACATCAACATGTTGCTAAGAAGATCGCTAAGTTCAATGAATGGCAACAAGAGATTGGTAGTCGTAGTCATCAAGCTGTGTCCTTCAACTTAGACGACCTAATATAGATCGACCTTAGCTGAGAGAAGTTTCCACACCTTAGGAAAATCAAGTTGTCACCTAAAATTAACAGTCCATTCAGGGTATTAAAGAGGATCAACTACAATGCCTACCAAATTGAGTTACCCAAGGACTATGGTGTCCCTTTTACTTTCAATGTATCCAACATGATTCCTTACCATCCAAATGAAGCCCAAGCATGGAAGAAGGTTAAGCCAACCAAAGAAGACCTCGTAAATATGACGCTAAATCTCTCCAATCCTTAGGAAAATGATAAGAATCAACTCCTTGGACCTATTACCATAAGCCAAGCTAGGGGATTATAAGGATTTGCCTATGTATACTAGGTCAGGAACCTTTCAAAGACAAAGATTCCATCATTAACCAAGGCAACTACATGTCATTCGACCTGAGTACCGAGCTTTAATCACGATAGGAACAGTTCCTGAGTTGATAAGCACCAAGCGATTATCTGAGCTAAGCAGTCAGGACACCCAACCAACCAAGACCTCAAATAGTACTACTGTTCAAGCTCCAACCTGATCTAAATCAAGTTAACCTATTCATTTATTACTTTCTAGCTTTCACCAAGCTAATATCAATAATTACCAAATTGTTTAGGATCCTACACCCATAAGGACAATTGGGCATACAACATTTCAACTTGCCAACTACAATTCGAGACGTATATTTTGATACAACATTCTAAAAGGATTCCCCTATTTTCGTACCTTATACTATTTTGTTGTTTTTTCCCTTTTAATTTTCCCCTTTTGTATGTAACCCTAAGGAGGTTATATAAAAGCTTCATTTTCTTGTAACATAGAAATCAATCCCGTTTTGCTTTTTAATATAGAAAACTTCCCTTATAAGGTAACCCTTATGTTCTCTATCCTTCCCAACTCTTATTTAGCTTTTCTTTAGTAAGAGTTAGTAACAAGTAACCTAATCCCTACATTCATATACAATATCGAGCATAGAGTTTGGCCATGTGAGCTTATAATGCATTACATCCATAAGTTGCTCGTGAATTTACTAATTCTTTTGTTTCATTTCATCCATTATGGTGCTACTCTGTATGTTAAACCTGGAGAGGCATTGCACGTGAAACCATGTCATCAACCATGTGACACCATATCAATGATACATAGCGAGTTATACTTTGTGTCACGTGACACTTAAACATAGATGTCACGTGACACCATAGTAACTTGAAACATGTCATTTGTCACCACTTATTTTGTTTTTTTTTTCCTTTTCTCTTTTTTTTTTTTGTTTTCCTTTCTTCTTTTTCACTACTAATTACTTTATCTTTTTTTATTTTTCACTCCATAAGCACCTTAAAAATTATTTATTAATTACCTAAACTCTACAAAATTGCATTTCCTTCTTTAAGCAAATATAAATTCTAACAAACATATGTTTGAAATATTTTCAAATTTTATCCAATTTGACCAATTGAGATCTCAATTTCTACCTATATTTAACTTTCATAAAAAAATTTAAATAACCATAAAACGCTCATTTTAAATCTGACTAAGGTGCAGCTTAAGACCATGATCTCCTTAAAAAATGTACTTTCAAAATAAGCATTCTAAACTAGGCTAGAAAATTGATTTCAAAGAATATTCATTTTTATTAGAATTCTTAATTCAATTAAATTGCATATACTTATTTTGACTATAAAATCTATATTGAATCTCAAAAAAATATTTCCACCCCGAACCAACTTAAATAGCCCTCTATATGATTGTTTTTATGATTTTTCATTTATTTATTTATTTTTTGGGTTTTTTGGGTTTTCTAATTTTTTTTGTTTCTTTCTTCTTATTCAATTTTTTGTGTTTTTTTTTTCTTAATTTGTTCAAATTTTTATGTTTTTACAATTTGTCAATTTTTTTCTTTTCCATTTTTTGAATTTTTTATTTATTGACTTTTTTCCTAAAATTAGAGTTTTACATTAGAAATGAACTTGGGATGAGCAAAACTAGGGTTTCCACAGTACCATATCAAATTGTATTTTATTCATAACCCTAACTTATGTTTGCAGTTGATGAGTCATATCCAAGCCTATATTTTATTGTTTAACCTTTAAAACCCCAAAACAACTACATTTCAAACCTACTTCAATTGTTGTGCTTTCCCATCCCATTTGTGCTACTGAATCCAAGATTTTAAAGTATATCGTTACCTCACTCAAATAAGATAACCAAACCGAACCTTTGTATGTTGCTTACTAATATTATAGATTAGTATATTTGCTCAAGCATGCATGTAATATGCCTCTAAAAAAAAAAAGAGAGAAGAAGTGAAGATTTTATTGGATATCTTACAATCAAAATCCTCTTTCTTTGATATGGCAATTAGATTCAAGCATGATACACTTTTTATTTACTAAAAGAACCTTACTCGTCTCTTTTAGATCCATGAAGAACTCTTGGAGATCTTTTTGCCTTCTTGAGGATACATGACCTATGGATGGTGAAATTTCATGTGTCTAGGCTTCAAACCTCCATAGACTTACTTTCTATTCTGATATTTCCTATGATGCCATTATTGGTACTTGATTTTGTTGATAAAAAAGAAAAATCAACTAGAGCCAAAATGTATTCGAGTGGTTTTTCATGAGAGGTATTTAATAGGTTAGCACCATGTCTTGGAGCTGTTTCTTGCCGTAAATGAATTTTAGCGCTTGCGCATCTCTTGGTCAAAGAAATTGATAAATCCTAATCACCTCGGTCAAAGAAAAGCCTCAATGGATATTACAAGTAATATATATCTATAAATGGCAAAAAAATACTAATAATATTTAAATATAATAAATAGAAAGTTAATGATTTTTTGAAAACTATCATCTATATTCAATATATATTAAAATTTTATTTTTGCTCACAACTTATATATATATATATATATATATATATTTCCTGCCTATGTCAAGACAAATACCTTATCATGTGTATTTTTGAGTGATGAATAAAAATGACGCGTCATATTTTAACTTAATTTTATTTCTGCTGGGTCGTTAGATTAGTCTCCACGCTAGGCAAAGGAGCAAACGCGGAAAAGACTTTTTGATTGGCTGTCTAGCTTTACTATCTTCCAAAAAATTATATATTCTCTCCGTTCCTTCATATTTATATTTCCTGCCTATCTCATGGCAAGTACCTTATCATGTTTATTTTTGAGTGATGAATAAAAATGACTGTCACGTTTTAACTTAATTTTATTTCTGCTTGGGAGCTAGAGCAGTCTCCACACAAAGTAAAAGAGCAAAACGCGTAAAAGACTATTTTGATTGACTGTCTAGCTTTACTATCTTCTAAAAAAGTATATATTCTCTTTGTTCATTTATATTTATATTTCGTGCCTATCTCAAGACAAGTACCTTATCATGATTATTTTTGAGTGATGAATCGTGTCATATTTTAACTTAATTTTATTTCTGCTGGAAGTTAAAGAGTAGTCTCCACACAAAGTAAAAGAAGAAAACGCGGAAAAGACTCTGTTTTGATAGGCTGTCTAGCGTTACTATCTTCCAAAGAAGTGTACATTCTCTTTTGTTCCTTTAAAGGGTGCTTTTTCCCATTGCTTTTATTCCTTGGACCGTGTGGTGGAAACGACAAGAAACCATCTCACCCATTTGAAAAAATTTCCAAGGGAGATCACCAACGGTATCTGATTTTTCAGTCATATGTAATCAAGTCATCTGAATCTCAAATGCTAGGATTATTATTACTAGGCATGAAAGGGAAAAGTGCGTTAAGTAGTTAGTAAAAGCAACAAGTCATACATACCGCATAATTTTTGTAGTCACGAGGATAATATATATTGAAATAATCATAACTAACAATAATTATTATTATTGCCGCTGCTGCTATTATATATACGGATATACATATATCAACCATGAGCTCATTTCTTAACTGCTCAAAAACCACAATCGCATGAGCAGTGTAATACTGATTGTATGAGATAAAAAAAAAAAAAATACATTTCAATTAGCAGAGCATGGAAGGAAAGATTAAAATTTGTTCAAAATAACACGGATTACTTGATCAATAATATTTATCTTGCTTGACATCTCATTTTAAACAAAACCCACCAAATTTTTTAGTAGCAACCCAGTAGATTCCATTATATTATTTTATTTTTATTTCATTTAAGTCACTTTGAACATGATTAAGTGTTGAGGTAACTTATTTGAACACATTAATTTGCATTTAAGATAGAAAATGCTATTTTTGAACTTTCAGTAAAATCTCCAACTGACTATAGCTCATGACGTCACAGTAGAGCAAGAGTCAACAGCTTCACAATCAAGATAAGTCCCCAAAGTGGGTTGTAGATTGGGAGGGGAGGGATTGAAAGGTATCAGGAAGCTTCACGGTAAACACACTCACTCTATAAATGCAACTCCCACGCTGTCATTCCATGCAAAAACAAACCGAGCCATCTTTTTCTCCCTCGTATGTATGTAAGCTAGTAAATGAAACCGATTCCCTTTTGTTTTGAAATATGTTGATACTGCCTCCAGCATTCACTTTCAAACCCTCCGATGAAGAACTCGTCGATCATTACTTAATGCGAAATTTTTATGGATATTCAACAGCTGAAGGAAATGTACAAGATGGTTTAGTCATTTCCGATTGCTTAATCATTCCAGATATGTATATATATGACCATGATCCTTGGGAGCTACAAGAATTATTTAGAGGTAACCACTAACCATTTCATCTAAGAAAGAACAGAATAACATTTGATCTTCTTCCCATTTCATCATGGTAATACTTCCATACATTGATTTGGTCATAGAGCAATCACTGGCACAGCTGGACACTGGTGAGCGCTGCTTCTTTTGTCCTCGACAGAACAAGTACCACAAAGGCCATGAAGAAAATAGGGCAACTAAGTCAGGATATTGGAAATCCAGATGTAAGAAAATAACAATAAAAACATCAGAAATAACAGCTGAAAACATTGGGCTGACCTTCTATCAGGGCCAGCAACGGAATGGTATCCTTTCTGACTACAAGATGCACCAATACAGAGTGGTTTCCAACATAATACACCATGACAAGACTCCAAAGGGGGTTAGTACTAGAGGTCCCCGTCCTCTTGACTATCATTTATGTCAAGTTTAATTTCTCAATACAATTCTCCCTCGTCAGTTTCTTCATGTGTATTCTTCTCATTTGTGTAGTTGACAATGCAGTATTAGTCTAATTCAGCACATTTTTTTCTTGTCTAGATGTGTTATTACCTTTGCTACATTTTTATGAAGAAGACTAAGCATGACCAAGGTGACAATGCCCCCATATGCAAAGAAGGAAACTCTAGCACCATCATAATTAGTACAGCTAATGATTCAGAAATCTACCTCTCAAATTCAAAGTGATCATCCAGGGGTGAGATAATTGCTATATATATTCCAGCAGCTAATGATTCTCATCTTTGTTAGATATTTCAGCTGAAAAATTATAAATATACACGCTTTCAGGATCCAACAATGGAAATAGATGAAGCCAACAGCTCACAGCCACCAAGTTACTTCAGCACCACAGGAATTTATCCCACACAACTTAATTATGATGTGGACGGAGAGTTAGCTTTCCCTTCCACTAACCGTGCATATGCGGGAAGCTACAACTCCCAATTTCCAGGTGATCGTGAAGTGGTAAGATGGTGTTGCCCATTCTAGCATTTAACTATAGGCTTCTACTTTATGTATTCTCAGCTTATAAGGGACACGTATACGCACTTGCCAGGATCAATGAACGGAATTGGACAAAATTTATTGCACACTGCCACCACTTAATGACAGCTTTCAACATGATTTATCCTCCACAATTGACAAATGACATGGGCAGAGAATAGGATTTCCCTTCCACTAGTCACATGTATGCAGGAAGGAGTATCTGATGGGGATTGGACTAGTCATTGAAGAATAAGATAACAATCATGTAATGTTATCACTTATCAGCCTCGTACAAAATGGATATGTTCTTTCTTTCTTTCTTTTTTTCTTTTTTTTTTTTTTTAACCAATCCACGTTTTATATGAGTGAACAGAGTCTGCTCTATGGGCAATGAGGCCTTGGCATAGTAATGTTTTGTTTAATAGATTATGTTTGTAAAATATGTACTCAAATATCATGTAAGTGTGATGTACGCCATAACCTAGTGGGTATGTAACAACACCCTCATGTTGATGAGGTACAGCCCTGTGTTCATAATAATATATGTTACTCCAATGACCATGATCTCTCTTTGTTATGTTGGAGTAATAATATGTTATACATATATATATAGTTATTTTAAAAAAAATTTCAAGATTAGGTTGTTCAAAAGTTTGCGTTTTAAACTTTATGGTATGGATAATATAGTTAAGTTGCTTAACATGGCAAAATAAAAGCTTTCAGAGGACAAAACTAATTGAACAGATCAATATAGCGTTGACAATAAAATAAATACAGGACCCTATCTCTTCCTACTCTAAAGAAATTGTTAGGCCTCTCTTCCTCAAACACACATCAAAATTGGACACCTCCACCAAGTGAGAGGGTATGCTTCGCATGTACAAAATGATAGATTTGCTTTACATAATATTATTGCCCAACATAATGGACCAAGGAAGATATATCAACACTATAATTATGTCATGCTTTAGGTCTATATAAACGACTCATAGCTGATGCCACATTGAACTTTTGCCTCTAGCTGCAATGTCCTAACATATCTATCATGCAACACTGTCAATAAGGTGAGAGTACATTTATAGATAGGCACAAACAGAACATAGCCGATGAAACATTCCCATTACTTGTTGATGAGATCAGACAGATGACCATGATTTTTCATTAGGTTGTACTTAACTTATGGTTCAGGATTTAACTCCAAAGCCTTTAAAAATGGCTATCTTTCATCCTACCAAACGACCCATAATAGAAATAAAGAGCACTGTCGATTTGCTTATTGCATTACCACTAGCTAGAAAAAGTTCACTACATAAGCATAACCTCTGTCACGATAATAAAGAATGTCATCCTTTCAGGAAGCTCGAGGGTGAAAAAACTACCATTCAGAAGGAATCAAACAATGAGAAGATAAATCATATTCTTCAATAAAAGCCATCCTATAAATGTAGAGAGTATACCACATGAAAATACACAAAGGATTTTGATTTAATAAGAAGCATACAGAGGAAGTATCTAATCAATTCACGATAACAACCAATTCATTTACTCCCAAATCCTTCACTTTGAAATGAAGGAAACAATCTCTTCACTTAACCACTTCACTTCTTGCCAACAGACTTTCTAATTTGCACGAGGAATATTCAATTAGAATCATGTCTCCCAGATTAACTACAAAACAACATGAATTAAATTAAGGAATCTGGAAAATTCAGCAAATACACTTGCGCATGATAGTTACCAGTAACTTGGAGGATTGGAAACACAAAAATGAAAATCCTCGCATGTGGAAATGGGGAAATGATACGATCTGTGAAGAACTCGTCAATCATTACTTGGAATCTTAAAACTGAAATGGAAAGTGGATACGGATTTCAAGTAATGATGACGAGTCCTCCAAAGATGGTATCGGAATTGAGAGATGAAGCTTCAGGTACGTAATGGTGTCGGTGCTTCAGCAGCCACGTATGGAAGGAAGGAGGAGGACAAGAATCTAGCTAGGGTTTCTCAGCTTTCTCCGCAAAAATATATACCCAGTAAATAATATGCGCGCGCAGTGACTTGGATAATAAGTCGAACTCGCACCGCACCGCCCCCGCCCTCCTTGTCTTTCTCTGCTGAACTCATGTATTTGTAAAGTAAAAGATAAAATAAGTATATTATACGAATATTCTGTTATAATTTATTATAGAGTAGTGGTATTGACGCTCACGATTTATATGCATAAATTAATTGTTGTGCACAGTATTATAAGAATATAAGACAATTACTTTAATATATATGAAAATTAATTGAACAAAACATATGAGTATTTAATTTCAAACCTATCATATGTTGGATCTTTTTAATGAATATTTACTGAAAAAAAAATGAAAATTAACTATTGATATGATTTTCTATTCTTCACTAACATAGGCTAGGCAAAGAATTAATGAGATTAATAATAAGGTCAATGAAAGTATTTATATCATTTAGATATTGCATGAGACATTTAGAAATTAAGGATACATAAACATATTGTAAATTTAGAAATTAAGAACACAAAAAATATATTACAAAATATAGATAAGTACTCAATTCAAATATAAAAAATTCCACATATTAAATCAAAAAAAGAAAGAAGAAAAAATCTCTTCATATTTTGAAATCTTTCCATATGTTAGATCGTTTCTCTAAAGATTCACTAAATAAAACAAAATATTTTAACAAAAAACAGAAAAATTAAATATTAAAATGATTTGTATTCTTTTACCTTTTTATAACTTATCACAACAACAATTCAATCTCCTTAAAGATCAGAACCTGCAAAAAGATCTATAAGAGTATGAGCAACTACAGCTTAGTAAGTTAAATTGGAGACTCATGAATGCATACAAGCACAAACAAGATTATTAATCAATTATTTTCATGCAATGCAACAATCAAGTGTCATCGCACAACGTAGTCCGATCCATTATGAAATTAGAGAAATTTCGTCTGCTCTAATCCGGATTGAGGAGTTTTATGTTATGCAACAGCTCACAACCAAACTTAGGCTTGTGCAATAGAGATCTCGCTCCTCGCGCGATTACCTTCGAACCATTGACTTCACCCTCGCTGCGACCTCCTCTCTTGTCACTTAGTTCGACTGAGGATGAAGAAGAGACCATTTTGCAATCCTGCACTATCCCTTTCGAAGGGGTCAGTATTTGGTTGGAGAATCCTATGACCCCCTAACGGGTTGCAATGCATGATATTTTTGGTTCTTAGAGTCGAATAAGATTAAATTTCATTTAGGGTGTTCAAATAATTTCACACCAATTCAATTATAACACAAAATCACTCATATCACAATTTCAGCAAGAATTCAGATACGTCAAACACATGTGTAAACTACTTACAATCACAACCATATACAAGCCTAAGTCTCTGAGTAACATACAAATAGTACTCTATTATAATAACTAATAATCTAACTTACTTGGAATTTTCTCAATCGCTCGATCTCTCAATCGTTCGATCCCTTAATCGCAAGCTGATTCGTCTCTAAGTGTTCTATAATACAAATAGGTCTTTTCTTTTAGTATTTATACTTTAAGGATTCATATTCTAAGTCATAATTTAACTCATTTTTTCCATGTATACCTATTACGTACTAATGATTCGGTGTACTCTATTTCGGGATTCGAATCCTAAATTAGATTTTTAATTTTGATTCCTAAGTCTTTAATATGCTCGAATCCTAATGTGACATTAATCACATTAAACTCAAGTATTCAAATATCCTATTGGGTCTTAATTCAATATTCTAAATATTTGATACACGCTAACCCTAATTGGGGTATCGAATTTATTCCCGATATAAGAAAATCTTACGTTTTTATACATTTTCTTAAAATTAAATGTTATTTCAGATTTAATATTATTCTGATTTCTATTATAATATTATCTAAATGACCCTAATTTTTTTTATTTATTAATTTTCAATTTCACATATTACTAATTTCTTACATTAACTACCTAATTTCCTAAATTAACCATACTTAATACTCTAAAGACTAGGATTAGGTTTCCACATCAGAGATTAGCATCCCTAAACATTTAATTACTATCTAAATCAATAATTAGCACCTTAATCACCTAATTAGCCCAAAATTACTTAATTTTTCCATCATTTTAGGGCTAAAAATTAAATTAAAAATTTCAAAAATTAATTTAAAAAAAATGGCCTCATAGCACTGTTCTATATAATATGAGCATCCTACAAAAAAAAAATTGAGCTCCAAACTACACTCTTAAGCTTATTTATTTCAAGTTCTAATCATGCTTGGATTTGTTTAATTTGTTAAGAACCCTATATTTTCAAACGTGATTAAACTAAATCACTATTTTTTCCTAAATCTACATACAATAAAACCTCAGAATAACAAGTTTCATAATTTTCTGGGCAAAATAACTATTTTTACAAAATTATACAAAATCAGGGTAATTAAGGAACTCACTTGGTTCGAAGCTTTCTGGCCGTCTAAACCCGGCCCAAGATTGTCGGCCGGCCTAGACGGTGGGTCTAGAGTAGGGTAGTGGTGGTGGCTCGGTCCCGGGTGGTGGTGGTGGCTCGGTCCCAGATGGTGGTGAGGTATGGGTTTGCCTCACTTGCCCAATCTGCACAGTTTTCTTTTCTTTTTTTGTTTTTTGGATTTTCTCCTAAATTTTTTAGTCTTTCGATTTTTCTCAGATTCCTCACTGCCCAAATGAGTTCTGGAAATTTTTCCCCTATTTATAGACAATCTTGGTAATTATTATATATTAATTAGACATGACTTTGCCCAATTTCCTTGATTTTTTGCTTTTGTGTTGCCTAATTCTAATTGGTTGATTTTTATTTTGCAGATCCTGACCTGCCACGACCTGATTTGGATCATTCGATTTTATTCTGATTTTTCCATAATTAATTTATAATTTTCTTTAATTATTTACTTAGTTTTTGGCCAATTTGAATAATTTCGCGTATTTTTATCTACACATAAATGCATGTGGGGTACATGTGAACATTCCTAATTATTATTTTGGTCATTCTAAAATTTTTAGTATACATGTAATCTATCTTTAGTAATTTATTAGTTATTAGATTATACTTTTCCCCTTTTCAGTAATTAGCAATTATTATGCTTACAATTTGAAAATTTTATAGTCTCTTATTTTACTCCTTATTTTCTTAAATTCACATTTACGGTGTCATTTTTATTAATATTGCTCTCAATAGTTTATAATTTGGATTTGATCAAATCCTTTAACTGATCGCCCCAAACCTTGTATTCTAAGTTCATTCCTACGGTCACTTGGCTTAACTTTAGGGCTTACACTATGGAGGCTACGGATACAAATATTTATGATAAATGAACAATGAACCATCATTACTTGTAATAGCTTCAAAGAATAAAGTAACCGAAATCTCTTTATGGTAGCAACGTTTGATGATGGTTGCATACGATAAAATATGCTATTTTCAATAATATGTAGTGACAAATATATATGATAAATGAATATTACACCATTGTTATCTGTGCTAAGTTGGCTATAATGATAAAAGTATCCTCTCTTTTAAAAAATAAATAATTAATATTCTTCTGTAGTCTCACGGATCAAAAGAAAACATGGCAATTAAATTGTATAACGATAGCAAAATATATTATATGTGCTAAAATTATTAGCCACCAAAATATTAGTTGTTAGCCATAGTAGGTTTAGCTTTAATAATATAGAATATATAATACATTACCCTTCTTAAACAAGAGATTACATCATCATCATCATTATTATTATTTAGTATCCATAAGTATTTATAATTAAGATCATTTGTAAAAGATAAATGATATCTGATTTTGTTTTCCATTTTTTTATAGTGAATGAATAGTTTTAATAAGAATAACTTTCACTTTTTAAAGATAAAACCTAAAATAAATAATACATGTCATATACAATTAAATAAATAAATAAAAATTATAACTTTCATGAGTTAAAAATCTATATCATTAAACTGAAAAGTGAGGAGATTTGGTATCTTTTTTATATTCCTTAAAATACCCCCAAAATATATTAGATTGAACTTATAAAACATATGATATTAAAATTTAAGTTAATATTATTTTGGATAAAGTTGTGATAATCCTAAATCTCTCTTTTTCTCTCCCATTTACACCTCATTTAAAGCTTAAACTTTATTTATTTATATATTTCTTTTCAAATTCATATTTCTTTTTATTTTTGTAAAAGTTACACTGCTCTCTCCCTTATTTAAACTCCTTCTATTTTTAGGAAAAAGAAAAAAAAAACACCTTCCTCTTCATTCTACTCTACTCAGTTGATTGCCTTTAAAAAAACCTTTACTTTTGCATATTATTCTTTGTTTTGTTTTTTTATCTCTTCCTTGATCACTTACTTATGTATAATTTTTATAAGGTAATAATATATATAATCAAAGTAGCATTAATGTTTTTTACCAAAATATTAAGTGCAATGATTTCATCATTTCCTCTACCTAACATTTATAATTTATTAATATCTTAGTTTATGGCTATAAGAGTCTCTTAATCATTATCATAATATTCATCATATTTATACAAAATCTTCGTAAAACAATAATTTAAATAAAACTATTTATGTTTCACACATTAATGTTAAATTTTCATAAGCATACTAGGTACAATATCTACTAATATTATATAAAATGAAAACATAAGTAATCTTTTAGAATTTTTTTTTTCAATCATATTGTTATATGTTTTCTCCATGCACACAACAGTTTATATCATTCTTAGAAAAAAAAAAACTTAATTCTAGTGAATAAATTCTAAACTATAGGTTAAGGAAAAGAAAAATAAAAAAAAAAGGTTATGACAATATTTACAATCGGATATTAAATAAAAATTATAAAGGGACACTAAATAATAAAAACTTAGCAAGTATTTTTCATAGTCAAAACCGCCCTATTAAATGCTTTTATGAGAGACCATAACCAAATTAGCCATAACTAAAATAAAAAGAAAAAAAATCTTCTTAAACAACTACTTTAAATGAAAAAGAAAAGAGAAGATATAGAGTAGATTTCTCTATAATATTATTGAATCATTTGAAAAATAATAAATGAAAGAGTTGGCATAAAAATGAATTGGGCAAAGAAGAAAACAAAAATAAGCATATGTTATGGTCTCAAAAATTCTAAACAATTATATCATGTCATTTGAAAAACTTTTAATAGTAAAACTACAATAAAAGAAAAAAACTAAATTTTTGTAAAAAGAGCAAATAAACAATACCAAAATCTTACATCTATATTTTTAATAGTTTTCATTTCCTAATCTGAATCCATCTCCAGTTATATACCCACAATTAAATATATTACTAATAAATAAAAAATAATTTAATTACCAATTACATTTTAGGGTGACCATTAGTGAAATAAAGTTTATATTCTACTAAAATTTTGATAAGTAAATAAACTATTTGTGAAATAAGTACAACTATACATATCATTGAATAAATAAATAAATAAATAAACAGTTTAATTATCAATAGTTTTTCTTCTATTAAAATTTTAAAAGCAAATAAATCATTTATAAAACAAGCAAAATTAAAGATATCACTAAACAAATAATAAAAAATTTTTAGTATATAGGGAATATGGATTTCGTAATAGTTGGAAATTTAATGAAAGAATTATTAAGATTTATAGATATTAGAGAAATAAGTAAAAACTACCATTTTGATGAAAGATTTTTAGTTTAGATATATTTTTTGTTGATGATTTGTAAGTTAGATACCATTTTTGAAATAGAGTTTTTACCCTAATAACCTTAATATATTGATAATTTATTAATAACTATTTAGTATATAAGAGTTATTTGATAAAATTTAGACAAAACAAAATATGAAAACACTAAAGGCACTAAATGGGGCATCTTTAGCTTTAATAATACAGACAAATACAGTTTTATATATAATTGAAGACACAATCTATCATCTATATGAAAGTGATTAAATTAAAAAATAATAATATTAGAAACTTGGAATAGCTAACATATCCTGCAAAATGTTGAAGCTATTTAAACAGACTTTAATACTTTTGTCTTATCTTACAAATTCAATAATTTTTTATTGGTCCTTTCAGCAAAACAAATAAATTATGAGTTTTAAGGACCACTATTATAAATAGTAATACATCCTTGATTTACTTCTTTAGTTTGTGAATTGTATGAAAGTAGGATACTCAAAATTTAGGGTCTAAAAGTTTTTTATAACAATTTTTTATTGAAGAAAAAAATGTGAATGGAAGGTATCACTAAATTAATTTAAGTCTATGAATCTAAGGAAATATGGGAATTCTTGATCTCACTTTATTATATTTGTTCTATGGTACTTTAATCAATAAATTTTCGTTAAGCCTTAAAAGAGAATTAAAAAATAGATAAAATTTCATCCAAGAAAGATTAATTATGTAATCATGGAATAAGTAAACATAGTTAAATCCTATAATTAATATTCAATAAATTAATAACCTCTATAAAATAATATTTGATCCCAACTTGGGCCAGTTCAAAAAATAAATAATTTGGATAATTTAATAAGATAATAAATTTTAGGAAAATCCTTATATAAATTTATAATCCTTTCAATTTTATAAATTAATAATCCTTTAAAATTATAAATACTATTGAGGAAATTTACTAAAATATGAATCTATTATTGATTTTTTTTTTCTTGGAGCTTAAATCTAGGTGATTTTATCTCTAACTTTTCTCATTACATTTAAAAGCTTTGATATTGGGTTCTCGAACAACAACAAAAAATTGTAAAGAGTTATTTTCATTATGAGTGCTTCCTTTTGTGTGATTTAAATTATTAATTTATTGATTAATTAATACCTCTCTAAATGAATAAAATTTAATGATCCCAACATTATTAATTTATAAAGATTGTACATATAATACTTAAAAAGGTAATCAATAAACGTATTAAAATATAAAATATTTGTTGGTGGGCAGAGTGTTTCCACATCTTACTCATGGTGAAGATGTAGAGCCCGAAAAGCTAAAGATACCATAACCTACCATGTATCATTATTAAATACTAACACATTAAGGCTCTTAAGCCCATTATAATCCATAAAACCTATCAACAACATCATTTCTTAGATAAAAACTCCATAGTACCAAGTCTGAGTGAGAAATCTACTCTATAAACACCATATCCTATAAGTGTCAAGTCTGAGTGGGTATATCAATGCACTTTACAAACATCATAAACTTGAAAATATCAATAAACTAGCAAAGTAGGAGTTTAACATACTCCTAAACTCTAAAACATCTAAACATCACATCAAAATAACAAATAGATTCTATCTCTAGTACAACCAACACTAAAGATCAACATCTCCACAAGTCTCTTCCTTACTCAATGACTCAGAAACACCAAATAAAACATAACAATCTCTAAAGTCAAAATCCAACTAAAAACCATCATAGAACTCTCCACATGACTTGATTCTAGTAAAGAACCCTAATCGTCAAAGTAATACAAATAATCAATACTATCCTCCTCCTGGTCCACATCCAAATAGGGCTCTCATTAATAATATACTCATATGATCCTACATCTGAAAAAGTAATAAAGTGAGATGAATTCTAGCATGTAATGTACAAGCACATATAAATACCAAAGCAATCATACACATGCATTTAATGTAAGTAAAAGCAAACAATAAGTTGATTATCTTGAGTTTTAGGCCAACATACAATAGAGGATGCTCGTGACCCTACCGTACATCTTCATATTACGGTATCAAATCTACTACGATGGGTCCCAACACCTAAGACTACAGATCTATGATCCACATAAATCTAGCTATGTCGTCTCAACATATAACTCCATTTAAGAAAGTGTCACATGAAGATCTATATTTGTCCTACCACCATGGGCTCCTAGGAAAACCAAGCACAACTGGCAAAACAAATTTTAGGTAAGATGAGTTAGTCCAATTATTTTCTATCTTAACAATTGCATCCGTTAAACATGCATCACATACCAAAACAACTTAATAAACCAACTATGAGTTGCGATACAAATCAACTAACCAACTCTTATAAAAGAACCTAATAAATAAAATAACGAGCTCATCTCATATTACTTTTCAAATCAATTCAATGTATACTTTTAAGAAACTCATATTCCACTTGCTTAATATCCCTTACTCTACATTTAAAACCTCTACTTCAGTAAGCACATAAAGGTCTTGGAAAAAACTAAGTAAGGCTTAAATTTTTACTTAAGAAAAGTTACAAATCTACTCTTACTTAACCTAACATGACACTTTCTTTCACTTAACACCTCTCCACCTTACCCCAATACCAACCTTCTCAAGATAGAACAAGATTAAATTTTTAGTAAAAGTTAATTAGAAATGTCTTTAGTTAATAAACATGGATTAAGAGTTCATGGAAATCATTTGGAACAGAAGTCCAACCTGAAATGACAAAATGGAGGAGATAATGAAAACCTATGCTTGGCTAACACATAACTTATAGGCCTATTCACAAATGAACCATCAAGTGAATTGAGCAACTATAGATACCCCCAGTTTTACCTTTCTATAATTTTAGAATTTTCAGAATAGGAAAAAACATTTTAATTCATAAAAGCACAAAAAATAGAAAATTTAGAAAAAATACAAAAAATTAGAAAATTTAGAAAAAGTTTAAAAATTAGAAAATACTAAAAAATAAGAAAAATTGAAAGATGAAAAAAATAAAAAGATAGAATTGTTAGGAAAATAAAATACTTAGATTCCTCGTTAGTGTCATTAAGTTAAATAAGTCAATAATGGGTTCAATGGTTCCAGGTCATTTTGGAATTTTTGAATGAAACCGTTAAATTAAAGTTGGCTAAGGACAATTAATTTTAGGTTAGCTTAGTGTGTTTTTATTTATTTAATTTTCCTATTTATTTATTTTTATATATTTATTAATTGTTATTATAAAAAAAGGTATTGGGTTGAACTAGGTTTAAACCCAGTCTACGTGTTAGACAAATCAAGGCTACTCCTTTATTTCTTTCTCTCGGCTCAACATAATAGGCACATAAGTGCTAGCAAATTTTTATTGCTTAGGTGCATCCGCACATGCCAAGGCAAATTTTTTCGCTTATTTCCTCCTCCTTCCTTTCTCTCTCCCTAATTCCCTAGTTCTTCCCTTATTTTCCCTAGCTCGATCAACTATGTTTTAGCTCGTTTTTACTCCCTTTAATTTTGCAATTCCACCGAAAAAAATGGTGAAATTGAAAAATATACTTGGGATGCTTCACATCGAATATGAAATCTTGTCTACATTCATCATTAAAGGGGTTAAAATTGGTTTGAAATTTTGAGAAAAACTTGAATGCACATGTTTGAACAAAGTGTAAATTATGATTTAGTGGTGGAAATCAAAGCTTCCATTGTATCTTTTGGGTAAGTTTGAATACAAATACATCAACTTTGACAAAAAAATACTTGTTATTGAGCCTGATTTTGAATTTATTGCTCAATCTTTAGCTCATCTTTATCTTTCAAATTCATTGTAAGTGGGAATTGCCATGTTCGTTTCTTGCTCAAACACTATAAAAGGTAGTATAGGATTTTGACTTGGAGATTAGGGATCATCCAAAACACTTCCTTTAAGCTTAAATTCTTAGTTTCTCTCTCTAGAACTTTAGGTTTCAAAATCTGTTTCTCTCTCTAAAATTGCCACTTCATTGGCTATTTTCAAAAGTATCTATTGCTACCAACAACATCCCTACCTCAAGTACATTTGAAAACACCCACTCCTTTACTTAGAAACACTCCTAGTTGCATTACTCAATGAACATTGCCACTGGCCATTCACCAACATCGTGATAACCACCCTCGTTCACTGCAAAACCCATCCCAATCTCATTTTCATTAATGAGATTCACATAAAAGTCTCCTTGCCCACTTGTTTTGGTGCTCATATCGTCCTGAACTACCCCTATAGTCGCTATCATCTTCTCCAAAGTGTGACCTAGTTCCTTGTTCAAACCCAAATCTAACCCGAGCTTTAAGTTTGCTCTAAACCCAACTTGTGTGCAAGACCCTTAATCTAACCCTTTGCATTGTGTATTTTGTTTATCTTTCGATATTGCATTATGTGCATGTCTATTCCTTTTTTTTTTATAATTTTTATGTCATTGTAAGAACATCTTACAAAGGAAAAAAAAAAGAAAGAAAGAAAAGAAAAAAAAAAGAAGAAGAAAGAGGAGCAAAAGTTTTGTTTTGGTCAAAATTAAAAAGGAGAAAATATAATAAAAATAATAAAGAAAAAAATAAAATAAAATTAGCAAATAAATGAGTTTAATAACTTAGAAAAATCATTTTCCATTATGAAAAATATTTAATCAACTTTTTTCAAAATTAGAACCTTTTTTTTAGAATTTTCAAAAATAAAAATATTTACTCTAGAAAGGCCTTACTTCTCCCACTTAATTGGGCAAGCCTCCTCTAGCTTCATAGAAGTAATAGCTGTAAGGTGTTGAATTGAAAGTACTATCTCTTTTGGCAAACTCTAAGAGCCATCAAATAGAAGACCATCCTCTATAAAGCCAACTACTAGCAAACCCCAAGAAGCCATTATCGATATGATAAATTCAAACACCAGACCTAATACTCGAGTCTCTTTTAAAACAAACCTACCATAAGTTTAGCAATAGTTCTGAAGCAAACCTCAGGCCAACAGGGCCCTAAGACAGTTCATTGGGATACCAGTTCCCTCCAGCCATGTCCTCAAAAAGCTAAAGGAAGATAATTTAATTCATTTTGAGCTTCCCAGCAAAAGATACGTGCTAAGGGTTTTTATCTTAATACAAAGTGTCAATATCACTTATGGTAAGTAGGTCATTTAACTGATTCATGCTAGAGACTAAAAAATAAGATTTAAGACCTGATTGAGGAAGGTTCAGTCCAACTGGACTTCATAGAAGCTCTAGTCCCAAATGCCAATAATAACCCTCTACCTAACTATGGCCTTATCATCAAATGATTTTTTTATGATTCATATTTTGCTATCAACATGATCGGTTCTGACTAGAAACCCAAGGTCTACAAGTTTTAAAAATCAAAGGAGAAGTAAGCTCTAAAAACCAAGAGTTATACCTTCCATGTACCCATAGCCCCTAAGAATTATAAAGTTTCCCCCATTCAACTACCAAGCAATTAACCAGAGGTAATCAAGTTCTCTCGTAGGAGGGATAAACTACTTTAGTAGGGTCTATGACCTAAAAGAAGACTTTAAAAAGAAAAATGTATTGGAAGAGTCAAGTAGTAAACCGGTTGAATATGAAGAAAGATTGCCTTCCTTCACCAAAATAATCAAATCAAATGAATACAAGATAATGGATCAGGTTACTAAAACTACAGCATAGATATCTCTTATGGGTTTATTGATGGCATCCAAACCGCATCAAGAAGCTCTATTTTGGACTTTAATGGATGTTAAAGTCCCTCGTAAAATACCAGCTGAAAGAATTGGACTAGTTACCAACTTTATCCTCACCATGGATCAAATATCTTTTTCTACTAAAGAATTAAGTGAGGAAGGTAAGTAGTACACTAAGTCACTTTTCATAGTGGTGAGAATCAATAATATAATCATAACCAAAATCTTTATTGACAACGAGTCATCATCGAATGTTTGCCCTCTTGCCACCTTGGACTTATTAGGTGTTGACATAACCATGATCAAGCTAAGTTCTACAATGGTTGGGGCTTTTGATGGATCTAGAAGAGAAATCAAAAGAGAGATTGACTTGTCAAACGACATTAGCCCTCAAACTTTCAATGTTCAATTCTAGGTTCTAGACATCCTAAAGTCTTTCAACCTCCTCTTGGGAAGACCCTAGATTCATGTAGCAAAGGCTATCCCATCAAGTTTACATCAAAAGGTTAAGTTCATCTCAAATGGCCAGGTTATAACAATTTTAAGTGATCAAGATTATGAAATATATAAAGAAGCGATCATTCCTTATATTGGCATTAAGGAGCAAGATGACTTCGGACTCTAAATGTTTGATGAAGTGTGTATGATTGCTATCCTAGAGAAAGGGAAAATGAGAGGCTAAAATTCAAGGAAAGGTAGATTGGTACTTACAACCTTAGCTACATTCTAACTCCGATGGAAGAGTTACAAAATAAGTAACCAAGGGGCAAAAGAGGTGATAGGTTATATCATACCTCAATGACCTTTCCTCCATTAACTGAAACATTTATCCAAGTTGATGTTCAGACCCTAAAATCTGCTAAAGAAGATACCCCCAATAGAGTTGAATTGGCGAGCTCGTCTTGTTAGGTTCATCCCTACCTAAATGACTGGTTCTTCATCCCTATGAATGGCGATAAGTCTTCTCTAAGGTAAAGGACAAATTACAATCTAGTATTTTCTTGAGTTTTGTAATAAGTATCTTTGTTCTAAATAATGTACCTAAGAGAACTTTCGACTCTAATAAAAGATAAGTTTCCTTTCTCTTCATTATGCTTCACTTCTTCTTTACTTACACTCTTTCCTTTACAAACTTTTTTCCTAGGTCCAATGCTCTAAATGAAGGCCAAGGATACCTTGTGCAAGTAAATAATAAAAATATTGATATTACATCCAGCCCTATTAAGTTAGTCTTCAGGAGTGATGTCGATGATCATAATAAAATATAAGAGAGCTGGCAAAGACATAAATTGGTAGAATTTCCATTTATGAGCAGATTGAGATGATTAATATTGGGGTCAATGGTAACTCGAAGAATTTGAAGATTAGAGGGATTTTAAAAGAAGAACAGGAGGTAGAAATAATCATGCTATTATTTGAGTATCGAGATGTATTCAAGTGGTCTTATGAAGATATACTTGTGTTAGATCTATCGATTGTAGTTCATTGCTTACCCACACGAAAAGATATCAAACCTAAGAATTAGAAGCTACGAGGATTCTGACTAGATATCTTGTTGAAGATTAAAGAGGAAGTCAAGAAGTTACTTAAGGTCAATTTCATTGAAGTGTCTGATTATCTTAAGTAGGTAGCCAATATTATGCTAGTAATGAAAAAGAATGGGAAGGTATAATGTGCGTAGATTTTCAAGACCTCAATTTGGCAACACATAAAGATAACTTTCCTTTGCCCCATATTGACATCTTGGTAGATAATATAGCTATAAACTATCTCTTCTCATTTATGGATGGATTCTTCAGGTATAATCATATTCGAATGTCCAAAGAAGATAAGATCAAGATAACTTTCATTACAACTCGGGGTACATTTTGCTATAAAGTAATGCCTTTTCGGACTCAAAAATGCCAAGGCAACTTACCAAAGAGTAATGGTCGCAATCTTTCATGACATGTTGCATAAAGAAATAAAAGTATATGTTGATGATATGATTACGAAATCTAAAGAAGGGGAAAACCACATGGATAATCTAAGGAGGTTGTTTGATAGGTTGAAAAAGTTTCAATTGAAGTTGAACCTAAAGAAGTGTACATTCGAGGTAATATCAAGGAAATTGTTAGGTTTCATAATTAGCCAAAGGGGTGTTGAAGTGGATCCTGATAAAGTCAAAGTAATAATTGACTTACCTTCTCTACTCATACTTAAAGAGGTTAGGGGCTTATTGGATCGTTTGAACTACAAAGCCCAGTTTATATCTTAGCTTATAGATAAATGATGTCCCTTATTTAAATTACTAAAGAAGAACGTTAAGATAAATTGTGACGAAGAATGCAAGGAAGCCTTCACAATTAGCCAAAGGGCTTCAGGAATTACACACACTATCTACACCATAGCTATTTTCAGTGTGAGGTATAGACATCATCGGCCTAATTACTCTAAAGGCATCCAATAGTCATTGCTTCATACTAATTGCCATCAATTATTTTAGTAAGTGAGTTAAAGCATCATCTTATTCAAGTGTTACTAAAGAGGTAGTAGTTTAGTTCATCAAGAAAGACATCTTGGCTTGATACGAGACTTTAGAAACAATTATCACTGATAACGGCATAAATCTCAACAACAAGCTTATGTCAAAGTTGTGTTGACAGTTCAAGATCATCCATAAGAACTTTACCCCTTATCAACCCCAGATGAATGAGGTCGTCAAAGCAGCCAACAAAAATCTTAAAAGAATAATTGAAAAGAGTTGTTACATATAAAGATTAACATGAGATGTTACCATTTGCACGCATGGCCTACCAAACTTCTATCAAAACATTTAAAGGGGTAATACCTTACTCCTTAGTATATAGCACTGAAGTAATATTACCAGTAGAAGTTAAGATCCCATCTCTTAGAGTGCTATCAGAAACTCAATTGGATGAGGTTGATTAGGTAAAGAAGTGTATCAAGTAGTTGTAATTGATGAAAAAAGATTAACAACCCTATGTCATAATTAATGTTATCAATAAAGAATAGCTCGAGCTTTTAATAAGATGATATAGCCTCAGAATTTCAAAGAGGGTGACGTAGTGCTAAGAAAGGCTCTCCTCAATGCACAAGATGCTAGAGGAAAATTTACTCCCAATTACAAAGGTCCCTATATTGTGAAGTGAGTGCTACTTGGAGGGGCTTTAATTTTATCACAAATGGATGGTCTAGATTTGAGGGACCTTATAAATGTTGATGCAGTAAAGTTATATTACCCATGAAAATCAATGAAAATTCTTACTTAGAACACAAAAATGCCAGTAATCTTAAATGTCACTGTGATTTAATTTTCATTCTCTACAAGCAAAGTTGATATCCCAGGTAGTTGTTGGCACTAGGATAACCTCTATTATTTTTTTTTCTCCATAAAAAAGGTCCCATTCTCTTACTCCATTTAAATAGGGCTCATACACTATAAACACGAGAAAAGATAAAAGTGAGTTATAGAACATTAATAATTAACAAAACTCTTTTAAATACTTTATTATAGATTGATACTCTGTTCTCTATTTTTCAGGATAAGGCAAAATCCAAACAAGCAAACAACTCATAGTAGATGCATATCGATTAGGGATAAAAGATTAGATTTGGCTCAAAGCATCTGAAAGACAATTTATTGATGAGTAGAAATATAGGTTTTTTCTATTTGAGATGGCATTCTGTGTCGAGTTGATTTCCATGATTTCTTTAGTTGCTAATAAAGCCTTATGTGCTCTATGCTAAGACCAGTTAGGTTTACAACAAGTGGTTTGAATCCATTTCAAGGAGTGAGTTAGCTTGTTTTTATCAAACTTTTTTAAGGAAAGGTTTGATGGTTTGGGTGATATTGACAAAACTAAGTATGTGTTTCTATACAATTTTAGCATATTGGTTTCAAGCATTGCATCTACATTAAGCCTTTATCTCCTAGGATAGCAACCAACATTTGGGATACTTTTCCCCTTTTTAACCACCTTTTGGTGTTCAAGCTAGTTCATAAGATGTTGTCCCAATTCCTTTAGGGTTTTTAGCTAACCTATAAGGCACTTCTCCTTTGACAATCTTTCTTAAGGGTTTTAGCCAGCTCATAGGAGTGCTTCTCTTTCATCATTTTTAGGGTTCTAGTAAGCTTACAAAGCACTGTCTTAACTCAATCGCTCTTTAGTGTTTTAGCAAGCCTATAAGGTGCTTCCCTTTACCAGCCTCTCTTTAGGGTCTTAATGAGCCCATAGAGCACTTTTCTTCATCAATTTCTCTTAGGGTTTTAGCGAGTCTGTAGGGTGCTTCCCATCACCAATCTCTCTTCAATGTTTTAGCAAGCCCGTAAGGTACTTCTCTAGAATCAATTCCAATTTAAGGGTTGCTAGTCCCTTAAAGATGCTTACGCCTATGTTAGTCAACTCAAAAGAGCACTCCCAAATTTTCTCAAATCAATTCTCATTTGAGGTTTCTAGTCCCTTAAAGATACTCCCACCTAAGTTAGTTAGCTTTAAAGAGGATAATCAGGTTTTTTAAATCAATTCTAATTCAGGGTTGCTAGTTCCTTAAAGATGCTCCCACCTAAGTTAGTCAACTTAGAAGAGCACTTCGAAGTTTTCTAAATGGATTTCAAATTAAGATTGCTAGTCCCTTAAAGACGCTTCTAGCTAAGTTAATCCGTTCAAAAGAGCACAACTAGGTTTTTTAAATCGATTCCAATTTAAGGTTGCTAATCTCCTAGAGATGCTCCTACCTAGATTAGTCCACTCAGAAAAGCACAACCAGGTTTTATAAATCGATTCCAATTCAAGGTTGCTAGTCCCCTAGAGATACTCTTACCTAGGTTAGTTAGTTCAAAAGGGCACGATCAAGTCTCAAATTAACTTTTCTAGCCAGCTCCTGGGGCGCTAGATGCTTTTAAAACTCACTTTATATTCTTGATCAGCTCTTAGAGCTCTTTCCCTCTTCACCTTTCACTAAATCCTTAATGAATCAAGCCTAGGATAGTTAGCTAGTTGTAGCGTTTCTTAGGGAAAATTCATCATCAGGGCAAAAATGGTATCTCTTTTGTTTATATGGTAAAGTTTTATTCAAACTTCATCACAAAGAAGAGCAGTTGTAGACACCTCCATTTTAACTCCCTTGTAATTTTAGAATTTTTAGAATAAAAAAAAGGTCTTAATTCAGAAAAGCACAAAAAATACAAAATTTAGAAAAAAAATTGCAAAATTTAGAAAAGGTTTAAAAATTAGAAAATACTAAAAATAAAAAATAAAAAAAAAAAAAGAAAATGAAAAAATAAAAAGATAGAATTTTTAGAAAAATTAAAGACCTAGGTTCGTCTTTAGCGTCATTAAGTTAAATGTGTCATTAGTGGATCCAATGATTCTGAGTCATTTTGGAATTTTTGAATGAAACCATTAAATTAAAGTTAGTTAGGGACAATTAATTTCAAGTTAGTGTAGTATATTTTTATTTATTTAATTTTCTTATTTATTTATATATATATTTAACAATTATTATTATTATACAAAAAAGGTTAAAAAAAGAGGTATCAGGTTGGACTAAGTTTAAACTTGGTCCACATGTTTGACAAATCAAGGCTAAGCCCTAATTTATTTCTTTTAGCTCAACACAGCAGGCACATAAGCGCGTACAAATTTGTTTGCTCAATTGCATGTGGCACACACACTAGCCCAAGCACTTTCGCATGTGCCAAGGCGAATTTTTTCACCTAACTCCTCCTCTTTCCGTTCTCTCTCCTTGATTCTACAATTCTTCCTTTATTTTCCCCAACTTGGTCAGCCATGTTTTAACTTGCTTTTTTTTTTTCGTCCCTTTAATTTTGCAATTTCATAAAAAATGGTGAAATTGAAAAATATGCTTAAGATGCTTCGCATCAAGTATAAAATCTTGTCTACATTTGTTCAATAACAGGGTCAAAATTAGTTTGAAAATTTACAAAAAAAAAAAAAAAATTGAATGTTTACATTTGAAAAAAGCTTGATTCACACTCCAATGGTGGAAATTGAAGCTTCCATTATATCTTTTAGGTAAGTTTGAACACGAATACATCACCTTTGACCAAAAACATACTTGGTAGTAAGCCAGACTTCAAATTTCTTACCTGGTCTCTAGCTCATTTTTAAGTTTCAAGCTCATTGTGATTGGCAATAGCCATGTTCATTTCTTGCTCAAACACTATAAAAGGTGGTCTAAGATTTCGATTTGGAGAGCAGAGATCATCCAAAACACCTCCTCTAAGCTTAAATTCCTAGTTTCTCTATCTAGAACTCTAGGTTTCAAAATTTGCTTCTCTCTCTAAAATTGGCTCTTTGTTATCTATTTTTGAAGGTATTTATTGCTACCAACAACATCCCCAACTCGAGAATACTTGAAAACACCCACTCCCTTACATAGAAGCACTCTTCGTAGCATTACTTGACGATTACCACCATCTACGGCCACTCGCCAATGCTGTGATAACCGCCACCATTCACTGTAAAACCTATCCCAATCTCATTTTCATTAATGAGATTCACATAAAACTCCCCTCACCCACTTGCTTTGGTGCTTAAATCATCCCAAACCACCCTCATAGCTACTATCATCTTCTTCAAAGTGCAACCAAGTTCCTTATCCAAACCTAAATTCCACTTGAGCTTTAAGTCCACTCCAAACCCAACCCATGTGCAAGACCCTTGGTCCGACCCATTACATTGTGTTTTTGTTTCTTTTTAATCTTTCCTTATTACATTATGTCCATTTATCTGTTCCTTTTTTTTTTTAATTTTTATGTCATTGTAAGAAAATCTTGTAAAGAAAAAAAAGAAGAAAGAAAATAAAGAAAAAAAAGAAAGAAAGAAAAGAAAAGAAAAGAAAAAAGAAAATGGAGGAAAAGTTTTGTTTTTGGTCAAAATAAAAATGGACAAAATATAATAAAAACACATAAAAGTCCCCTCACCCACTTCTTTTAGTGCCCAAATTGTCCTAAACCACCCTTACAACAAATATCATCTTGTCCAAAGTGCAACCAATTCCTTGTCTAAACCTGGACCCAACCCGAGCTTCAAGTCCGCTCCAAACCTAACCTACGTGCAAGACCCTTAGTCCACCCCTTTGCATTGTGTCTTTTTTTTTGTTTTGTTTTTTTTTTAATATTTCCTTATTGCATTGTATGCATTCATCTATTCCTTTTTTATAAATTTTATGGCATTGTAAAAAAAGCTTATAAAGAAAAAAAAAAAAGAAAGTGGAGGAAAAGTTTTGTTTTGGTCAAAATGAAAATGGAAAAAATATAATAAAAATAATAAATAAAAAATAAAATAAAATTAGCAAATAAATGAGTTTTATAACTTAGAAAGTAAAAATATTTACCTAACCGTTTTCAAAATCAAGAATTTCTTTTTAAAATTTTCAAAATAAAAAACAATATAGGACCTCTTAGAATTTTCCTTAAATAAGTTTAATTGAGTTAAAAACGTAAATTTAACTATTTTTTGAGATTAAAATGAATCAACGTGCTAACATTTTCGAAAACAAACTACGAAAATGTAATCCTGAATAGTAGGTACATAGGTACTAATAAAAGGCTACGAAGTGATTTAAATTATGAAAAAATTGTTTTCCGCTTTAGATAATTTTTTTTTTTTCAGTAGATGTTATTTCATTGTTTTTTTTAAATAGAAATTATAAACTATAAGGGAATATTTGAAGAGTAAAATTTAAATTTGGAAAGATTAAAAGTGACACCCTTTAAGGGTTTAAAAAGTTAGTCTCAAGACTCAAATCTTTGGTTTATAATACATTTTCTTAAAATTGGTTTTTCAGTGGACTAGTGGCTAAGTTAAATTAATTCACCTAATCGATTTAACGTAATCTATTTTTTTTTCTCGACCCCAATCGGGTGGCGACTCCAAGTTTTAAAAAATAGAAAATCAAAATTTTCATAACTCTTACTCGATGATTAGTACTAAATGGGTTAAGGTTTAATATTGATTGGGTTAAGAAAAATAAATAGAAAATGAGAAAAAATCAAGCTTGATAGCAACTAACTCCATCCTCACGATACAAGGACCAGTAAGTCACTTCCTCACTAACCCCTTTAGTTGCAATTTGTAGCTTCTTACGTCCTTCGAAAACTAACTTTAAAACTAACACCAATTTTACTATCTTTAAATCCAATTTTAAATCCAATTCTGAATACATAAGATTCAACTAAAAACATCAAATCAATCCTCAAACCTACTAATAAACTTTAAGAGACTTTCAATAAACTAAAAGCAAAAGGACTATGATGGTTGGAACTCTTATTGGGTTGGTAGGTGCCAGATTGGTGGAGGAGAGGGAGAGGATGCAATAATTTTAGAAAACTAATTTTATGTAATTTAAGTGTTAATTTTGGATATTATATTAATAATAATTGTAATTATATGTATGAAATTCCTTTAAAAGTAAACTTAAAATTAGGGGTAAATAAACTTTTACCTAAAGTTCTGATCTTACTCTCTCTGTTACTCCCTGAAGCCCAAAGGGCAATAATAGCCCACTATATATTCCACTTAAGTGGAATACATTAAGACTTCCTACACATAAAACAACACTCTAAGGATGATGTTGTAAATCCACATTATTTAGAAAATAGTTATTCATAATAAGTATAAAGCAATATTTTCACACGACTCATACAATATGTTCATTTAAAGAGAATAAAATCTATTCCTTACTTATTCCCTATAACCTCTTTATTACTCCATTCACTTATATATAATCATCATTCCTAGGAATTTCTATTCCTAAAGATCTTGAATTGAGATTCATTGGTTCCACCTAAAAATTAGGATTCTAAAAACAAACTACTCTCGCTAGGCTTTCTTTTCTCAACACATTACCACCGCAACACCACCTCACATCCACCCACCTTCAAATACCACCATCACCCACCATCCTTGCACAACTACCTACCATCACTAAGCTCCATTATTGACTAAATTATTGCACACATGGCTTTCATAATTACTGGAGCTGCATCTATGTGTAGCTATGAGTATTGATGAAGCTTTTCTTACATTGCTAAGCCTTAGACCATAGCTTTATCAATTGCTCTAGGTTATGTAGTTGTTGCTTCAACTATTGCAGGTTTACACTTATTTGAATATTTTCAATTCATGATGAAGAGGAAATGGAAATCGTGCACATATATATAGACATTGTGATCATGTGAAAGGATATGGGTTAAAGATGTACGTTTGTCAAAAAGGTAAGAATGATATGAACTGTAAAAAGAAAAAAAAACAAATCGATAAGTATTTGTTTTGATCATGAAGGTTGTTTTCTATTAAGATGAAATTAGGGCTAAGGTTAAGGATAGACAAGGGTAAAATAGTCATTTTAATTATATTCCATACTTATTTTCCCTTTTTTACCAAGATAACAATATAATACCAATTACAAGCTTATTCAATTACTAATGAATCCTAATTTCATTACGCGTTTATTCTATGAGGTGAAATTAATAGGGTAGTAATGCCATAAGCTTATAGAATTGAAAGTCCTTTACACTAAAAAAGGAAATAGATTTCATTGAAGCTCTTCAAATAGCAACATCTCAGTCCCTAACGTGGTTAGAGAACATGTATCTAAACTACATATCATCAACAACTTATGACCACCTAAAACGGTAGGGAAAGAGAGAGAAGCTTTAAGTTGGAAAAAAGGATCATAATTATGGTTTTGTTTGTTTAGCCAAATCAGTAGTAAACTAGCTAATTGCCTATGCAAAGCTTAGATAAAAGTTTTAGTTACTATTATAAAGTTTATTTAGAAAACAACAAATACAAAATGTATATAAACATCCATTTGCTATGACTTAATTGGCATAGTAAATTATATATTTATTTATTTGCCTTTATGGCAACTATATTTTATAGTATGATGAGTAGACAACCTAAAAAAAGCCATGTAGTCTAATACAAATGGTCTATTCCATCTTTAATCTCTCAATTATACTTTGATGGCTTTTCATCAATGTCATCATAATCGTTATTGTTTTCTTCATATTGTTTCTATTCGACTTACAAAACAACGTTATAAAGAAGATAATAATTCTTTACTTGATAAATGTATCAAGTCTATAGTAACAAATCAATAATATTGCATTTGTTTTAACTTAATAGACAATTGGAAATAATTTACCTATAACATTTTGATGAGTTCTTTCATTTAGTTATAACAATTTGACATAGAAACAAAAATTATATAAACAACCATAGAAACAAACTACATGATAATTTGAAGAAAAAAGGGTCCAACACATGTTTATTGTTTCTTAGAAAAAATTACATAAATATGAATCACATGAGAGAACAAAAATTATACAAACATCATCACTATTTCACATCTCGAAAATGCAAGTGTAAAGGTTACAAAGAAATCGCATCTTATAGATGTGTCTTCATGTTTTTGTATAGCGTTACAACATATGTAAAAATGTACTAAATGTAACATCTATACATATAGTTATATCACATCTCTAAGATATAATACTTGTACGAATAAACTAACATCGCATTTTCAAGATGCAGTATATGTACACATATAGATGCAACATAGTAATGATATATTATTAATATTATTTATATAATTTGTATTTGTGTAGTATTTATCAATTTCCATGGTAAACATGCAAATTTCTTGAGAAAAAAAAAGATCATCTCTAGTTCGACAATTATATGAGAGAAAAATAAATAGTAAGTTTTAGAATAATCTCTTCATCTCTCATGTATTTGCTACATAATCCATCTCATTATTTTTTTTATGCTTTACAAATGAAAGGCCCAAATTATTAAAAAGAGCCTCTCTTTTTTTGTAATAGAAACATGCAAATAAAAAATATAAATAAATAGTAAAAAAAAGGAAAAAAAAGATTAAAGCAAAGAATAAAAATATATGCCAAATATTAGGAAAATCACATATGTAAAAATATCTAACAAAACATAAAAATAAACGTCAAAGTATAAAAAAGAAAATCAACAAACTTTAACCTTTCCTCCAAAAGGCAACGCGCCTTTGTCATTGGGGATACATACAATAGTAAGAAGCACACAATTAGAAAATAAAATAAACATGACAATAAAAGTGGTGAATATGTATTAATTTTCAAAAGGAGAAACAAAAGCTTAAGCAAGAGCCAAGAGACCATCAATGACGTTATAGCACTAAGTGTGCTCGACATTGGCAAAATCTCTATCTTTTTTAAGAAAAATGCAGATAAGATATTGATAAAATTTCTAGAAATTAATAGAGAGAAATGGAGTAACAAAAAATATAGCAATTATTTTGGGTGTATTGATATAGCACATCAAAAGGTAGTTTGTTAAAGATCCATTAAATAGGACATTATCATGATTTTAAATAAGGATGAACATATTATTATGATCGCTTTGCCATTGAACATATAAGGACACATGTTAATTCTTTTATGCTTTGTATTTCATGTCACTTATAAGACCAAAAAAAGAAAAAAAGTGAGAAATTGTAAAAGATAAAAAAGATAGAACTACTCTTGTCAATTAGTGAAGTTTTTATATTAGTGGTCATAATATCTTGTTAGATAGGAGTAGATCTATATAAGGAGTAGATCTATATAAGGAGATACTGTTGAAGATACCATTTAAGGATAAAGAATAATGTTATTTAAGATACTTTTTGGTGAAGTTAATAAATTTATTTAAGAAATTATCACAATTAACATGTTAAGAATATATATACATATAGATGCAATATATTAATATACATATTGTCTAATTATTTGAAAGACATGATAAAATATGTGAAAGAATGCAATATTTAAAGGTTTATAATTTTTTAAAATATATAAGTGAAATATTATAAATGAGAAGAATTATGTTGCTTTATAATAAATTATGTAAAGGTTACAACTAATTTAAAAATTATATCACTTATATGAAGAGAATGCATCTCTTGAATAAAAGTTAATGAAATTATATATGAATTAAAGATAAAGGATAAGAATATACATTAGTAAAAATCATAAAATTACTTAAGATATTATTGCAATTAATATAAACAAATACTTACAAGTAATTGTAAATATATGGAAAATACCATTATTATATATATATCACAATTTTTTGTCACTTTTTTTCCGTGATGATGCATTGTTAAAAAGAATCATCATCTTTCTATAAGTCTCATTAAAATAATTAAGAGGAGAGTAAATTAATTACTAAACTAAAATTTGAAGATTTTTTAAATTTAAGCGTTTTTTTATCACTTTGTAAAAGATGGCGAAAGTTTAATAATTAAATGCATAGACAAGCAAAAATTATAGAAATTAAATAGAGAAGGGTTGAGAAGATTAAGTAGAAATCTTATAATGGATTGGTCTTATGTTCATATTCACTCTCCCAACTCCACTACTAGGCATTCGATATTCCACATCGATCATTCTACTATTTCTGAAAAATAACTTCAAGAGTATAAGTATAGCCTCTAAAGGTTACAATTAACATAGCTCTATCTCTTAACTTCTATACAAGCTAACATAGATCTATTATGATCTAATCTTATAATGCCCCAAAACCTAGAATGCTATAGACCACCACATATCTCTAGTCTTTTATTGGCATGTCAAGCTATATAACCACAAATGAAAAACTCAATCCTTGTGACATCAAAAACCATCAATGACAATAATCTCATAAAATTCCCATTTCATAATATTAAAAGTCTTCAATAAATACCCTTTAAGTACCAACAAAATTAAATAACTCTCTTGTCCCTCATAATGGAATAAATGTACATGAAATCAAATGACTTAGTTCCAAAAAACAATTGCAAAATAAAACAAGTCTCAATAATTTTTCCCATTTCAATCCTCATTACTATTCCTAATACTATTGGTCTCCATAGTTGTCATTTGAGCAGTAATAGCTATCATTCCAATCCTCTACTAGAGTACTTCTATAATTGGTGAAATCTCTATAACTATAATCTCTATAAACATCATTTTGACCTGTAGCTGGGGAAATGAAATAAAAAGGTGAGCCAAAACTAAGTACATGACACATACTACATGCGAGTTGTAAGCTCCACAACTAGCTATTTTAAGTTTCGATCAGTTGAAAGATTCGATCAAACCTAAATTATAAAAAAAAGCTAGAAATATTAATAAAAATGATCCCGTAAGTTTGAATTTAAGAAAATAAGCAATAAAGTAAAAGACTATAAAAATTCCAAATTTTAAATATATAACTCGTTATTTATCGAAAATGCGTAAAATGCATTCCGATAATTAACGAATCGTTAGAGATAAATTATTTGTATACTAAAAATCATAAAATAACCTGAATAATATTTAAGAATATTTATTTGTACTATATATGAATTTACATGTAGGTATAAATACGCGTAATTACTTAAAATACGCGAAATGTGCTAAAATAATACAAAATACTTAAAGAAAATTCATAATTAATTAAGAAAAAATCAAGAAAAATCAGGAATGATCTAAAATTGGGTTGTGGCAGATGGGAAAAATAAGAAAAAAAATCGGCCAATTAAATTAAGACAACACAAAAGCCAAAAATTAAGGGATAAGGCAATTGTCTTATTCAATTTAATGCACAATAATTGCCCTAAAACTCTATAAATAGCAAGAAAAATTCGAAAGCTCATTTGGACAGTTATAAATCAGAGAAAATTAAGGAGAGGCGAAAATTGAGAGAAAAATTTGAGTTAAAAAAAAATAGGAAAAACTGTGCAATTAGGGCCTTTAAAGGTAACCTACACCAGATGAGCAGTTGGGAATGGATGGCCACCACCACCATACAGTGGTAGCAGTACCCAGACCGTCCGATAAGGCCACTGCAGCCGGCAGTGACCAGAGCCACCCAAATCGGTGAGTCCGATTTCCAGCCTGATTCTTGTATAATTTTGTAAAAATAGTAAATATTATTAGAAAATTATAAATTTTTTTATTCTAGAATATTTTTGTATGTAGTTTATAGAAAAAATATTATTTTGATAAAAATATGTCTCGTGATATAGGGTTCTTAAGAAATTATACAAAATTGAGCATGTTTCGGTTTAGAAATAAATGACCTTAGAAGTATAGTTTGGAGCCTAAAATTTTTTTGTAGATTAATGAGATGATATAGAACAGTGATATGAAGCCCGTTTTCAAAAATTAATTTTCAAAATTTTTAGATAATTTTTAGGTCTTAAAATAAGACATAAAATGGGTAAATTAGAGTTAATAAAGTAATTAAATGGTTAATTACTGATTTAGTGAACAAGTACATGTTTTAGGATGTTGAAATCTGATGGAATAAGATACTTATAGCATTTAGGGTGTTAGATGTAATTAATAGGTTAATTATGTAGTAAATGAGTAATAGGGAAAAATAGTTAATTTTGTAAATTAGGGAAATTAGGAGTAAAATCTGATTTAGGATGAATTTAGACATTTTGAAATGATAATTGATGTTTAGAGATGGTAATTAGAGTGATAGAAATATTAGAAGTGTATTATATACATAAAAGGTAATAATACATAATATGTAATTATTAGAAATACAATAAATAGAAAATATTATAATAAAAATTGATATTTTGATAATAATAAAAATGTACAATAAATCTGATAGGAAACTTGAATTTATGTAATTATATGAAAAATGTAAAAATTTCTTACATTAAGAGTGAATTCGGTACACTAATATGAGTTTAAGTGTATCGGGTAAAATAAATACTGACTGGGGGTAATGATGGTATTTAGGAGATCGAGAAGTAATGTGATTAATTTCACATTATGGGTTGAAACGAATTTCTAGGGTTGGAATATAAAACACTATTTAGAAATCGAACTAGAACCTAATTTAGAAATCGATTCGAAAACCGAACCCGAACCTAACCCCAAGCCTAGAATAATTGTAAAAGACTTAAGACCTAGATAATTAGGTAAATTAAACCCTAAACAAAACATAACAATAAGTGTTATAGGATAAAACGAACCTATAATAGTTATATGAAAAACTGAAACCACGTTTGTGTTATAGGGATAATCGGCGATGGCTTGAGCAAGTCGGACCTCGAGTGAGTGAGCGAGGAGTTGAGATAAGTTGGGATTAATACGATGCTGTATTTTGGAGGCTTAAGATTATGCTTATTTGTGCTTGCTAGATAGTTGAATGTGTGCATGTGCGCATGTGCTTGATTATGGGTGATGCTATGATTTTGTTTATTGCTTTGGTATGTATTGTATCATTTGTATGAAATGATTGATCACCCTAAACTGGACTTAATCAAATATACGACCAATAATCATAATCGAACATGCATAGCAACCCATTAGGGGAACTTAGACTCTCCGGCTAAATACCGACCCCTTCGAAATGGATAGCGTAAGATTGCATAATGGTCCCTTCTTCATCCTCAGTCGAACTCAATGACAGGAGAGGAGGTCGCGATGAAGGTGAAGTCAGTGGTTTGAAGGTAGTCACGGGAGGAGCGAGGTCTCCATTACACAAGCTTGGGTTTAGTCGTAAGCTGTTACATTAACGTCAACTCCTCAACCCGAATTAGAGTGGGCGCAATTTCTCTAATCTCACGACTGGCCGGACAACGTCGTGTAATGGAATTTGCTTGCAGATGCATTACACCTAATAAGTTGATTGATAACCCTGTTGTGTGTTTATGGTATAGTTTTAAGTCCTCCATCCTAACTTACTGAGCTGTAGTTGCTCACATCCCTATAGACGTCATATAAGTGCTGGCTAAGAAGCGGCAAACAACTACTTTGAAGCTAACGACTGCTGGATCCTAGGGAATGAGGAAAAACATTGAAGAATAAACACATATTTTTAAGGTCTAAGCTTTTACTTTAGAATTTTTCATTTTCGAATAATGTAATAGCTAGGAAATATATTACAAAGAAATATTGTAAACTTTAATTGCAATAACTGATTTATAGAATATATATATAATTCCTCAATTTTTATAAATAAATGATTTATTTAAATTACAAGCTGTTTACTTCAAAGCGGGTTAGTCATGGATGCCTTGTGTAGATCAGGTCTAAGATAGCGGTTGTAAGATCAACTTCTATCTTAGGATGGTTTACACAGTAGGGCTATTACGACTCTGCCGCTTCGGGGCGTGACACAAGTGATTAAACAACATATATTCACATGCAAAACAAGTAATTCGCACAATTTATTTAATTATCTTTGCTTTTTAAATAATCACATAACATACAGTAATGATCTTCATGATCCAATCACATCACAAATCGTATTGTAACTTAACATTTGGGCTTACCTCTTTAGGCCCTTTACAACATAACATTAGGCATATCTTTTCGAGCCCCTTTATAACAACTTGGATTTATCCCAAATCATTTCCATGCAAAACTCCATAAGGGACAATACATTTATGGATCATTAGGGTTGCCTCCTAGGGATTTACCACTACAAGCCTCTAGGATGAGCCAAGAACAAGCAACAAAAGAGATACTTAAGCCGAATATGCATTTAATCTATTTTAATTTTGCTATCCTAACACTTATATACAATAAGCACTTGTCATATCCTTGGATAATTGGAACTTGTTACCAACAAGCTATGCTTATCTTTAGAACCTAAAAACATTAGATATACATTACACTCCTTAAATTCTAAATAAGTGATTTTTCCTTCATTAAACGCTCTTTTAGACCATTTAGTTCTCCTTAAATTCACTTAATAGAGCATTAAAGAAGTTTTTTTTTTTTATGTAACAAAGGAATAAATCAAAAAGAGGAGAAAAACTCAACTTGCCGGGATAAGGCCTGTGACATAGTTTACAACATGGTTATGTCAGTCAAACCATGCCATTTACTATATTGCTCTTTTGGTCACTATAAGTGACATGACTTGTGACACAATCGTATCAAGCTGACTGAATCACTTTTTTTTATGGCCACTTCTGGTTACCTAAAGTGACATAACCTATAACACAATCATATCAAGCAATCGTGTCACTTTTTGTAACTATACTAAAAACCGCCCTATGAGTGACATATTTTATGATATGGTCGTATTAATCTAATTGTCACTTTTTGTGCTCTCACTAGAACAACCCTATGTTGACATGACCATGCCAACCAAGTTGTGTCAACTTTCTTGCACTTCGAAAAACCACTTTTTATTCACCAATACTCCTCTCTAAACTCAATTCGACTTCCAAAAACTTCATCATATGTTTCTTTTGTCTTCAAAACACCCTTAATTTGTTAAAATATCCTAACTCCACATCAAAAACCTCATTAACAACACCTCACAAATTTCACATCTCTAAGCTTTGATTCAAATTCAATCTTTACCCATCAACATCAAAATTTTCCATTATTATATTATTTTAACCATTAAATCATTACCAAAACTTGTGAAAGGAAATAAGGATTATAGAAAACCTACGGTGTCCGAGATACTTTACCTTGTTTTTTATGTTCTTGTAGAGTTTCTTTCTTTTCCCTCAACCAAGCTACGTACAACCCTCAAAGATTAATATATAATTCTTAGATTCAATTAAAAATCTCAAATTCTACCATTTACTCTTCACTTACCAAAGTTCCTTAAGGTTGCACAAACTTTACGATCCTTTCTTCATACGGATTACTCTTGCACTATTGTAAGATTTTTCAAATTAATCAACATTTCTTCATTAAAAACTAATAAGATTCAATGGAATTTCCAACTTACCTTAAGGGTTTCTAGAATTTGCAAGAGAGAAATCCAATTCTATAGTGCACAAGGAATCAAATGAGTCATTGGAAAATAAAACGTAATATTTTGTGCACTAGTTAGGATAAGAATTTCTTCAAATTCCAATTTTATCCTTCATTAAATCATGGCTAAAGACTTTAATAACCTCAACTTAGTTATCTTTTATATTATTCTATGACTTCTATTATATATATATATATATATATTTCTAGGTTATCACAACTCTTCACTAACAAGTACAACAAATTTTTTGAATATAAAAAAAGGAAAGAAGAATGAGTTTCCTAGATTTTACACAAAGATTTCTCAAGAACAATGAATAATAAAATTTGCCCGAATAGATTGTAGGCTCTAGTTTTCTTTTCCATCATATCTCTTCTCTTACTCCAACGATGCTTTTAATATTTGCACAAATTCAGTGGCTAGTTTCTTGATATTTTTCCTTGCATATAATTTTGACCATTGAGATGGATATATCTTTTTTTTTTTTAAATAAAAATCTATACTTTATCTTCTTGTAAATATTTACTAAAAATCTTCCATAATATGTACGAATTTGAAATATTTCAAATGAAACTAGATAATATCCCTTGAGTCTTTAATTCAAAATTCATCCCAATTCGAGCTAATGATATACTTTACTAAATCCACCAAAAATCAGCTCCAAACTTATCCCATATATGTACGCATCGTACTTGATTTGAATATAGAATTTCATAAATATATCTATTTATTAGCTCCAAATCCATATATTTTATCTCTTTCAGTTTAAATTAAAAAAAAAATCCTAATATTCTGCTTGAAAAACAATTGCGATGGGCTTATTAGCATGCTAAAAATTCTCCACGTAAGCCTTGTTACTAAGTGTCAGAGATTGCTATGTTAACATAATAATGCCGGTCTTCCATTCAATTCATTCGTCAAGAAAATAACCAAAGCTTGAGTTACTTTAAATGGTTGCCATAGGTTGCTTTGCAGGACATGAATTGAGAAACCCATCACCAATTGAATATATATATATAGATACATACATACATACACATATATTATCCCCCAGTGGTTTAATTATGCTCTATAGCATGCTTAACGCTTCTTTGAATAAATATTGTAATTCTTAATCCTTGGAGATGCTTGATAAATATTATATTGATCATGATGAAATTTTGTGGTTGAGATCTCTAAAATTTGCTACTCCCCAATAAAAATGCTTGATCATGTTGAGAAATAATAATTTCTTCTCATCCATATAAAATTATAGTTGTTGGACTTAATTGTCTCCCTTCTTGAATAAATATATCCATATCAAAATTGTTCTTGGGGTGCCACATGGTTGATAATAGATGAAACCCTTCTTGAAATAATAAATTTAATCCTGCTTGCTCTTAGTGTTTGCTAACTTCATGAAAATGTATACTTGATTACTCTAGATATCCCATTTTTGTCCTCTTTATATTTTTAAATTTTTCTAGAATAGGGTAAAGGGTTTAAATTTCAATTAAAAAATATAAAAAATTTAGAGAAAATACAAAAAAAAAATAGAAAATTTAGAAAAAAAGAGATAGTTTGAAATAAAAAAGGAATTTTCAAATTGGCTTTAGTATTTTATTTGGACTTTAAATTAAGAGAGAGAGAGGGGGGGGGGGGGATATTAGGTTTGAGCCTAGATTTAATTCTAACCTAAGCCGACCTAGTCCATGCATGCAATTTAATTGCATACTTAGACAAAGCACAAGCAAACAACCTAATGGCATTATATTTAAACTTAACATTACATTTGACATAGAGATCCTGAGTTCAAATCTCACTATAGGTATAAAGTGCTTTTTATTTTTTCACAAAAGCTCACCTACCACGTATTGGCATGTCACTACGCTACATGTCTATTATTGATATGTAGCACTACCTGGTTATGATTGCGAGCTAGCATGGCACCATGTGGTGTTATGTTAGCATCTTTAAAACGTAGTACGATGACACATTGGCATTTCTGCTACGTATTTGGCTACGTGTCTTATTGAGATATGCGGCATGACACCATTGGATAACTATTCACCTCAATTAGTTAGCTCAGAGAAGTACGACTACGTTCTCATTTAGAGTCATAGCTAGCTTAAGGAGCATTTCACCCATCACCTAGGTTAATTAACTTAAAGGAGCACGACCAGGTTTTGATTTAAGGTCTTAGCTAGCTCAAGGAGCATTTCGCCATTCGCCTAGGTTAGTCAATTTAGGGGAGCATGATTAGCTTCTTATTTAGGGTCTTAACCAGCTTAACGAGTGCTTTACCCATTCGCCTAAGTTAGTTAGCTCATAGGGGTATGACTAGATTTTTAAACAACTCTTTGAAGTCTTAGCCAACTTAAGGAATCCTTAACTCGTTCACCTCAGTTAGTCAGCTCATACGGGCACAACCAGATTTTTAACATCTCTCTATGATCTTAGCTAACTCAAGAAGTCTTCGCCCATTCACCTAGGTTAGTCAGCTCAAAAGAGTACAACCAGGTTCTCTCTAGAGTCTCAGCTAGCTCAAGAAGTGTTTCATCCATTCACCTAGATTAGTTAGCTCAAAAAGGCTCAACTAAGTTTCAAAATGATTTTTCTAACTAGTTCTTAGGGCATTAGACCCTTCTAAACTTACTTTTTGTATCTTGACCAACTCTTAAAGCGCTTCCTCTCTCTTTTATCTTTCACCATTCGCTAAATCTCCAATAAATTAAGCCTAGGATGGCTAGTTAGTTGTAGCGCTTCTGAGAGTCATTTCATTTTCAAGGTAAAACTACTGTCTTTCTTTATCTTTATGGTAAAGTTTTACTCAAACTTTATGATAAAAGAAGGCAACTGTAGACACCTCGTTTTTGCTCTACCTTATATTTTAAAATTTTTCTAGAATAGTGTAAAAGGTTCTAATTTTTTTTAAAAAAAAGCACAAAAAATAGACAATTTAGAAAAAATATACAAAAAAAGAGGAAATTTAGAGAAAATAAAAAAAAACAAGAAAATTTAGAATAAAAAAGAGATAGTTTAAAATAGAATAAGAATTTTCAAATTAGTTTTAGTATTTTATTTGGACTTTAAATAAATAAAAAAAAAAAGAGAGAGAAGAAAGGGGATGTTAGGCTTGAGCTTAGATTTAATTCTAACCCAAGTTAATCTAATTCATGTATGTAATTTAATTGCATACTTGGACAAGGCACGTGTTGTTCTACACTTAGACTTGATATTACATTTGACATAGAGATCCTAAGTTTGAATCTCATTATAGGCACAAAGTGCCTTTTATTTTTTCACAAAAGCTCACCGACTATGCATCGACATGTGACTAGGCCATGTGTTTGTTGTTGACACATGGCACTACATGGTTATGACCGCAAGCTAGCGTAGCACCATGTTGGCTTCTTTGACACTTGGCACAATGATACATCTGCATTTTTGCTACGTTTCTTGTCCTCCTCCACACTCCCCCCCCCCCCCCGCCAAATTTTTGTTTCTTTTACCTAGTGTTTCTTGCACTTGCCTTCTTGGATGGCTCAGTTCAAGAGCGTGCTTGGTCCATTTTTCTTCACGATTTCACCAAATTTATGGTGAAATCATAAAGTAAACTTGGCATACTTCGATAATACCAAGAACATGCCCAAATCTAATCACTTAAAGGATCAAAATCAGACTTGAAAATTGCAAAAAAATAAAATAAAATGCTTGGATTTTTCTCTCTTCCCCAGCTCGCACCCCATACTTCTCCCTAGTTTTCCATGCACAACTGATGCTCATATACATGATTGCATGGTACATTCATATTCTATGCATCACCTTCTTTGCATTAAATCAAAATTCCATCCACATTCATCTTCCTACATAGATAAAATAAAATCAAAAATTGGAAAAAAATTCATTTTGCAAGTTGAGATTCATTAACTTGAATCTTTGAATTAATGCGATTCTTAGACTTTCAAAACTAGAATAGGAATTGATTAGTATAAATAGGGGTTTAGGAATCCTCGAAGAGGAGGAGCAACACTCAAAGCACATCCAATCCATCCTAATTTCGATTTTCTCTCTCTACTCTCAAACACTCATAGCATACACTTTCTCTTTAGGATTTCTTCGACCATAATAATGGTAAAAGAAACCTAATACCATAATTGAGTTCCCTATGGCCAAAGTTTCCAAACATTACCAGTATCAAGTCCAACTACAATCTTTAAGTGAAGTACTACTACCTTAGGTTTTTGAACTCGTACCACTACTCGAACCACTACTCCTTTGTGGTTCTATTATAAAGCCACCACCACAAACACCTCCTCCACCTTCAGTAACCTTAAACTTAACCCTATTAAACCTCTAACAAGTTGCGTGTGACCTATCTCTTATGCACCATTGCCACTTAACTCCATCCAACACCCAAATAACTTCTATTCACTGCACCACCACCAAACCACCATTGCCCAATACAAAACATATGAAATTTGTGCTCCTTCATTAAAAAAAAAAACCTCCCAAATCCATCCCAATTGACCAATTGCAATGACTTTACCCCTTTCCACTGATTGCACGTGGGTCATACATTGATGGGAACCGGGCTATTAGCCCATTGACTCACAGCCGAACCTGAGGACTAAAAGGATTAACAAGACGAATCTTCATATTCCAACCAACCCCTATTGAGGTCGAGTATTTCCTTACAAAGTTACCCTTCATATTAAGCCGAATGGCTACCCATCTCTATGTATTGCACCGAATTGAAGAATACTCACTTGCGCTCAAGCCGTCCAATGACATGGCATCTTCCTTGCCAAGAAGCCAAGATAAAGAGACTCTGAGCTAACTATGCCATTCCTACTCGGACGAGCCAGCTGTTTGTACTTTTTGTTTGCATCTTCTAACAGCCTCACTAATGTAGTATCGCTACGTATACAGTATCATGTGTAAAATCCGTTGCACCAATGATTGTTTTCCTTATATATTCGTTTCTTTACCCTTTGTATCTTGAACATTACTTCCTTAGGAAATGTCTTTTTTATCTTTTCCCTTTTTGAGTAAGTTACCCAACTTATGGGTATAAATACCTTTGTACTTATAGCTAGAATCAAAGTTCAAATTATCATTAATACACTTTAAGTATTTCTTTCTTACGTAAATATTACTTGTTTACTCTTGACATCACTCTAATCCTAACCCTTGAGCAAGGCTAGGTGGTGAGTAACTTTACAGGATCGATTCGTACATCATATCGAATTGTACCGTAAGTTCTCGGAAGTTCCATTGGTGCGTCATATCCTCTGGAGCTATATATGGGTTTTGCGTACTTCTTCATTTGCATTCGTCTTATTTTACACCAGTCCTCATTATTTCTTTTAGGCTTTTTGTAAGCTCAAACCCATCCAGCGACCGGCCTTGTCTGTTTTTAGTCATGGTTTACATCATTTTGGTATCAGAATAGAGGTTTTGTTTAAGTTGTAGTTGGTTTTTGAAGTTCTGTTATACTCTGCTCTACGTGTATGAAACAGAGTAAGTTATCGTATTCATTTAAGTGCTGTGTTGTTAATTGTTAATTTCCTGAAGTGTTTGTGTGAACTTTGAATCTATGGAGAAAATGACAGACCTAAGTGTGAATATTGGTGTGTGAGATGATAATAGTAGAGTTGTTCACCATGGACGACAGTCTCAAGGAACCCCGAGAAGTAATGATGAAAGACTTAACAAAGTGGCTAACCTCTTGATAGATTTGACTCGAGCTATTTATGCATTGTCTTGCCAACCTACTGAGGCCACGCAAAATACCCCACAAGCTACTCAGCCAGTTAAAGGTCAGAACCCAGCTCGACTAATTTGAGGTGGAGGAGTAGGTAAGGAAGAGTATTTCGAAGAAGAGTACGTGCAAGTCCCCAGAGCATCTGACCATATGAAGTTTCGGATTTTGAGCTTCAATGGATCTGGGAATGCTGATGAATATTTGGAGTGGGAAGAGAAGGTAGAGCATGTTTTTTATTATTATCATTACGAGGATTATGAGAAAGCGAGAACTGCTGCTGTTGAATTCTCCGGATATGCCGTCATGTGGTAGAAGAATTTCTAAGCCATGAAGAGACTTAAAGGCAACCAAGAGATTAATACTTAGCTCAAGATGAAGAGAATACTCAGAAATATATTTGTATTGGAAACTTATCTTCAAGATACTTTCACTTGGCTTTAAGAGTTATGCAAGGAGGCTAGACTGTTAATGAGTATGTTCAAGAATTTCATATGCTTATAATCCATTAGGAAGTAAAGGAACCAGCAGCCCGAACAGTCTTAAGATTTATTATTAGGTTGAGAGGAGACATTTGAGACATTATAGAGCTCTAACGATTTGACACAATAGATGAAGTTGTTAGGTTTTCCTAACGAGTAGAAAGGCAAAAGAGGAGTCGACTAACGGCCAGGATGCAAGCTAGCCGACCCAGACAAGCAAGTCACTGAGCTCAGTCAAGCTAAAAGATCGATGTTAAAGCTAAGTAGAAAGGCTGACCTGATGGTGAAATATCGACCTGAACTTATGAGAAAGGGTAAGGGTCTGACAAGAAGACAAGTAAGATCAAGTGCTTCAAGTGCCAAAGGTTCGAACATATGACTGCTCAATATTCGAATCGTAGGACATGGTCATCAAAGGAGACATCCTGAAGCTAGAAGTAAACAGTACAGATGAGGAACCTAAGGAGGAGGTCCCTGCCAAGAAAGAGCTAATTGAGGAGGATGTATTTGCTGAGGACTTAAACAAGTTACTCATGGTTGTCTAACACACTATAAACATGAAACCCTTACGAGAGGAGGAGTAGAGAAAGAATTTGTTCCATACCACCTATAAAATGAATGATCAGGTGTACACCCTCATCGTGGATAGTGGAAGCTGCCCCAATGTGATATCGGCTGATCTTGTTTCAAAACTAAAGTTGCCGACTGTTGCCCATTTCAAGTGGTACAAATTGCACTAGTTGAGTGAGAAAGTAGCATTACATGTTGCTCGACAAATAATACTGCTGATCACTATAGGAAATTACTCAGACCAAATTCTCTACAACATATTGCCTATGTGTGCCTTCCACGTGTTGCTAAGAAGACCGTAGTTGTTTGATAGAAGAGTTATCCATGACGGCTACAAGAACACATACATGTTTAAGAAGGATGATTGAAAGATCACATTAAACCCGATGTTATTGAGAGAAGTTAACAAGTTGAAAACAAAACTTACTCGTAGATTGAGGAAGGCTTTGGTGATGAATAGAGTCGAGCTTCGAGAAGCCATCAATGCCGACAAGCTGACCTTCATATTGGTCAGGCACCTATTAGAAATGCAGGAGTGGGGTGAACTACCCTAGGAAATCAAAGAGTTGTTGGATGAGTATGCCGATTTGTTCTCAGAACAATTACTTGAGGGGTTACCCCTAACTCAAGGCATAGAGTATTGCATTGACTTAGTACCCGGTGCTATACTGCAGATAAGCTTACCTATCAGATGAATCCCAAACAGGCTATTGAGCTCCAACAACAAGTCAATGAGTTGCTAAAGAGAGAATATGTAAAGGAAAGCCTCAACCCTTGCACTGTACCAGCTCTTTTAGTACCGAAGAATGATGGAACCTGGTAAATGTGTGTAGACAGTTGCACCATGAACAAGATTACTATCAAGTACAGGTATCCTATCTTGAGGTTGGAAGATATGTTAAGTGAATTGAGTAGAGCCAAAATTTTCAACAAGATTGATCTTAAGTCTAGCTACCATTAGATTCGCATAAGGCTAGGAGATGAATGGATGACTATATTAAAAACTCGACATGAACTCTATGAGTAGATGGTCATGCCATTCGGCTTATCGAATGCCTCAAGCACTTTCATGAGATTGATGAACCATGTATTAAGACATCTAATAGAAAAGTATGTCATGGTATACTTTGATGACATATTAGTCTACAGTGCCGACATGTTGAGTCACTACAAACATCTCCGAGAAGTATTGGATATCCTGCGTACCGAGAGACTATTTAGCAATCTCAAAAAGTGTTGCTTTTGTTAGGAGAAAGTAGTATTCTTGGGCTACGTAGTCAATAAAGGTAGCTTACGAGTAGATGATGAGAAGATTCAAGCGATTATAAAGTAGCCGACTCTTACTACTTATGCTAACATAAGAAGTTTCCATGGATTGGCTTTGTTTTATAGACAATTCATCAAAAATTTCAGTACCCTTGCTGTACTACTTACTAAGCTAATAAAGAAAAACATCAACTTCCAATAGGAAGAAAGGGAGGAGAAGAGCTTTATCCAGATAAAAGACAAGTTGACTTCCACCCCAGTATTTGTTCTACTTGACTTTAAAAGAATATTTAAGCTAGAATGTAATGCGTCAGGCATTGCAATGGAGGCTATCCTAAAGTAGGAAGGCTGACCCATTGCTTTCTACAGTGAAAAGCTTAGAGGACTGCAGTTAAATTACTCCATGTATGACAAAGAACTCTTGGCACTTATTTGAGCACTTCAAGTATGGCAACATTATCTACTATCGAGAGAGTTTGTCATCTACACTGACCATGAATCTCTAAGTCACATCCGAAGTCAAACAAAGTTATCAAAGTAGCAAGCGAAGAGGGTTAAATTCCTTGAAGGATTCAATTCTGTAATAAAAAACAAGCAAGGAAAGAGCAATGTAGCTGCAGATGCTCTTTTAATGAGACATGTACTTTTAACCAAACTGCAGACCGAGCTGTTTGAATTTGCAAGTAATAAAGAATAGTATTTCGGGGATCCAAACTTTGGACCTATAATCATGCGATGCATTGATGGAAGGGTAGTAGATGAGCATCATGTGGAAGATGGTTACTTGTTTTAAGGTGAAAAATTATGCATACCAACTTGTTCACTGCAGGAACTGTTGACCAAGGAAGCCCACAGTCAATGACTCTCCAGAAATTTTGGAGAAAGGACCTATGAACTGTTGAATGGTTACATCTTCTGGTCAAGAATAAGGAGAGATGTACACCAAGTTATCAAAAGTTATGCTATGTGTAAGAGGGCTAAGTGTCGAACCGAGCAAGGAAAAGCAATGTCTTTACCTGTTTCGATAAAGCCGTAGATTGAATTGAGCATGGACTTTATTCTTGAACTACTACGAACTACTTAAGGCAAAGATTCTATAATAGTCATCTTGAATCGGTTTACCAAAATAGCACACTTTGTACCCTGCTCAAAAACTAATGATGCTTCGGCTATTGCTTCTCTTTTCTTGCAAGAGATTATGTAGTTACATAGTGTGCCAAGAAGTGTAGTCTCCGATAGGGATCCAAAGTTCTTGAGCTACTTCTAGAGGACCTTGTGGCATCGGATGGGGACCAAATTACTATTCAGTATTTCTTGTTATCCCTAAACTGATGACCAAACAAAGATGGTTAATCAAACTTTGGGATCATTGCTTCGAGTTGTAGCAAGAAAGAATTTGCTGATTAGGATGCCTACTTGCTAATGGTTGAGTTCGCCTACAATCGAATGGTATATGACACCACTAAGCAAACTCCCATCGAAATGGTCTATGGTTTCAATCCCAAGTTGCCCTTCAATTACATCTCTATACCTAAACCCATGCAAGAGGATCTTGACGCAAAGGCAAAAGCATAATCCCTTTAACACATTTATGACAAAGTTACTCGGCACATTGACCAAGCAGCCAATAGAATTTGAGAGAAGACAAAGGGTAGGACAGCTAACAATTCTAACTAGGAGACTTAGTATGGTTGTACCTCAATAAGGAATGGTTCCCGAACAAGAGGATGAACAAATTATCTACAAGAGCTAAAGGATTTTTTAGAATCCTCCAAAAGATCAATGATAATTGCTACAAATTAGAATTGCCCAAGGACTATGGGGTTTCTAACGCCTTTAACATTGCCGAACTCAGTCTGTATCACCTTGACGAAGAACTTAACAAAGACCATTCGGATTTGATCCCAAATCCAAAACAACCCGGAGGGAATGATGGGAATTAAGCTACCGAACCACTAACCCGTAGCTGAACCCGAGGACTAGAAGGATTGACAAGATGAATCTTCCTGTTCTAACCGACCCCTGTTGAGGTTAAGCACTTCTTTGTTCAGTTACCCTTCATACCGAATCGAATGACTAACCATCCCTCTATATTGTGCCAAATTGAAGAATACTCATTCGCGCCTAAGCCGTCTAATGACTTAGCATTTTCCTTGTTAAGAAGCAAAGATAGAGAGACTCCGGGCTGACTAAGCCACCCCTGCTCAGACAAGCAAGCTGTCTATACTTTTTGTCTACATCTTTGAATAGCCTCTCCAATGTAACATTGTCACAGGTACAATATCATGTGTAGAATCCGTTATAACAATGATTGTTTTCCTTATATATTCATTTTTTTACTCTTTGTATCTTGTACATTACTTCCTTAGGAAATGCCCTTTTTGTCTTTTCTCTTTTTGGGCAAGTTACCCTAACTTATGGGTATAAATACCCTTGTACTTATAACTAGAATTAAATTTTAGATTATCATTGTTGAGCTTGGTTTTTCACCCTCTCGGCTTTCTTTATAAAATTAAGTCTTCTCTAAACCAATCAATACTAAACCTTACCCGTTTAATATTGACCTTCAACTAGCGTTTAAAGAAGACCATTTTTTCCAACTTGAAAATATTTGGAGTTGCCACCCGATTGAAGTCGAGAAAAGGGGTTAAGTTATAACCAATTGGGTGGATTGGTTATAACTTAACTACCAGCCTATCAATTAAAAAACCAAGTTATAAATACGGTTTTTTAAAAACTAGAGATCTAGATCCGGTGGCTAATTTATTAAACCCTAAACGGGTACCACTTTTAACTTTCTGAATTTAACTTTTCTTTTCAAATATATCTTTTTAATTTTAAAAAAAAACATCTAATTATGATACATGTGACTAAATTGATTAATTTACATAAATATCTAACAATGGAAAAAATAAAATTTTCCATATTTTAAATCGCCCTGTACTTATGTACGGGTGCCTACATACCCGTTATTTGAGATCAAACTTCCATAGTTTGTTTAATAAAAATATAGCGGGTTGATTGATTTTAACTTTGGAAAAATTGCTGAGTTTACATTCTTACCTATGTTGAGTTGATTTGAGAAAAGATTATTAAGGGGTCTTAAGTTGGATTTTATATTTGGAAAACCTAAAATGCCCTTGTTTGGAAAGGATCTGTTTTATTTTTATAAAAAAAAAAATTGATTTTCTAAGTGTCAAAAAGTAACTTTGTTATTTTTATTTTATTATTTATTTATTTATTTTAGTTAGCTCTTTTTTGTATGGTTTTTCTTTTGTTTAAATGTGAAAATAATATTTAAAAAAAAATAAAATACTTCCTATTCTTTTTTTTCTTCTTTCTTCTTTTTCTTCTTTTTTTTTTCATTTTCCTTTCTTTTTTTCTTTACATTTTTTTTTCATTATCAGTATTTTCTATTACATTTACACAAAACAAATAAACAAAATAAAATAAAAAAAATTAAAAATAAAAATATTTAAAAAAAAAAACTTCGGACAGATTTGGATGCACGAGTCGGACCAGGCGAGTTGGACGGGTTAGGTCGGGTCGATTCTATTGGATTTGGGTTGGGCTTTAATACCTTCACAGCAGCAACGACAACAAGGCTCGATTTAGCTTGTTTCATCCACTAAAATGAGAGAGTGACAGTCTTTTTATGAGTATTGGATTAGAGATGGTAAGGGGGAGGGGGTGGTTTAGGTTCAGTATGTTCGTGTTTTAGAGCTGTTTGGGTGGTTTTCAAAAGTTGGTCGTAGACGACAGTAGTGGTTCGGCCGTGTAGAGGCTACTGGGTATGATTGGTTGGTTGGGATAGGTTTTTTAGAGTGTAGCGAGTTTGATTGTAGGCTTAGTTTCACTTGAAGGTGGCTGAGGATGGTGGTTCGAGGAGAGAGAGAGGGGGTGGTTAAGGTTCGATGGTGGTTGCTTGGTGGCGCAGCTAGAGGCTATGGCAGAGGTCGAGATTAGTCGCGTCCGGGAGCTGATGGAGTGGGGGCTACAATCATAGTGGTGGTCAAGCTTGGAGTTTGTTAGAGAGAGAAACCTAAGAAGAGAGAAATTGGTAAAGAGAGAAAGCAATCGAAAATGGATATAAGGAGTGTAAGACTTGATTTTGTTGGGTGTATGTCCTTGTGTGTACTCCTTGAAGCTTCTTTTATACTCGAATTGTCCCTAGAAAACAAGGAAAGCTCGGATCGGGTTAATGAAGAATGCTTAAAAAATAGCTTTTTTCCGATTTTTGGAGCTCAAATTGAATGCTCATTTGACTGCATTTAGACATGTTTTTTGTACCAATTCACAATAAGCTATGTCTATTCTATAATTTCACCATTGATTTGGTGAAATTGCAACGAGAAAGGGTCTAAAAATTATGTTGAAGTAGGTGGTCTGAAGTGGAAGGTGTTGGAAACTTGGAGAAAGTCGAGGGAAAAAGAGGGAAAGAGAGGAAAAAGAAGGGAAAAGGAAGGAGGGGGGTCGATAAAGTGGGCTGACGTAGCGCCACGTCAGTGAGCTAAACAAATTCGATGATACCACGTGTCAGGGCACGTGGCGCAATTAGACCTTGACACGTGGTAGTCCCTGATGTGATTGAAAACCAAAAATATGAGAAAAAGGCCTCCTTACCTTTGCCAAGTTTCAAACCCAAGACCTTATGCTTAATGCTAGTGCTATGTCTATATGCTTAATCATCAAGTTGTTGGCCTGTGCCTTGCACATATGGACTCGATCAGCTTAGGCCATATTTAAATCTAAGCTCAGGTTCAATGGCTTAATTTCTAAACCTAAATTTAATCTAACGAATGTTATTTTCTAAAATCTTTTATTTATTTATTTATTGTGATTTTTCAAAATTTCTTATTTTTTTGTATTTCTAAATTTCTTATTTTTTGTGCTTTTTTCCTATTTTCCTATTTTCTTATATTTTTCTAGAATTCCTATTTTTCTAAATTTCTTCAATTTTGGGGCTTTCTTAATTTTTTTATTTTTTTGAACTTTTTCTAATTTAGGACCCTATAACCTAATTTGAAAAATAAAAGGGGGTAAAAATTAGATGTCTATAGTTTCCCCTCTTTGTGGTAAAGTTTGAACAAAACTTTGCCACAAAGATAAAGTGGATATTATTTTTGCTTCAAGAATGTATTTTATGCTAGGAAACGCTACAGCTAGCTTGCTATCCTAAGTCTAATCCATTGGGGATTTTGAGAAGGGAAGGGTGGCGCTCTAAGAGATGGCCGAAAGACGAAAAGAAGAATTAAAGTTTGGTCATGCTCTTGTGAATTGACAAAGTGAAGTGAAATGAGCTAAGTGCTCCTTGAGCTAGCTAAGATCCTAAACTGAGTTGAGAAAACTTGGTTGTACCCTGATAGCTGACTAACCAAGGTGGGCAAAGCGCTCCTAGAGCTACTTAAGACCTTAAGAAGAATGAGCGAACTTAGTTGTATCCTAATGAGTTGACTAACCAAGGTGGGCAAAGCGCTCCTAAAGTTAGCTAAGACCCTAAGAAGAATGAGCAAACTTGGTCATACTTTAATGAGTTGACTACCCAAGGTGGGCAAAGTACTCCTAGAGCTAGCTAAGACCCTAAGAAGAATGAGCAAACTTGGTTATGCCCTGATAAGCTAACTAGCTAAGGTGGGCAAAGCACTCTTAGAGCTGGCTAACACCCTAAGAAGAATGAGCAAACTTGGTTGTGCCCTGATAAGCTGACTAACCAAGGTGGGCAAAGCGCTCCTAGAGCTGGCTAAGACCTTAAGAAGAATGAGCAAACTTGGTCATGCCCTGATGAGTTGACTAACTAAGGTAGGCAAAGCGCTCCTAGAGTTAACTAAGACCTTAAGAAGAATGAGACAATGCTTTAAAGGCTAGTTAAGAAGATGATGAAGGTAATTGCTTTACGAACTAGTTAAGAGAAACTTGGTGAAAGAAAGTGCCCTACAGAACTTGGTGAAGAGAGGGGTTGACTTGCAAGAAATTTGGTTAATAGAGAGACTCTATGGATTGGAAGAATGAACTGAGTTAAGATCGTGTCTTCATAGGTTGGCTAAATACTAAATGCAGAAAGTAAATGCCTCTAGGTTGGTTAAAAAGAAAAAAGAAAAAATTGTTGGGAGTAAAAGTGGTCTAAATGCAAGGAAAAAAAAATGGTGTACTAACACCATGTAGAAATACTTACCCAGTCTTTGTCGATAGCACCCAATTCGTCAAACCTTTTTTGAAAAGCCCCTATTGGAAAATTACTAACTCTTGTTTTAGTCTCTTGTTATCAACCCAAATGTTCTTGACATACAACGTTCGAGACTTTGCTAGTTGTTTTTGGAGAAATCATGGAAATTACTTTATGCAGGAAAACCACCCACTATTTTTGTTTCTTTGGAACTTTTATGAACCCAAAAGCCTCATTCCCATCTACCATGATTGCTTACTTAAGTTTTACATTCCTCTGAAAAAACGAACAATAAAACTCCCCATTGAGAGGGATCAATCCGTAATAAAGTATTTAAAGAATTTTGTTAATTACCAATGTTCTAGATCTCATTCCTTAACTCTTCTCGTGTTTGCAGTGTATAGGTTTGATTAAATGAGGTAAAGGGAATTAAACCTATCCATGGAGACGGTGATTATTCCAATGACGACAACAGCTAAGGATACCAAATTTGCTTGTAGATAATGAAAATTGGACCACAATGACATTCAAAATGATTAGCATTTTCGCGTTTTGAGCAAAATTCCCCTTGATTTCTTATGGATAGTACAATTTTACAGCGTCAGCATTTATAAGGTCTCTCAAATCTAGACTATCCATTTGGGACAAAATCAAAGCCCCTCCTAATAATACTCGCTTCACTACATAAGGACCCCTATAATTGGGGGCGAATTTCCCTCTGGAGTCTTGTGCATTGGGGAGAGCTTTTCTTAACACCAAATCTCCTTCTTTGAGGTTACAAAGTCGCACCCTTTTGTTGAAGGCCCGAGCCATTCTTTGCTGATAACATTGATTATGACACAGGGTTATCAATCTCCTTTCATCAATTAGATTTAGCTATTCGATGCATTTCTTTACCTAATTGGCTTCGTCCAAATGAATTTCTAATAGTACCCTAAGTGATGGGATTTTGACCTCTACTGGTAACACTGCTTCAGTGCTGTATACTAAAAAGTATGGTGTTGCCCCAATCGACATTCTGATGGAAGTCTGATAGGCCATGAGTGTGAAGGGTAACATCTTATGCCAATCCTTATATGTAACAGCCATTTTTTCAATGATTCTTTTGAGGTTTTTGTTTGCTGCTTTGATAGCTCCATTCATTTAGGGTTGATAAGGAGTAGAGTTCCTATAAATAATTCGGAATTGCCGGTATAATTTTATCATAAGCTTGTTGTTGAGATTGGTGCCATTATTAGTGATGATTATTTCAGGAGTCCCATATCGAGCCAAGATGTCCCTCTTGATGAACTTAACTATGACCCATTTAGTAACATTCAAGTATGATGAAGCCTTTACCCATTTGCTGAAGTAGTTGATGGTGACTAATATGAAGCAATGCCCATTAGATGCTCTTGGAGTGATAAGGTCGATGATATCTATGCCCCACATTGAGAAAGGCTATGGTGCTGGGAGGGTATGTAATTCCTGAGGCGGACGTTTATCTTATTCGCATAAACTTAACATAAATGATAGTGCCTAACATGTTTGATGCAATCGCTTTCCATTGTTGACCAATAATACCCTAGCCTCATGATTTTCTTTGCCAACATGTACCCATTCATGTAAGGGCCACATACTCCTTCATGTACCTCTTTCATTAAATTCTCAGCCTCTTCGTCAGCCACACACCTTAAGAGTGTACCGTCAAATGAACGTCGGTATAAGGTGGATTCGCATACTAAGAATTGGGTGGCTAGTCTCCTAATCATCTTTTTATCTTTTTTCTCGGCTTTTTTAGGGTATGCACCTTGTTGTAAGAACACCTTAATATCATGATACTACAGTTTTTGATCGTTTATACCCTTAATCGTTAGGTAGAAGGCAGGCTTGTCTTTAATTTCAATAGTAAGGGGCTGAATCTCCACTTCACCAGATATCTGGATCATAGCTGCTAACGTAGCTAAAGTATCAGCAAATTGGTTATGAGTCCTTGGTACGTGATTGAAGGTGACTTCTATAAAACTTTCTGTTAATTCCGTCAAATGCCAGTGATAAGGCACAAGCTTAAGATCTTTAGTTTTGTACTCTCCCCGTGCTTGGCTAATAATGAGTGAGGAGTCCCCATACACTTCTAATTCTTGAATTTCTTTCTCTAGGGCCATCTTAAGTCCCATGATGTATGCTTCATATTCAACAATATTATTTGTGTATGGGAAAACGAGCCTTATGGCTACAGGATACTCAGTACCTTCAGGGGATATTAGTATTGCCCAATTTTACATCCGGATACGTTGACTACACCATTAAAGAACATTTTCCATTTTAGTGGCTCGTCATCCTTTCCTTTATTAGAGTTTCCTCCGACCATTAAGATACCCTAGTTGGGGAAATCAACTTGTACTTCTTTGGGAGTACTATTAGAGGGGTTTTCTGCTAATTGATCTGCCAAAGCTTTCCCTTTGACTGAATTTCGGTTCACATATGTAATGTCAAACTTTGATAGCAGCACTTGCCACTTTGAGATTCTGCCAATTAGCGTCGATTTGACTGCCAAGTACTTCAGGGGATCATGTTGAGTCAGTAATTCCACCTGGTAGTAGAGTGTGTATTGTCTGAGCTGATACATTACCGAAACCAACGCACAACAGGTTCTTTTAATTTTTGAATATCTTTGCTCCCCTTCGGTGAATTTTTTACTCATGTAATATACAACCTATTCCTTTCCTTCTTCATCTTTCTGGCCAAGCATGCACCCCATGGACTCTGGTAATATTGTCAAGTATAAGAATAAAGGCTTCCAAGGTTTTGGAGCTACTAGAATTGGAGGGTTCATGAGGTATTCTTTGATTGTTGTAAAAGCCTGCTCACACTCTTCGTCCCAGTTGATCTTGGCATTCTTTTTTAACAACTTAAATAAAGGACGACACTTGTCTATGAGTTAGGATATGAATCGGGCTATATAGTTTAAACAGCCCAACAAAACTCTGATTTCTTTAAGTGTACGTGGTGGGGGTAGGTCAACTATCGCTTTAACTTTATCAGGGTCCACTTCAATGCCTCTTTAGCTAATTATGAAACCTAATAACTTCCTTGAAGTCACCCCACAAGTACACTTCTCTAGGTTGAGTTTTAGTTAGAATTTTCTCAACCCATCAAACAATCTCCTTAGATTTTCCACATGATTTTCTCCTTCTTTAGACTTGACAATCATATCATTGACATATACCTCGACTTCTTTATGCATCATGTCATGAAAAATTGTTACCATGGCCCTTTAGTAAGTTGCCCCAGCATTTTTGAGTCCAAAAGGCATCACTTTGTAGCAAAACATGCCCCAAGTTGTAATGAACGTGGTCTTAGCTTTATCTTCTTCAACCATTCGAATATGGTTATACCCCAAAAATCCATTCATGAAAGAGAAAATATGGTTTTCGGCTGTGTTATCGACTAATACATCGATATGGGGCAAAGGAAAATTATCTTTAGGGGTTGCTTAATTGAGATCTTGAAAATCTACGCACACCTTAACTTTCCCATTCTTCTTCATAACTGGTACTATATTGGCTTTCCACTCAAAATAATCAGATACCTCAATGAAGCTGACTTCCAATAATTTTTTGACTTCTTCCTTGATTTTCAACAAGATATCTGGTCGGAACCTTCTCAAATTTTGTTTCTTAGGCTTGATATCCTCTTGTGTGGGTAAGCAATGGACCACGGTTGATGGGTCTAATTCGAGCATGTCGTCATAAGACCATGTGAATACGTCTTGGTATTCAGATAGTAATCTGGTCATCTCTATCTTTTGATTTTCTTCTAAATTTCCCCTAACCTTCAATACCTTAAGGTTTTCATTGGTATCGACATTAATTATCTCTGTTGGCTCATCAATGGAAATTCTATTCATTTCATGTTATTGCCAGCTTTTTTGTACGTCATTATGGTCATCAACATCACCCCCAATGACTAACCCAGTAGGGCCGAAAGTGATATCAATATTCTCATTACCTATCTATGCGAAACATCCATGGCCTTTATTCAAGTCGTTAGATCTGGAAAGAAAAAGAAAGTGTGCAAAAGGAAGAGTGTAAGTAAGGCAAGAATAAAGAGAAAAGAAGCTGATTTTATTTTGGGGAACTCTTTGTTAAGTTCAAGCATTTAGAGAACAGAGGAAATTTATTACAAAATTTTATAAAATACTGGATCATGATTCATCGTTTACCCTAAGGAAGACTTATTATTATTTACAGGGATGGAGAACCAATTTTTCAAGTGATGGGCTTTGTTGATTAGGCCAACCCCTTCATTCTTGTTGGAAGTGCCTTCTTTAGCAGGCTTTGAGTTTTGGGTTTTGGTCTTGATGAAAGTTTCTGACAATGGTGTAAAGTTCATTGGAGTGTAATACAACCTGTCACCCTTTTTGCCCTTGGCTTGCATTCTTTGCAATTCTTCTATTGGGGTTGGAATGTACCCTAACCTATAGGACCCAAACTGGCCTTCTTTGTATTTCAACCTCTCTTCCTTCTGCTAATTGGTGATCATGCACACCTCATTAAACATCTAGAGCTCAAAGTCTTCTTATTCTTCTGTACCGATATAGGGTATAGCTGTCTCTTTATAGATTTCATAATCTTGGCCACCCAGAATTGTGATGACCTGGCCATTGGAGATGAACTTAACTTTCTGGTGAAGAGTTGATGTATGGCCCCTATTAAATGTATCCAAGGCTTTTCCAATAACAGATTGAAGGTTCTTGGAATGTCCAAAACCTGGAATGGGATGCTGAATGTCAGCGGGCCGATATCAACTAATAAGTCCACCTCCCCTATTATCTCTCTCCTGGATCCATCAAAAGCTCTTATCGTTGTTGAACTAGGTTTAATAGCGGTTGTATCGACGCTCAATAGATCCAGGGTGGCTAAAGGACAAACATTTAGAGATGACCCATTGTCGATGAGGACTCTTGTTGCGATGATGTTATTTATCCTTACTATTATGAGCAAGGGCTTTGTATGTTGGGTACCTTCTTTGCCTAGTTCCTCGGTGGAGAAGGAAATTTGATCTATAATGAGGATGGAATTGGTAACAAAGCCATTCCTTTTAGCCAGGATTTCACGAGGGACCTTAACATCCCTTAGTGTTTTGAATAAGGCCTCTCGATGTAGGTCTGATGCCATCAATAGACTCGTGAGGGATATTTGTGCCGGAATCTTAGCGAGCTGGTCCATTATTTTGTACTTACTAAACTTGCTCATTTTAGTGAAGGCAGTTAATCCTTCTTCATGTTCAGCTTGTTCGGTGTTTGGCATTTCCTATACGCCCTTCTTTTTTAAGTCTTCCTTTGGATTGTAGATTCTCCCGGAGCAAGTGGTCCCCCCTACAAGCGAGCTTGATTGCCCCTAGTTTATTGCTTGGTAATTGAAAGGTGCAGCTTTCTAATTTTCAGGGGCCATAGGTACGTGGAATGTGTACCTTTTAGTTTGTGGGACCTCTTTTTTGTAGAACCTATAAACCTTTGGTTCTTGGTTTTTACCGATCATGTTAATGGCAAATTCTGGGTGGTCAGATATCATATTGATGATAAATCCATGGTTTGGCAGTAGGTTGTTGTTGACGTTTGGGGTAGGAGCCTCCACAAAATCCAATTGTACTGTACCTTCATCAATCAAATCTTGGATTTTGTTTTTCAACCTCTGGCATGAATAAGTTAAATGGCCTATTTACCCTAGATGATATTGACATCTTGCATTGGGATCAAAGAACTTCGACCTATACCTTTCACTGGGAGCTTCAGAATGTAGCAGATTATCTCTTCTTAACTTCTCGAGCACCTGACTAAGTGGAACAGGTATTCTAGTGAACTGTCTCGAGGCCTTGTTAGCCTGTAGTTGGCTTTTGTACTGTGGTTGAGCTGGCAGGAGATTCATCCTAAAAGAAACTTGGGAGTTAGGTCTTACATTCGAGTTAACCATGTTGATAGTAGCTTCTCTAGGCTTAATGGTGGTGGGTTTAGTAGAAGGTGGTCTTCTATCTACTGTTTCTTGCAGCTTGCTAGAGGAAATGGCACTCTCAATTCGGTACCCTGCTGCCACTATTTCTGCAAAGCGATAAGAGGCTTGTCCGATCAGGTGAACGAAGTAGGGCCTCTCAAGAGTGTTAATGAAAGTTGTAGTCAACTCTTTTTCAATTATAGGGGTAGATACCCTTGTAGCTAAGGACCTCCACCTTTGAGCATATTCTTTGAAAGATTCATTGTACCTTTTACTTAGGGCAACTAAATCCATCATTGTTGGTGCCACTTCAACATTAAATTTATATTGCTCATAGAATGCTCTAGCCAACTTCTCCTATGTATTCACCTGATTTAAGTTCAATTAGGCATACCAGGTTAAGGCAGGGCCTGTCAGGCTATCCTGAAAGACAGGCCTGGACCATGAGTTAATCATACTGTGCATACTTGCCCATCTTATGTACATACAACCGGGTGTGTAACTTGAGGCATCTAGCCCCATTGTATTTTTCAAAGTCAGGTACTTTGAATTTTTCCAGGGAAGCTTCCATAATCGTAAGCAGAAAAGTTTGTTATTCCAGCGTGCTCGAATCCATCACACCCCTTGAGTGTTTTCATTTTTTTAGTGATTTGTTGAGTTAACCACTCTTCAAGCTCGTTTAATCTATCCTGGTCAACTTCAGGCTTCAGGTTGATTAGGAATGATAAGTATTCGGCTCAAAGGTTGGGTTGGCCTTTGGAAATACCCCTTCGGTTTCAAAGGATTCAAAGCCTTGATTGCCTTTAGGGAAAGCTTCTTTTGTTTTACGGGGTAGGGCCTCAGTATTCTTTCTATATCGAGCTTTAGAGTGCTCCTCATTTGATGGGGCCATAGACCTAAGTAGAGAGATGCTATCAGTAAGGAAGCTCAGTTGATCTACCATCTTTCCCATTGTTCGTTGTAAAGATTAGAATCTTAACTCTATGGAGTCAATAACCTCGGGATTGCTATTGCCATTATTGTTGTTGTTTCCTTGGTTGGTCATTTTGGTTTGAGAACAAGTTTTGATGGGAGTTCTCTGGAAGGTTTGACGTTTGGGAGCTATCTTAGCGACATGGCAAAAACCACTTCTCAAAAAGTTAGCATAGGGATATTTTGAAAAGGGATGCAAATGAATGAAATGCAAGTGAATCACATGGATGAAAAGGAGAGGAACAACAAATGATTAACATAATGGCAACTTATTTATTATTTTTGGATTCTTGAAGTCTTATTACATGAAAGAAAGAAAAAGGTACAAATTCATCTATGCTAATTTCCTTTTTTTCTGTGGGCCAGATGACATTTTCTTCTTCTTTTGGTCATGCTTAGCCACTTCTTCAAACTCTTGAATTTTCTTCTAAGCCATTTTTAGCTGGTGTTCCAGAGCGTATGACCTTTGTTTAGATTTTCAGCATAGGTTCGCCCATTTATGTTTCTTATTATGGAGGATCTCTATACGTGCTTTCATTTGGTTCATATAGGTCACCATTTTAGAGTTAAGGCACATAGGGGAGGTTTGAAGGACTTCTGGTGCTCGATATCGCATTGCGCCTACCTTGTGAAGTTGATTGTATAAATACTCTTTGGTAACCCGATGTTTGTCCACTTCTCCTATAAACTCACTCAAATCGATGTTTGGCCTTATGGTCAGCGTGTCCCACCAAGCTTTGATCTTATGAAGTTTGGATATCTTTTCTGTGGAGTAAGGCTCTTCGAGATTAAGAGTGAATGCTTTTAATGAAGGTTTATGAACTATATCCTGGATCCCTCCAAATTGTCTTACCATGTTGCTCATATAGTAGGCTATACAACAGCTCATCTCGATCAGTGGTACAGCAAGGTAATTCTTGCAAATCAGTATAACCTTAGTGTAATTGCTCCACCTGGCAGTCCACAATATGTCTTATACTCGAAAATCTTGTAAAACCTCTATCCAGAGAAGGGTAGGAATATCTTCATGTAATTTGATCTTATCGACAAAAGAATCAATAAGGTCAACCTTATTCGTGAATGTTCCCCTTATTAAATCCAACCCAAAGCACTTGATGTGACCGATGAACCAAACCCTTAATAATTTCATGCTTGACTTGAGATCTCTGCAACCCCTTTCCTTAAGGAAATTAAGATTCCATATCTGCTCAGCAAGTAGGGCAGGAATGTAGGATTTACCTTTCTAGAATTGAGCCACTAACTCTATTATCCTAAAGTTTATAAGAAGAGACCCACTTGGGAACAAGATAGTGGCTAACATAGCTACCACATAAGCCTTGATTCGGTTTTCTCTCCAATTCCCAAAACACAGTGCTTAATTGTTAAAGATGGTCTCATTCTGGAACCAATGAACTAAATCCCATATCTTGATGGTGTATTTGTTGCAGTCGTTTAAAGCCTCATTTATCTCAGCCTTTTGAATTCTTAAGAATTTTGAGAAGATATATGTTCGGCTGAAGCTGAGTTCCGGGATGTATATTTCGTCCAAAGGAGGAGCTTGGAGCAGTTGAGTGTACTTCTTTAGAGTTGGGCTGATTAGATGTGGTCCAAATTGAAAAGCTATTTCTTTAGGCTCCCAAAAATGGACTAAGGCCCTTACAGTGTGATGTTAACCTTCACTTTGGCTAGTGAGAGTATGAGTCTAATTTTGTTGGTAATAAACTGTTGCTCTCTCGTGTTGAAGGTTTGAAACCACTGGCTGAGTATGGGCTTTAGGTTTGCAAGTTTGTGGACATGAATCTCTTTGGCGAGAACCCTGGCGTTGGATGAGCTGGCCATTTCTGAAACATCATAAAAAAAAGCATAAATTACAAGGGAAAGACTAATATACAAGATCTCCTATATACATCAATTTTAGGAAGAATATAAGAAAACTAAAAACTCTGGAATCTTTGTCATTTTTTTTCTTTTTCTATGTAACATTGCCGTTTTGTCAATTATTTGTTGACCTTATGAAGTATAATACAAGACAAGTGGGTTCTAATGGTCCTTAAACTCTATGACCTCACACATTTATAAAGAAATGGTTCTTAAGTCACATCGAAGTCTAAGTGGAGTAGCCTAATCGGCCCCGAACGGTGGTTGCCCCACTACGTCCAAGACTTTACACAATGATTTCCCGTCTGAAGGTCCTATGATAACCTGGGTTTAACTGTATCTATCATGCATTTATGGTGTAGCAAAATAAATCTCATGCCTCGATGTATGCTACTTACAAAATAAATATGCTAATTAAAACAAATATGTACACGAAGCCAACAATAAATAAGCAAATAAAAATATAAAGAAACAAATAAACAAATAAATAACTAAACAATGTAGATAATTTGAAAAGCAATTTTAATTTCAAAATGTTTTTAAGTGGTAGCTCTCTTGACGATCCCTAGTGGAGTCGCCAAGCTGTCAAGCCTGGTTTTTCACCCTCTTCTTTTTATAAAATTAGGTCTTCTTTAAACCGATTAATACTAAACCCTACTCGTTTAATATTGACCATCGACTAGGGTTTAAAGAAGACTATTTTTTCCAACTTGAAAAGATTTCAAATCACCACCCGACCGGAGTCGGGAAAAGGGGTTAAGTTATAACCAATTGGGTGGATTGGTTATAACTTAGCTACCGGTCTATCGATTAAAAAACCAAGTTATAAATACGGTTTTTTAAAAACTAGAGATCTGGATCCAGGGGCTAATTTATTAAACCCTAAATAGGTACTACTTTTAATTTTCTGAATTTAACTCCGCTTTTCAAATATACCCTTTTTAATTTCTAAAAAAACATCTAATTATGATATATGCGATTAAATTGATTAATTTACATAAATATCTAAAAATGAAAAAATAAAATAAAACTTTCCATATTTTAAGTCACTCTGTACTTGCGTATGGATACCTATGTACCCGCTATTCGGGATCAAACTTCCGTAGTTCATTCAATGAAAATATAGCAAGTTGATTGATTTTAACTTTAGAAAAATTGCAGAGTTTATATTTTTACCCATTTTGAGTTGATTTGAGAAAAAAGATTATTAAATGGTCTAAGTTAGATTTTATTTTTGGAAAACCTAAAATGCCCTAATTTGGAAAGGGTCTGTTTTATTTTTATAAAAAAAAATTGATTTTCTAAGTGTCAAAAAGTAACTTTTCTATTTTTATTTTATTATTTATTTATTTTAGTTAGCTCATTTTTGTATGGTTTTTCTTTTGTTTAAATATGAAAATAAAATTAAAAAAAATAAAATAAAATACTTCCTATTCTTTCTTTTTTCTTCTTTCTTCTTTTTCTTCTTTCTTTTTTTCTTTTTCCTTTCTTTTTTTTATATTTTTTTTTCATTATTAGTATTTTCTATTACATTTACACAAATCAAATAAACGAAAAGTAAAATAAAACAAAAAATTAAAAATAAAATATTAAAAAAAAAACTTCGGATGGATTCGGATGCACGGGTCGGACCTAGGCAGGTTGGTCGGGTCAGGTCGACTCTACTGGATTTGGGTCAGGCTTCAATACCTTTACAGCAGCAATGGCAACAAGGCTCGATTCGGCTTGTTTCATCTACTAAAATGAGCAGGTGATGGACTTTTTATGAGTATTGGATTGGAGATGGAGGGGGGCGTAGGTTCAGTACCTTGGTATTTTAGAGCTGTTCAGGTGGTTTTGTCGTGTGGGGGTACTGGGTATGATTGGTTGGTTGGGATAGGTTTTTCAGAGTATAGGGAGTTTGATTGTAGGCTTAGTTTCGCTCGAGGGTAGTTGAGGATAGTAGTTTGAGGAGGGAGAGAGGAGGTGGTTAAGGTTTGGTGGTAGTTGCTTGGTGGCACAGCTGGGGGTCCGGCAGAGGTCAAGAGTGGTCATGTCCGGGAGCTGATGGAGTGGGGGTCACAACCATGGTGATGGTCAAGCTCGAAGTTTGCTAAAGAGAGAAACCGGAGAAGAAAGAGATTGGTAGAGAGAGAAAGCAATCGGAAATGGATATAAGGAATGTGGGAGTTGTTTCTGTTGGGTGTGTGTCCTTGTATGTACTCCTTGAAGCTCCTTTTATACTCAAATTGTTCCCAAAAAACAAGGAAAGCTCGGATTAGGTTAATGAAGAATGCCCAAGAAAACAATTTTTTTCCAATTTTTGGAGCTCAAATTGAATGCTCCTTTGACTGTATTTAGACATGTTTTTTGTACCAATTTACAATAGGCTATGTCTATTCTACAATTTCGTCATTGATTTGGTGAAATTGTAACGAGAAAGGGTCCAAAAATCATGTCGAAGTAGGTAGTCTGAAGTAGAAAGTGTTGGAAACCTGGAGAAAGTCGAGGGAAAAAGAGGGAAAGAGAGGAAAAGAGAGGAAAAAGAAGGGAAAAGGAAGGAAGGAGGAGGAAAAAGTGGGCTGACATGATGCTATGTCAGCCGTGTCAACCAACCCTGGCGTACCACGTACCATTTCGTGACACGTAGCAGCTGACATGGCATGTCACGTAGCACCACATCAACAAATCTAATGATGTGATTGAAAACTAAAAAATGAAGAAAAGGCCACCCCCTGCCTTTACCAAGTTTCAAACCCAAGACCTTATACTTAATGCTAGTGCTATGTCCATATGCTTAACCGTCAAGCTATTAGCTTATGCCTTATTTATATGTGCAATTAAATTACACATATAGAATCAATCAGTTTGGGCCAGATTCAAATCTAAGCTCAGGTTCAATGGCCCAACTTCTAAACCTAAATTTAATCTAACGAAATGTTATTTTCTAAAATCTTTTATTTATTTATTTATTATTATTTTATTTCTCAAAATTTCTTATTTTTTATGCTTTTTTCCTATTTTCCTATTTTTTAATATTTTTCTAGAATTCCTATTTTTCTAAATTTCTTCATTTTTTGGGGCTCTATTTAATTTTCTATTTTTTTTTTAACTTTTTTCTAATTTAGGACCCTATAATCTAATTTGAAAAATAAAAGGGGGCAAAAATTAGGTGTCTACAATCATCAATATACTTTGAGTATTTCTTCCTTACGTAAACATTGCTTGTTTACTCTTGACATTACTCTTATCATAACCTTTGAGTAAGGTTAAGTGACAAGTAACCTTATAATACCGATTCATGAGTCATATCAAATTGTATCGTGAGTCCTCAGAAGTTCCATTAGTGCATCATATCTTTTGGAGCTATTTATGAGTTTTGCTTACTTCTTCATTCACATTCATCTTATTTCACACCATTCCCTATTATTTCTTTTGGGCTTTTTGCAAGCTTGGACCCATTTAGCGACCGACTTTACCTGCTCTTGGTTACGGTTCACATCATGCATGTCGACCTGATCCAAGGCCTAAAGTCCAACCTGTCTACCGAACAAGATTCGATTCGTATGCAACATTTAGTCCAGCCCTCTCCATTATTTTGTTCCAATGTTGTATTTTATTTTATTTACTTTTCTTTGTAAATGTATTGTAAATTGTAAAAAAAAATGATAAAAAAAAGGAAAATAAAAAAAGGGATAGGGAAGCTCAGCTTATTCTTTTACTTTATTTGGATCAAAACATAAAAAAAAGGAATAAAAATAATAAAAAATTAAAAAAAAGTGAATAATGTTTTACTACTTAGGAAAATTCATTTTTCGAAAATATAATAAAATCAACTTTTTCAAAATTAGGGCCTTTTAGAATTTTCAAAAAATAAAAACAAAATAATTTAGGACTTTATAGAATTTTCTTAAATAAACTCAAATCTAATTAAAATGTAAATTTGACTAGTTTTCAGAAGTTAAAAGAAATCCATAAATTAAAGTTTCTGTCGAATGAACTAAGGAAAGTCTGATTCTTAATAGAGAGTACGTAGACACCTACGAAGCGACCTAAAATAGGGAAACCTTTTTATTTTTCCTTTTTTAGTATTTTCAATTTATTATTTTTGTGCAAATAGAATTGATTTTAATTGTAAGTTTAGAATTGTTGACTATTGATTTTTGTTCTGGTACGTAAGTACTTGGAAAACAAGAACATGGTTGTAAAGGCCATTAGAGGGTAATCTAGCGCGGCCACTTTGATAGTTAAGTTAGCCCTCTTGTCATGTGAAGAGAATTGTCGAATAATTATGAGAGTCAAAAAATGAAGGAAAGAGTTATCTTACTTGGATATCTGGTTTAGTATTTATAATAGATGATTAAATACGTGTACATAGATGGGCTTTAGGAGTCAGACTCAAGTCTCGATATGATCAATTTAGGCCTTCAATCCATTTACTAAAAATGCTATCAACATTTACCCCATATTCTCTTTGGTTACAAAGTTAGTAAAGAAAGTATTTGGGAAGTTTGATTTTGTGAGATCTCTGAAAAAACTTGCAATCCAGAGCTTGAAAAGGCTAGAATGCTTCAAGGAATAAAGGCTTAAAGAGGTGGTAGGAGTGGCTAGAGCACTTATAAATATTAGTATGACTTCAAAAGCGAAAGCTTAAAGAGATTAGAGTGCTTGAAAAGGCGAAAGCCTGAGGAGGCTAAAGAGCCTAAAGAGGCTAGGGAAGTATGGAGGTCGTCCAAGCTGGGTATGACTTATGCTAAGTGAAGCCATAAAATAAGCTAGTTGGCCTCTAGTCCATTAGTGTATAGGACTGTGGGCTTACTTATTCGTTGTCCATGTAAGTTGTAGGAGTTAGATTATCTTACCCATGCCACTTAATGGTTGAGCATTTTTTAGTAGCTCGTTGTCTATTTGTTAAATAAAGTAATTATGTTTGTACTAATCATCATTCGTAGTGTATAGGACTTTAAGCTATTAAGAGTAGTGCGTTAGTAGATTATTCTGGCATGGGCTTCAGGAAGAGGGCTTCTTGGCCTCAATCTTGATTTTAAGTAATCATACTTGTCCTAATAGAGAGTTAAAGTGAACTCACTAAGAGTTAAGTAAATTATCATGAATGCAAACGGATATAACTTGATACAAGAAATAGGAATTAAATATGAAAATCAATAAAAAACCTCAAAGACACATGTCTTGAAAAAATAAATAGTTGAAAAATTGCAATCAAATATACTTCATCTTTGTTTGGGTCATGCCAGTTTTCTGCATGATGGACATAATCTATTGATGACCCAGATATCTTCACTTTTCCTCATCATTTTCTTCTAAAACGTATGTGGGCAACCATAGACAAGTAATCTTTGCAGACAAAGAGCTTAGTCTTGTGCGGTGGGGTTTTTGGATGATGTATAGCTTAAATTTGTTGTGCCGCTATCAACAAATCAAATGCATTTCTAGTAGAATCATTAGAATCCAAGTTGTTGGCTTCAAAATGCTGATCAATGGCTATGAATGTGCTAACATGCATGGGAGAGTAGCTCAGAATTCAATTGGAATGTGAGGCTTCACACATTCATTTTGTAGAATGATCCTTGCAGCGGCTTGGGCTACAGGGTAGCTCGAATTGGAAAGTGGGTTATTGTCAAACTTCATTAACTCATAATGTACTGCTACTACAAGCTCAATTTATATGTCCCTGATGATGTGGACAAAAAGTATGGATAGATGGGTTTGTTCGAGTAAGGATGGCTTAGTCAGTCTAGTCTCTCTCTCTTTCGACTTCTCGATGAGGAAGATGATAAATAATTGGTCGACTTGGCAATAGACAGTAATCATCAACTCGGCATACCATAGAATAATGGGTAGTCATATAGTACGGCATTAGAGGTGATTCGACAAGGAAGTACTCAGCTTCGATAGAGGTTGGTTGGAACATAAGGATTTGTCGTGCCAGCCCCTCTAGTCCTTAGGCTCGACTACAGGTCAGGGGCCCCATAGCTTGATTTCCATCATTCCCTCCAAGTTATTTTAGATTTAGGATCAAATCCAAATGGTGTTCACTTAGTTCTTTATTAGGATGATATGGATTGAGGTCGACAATGTTGAAGGTGTCAAAAACCCCATAGTCCTTAAGTAATTCCAACTTATAGGTGTTGTCACTGATTTTCTAGAAGATTTTGAAAGGTCCTTTCATTCTTATAGATAATTTGTTCTTCCTTTTGTTCGGGAATCATTCCTTGCTAAGGTGTATCCATACCAAGTCTCTCGGCTAAAATTGTTTGGCAGATCGACCCTTGGTCTTTTCTCACATTCTTCCAACTGCTTAGTCGATGTACCAAGTGACCTTATCATAGATGTGCTAAAGAAATTGTGCTTTAGCTAAGGTATCGGGGTCCTCTTATGTGGGTGTGGGTATAGGGGCAAAGGTCAAGGGGCAACTCGGGATTGAATCTATAGACCACTTTGAAGGGTGTTTGCTTAGTGGTTTCATATATGGTTCAGTTATAAGCAAACTTAACCATTGATAGGTAGACGTCCCAATCAACCCAGTTCTTGCCTACTGTAGCTTAAAGTAATGAACCTAAAGTACAATTAACCACCTTTATTTGGCTGTCGGTTTAAGGGTGACAGGAGGTACTAAGGAGTAATTTGGTTCCCAACCGACACTATAGGGTTCTTTAAAAATGGTTTAAGAACTTCGAGTCTCTATCAGAGATTACACATCTTGGCACACCGTGTATCCACACAACCTCCTGTAAGAAAAGAGAAGCAATAGTCGAGGTGTCGTTAGTTTTGGTGCAGGGCATAAAGTGTGCCATCTTACTAAACCGATCTACGATGACCATTACAGAATCTTTTCCTCAGGTAATTCTTAGCAGTCCGAGAACAAAGTCCATGCTTAGTTTAGTCTACAGCCTTGTTGGAATAGATAAGGACATCACTTTCCCTTGTTTAGCTCGGTACTTAGCCTTTTTACACATAGTGCAGCTTTCAACCACTCAATATACATCTCTCTACATTCTCAGCCAAAAGAATCAGCCATTCAATAGTTCACAGGTCGTTCTCTCCCTAAAGTGCCCGGAAAGTCCTCTACTATAGGCTTCCCTGATTAATAATTCTCGTAGAGAATAAGTCAGCATGTATAGTTTCCCTCCTCAGAACAGATAGCCATCCTCTACATAATACTCAACCACTGTCCTTCCATCCACGCATTGTGAAATTATTGGTCTAAAGTGTAGATCCCCGAAGTATTATTCTTTCATACTCACAAAACCAAACAGCCTGGCCTACAATTCTGATTAGAGCCCATGCCCCCTCGAAAGAGCTTCAAGGAATTTAACCTATCTGCTTGCCACTTCGATAACTTGTTCTAACTTCGGAGGTACCTCAGTAATTCATGGTTAGTATATATGACAAATTCTCTTGGTCATAAGTAATGTTGCTACACTTGCATTGCTCAGATCAATGCCAAAAGTTCCTTGTCATACACGTAGTAGTTCAGTTATTGTCCTCGAAGCTTCTCACTGTGGAAGGTAATTGGTCGGCCTTCTTGCATCAAGACAGCGTCTGATGCATCGCATTCCAGTTCAAAAATTTTTTCAAAGTTGGTTAATACTAACCTTAGGGTGGAGGTCAATCTTTCCTTTATATCAGCAAAACTCTTCTCCTCCCTTTCTCCCAATCTGAAGTCAGTGTTCTTCCTTGTTAACTAGGTAAGTAACGAGGTGATGGTGATGAAATTCCTAATAAACCTTCAATAAAATGAAGCCAATCCGTGGAAACTTTTTATGTCAACATAAGTAGTAGGAGTCAACCACTCAACAATTGCCTTGATCTTCTCATCATTGACTCGTAAGCCTCCTCTACTGACTACATACCCCAAGAATACTACTTCCTCTTGGCAAAAGCAAAATTTCTTCAAATTTCTGAATAATCTTTCAGCACGATAAATAGTCAAAACTATTCTGTGTGTTCATAGTGACTCGGCATGTTGGTACTGTAGATTAGGATGTCGTCGAAGTACATCATGACACACATCCCGATGAGATGTCTCAGCACATGGTTCATAAGTCTCATGAAGGTGCTCGGGGCATTCGACAAGCCGAAGGGCATGACCATTCATTCGTAAATTCCATGTCAAGTCTTGAATGCAATCTTCCACTTGTCTCCTAGCCTCATGCAGATTTAATGGTAGCCAGACTTAAGATCAATCTTGTTGAAATTTTTGGCTCCATTCAACTCATCCAACATGTCTTCTAGTATTGAGATAGGATACTTGTATTTGATCGTGATTTTGTTCGTGACTCAATTGTCAACACACATCTGCCAGGTTCCATCCTTCTTTAGCACTAGAAGTGCAGGCACATCATAAAGGCTGAGACTCTCTCTCATGCATCCTCTTTCCAGCAACTCATTGACTTGATGTTGAAGCTCAGAAGCCTGCTTGAGATTCATCCAATAAGTTGGCTTATTTGGCAATGCAACACGAGTGCTAAGTCAATGCAGTGCTCTATGCCTTAGGTCGGGGGCAACCCTTCAAGTAACTGTTCTAGGAACAGGTCGATATATTCATCCAACAGTTCCTTCACCTCATAGGGTAAATCATCCCACTCCTTTATTTCCAATAGTCTCCTGACCAATAAGAAGGTCAGCTCATTGGCATTAATGGCCTTTTTAGAGCTTGGCTCTACTCATTACTAGAGCCTTCTTTGATTCACAAGTAAGTTTCATCTGTAACTTGTAGACTTCTCTCGGCGACATCAGATTTAGTGTGATTTTCCAATCATCCTTCTCGAACATGTAGGTATTCCTCTAACCGTTGTGGATGACTCTCCTATCAAACAGCTACGGTCTTCCTAGCACTACGTAGGAAGCATACATGGGCAGTACTTCACGGAGAATCTACTCAAAGTATCAATAGTAGTATTTTTCGAGTAATGTGTAATGCTCCCTTCTCATTCAACCAGTACAACTTGTATGGCTTTGGACATGCAACAGTCGGTAACCTCAGTTTTGAAATGAGGTCGGCTAATGCCACATTAGTGCAGCTCCCATTATCCATGATGAGAGCACACATCTAATCATTCACCTTGTAGGTGATGTGAATAAGTTCTCTCTCTACTCTTCTTCTCATAAGGGTTCCACGCTCATAGTACACCAAACAACCATAAGTAGCTGGTCCAAGTACTCGGCATACATGTCTTCCTCAATCAACTCTTTCTTGGTATTCTCATTCTCAGCAAGAACCTCCTCGTCAGGTCCCTTATCCATGCTCTCTACATCTAACTTTAGGATGTCTCTCTTAATGACCATTATCCTTCAGTTCAAGCATTGGGCAGCCATGTGTTTGAACCCTTGACGCTTGAAGCACTTAATATGGCAGGTCTTCTTGCTAGACCATTGCCCCTTCTCATACGTTCAGGTCAGCATTACATCTTAAGATCAACCTTTCTACTTGACTTTGATATTAACTCTTCTGCTCGACTCACTGCTAGACTAAGCTCGGTGACTTACCTGTCCTGGTTGGCTTGTCGGCATTTTGGTTGTTACTTGACCCCTTCTTTGTCTTTCTACTCGTTGGGCAATCCTAACAGTTTCGTCCATCATGTTAAATTGTTGGAGCTCCATAATGTCTCAGATGTCTCCTCTCAACCCAATGATAAACCTTAAGACTGTTTGAGATGGTGGTTCCTCCACTTTGCATCTTATCATAAGCTTTTGGAATTCTTAAACATATTCATCAACCATTTGGCCTCCTTATCTCAGCTCCTAAAGCCGAATGAACATATCTTGGAGATAAGTTCCGGCACAAATCTATTTCTGGCACCCTCTTCATCTCAAGCTACGTATTAATCTCTCGGTATTCCTCTCTTCTTCTCATAACCTGAAAATTCTTCCACTACATGGTGGCATATCTAGAAAATTCAACAGCAGCAATCCTTACTTTCTCATAATCCTTATATTAATAGTAATCAAATACACGCTCCACCTTCTCTTCCTAACCTAAATACTCATTAACATTTCCAGATTCATTGAAACTCAGAATCCGAAGCTTTACATGGTTAGATGCTCTAGGGACTCGTAAATGCTCTTATTCAAAGTACTCTTCTTCCTCCTCATCAAGCTCTCTCAGGTCTATACTTCGCTTTGCTCATCCGCCAACTCCTCCACCTTGAACTAGTTGAGCTGGGTTCTAACCTTTAACAAGTTGAGCAGCTTGTGGAGTATTTTACGTGGCTTTAGTAGGTTAGCAAGACAAGGCATGAATAGCTCAAGGCAGATTGACCAAGAGGTTAACTATCTCATTAAGTCTCTCGTCAGTACTTCTAGGAGTTCCCTAAGATTGTTGTTTATAGTAGATAACTCTACTATCATCACCACTATTAACATTTATACTTGGGTCCATCATTTTCTCTCAGATTCAAAATTCGATCAAGCACTTCAGAGAGTGAACAGCTAATGATACAGCAGTCAAATGAATACAATAACGAACTCTATTTCACATACGTAAACAGAACACAACAGAATTAAAAAAGAACTAACTACAACTCACATAAAGCCTTCGCTCTAATACTAAGATAATGCAAACCGTGATTAAAAACAGACGAGGCCGATCGCTGGATGGGTCCAAGCTTACAAAAAGTTTGAAAAGACTTAATAAGGAAAGGTATGAAAGGGTAAAGAAATGACGAATGAAAACAGTAAGCAAAACCCACGAACAACTCCAGAGGATATGACGTACTAATGTGACTTCCGAGGACTTACAACGCAATTTGATATGATGCACAAATTAGCCCAATAAGGTTACTCACCACCTAATCTTGCTTAAGAGAAATGATAAGAGTGACACTGAGAGTAAATAAGCATTGTTTATGCAAGGAAGAAAAGTACTCAATTGTATTGAAGGTGATCTATTCTCTTACAGCTATGAGTATAAGGGTATTTATACCTGTAAGTTAGGGCAACTCGCCCAAAAGGGAAAAAACAATAAGGATATTTCCTAAAGAAGCAATGTACACAAGATAAAAGGGTAAAAATGAATATACAAAGAAAACAATCATCGGTGCTATAGATTCTACATATAATACTGTACACGTGGTGATGTTGCATTAGTGAGATTGTTAGAAGATGCAGACAAAAAGTACGGACAAATGGGTTTGTCCGAGTAGGGATGGCTTAGTCCATCCGATCTCTCTCTCTCAGCTACTTGGCATTCTCAGCAGGGAAGATGCCGAATAATTGGTCAACTCAGCAATAGAAAGTAATTGTCAACTCGGTATACCACAAAATAATGGGAGGTCATACGGTACAGCATTAGAGTTGACTCAGCAAGCAAGTACACAGCTTTGGCAGGGGTTGGTTGGAACATAAGGATTCGTTGTACCAGCCCCTTTAGTCATCGAGCTTGGCTATGAGTCAGGGGCTCCGTAGCTTGAGTCCCATCACCCGAAGTCTTGGTTGTCACCAAAATACCCGTGCTTGAATGGATCTTAACTAAAGTAGGAGGATGCTTCTTGGCTTATAACTCCAACAACTAAGGCTGAAAACTGCAATTGCTATTTAACTCAATTTTAAATACCCCAAACTTGATCATATTTTCTCTTAGAAGCTTTCAAGAATAAGTTACTTAACAATGGATATGGACATGAAGCTGGTCACTAAATCGGCAATACGTACTAGCCAACTTTAGAATTGAGTAGCTCGAACTTATCTGGTGTTGTGTAAGTCGACATCCAAAGATAACTTGACACATTTATGTAGAGAAGCTCAACCGTATTAATTGGCTTGGAGTGTGCTGTAGATTGATTATCAAAGTTGGTTCAACTATTATTACCATTCTCAGATGTTAGATTTTCAAGCTAGATCCTTCGATCGCCACTTAATCTAAATGAAGCTCAAAGCTTGGAGCTCAGAGTTCTTGGATGCTACAGCTTAGCTATTTTAAAATTCGACACCATGTAATACCTTAGAGTAGTAGAGCTAAACTTGGTACTTAGTAGAAAAAGTTGGTATTGTAGTTGCCATTTGATCTAAAAGAAGGTTAGACTTGAGTACACGTGTGTCAATTGTTGTATTCCATAGGTAGCATGGATAATGGATTGCATGGTTCAAATTGATGAGTAGCTTGGCGCAATGAAGTATTCCGCCTAAATTCAATATTAGCTTAGCATAATTAGACTATGACAACTCAGCACTTTAGACCCTGGAATACCGTATTCGCGGAAATAAATTTTGATCGTCTAATATAGTAGCTCAGTCCATATTCATGTAACCAGCTTAGCATTTTAACCTAACATGATAAGAATTGCTGTTGTGAAGGTCTCAAGCACTGGTTGCTTACACTAAGATTCACTTGGGTTACCGTAGTTCAGATTGATAACTAAGATAAATTGTCGTGAATTGATCTAGCCACTCCTTTCACTTAGTCATGGACATGTTCGGCTTCTTGGCAACTTAGTACATCTTTAACATGCTCAACTTCTTGGCTATTCAACACGAGGCTTGACTCGGCGATGGACATGCTCAACTTCTCGGCATATGGAATCAAGCTCGTGTTTAGCATGTAAAGAGATTAGCAGTAACCTTCTTTGGCCATATGTGGAGCTCAAGTCTACACTAAAGCATGAAGAGAAGTAGCCTAGTTCTTGCTCGAAAAATGGAAGCTTAGCATTTTCAACTAGCTTGGTTACAAGAGTGCTTGTCTTGTAAGGCATTTAAGTTAGCAAAAACTGCTTAGCATGAAGAATGAGTGTTCAGCAAAGCGTGCATGTTTGTTGTAAATTTAGTTAGTACGAGCTCGATTTTGTTATGCTCTTGAATTGCAACTTGATTGAGGAGCTTTGAATTAAGCGGCTTGGCATCATCAAGCGGTAGAGCTATGGAAGTAGGTTAGTTGGAAAAAAAAATGCTTGGCCATGTTTTATGTTAAACACCAATGTTCAAACCATGCTTGACAACAACCTACTTTGTGGCTCGGTACTGAAGCTAGGGATTGCTCAACTTAACTACTATTTCTTTATCAAAACATAGTCTAACAAATGACATTAGATATAGTACCATGTTATGTTAACTTTAATGGCTGATATTGATGGGAATCAGCTTCCGATTACCTCTAAGCTGAGGCTGACTTGTCTGAAGCCGATGCCTACCCGCCGGAAGAAGATGCCAAACTATTCTAACTTGAGGATGAATAGTTCAAGGTTGAGGCCAAACAGCTTTCACCAAGGTTGAGCAAATGATAGAAGACTGAAGGGAAGGAAAGGAGCCACTCGGTAACAAGTCTGTCATCTGTCGAGATACCATAGGGCTAAGTACTCGAGACTAAAGAACCATTCGATAAAGCATGGAGAGATTCATACTAACTAATTTTAGCACTTAGCAATTATGGACCGACCTCTTTAGTGTCTTGGTAAAGCCACGCGAGACTTCCGAAACTCCTTCTCGAACCCATACATCTAACTGCCGACCTTGTTTGGTTCAAATACTACTCTTTCCAAGACATGCCAAGTGACTGCATACTAACTTCCTCTGTAAAACATACAGTTTTGTATTATTGTTCATGTTTTCCTTTATTTTATTTATGGGTCTAATTCTTTAGGGTTTAAGGCCTTGTACATTATTTACAATTTTGCTACTAAGATTTAGAACTTGCTATAAATAGCAAAATATGTAAACATATAGATACATAGACATCAATATACAAAATTAGATAGAAAAGTGTATTCCTGTGATTGGAATCTTTTCCCCTTTTTTTGAGTAAGGCTACTCTTGAGTTAGCATTTGCCAAATTATTGAGTATCGATTAAACTCTTTAATTTTTCCTATGTTCTTATTGATCTTGTCTTTAATATTGTGGTAAACCCCTCCATTTGAATTAGTTAGTGAGTTGCATCTAACCTTCATTTGAATCTAGAGCAACATTTAGTATTCATGAGTTGTATCGAACCTTATTTCGAGCTCAAACCCCCTAATTGTGTTTATATCTTGGTGCATGATATCCATTCATATTTATCGTCGAAACCAACCATCTCACTTCCTGTTCGTCAAACCCATTCTGACCCTATTTCGAGATCCACTATTGTTCCTTTGATCCTTATAGGATATGGTAGCTAATCACTATTCAAAGTTCAGTTTAGTTCCCTTTGGCTTTAATTGGAGGATTTTCTTGAAGGATAAACTTGGCTTTATGGGAAAATAGTTCGGTTAATAGAGTTCATGGAGCACGTATGATAGCTTGGCTTTGCACAGTTCATCCAATGAGTAGCTTGGCCATCCAAGAGCCTTTCACTCACTTTGGTGTACATCAAGAACCACTTAGTAAAGTGAAGGAGACTTAGGCTTCAATCCATCTATGTACAGCAATCTTGGGTCAAGAGTTGCTTGACAAAGCACAATAAATGGTGTGCCTAGGAGCTCAGTTATCACTAGGACTTACTAAGATGGAATTGAACTGAATAGGTCCTTTGAGATATCAAAGAAAATTAGAGAGAAAGGGTCCACAACTGAACAAGAGTAGCTGACATAAAGCTGCTCGGAGGATGTAACTCACTAAGGAATACAACGCAACTTGATACCACACTTGATATGACGCACAAGTTGATGTCAAGATCTACTCACCACTAATCCTAAGCTACTCGACAAGATTAGATAAGAGTGTAGGAAATATTTAATTTCTCAGGTTTTCCTCCCTAAACTTTAACCCTGGTCTCTTCAGATCTCAGGCTCCTCAACATTGCTTTTACCTCGGCCTTCGTCTGATCGGCTTGGCGTGTGATCTCAGTGTTCCATCTCAAGAATGTTTGACGCCCTGTCATTCCCTAGTCTACTCGGTAGGCCAATCTTATTTGGTACCATTGTTCGATTACTCAGCATTCGACCAACCTAGCTCTCCCGTTGTCTTTCAACTCTCTAGGTACTCGGATGGTTTCATCCAAAGTTAGGAGGCTTTGCAATTCCTCAACTTGACTAATCTCAACTTGGAGTCCCGAGATGAACCATGCTATAGTTCAAGTCTCAAGCTCGTCAACATCATATCGTATCATGAGCAACTAAAACTCTCGGACATAGTCATCTACTGACCTGTTACCTTGCCTCAAGTCTTGGAGTTATCGGAAAGTGTCTTGTTTGTAGTGCTCGGGAATTAACCCATTCCTCATAACTCTCTTCATCTCATTCCATGTTCAAACCTCACATCAGGTCTTCAGGCGAACATTCTGTAGCTTCTTCCACCACACTGCTGCATATCCAAAAAATTCTAAGGTGACCACCCTAATGCGGATAGCATCTTCATAATCATAAAAGTCAAATATCTTTTCGATCTTTTCTTCCTAGTCATCAGCACTACTAGATCTATTGAAGTTTAGAATTTGTACCTTAAGATGTTCGGCATCACTTAACACTCTAAACTCTCACTCATCAATCCCAATATCCAGGTCTTCTTCTTCTTTGTACTCTTCCAAATCATCTAACTTTAACCTTCTTTTCGCGACTCTGTCAGCACGTCTCGGAGGTGCGTAGTTCACTGGAAAGGCTTCAAGAACTTGCTCGCTCACCTGGCTCTTCGGCCTATCTCTCATTTCTCGGCTTTGCTCAACAACTCTTTCACGTGGTCCATTCTCTAAGACCCTATTTACTAAGATAGCTAAATTGGCCACATTTGTAGTAAGATCTTGTATCTGTTCATCAATAGTGCATGTGTTTGTTGAGTAACTCAACCACGACCATGAGCATCACTCTTAACATCATGAATCTCTCCTTATACACTAAGGTTCGAAATTCTTATCACAAAATTTCAATAACTACACTTCACTCGGAGGGCGATAATCATACACAGTATCTTGAACAGCAGACTAACTATTACTCCACAACTCTAGGTCTCAAGCTGAAGCTCAACCTCAAGCTTTAACATCAGGAATATATGTATGTCTAGGAGCTTAGTTATCAGTAGGACTTACCAAGATGGAATTGAACTGAATGGGTCCATCGAGATATTGAAGAAAATTAGAGAGAAAGGGTCTACAACCAAACAAGAGTAATTGACGTGAAGTTGCTCGGAGGATGTAACTCACTAATGAACACAATGCAACTTGACACCACACTTAATATGATGCACAAGTTGATGTCAAGATCTGCTCACCACTAATCCTAAGCTACTTGGCAAGATTAGATAAGAGTGTAGGAAATATGGAGTTAGAGAGAGTTGTCTCACAAGAACAAAATATTCAAAGTAAAATGTTGGTTATATACTTGCAGCTTACAAGAGAAAAGGACTATTTATAGTAAGTCCCTAGGGGAGTATTACAAGTAATGAAAAGACAAGAAAATATATACAAAAAGGGAATTCCTAATACATACCAAAAAGGGTAAAATGGACAAAAGACCAAAACGGAAAAGTAGTACAATGTCAAACGAAATAGATAGGTGGCAGTGCAACATTAGTCTCATATGAATATTCTCTAAGTACACTAAGCAAGAGGGGTCGAAATGTTGCGGCATCAAAGGGCCGAGAAGAGAGAGAGATGGCAGCATGCCAAAAGAAAACTATTCGGCCATTTAAGTAAGCCCCTCGTCACTCAGTAGGAACTTCTTGGCAGTATCAGTAGGATTACTCGACATAGGGTTTTCGGCAAGGGATTGGTCGACATCATCACTACTAAGTGTACAAATCAACGTATGACAATTAGGGGACCTCAAGGAGTTTAGCCACATTCCTTCGGCATAAACTTTCTCGTCATCAGTAGATTGCTGAGAGAGAATTCGTTATACGAAGGATTGGAGTCCTCAGAGCCGTACACGAGTAATAAGGTCGTTGATCGGCAGTTCATCAGGAAATAATCAACATAAATTGCTATAGATCACTATTCAACTTGGTAGGATGGATAATGCTAAAGCATAGTGTTCAACAATTCTTTAAGAGCCTCCATATAATATGTTGCTCAGCATAATGCAATATAATACAATAGCTTGGCTATGACCTGGTATGGCCACTCTTGATTCATTCATGTCCGAAATGGCTCAGAACTCAACAAGTTGAGAAGCTTCATTAGCTACTCAACTATGGAGCTCGATGATTAGATAAGTTCAGTGGCTCAGCTATTGTTGCAAGCCAATAGAAATTGCTCAATGTCAATGTTTCTCAGCATTGTGGATTACAACTGCTCAACAACTTTGAATTTGGACAGCTCGAGAAAGTTTATTGATTTGGATCTCAACCGTCCATTATCTTGTGGAGAATGCATGCACATAATAAGAGATAGCCGCTAAAAGATTTTGGCTCTGACAATCTCTTAGGCAAGAGTGTTAAACAGCAAAACCTTCCTTCATGGATCTCAATGTCCTTTAGGTAGTAATCATAGCGACATCTTTACCCCTATAGTTCTCTTCAAGTTCTTAAACTTAGTTGTATTCTCCAAGTCAAAGGACACTTAGATAATTGATTCCTCAAACTTAGTAGGCTTAACATCCTTATACATGTGGATCTTCTTTCTCGAGATAAAGATTTTTCCTCAAATCATGTTAATTGCTAAGAGATGATAACTTAAAAATTTAGCCAAATGACCCAACATACTCAATTTGTACAGTTAGAGGTAAGCAAACAATACATGAATTTACAATTGACCACTAAGCAGTGGTGGTTATCATCCATAAAAAGGTAAGGCTATAGTTACTCAAACACGTATACTTACATGAAAGTAGCAATTATAAACATATAAACTCACAAATTCTCAAAAACATAGATGCGACATGGTGGTTAACCAAGGTAGTTTTCAACTTTTCATGGTATAAGCAGATGTTGGGAAACATAATAACCATTTGATCAAAGAATCCACCAATTCTCATCAAACACCAACAACCATACAAATATGGAAAATAGAAATATTGATGCCAAAGAGAAAAGTTAGGTTATGAAATTCCACCTAAAGAGCCAACATCCTGTAACATAACTTCAAAAAATAATTGGCAATTACAGTGGTGGATTGCATTTCCTTAGTAACAATAGGTTACCTTTTATGAAAGAAATCTCAATTGCTCGTGGTAGTTATAAAACAAATGCAAATAAATTCATCTAAGGGAAGAACGTCTCACTACAAGATTTTTTCAAAATAACATCGAGAATTGTGGCAATAATTATACATTCTCATTGATGGCGCTAATTGTTGACTTATGTTTTTCATTCTAATACGCGTGTACTTATAAAATAAGAACACAGCTTCGAGGGCCACCGAAGGGTACTCCAATACAGCTACTCCAGTACAGCTAAGTCAACCCTCTTATCGTGTGAAGAGAATTGTCAAATGATTATGAGAGTCAAAAAATGAATGAGAGGGTCCTCTTAGTTGAAGGTCTTATCTAGTATTTATAATAAGTGGTCAAATATGCGTACTACTTCAATGTATTCCTCCATTTTTTTGTAAACACTTCAAATACTCATTGATAACTTCTTCATACATGTTTCTGTACATTATCATTGTAAAAGGTTGCATCTTGTTACATTAATTATATGAAGAGTTGCAACGATTAGAGAAATTATATAAGTGATGATTAAGAGTTGAAAATTAAAAATAATAGATTAAATTGGAAATGAATGCATCTAAAGTAATAATATCTTTTTATCAAAAGTAACAATAGGTAACTACTTATTTTAAAAGGATTTATTATATGGAAATTCATCAATTGAAATTGAAATATAATGGAATGTGATTAACTCTACAGACATAATAATAATAATAATAATAATAATTTATTATTATTATTATTATTATTATTATTATTATTATTATTATTATTATTATTATTATTATTATTTTAAGAAAATACTAATAACCAAAGATATTATTTATAAAACATTTTTGAAATTATATATAAATGCAAGATTTGAAATCTAATAGGGCCTTTTAAGTTTTAATGACCCAATGTTAAAGAAAGCCATAATAATAAAAGTATAATAACAAAATGAAAAAATTTTGGTAATGAAATATTATAATATATTTTTCAATAAAAATTCATATAAATAAAACAATAAATAGTAGTATCCTTAATAATACTTAGATACAAAATATATATTAACAAAGACTTAAAAGTTACACAATTTCGAGCTGCCTCTAAAAGAAATTTTAAAAAAAGAAAAGAAAAGAAAAGCTAAATGGGAAGTTGGAGAAAGGGCAAAAGAGAGAATAACTCTTGTCAATTGATAGACTTCATATATTGGTAGTCATATGATCTTATGGGATAAAAGTAAATCTATATAAATAGTATACATAGGTAATATTATTTAAGGATAATGAATACTATTATATAAGATATCTTACATGAGATTGAAAATACCTGATATATGATATTATGGATGAATTTATTTTAAAAATTGATTTGATCCAATTTTTCGCTTTAATATGTTATATGATAGGATTTTTGAAATCAGTTTAATTTGAAAATTTCTAAAACAGAAAACGGAAAAAGAGCCATAATAGGGTCCTTCTTCGATTTGGTTTGATTATATTTTCAGTTGGAGTCAGACTAGAGACCCCTGTTAGTACACTGAGTATTTTGTTCTGCATCGAGTCGGCCCATGTCAAATTAAAATAATGCTTTATAAATCGAGAGAGTGAGGCAATCCAATCAAACAATCTGCAATATATCTCTGGCAAAATTGCAAACAATCATGTACTGGTGAGGCGATGAATTCTCTTCAACTGAGACCGTGATTCAACTCTAAGGTAGAGGTGGTTGTAGATCATCTCCTCCTCTACCACCATTGTGTCACTATTTACTATTATATGTCACCATATTTCTCTACATTCTAAAATCGACCCATCATGCTTCGACTCCCAAAATTTCATTTTTCACAATGCGGTCAGAATTGAAGAAATTTTTTTATGTGGTTTCATATCAATGGTTTCAAAAAGTTAAAAAAAAAAAGAAAAGAAAAGCTTTTTGAATTTTGTGAAATAACAAATACAAATACACGAAAAAAAAAAAAAAACAAATGAAAATACTATAGAGTAGGTAACGGAGGAAGACCAATTAATCGATGATGGCCGCTTGTTATAGACAAACAAGTATTATTAGATTTTTAGTTTTCAAAATAGCATTCCATTTGATGTTTTCGTAGTTCAATGGGCTAAAGAGCTGCAAGAATATTTGAGCCACCTTAGCCCAACCTTGTGATACATCACAACTAACTTTACCAAAATTTAGTTTGGTAATAGTTAATTTTAAGTTAAGTTTGAGTTTTATAAATTTGGAATTGAATTTCATTTGGAGCTTTAGATTAACAGTAAATTATTTTGACTTAGACTTATTAACAGTTCTATTATTGATAGTTATTGTCATGAAAACCAAGTCGTTCTCATTTTTATTAAAAGCCACATATATTTGTCAAATCTCAATATTACCGTAATAGTATCTACTACGGATAGGACCTTAAAATATAACAAATATGAGCGCACTGTAAAACGTTTTAATGGAACAAGTTTCATTTCAACTTACTAAGAGTAATCATCTACTTTTTGCTCTTTCTTTTTCCCCAAATCATCTACTATTTTGTTTGGATTATCACATCTCACCAAAAATCTTGGCTGCTAGCATGATATCTATCCATTATCCATATTCCCAATATCTCTATTACTGTTTCGTGTTTATATATATATATATATATTATTAGAACCGTTTAGGGCTTAAGTAACCACCACTTATGTTTTTCATAAAATTTCATTAAAAACCCTTAATACTATTATACTATTTAATGACAAAAAAAATAATTATACAGAGTATTATGATAAATTTCTAGATTATCTATTTTTAATTCCACTATCTCACTAACAATGATTTCTCTTCTACTCCTCTATTATTCTCTCCTAATTAACTTACTATTGATATTTTCTCTTCCACTCCTCCATTATTCTCTCCTTATCCTTCCTCTCTCTTACATTTTCCTTTAATTTTTGTTTATCAATTTTAATCCGTTTTCTTCTCATGATTTCATATAACTGACAACCCACCATTATTCACATATAAAAGCACAAAGTTTCAATGAATTATTATAGTTTAATTCAATAATTATTTTATGTTTATTTTATGATGCAAATACTGATTTTCAACTCTTTTCGCACTTATAAATATCTCATTAATGTAGATACAAATAAGGATACCATTTAGTGGAAGGAGAATTTCATACATATATATATACCTAAGCAACTCGTGCACACATCTTAATATGTTATACTAGACACATACTTCATTTTGTTGCCCCTCTTCTTCTGGACTAAAGCAAAGAAAGACCATTAAGGAGACTAGAGAACTTTGTCTTTCCCATTTTCAGGATCACTCAGTTCCTCCCAATTGAAATTTGTTAGCAAATCATCAACATCATCACCAATCAATCCACCACCGGTCTCCTTCTCTAGATCACCGAAGAACTCACTTGGAGAGAAGCTAATATCAAATAGATTCGATTCTACCGCCAGGCCTGGGCAAATTTCCATCTGCATCTACATAACAAGAAAAATATAATTAGTTCTCTTGGTAGAAAACTAACATTTGTGGGAAATTATAAGATTGCGATAGAATTACTTGTTTAGCGGACTTTCCAAACCTTTTTTTTTCAGCATTTAGTTATAATCATAACTTTTCTAATGCTAAATATTACCGGAGCAAACATAAACATGATAGGATACGATAGCTAGCTAACGACAAGTAAGATAGTTGGTGATAGGAGGTTAAAGGTAGTCATGCAATAGCTGGTAATAATCGTGATTTCAAAGTAAGATAAAGAAGAAAAACATTTGTTTCTTACCTCTTCATTCCCTGGAATTTCAGCAATTTGAGTTTCAGCAACATCATTACAACTGTTATGAGATCCGTCTTCAACAACCAAAGCACTGCTTTCTATGACAGCATTATCCGGATCGACCGACATGCTAATAAGCTCATCCTCAGCTACTCCGCTTTCCATAGTGATATTGGATGAATTCGAGATGCTACTCGAATCATCTGCCCGGTCAAATTCCGCTATACTGCTTTTAACACCTTTCATATCCTTCTTCTTCCTTAGACGGCAACCAATATAAGACAGCTACATGATCATGACAACAGGCACACAAATATGAGGACTGATATTAGTTAAAACAGAACTAGATCTAGAAAAAAGTTCGTGTACCTGCTCTTGCTTGCCATGTTTGGCAAGATATTTGGGGGTTAGGTGATATTCGTGCATGACCCAATTGGTTCTTTTACCCTTGGGAACACGCCCTGTATGGAAGACCAATGTCTTCTTGATACCAATAATTTTATTGGTATCTTCATTCCTTATCATCCTTTCTTTTCCGGTTACTTTCCAGTAACCAGAACGAGTTGTTCGACATTGACGCTTGCCATTTTTGTACTTTCCCTTTAACGAGCAAATGAAGCACCATTCTTTGAGCTTCCCCTCCCACAATTCTGCATGTTAAGATATGAAAATATTAACCCTATAGATGTAGAGAAAGTGATTACAATGATAGGCCTGATTGGCTAATTATTTGGTTCTCTTTTTAGCAACCATTTGAAACTTGATGTGCATTAAGTACTTAATTTACTTACCATCGATCATGCTGGCCAAATCCCAAGGGTCATCTTGTTCATGGATATCGACATGGGGGATTATGCATTCATCGGTTCGGCCAAGTACCTTAAGCTGCAAGGCTTCGACAATTTCTTCATCCGTGGGGTGAAATCCTTTTGGAAACAACTTAAAAAGTTTTGCTCTGAATCCCATATCAATACCTATCGAATGCTTAAAGGAAAAATAAAGGAGGAGGCAACAAGGTAAGATCACTAGACTAGAAGATATGTGAAGTTGTTCTGGTGGGTAGCTGACACATTTTCTCCATGTCATGTGGATTTTATACTAGAAAGTGTGCTGTTAAGTCAAGGTGGCCTACCTTTCCAAGTCTTCCCTTGTTTGGGAAGTGTTGGACGACCTTGCTTCTCAAGGGCAAGTGGTGGGGAAGCTTAAGCCCTTGATGCCCAAGTCTTGATGATTTTGATATTCCCTGGCCCTACCAACACAACCTTTTCACTTTCAATCAATATCATAATCATATACTCCAGTAGAATCTGTGGCTTTTTCCGGACGATATTCTATTTGGATCTGTCTTTAAAAAAGAGTTCGTTCATACATATCGTCCCATCTCATCTCATCAGAGTATACTATCTGTATAATAATATATGGACTAAATTCACGTATATATTTTCTTATTCGAGAATAAAATAAGAACAGTATTTGATCAATTATAATATAAGAGCTTCGTTGTTGATTACATTCGAAATCAAATATGTATAGAAAACATCTTTAAGCATTTTGCTAAACATATTATTAGTAGATCATGCGTTCAAAATAAAACCAAAAGCGACTATCCCCCACTCATTGTCCCAAATATAACGACACGATTTGTTAAGTTTCAAAAGGAAAATAAGATAACGATAATGATGTGGCAACATCATTCATGTCACCCTCATATTTAATTAAAAATCTTAAATCGTAAAGGTGATAGGTTGTGTAAAAGTTTTCCCCACGAAAAAGAAAAAAAAAAATGGAAAACAACTCCACTACCAAAGATATGCCTTTTTGAACGAGTAATAAAGCTGTGGAGATCAAAAGAAACATTATTGAAAGAAACTTTTCAAATTACTGAAGTTGTTCTTCCGTTAAAACTCTGATTTCAACTTGAACTAACGAATAATTTTAATCTGCTTCCGATAAAAATAATTATCATTTCAGAACAAAATAATTATAATCCCAAAATAATGGTTGACATAATTTTAGTACCTATCAAATTCTCCTATCAATCCTCTTATTCCTGTTAACTATCTTACTTTGTGCATGACCTCTAGATTTCTATATATAAAGATAGTATCCATATATAAATATGGATGAAGGTAATCATCTAACAGTAATTATTGGCCACCCAACAAAATAAAAAGGTTGTGAATAATAAACACTGTGAACCAATTGTGAAATTATTACTGGTGTATCTGCTAGTAGTAGCCATGAATGTACTTAGTTAAAGAAGAACTTTTAGTTATATTAAGTAACAAAATGGAATAACATAGTAAAGAAAACTTAATCATTCGTAATAGTAGAGTTAGCTACTATTTATATGCACCTGCATTGATCTAACTAACTAACTAAATTATCTTAATATCCAATAAACAAAAGCCATGTGTGTCATTAAGATGGCTGAAGCATTCCTGAAGCAATATGGTCTCGTAGAAAATGAATGTCAACCTCAATGTGCTTGTAAAGGTCGTGAAGACAGGAATTTCGAGCTATCTCTAACGCAAATTTCTTGTCACACAGAAGAGAAACAGGGTAAGTAAGAGGAACACACAAATCTTTAAGAATATAAGTGACCCACAAAATTTCTTTAACAATAGCATTCATACTACAATACTTAGCCTCAATTGTCGAAGTACTCACTATAGCTTGCTTCTTGGATTTCTAAGAAACAAGAAAATTTCCAAGAAGAAAACAATACTGAGTTAAGGACTTACGATCCACCAAAGAAGAACCCCAATTCATGTCACGGTAGGCTCTTAATCAAGAGAAGTGTTAACTAAATAAAAAAAGTTCGAGATTAGAAGTTCCCTTTAAATATCTAAGAACATAATGAGTGGCATGTAAATGTGAAAATGAGGACTAAACAAAAAACTGGGATAAATGTTGTATTACATAGTTAATGCCTAGTCGTGTCATTGATAAGTAAAGAAGTTTCCTAATCAGTTTCGGTATTGTAGTAGTTTAGCAAGATAAGTACTTGTATCCTTAAACAAATTAAGACCGATTGGTAAAGGAACATCAAAAGGATGCCATGCAATCATTCCAACATCTGTCAAATTATCTAAAATGAATTTTCGTTGGCTAATAAGAAGCCTTGTGTAGTTTTGCATAGTTCAAGTCCTAAGAAAAAGCGAGCCTCGCCCAAATCTTTAATAGTGAACTCACTATGTAAAGCGAACTTAAGTCGTTGAATGGCAACAATATTGGTCCCTGTTAACAATAAATCATCAAAAAGTACTGTAAAGTCATTGGTTGAATGCCTGATAAACAAAGAGTAATCATTCTTTAGCTGTTAAAAACCATTCTTAATAAGAAATTATGAGATTTCGACATTCTATTATCGATATGCTTGCTTTAGGCCATATAGGGATTGTTTTAACTTACACACTCGGCTATGAGCTACCTTAGTATATCGTTGTAGAGGCTCCATATAAATATCCTCATCTAGGTAACCATGGAGAAAGGCATTATTAATATCTAGTTGGAAAAGTGGCTAATTTTGAGCGATAGCAATAGCAAGCAAAATCCTAACTGTTCCCAACCTAGCTATAGGAGAAAAAGTGTCGTAGTAATCCACACCTTCCACTTGATTATACCCTTTAGCCACTAATCAAGTTTTATATCTTTCAATCAAGCCATTTGGCTTATACTTCACTTTATAAACCCACTTAGAACCTATAGGTTTTTTACCCTTAAGCAAAGTAGTGAGTTCCTAAGTGTTGTTTAAATCTAAAGCTTCATGCTCCCTATTCATAGCCTCAACCCACTCTTCAATCTTAGTAGCTTGAGAATAATAGTAAGGTTCTTTTGTTGTTAACCTTAGTGCCATAGATTTGATAAAGTCGAGTGGGTAAGAAGCAAAAGTTTTGGGGGTAAAATAAGGATAACGTATTTATAAGTCTGTATGTTAAGGATGAAGTGTAGCAAGAACATGAGTTGAACCAAAACAACTAGTAAGTGATATAGTACAATGCAGTAACTGCACAAAATTAGATACCCAACTTGGAGTTTTATGATTTTGTGCTTACTTATGTACGGTAATAGGGAGATTACGAGAAGCTTGTATATCACTAGCAGTAGTACTAAAGGAAGAAGGAAATGTAGCAAAGCATTTGGAATTAGTATCAATTTGAGAAGAAGGAATGGAAACAAAGGACTCAAAGTGTATATTTAAGAGTTTAGAATTGACGACAACATTAGATGACAAAGGGACATGAGGTGGAACAAGATTGATTGAATTATCATTAGGAAAAACAAATTAAGTATCAGTAGTGTAATTAGTAGAAAGCGTAAATGGTAGAATGTTCTCATAGAAGATAATGTATGTACTAATGAGAATTTCCTTAAAGTCTAAAGCAAACACTTTGTAGGCCTTTGACACATTAACATATCCCAGAAAAATGCACTTAACACCTTGACAATCAAATCTATCAAGTGATTTAAGATGTTGAGCCACAAAACAAAAACACCCCATAACCCAAAGATGATCGTATGAAGGCTTATACCTAAATAATACCTCATACGAAGACTTCCATCCCAAATTTGGCATAGGCATCCTATCTATAAGAAAGGTAGTTGTCAAAATACACTCACCCCAAAAACTCTCAGGCAAATTAGCATGAATGCATAAAGCCCTTGCAGATATGCTAATGTTTCCTCTCCACTCTACCATTTTGTTAGGATATGTAAACAACAAATTTTTTGTGCACAATCCCAAGATCATGGAACAAAGATTGACAAGTATAGGACAAGAACTCACAATATCTGTACGAACTAGGTTAGGTGTTTTGGAAAAATGATTGCTTGCATATTTGAAAAAGTTAGCAAGAATTTTAAAAGCTTGAGACTTACTGTGCATTAAGTATGTCCACGTACTACGTGATTCACAATTGTAAGGAAATACAATGCATTTGAAATGGATGGAATACGATATAGCCCCCAATAATCAATATGCAATAGATGAAACAAAAGTACGTATATGAAAAGAACTACAATCAAAAGGCAATCTGTGAAATTTGAATTTATGGCAAGTTTCACAAACAAATGGAGAAACATTCATGTGTTTATAAGGTTCTATATGCTGTAACTTCAAAAAAGATGTATGGCTAATACATGCATAGAACAAAAGAAATGAAGTTTGCTTATTACAAAAAGAAACAAGTGCTTATTGTAAATAAGCTAGTTGATTTTTGAAGCACTTTGCTTCATGATATAAAGACCATTGTTCACTTTAGTAGTAGCTACTATCTTCTTAGTTTTTTTGTCCTATAAATGTAAGTGAATGGAATCACTGATTGTTGTAAGTGAGTTGTCTAATACTATTCTATATATGGATAGCAAGTTATGGGTGAAATCAGGAAAATATAGAACTTTATGAAGAGTTAGGTCAGAATTAATCTTTATTAAGCTAAGAAGGTACATTCCCATCAAGCAAGTAAACAAGTATGGGAGTATTTAAAGTCTCAGTATTGAAAAGTAAGGAATTGAAAGGTATCATGTGATCTATGGTACCATTATCAATAACTTACTCACTCAAACTGTTATTCAAAGTCATAGATTTGGATTTAAAATCATGCACATTACTTGTATTGTGCATGACATTTGCAATTGATACTGGATGCTCCATGCCTTGCTTTCCTTTCATCATTTGCATAACCTTTTAACAAACATCTTCAAGCACAAATTGATTCATTTATATAAGTAAAGAACCTTCACCTGCAATCTCAATGACTACTAAACCAAAAGGAGATTTTGATATGATAGTATCATACCTACAAGTTTCCACATTAGATGTTATTTTAGCTAGTTGTTGTGAAACTCTCCTTCCTTTGTACTAATATGGACAACCATGAAGTTGAAAGCAACTCTCTACTACATACCTTTCACTTTTATGGTACCTACAAAACTATTTGTTATTTTGGAAATTCTTCGCTTTCTTCTATCATTAAGTAAGTAATTCCTATCTCCGCTAGCAATATAAACCGAACTCTCTACATCAATATTGACATGTCCTATGATTAGTTTATACCTCTCTACTTATTGCATTAAGTAGAATGCTCAAATGACGGTAAGTAGTGGCTCCATTGATGAAACCTGATTCTTTACTGCTTCGAAGTCTTCATTTAGACTTATGAGAAATTGTAACAATTTGCCCTACGATTCAAACACTGCAATTTTCTCTAATAATGTACAGGTACAATATTCAATCCTTTCCCATTCATATGTAGGATACCCATTGAGTGCCTGTAACACATCCCAATAACATTTGAGCTTGCTATAGTACGATACTGTGGATTGATTTCCTTGTTTCATATTTTGTAATATCGTATTGAAGTTGATAGATCAATGGGCCATTCCCTTAGCCATATTGTTCACTTTATTCTTGCTACAAATCACTAGTTGACTTAGCATACAAGAAATTCTATGAAATCTTGCTCATCATTAAATACAATATCCATCGTCATACCATATAATCATTCTTAATCCACCTAATTAGATCAGGAGAATCATCAATAGGCATAGGTATAGTTCCTTCAATAAACCTTAACTTCAACTTTGCTCTTAAATCCATGTTAATCACTTTACTTCATGCAAGGTAATTAGATCAATTAAAAATGATGTTTCCTATCACTATAGAAGGATTATTTGAAGCAGAAATATGCAATAGATTCGAAATTGAATCATTTTAAATGACAACAAACACATTTCCTTGATTGTTCATGTTTTCAACTGTAATAGAAAACAATCCCTAACGAAGACTAAATCACAATCAAATTGATTAAAATGTGTACCTCATGCTTTGATACCATGAGGAATTATTACTGATGTATCTATTAGTAATAGCCATGAATGTATTTAGTTGAAGAAGAACTATTAGTTATACCATGTAACAAAATGGAATAATAGGGTAAAGAAAACTTAATGATCTATAACAGTGGAGTTAGCTACTATTTATATGTGTTTGCACCTATCTAATTAACTAACTAAACTATCTGAATATCCAATAAACAAAATCCATGCATGTGATTAAATAAACTACTCTCTAATATACTTAACACCAATTATTTCATAATTGAATAAGTTACATCCGTTGAAGCCACTATATGTAATGTTATTAATATATAATCATTAACTTGGTCTCTAAGATAATTTACTCTAAGTACAACTTGTCATGGCTTATAGCTTACAAGTTACTCTTATCCAAACCAAGTAACCATTAACTTCTTAATCCAAGAGATAAGTGAATTCTCTCTTGATTAATCACTGTCATCTCTATATTTCATATTATACCTAATAATTGTATTAATTACAGTCTTAAATAAGACCATATTTAATGACATCAAAGAGTGACATTATATAGATAAGACATATAAAGTCTCCAATCTAGAGATTATTGATACTTGTTCCAATGACATTAAATAAGTGGTATTTGTTATTAACAAATCATGTCTAGTGTATTTACCTAACATTAGGCATTCATAGGTATAACTTTGATATCTTTCCTCAATCTAGTGAGAATTGCCTTTTTTATATACAAAATGTTGCTTTAAATATTTATATCTCTCTTAGATATTTGCTCAACCAATGACAAGTTTTAGATAATAGGATGTCATGGAACTCCCACTAATGATATATATGCATTGTTATCCTAAACATGCTTTAATTTAACTATAAGACTTTATTATAAAATATATAAATGTAGAAAAGTATGCATGTACAATAAATACTTGCCTCATATTAAAAAATATATTAATACACTAAAATGTATGTTGAAGCATTATGTATACATTACAGGCTTCCACTTGCACCATTTCTAGACACCATAGAATCTAAGTCTTAGGTTTCTTACATAGGTCTCATTTTTCTATTAAGATAATATTTTTTTTTTTCAATAGAAAGATAATTAGATATTAATAATAGCAAACGAGGAGATTTTAGCCCATGTTACATGCAATAGAATAGCTCAAAGCTCTTAATTCATGTTCAAAAATAGAAATAGACATAAAAAATATAAACAATAGACCCTAAGGGAGTCTTCTTATCCTTATAAAAATCATATCTACATATATCTTGCTTTAAAAAAGACAAACAAAATATATGAGGCAAAACAAAATTTCCTACAATTGCATCTTGTTGCTACATCCTTCTTACAACAGAGTTAACTACTTGATTTAGCTCTCTTAGCATCGTTTCAATATTCCATTACTCCAGCTGTGAGAGCTTTGCCTTGCACACATTAATAACATTATGATAGAGTAATTTATAGTTTGGTTGTTAGAGCAACAATGAAGCCACAATAGTAAAATCAATGCATATCATGGCAAGTATCAATTTTGCTTTAACACAAAAAGTTAGTTCCTAGTAAATGGCCTACAATTCTATAGATAGGATGCCAAGACTACCAATCTTCCTTACAAAGCCATATAACCATTTCTAATACAGGTCACTGGGGAAGAGCATACATGGGAACTAATATTATACAAACAAGGAATAGGTCCGAACTGTAAGATGGTTCAAGAGGAAGAATGGAGGTTAAAGGTTAAGCAAGGGTTCACATACACCGACATAAGATATGACACACCAATACCTCACATGAGCTTGAGCTACACTTGATATGACGTACAAGTATAACTAACGGTCTCTTGCCACTAGTCTACACTTAAATGACCCAGATAAGAGTAAGGAGAATAAGTAAGAGAACACTTAGCTCGAAAAAGGAAAAGTTCTATATTTAATATTTGAATGATGCAGCTAATATAAAATACAAGTACTTATATGGCCCAATTAGGGCTGGTCATAGGTTACTACAAATTACTAAAAAGATTCCTACTAGAAAAGGAAAATTGCATATCATACAAGGGAAATTTGGTAATCAAAACAAAAAGGAATATCCTTCAGAAAGGATAGTACGAATGTCAGAGAAGAGACATATATTGACCCCTCAATTTTGTAGTCCAAATATTTAATGAGTGCTAAGTAGAGTTGACTAATTTAGCTTCACTTGGTAGCTCGACAGGTTGGAGGCTTAGAGAGCACTTGTTCTAAAGGTAGGAACTTAGTAACTCAAGCTCAGTAAGTTAGCTTGGCAATGGGTCAACTTGAGCTCAAACACATGTCATCTCGGAAGCAGGTAGGCTCAATGTTCAACTCTAATGGGGGTTGGCAGTATCGGTAGGATCTTCTTCCTCTACTTGTGAAATAGCAAATGGATCGGGGGAACTTGGAAGATAGACCAAGTAAGCTTAGAGGAACTTCTCTTCTTCTGAGGTTAAGTCCATTTAAGTAGCCCGGTAGACCAAAGAGGTGAGTCCTTAGGCTTGGGACCTCGTTATCGGCTCTTAATTCTTATCATCCCCTCCGAACTATTTAAGATTTGAGACTAAATCTTGGTTAGCTTTAAGTGGCTCATCATCGTGGAAATATGGGTGAAGATTAGCAATGTTGAAGGTGTCAAAGACTTCATATTCTTCAAGTAGTTCTACTTTGTAAGTGTTCAGGTTGATCTTCTCAATCACTTTAAAAGGTCCATCTGATCTCTAGGACAATTTGTTCTTCCTTAGGTTAAGGAACCTATCCTTGTTGAGGTAAATCCATACTAAGTCACTGAGCTGGAACTCTCTAGCTTTTCTTCCTCAACCTGTCTTTTCTAGCTTGGAAGCAACTCGATTCAAATGGTCTATTACCTACTGATGCATTGCTCATACAGCTTTTGTCATTTCTACAGCGTATTGATCCTCAAGTGAGCTAAATTGGGAGATTCGATTGAGTGGGAGCTTGAGGTTAAATCCATATGCAATCTTAAAGGGTGATTTCTCTATGATAATGTAGCAGCCTTTTGTATGCAAACTCAATTATGGGTAAGCAAATGTCCCAATCAGCTTAGTTTCTTCCAATTAAAACTCGTAGTAAGGTTCTTAAGGTTCAATTGATGACCTTAGTTTGTCCATATGTTTGCGAGTAGCAGGACGTACTAAATGGCAACTTGGTCTCTAGTCACTTCCAAAGAGTCTTCCAAAAATGGCTTAAGAATTTAGGGTCTTGATCAGCTAGGATGGTTCTTAGCATTCCTTATAGCTTAACCACTTCTTGCAAAAAGAAAAAATAGATAGCGGAAGCATCATTAGTTCATTTACATGGCATGAAGTGTACCATCCTACTAAAGTGTTCTATGACCAACATCATAGAGTCCTCCCCATGGGATGTCTTTGTTAAACCTAATACAAAATACTCAGCTTAAACTATGTTTTGGTTAGGATTGGTAATGGCAAATAAGGCACATATTCGACTTGGCTCTTTACTTGGTGATAGGTCACACATCTCTTTAGTATAAACTACACTTTCTTTCATCATCCTTGGCCAAAATGATCTTGAGCCAAGCACCTTATGAGTTTAGGCCTTCCTAAAATGACCAAATAATCCTCTTCTGTGCGCCTCACGAACCAATAACTCTCTTATGGAATAGGTCAAGATACACAACTTTCCTTTCATGAACAGGTATCCATCCTCCCTGTGATAATCATCAATAGCTCATACATCCTTACATCGAGCATAGATTAGACAAAGTATAGGTCTTCAGCATACAAACCCTTAATTATTGAAAATCCAAGAAGTCTTGTTTAGAGTTCAGTCAAGAATATTTGTCATTGTGATAAGGCATCATCTACCGCATTGTTCTTGCTAGTTTTGTACTTAACAACATAAGAAAATCCCTCCATGACTTCTATCCCCTTAGCTTGTCTCTTTGATAACTTAGGTTAGCTCTTCAAATATCTTAATAATTCATGGTCGTTGTAGATTACGAATTCTCTAGGCAACACAGTTAGAGCTCGAATCAAGGAGTAGAACTACTTATCGTATACAAAATAATTTAGTGTTGGTCCTTAAAGCTTTTCACTAAAGTAAGAAATTGGCCAGCCTTCTTACATTAACATGACACATATAGCAATTCTAGATGCATCACACTCTTTACTTCCTCAAAACTTTGCTTCTCTTTCTCTCCCCATCTGGATTTAATGTTCTTCTTCGATGGCTTGGTAAGTGAAACTACAATAGTATTGAAACTCCTTATGAAGTGGCAATAAAATGATGCCAAGCCATGGAAGCTTCGCACATCGGCAAAACAATTCTGCATAGGCCACTTAGTAATCACTTTCACCTTCTCTTCATCAACTCGTATACCACCTCCACTCATAATAAATCTTAGGAAGATTACTTCAGGTCAGCAAAAATCACATTTCTTCAAATTGGCATACAATTTTTCAGCTCGGAGCTCGTCAAAAACAGCTCGGAGATACTCGTAGTGTGTCTCCAATTAAAGGCTATAAACAAGAGTATTATCAAAGTAAGCAATAACAAATTTTCTAATCAATTCTCACAGCACATCATTCATCAACCTTATAAATATGTTCGATGCATTTAACAATCTAAATTGCATAATTAGCCATTCATATAACCCATGTCAAATCTTCAATGAAATTTTCCACTCATCCCTTTCTAGCATTCTGATCTAATGATACCCAGACTTGAGATTGATCTTAGAAAAGATCTTCGCTCCATTTAGCTTGTTGAGCATGTCATCAAGTCGAGGAATGCGGTACTTATATTTTATTGTAATCTGGTTAATGGCTCAATTGTTCACACACTTTCGCCACATGCCATCTTTCTTTTGCATTTTAGGCCGATATAACATATAAGCTTAAGGACTCTCTCATGTATCCTCTTTTCATTAGCTTATCTACTTGCTTTTGGAGCTCGATAACTTGTTTAGGGTTTAACTTATACACTGGCTTATTTGGTAATGTGGCTCCTGGCTACAGATCTATCGCATGCTCATTCCTATGATCAAAGGCAGTCCTTCTAGAAGTTCATCAAGGAATAAATTAGAAAACTCCTTCAATAGGTCTTTCACCTTAGTGGCTAGTTCAACATTCAAATCCCTCATTTTAAGCAACCTTTTGACCAATAGATAAGTCAACTCTTCAAGCTTCATCTCTCTTAACAACTTAGTACAAGTCATTACTAAGGTTTCTTTCTTCAAGGCTTGGCTAACTTGAGCCTGCATATTCTTGACTTGTCAGCAGTCATGGGAGTTAATCTTACATTTCTTCCCTCGTGTTCAAAAGAATAGGTATCCTTCTTTCCATCATAGATCACATGTCAGTCATATATCTAGGGACTTCCTAAAAGAATATGTGAAGCGCTCATGGGCAACACATTACAAAGTACTCCGTTTTGACTGTCGCTTACTTTGTCATTTGCAGTGCTCCTTTGTCACTAAGCCAATGCAGTTTATGAAGCTTAAGGTAGGGTATGGTTAGCAACTTCAATTGCTATACCATGAAGGCAGATGCCACATTAGTACAACTACCACTGTTGACAATAAGAGCATACAACCTAACCTTACATCTAATGTAAGATAAGTTCTCATGTTGTTTGTTCCCAGGTACTAAGCTTACACTCATCACTTGCCTGAGTATCATGGTTATAGGCATGAAGTTACACTCTTCACTGTAGATAACCTCTTCATCCTCCTTGGATTGGTTAGCTTGTTTGGATCCCTTCAGATCTTCAACCTCTTCATCAGTACTATCGACTTCCATGGTTGGCATTTCTCCTTTCATCACCATTGTCCTTCTATTCGAGCCTTAGGCTACTATGTGTCTAAACCCTTAACACTTAAAGCGCTTGACCTCACTCATCTTCTAACCAAAACTTCGCCCCTTCTCAAACTTCTTCAGAACTTCTTTCTCCTCTGGTCGAGTAGTTGAAACAAGTTGGACATCAATAGTCCTACTTGGTTCTGATCGCACACGTTTACTCGAAAAAGGTTGGCTGGGGGTAGCTTAACTAACAAGAGCTTAGAATCTGCTCATTCATCGCTGCTCTATCCTTTGAGTAGCACGAATTGTTTTGTTTAAGGATCCAATATCTCTAGTTTCAAGAATGTCACCTATTTCATACTTCAACCCACTAATAAACATAAAGATAGTTCGATCTTCTAGCTTTACAACTTCACATCATATCATCAACATTTGAAACTCCTTTACATAAGCGTCAACACTTGATCCTCATTACCTTAACTCCTGCAACCTTTTGAACGTGTCATGTAGATAGTAACTTAGAACAAATCTCCTTTTCATCACTCTCTTCATCTCTTCTTAATCTCTAACTTCTCTCTCTCTTTCTCTTGGTCATGTAATCTACAAATTTTTCTACCATAGGGCAATAAATCCTATGAATTCTAAGACAGCAAGTCTTCTTTAGCATTCTTAAGAACTTCATTGCACTCAAATTGTTTCTGTATCTTATCAATTTGGTTAACACTATTACCAAAGAAGCTTAGGATTTGCAACCTTAGTCCCTTTACCCTAGGAACTCATGCATTTCTTTTTTTGGGTTCATAGTACTCCTCTTCCTCATCGCCTAACTCCTAATCCTCTTCTTCTATTTCCTCGAATGTAAGCCTTCGTTAAGCGATTTTATTCACTCCACCAATTCGGGGTAGTCGAATTGGGAAGTTAGCTCAACCAGGTCGGCCGTTACCTCTACCAAGTAGTTCATTCACTCAGCTTCTATTTAGGTTATCTCTAGCTCGTTGCCTATCTTCATTTATAGTAGTCACTAAGCTAGTCACCAAGTTGGTGAGCTTGTTTAATCTCTTATCTATAGATGGGGGCATATAACTTCCTTATTGTCAAAGCCCATTACGAGCACCACTCTCTTGGTTTTCAAGAGTTCCTTAAATACTCAAGTCCGACATTGTTTAATATTTCAATATACAAGCTCCTCTAGTTAAAACAACTGAACCATATTAAAAAACTCTTCTTCGAACAATCAACTCAATATTTTACACTCCAACTACTATTAGAACAACACCAATAATGCCTAACATGGTTGCAAAACCAACAAAAACCACATACTTTGTTTTGTGAGTACTGAAATAGGGGAAAACAAAGTATTTACTTCCACAACCCAAAACACTACTCTAATACTCATTATAGTTATGAACACCTTCTTTAACACTTCTCAAGTCTCAACCCACTAACTACACATGACGTATTATAGCAAGATTGATGTAGGTAAGTGCACTTATCAATTTATAATATAGAGAATATGAGTCCAAAAGTCGATCCCTTAGAGACTTTGACTACTAGCACTCACTAGGTCTTTATTATCTAACCAACAAATTAAATTTTAAGAAACTTAGAGAAGTAAATCTAAATTACTGCTAAAACTAATTTAAAGATTAACTAAGATGTTATTTAAGAATAAAAAACAAAGCAATTCAATTGAAAATTAATTCAAGATTCAATATTGTACCTAGATCTTGCTTCCCCTAGATCTAACATGTAATTTTCCTAAAGATAATCTAATTTATTCTTTTTTTTTAGCAAGAGAATTTTCTACTAAAATTAATCACTTCCAAAGTCAATTAACCATAACCTTAGAATCACCTATTAGAATCCCTTCTCAATAGTACGATCTAAGATTGCATTATTGAACAATAAATTCTCTACACTTTAATTTGAAATTTTAGAAGAATCTTGCAAATTATCTTTAATCTTATAATAATTCTCATCAACTATGTTTACATCTAATCTTATAAGAAATCTCTCTCTATATATTGCAAAATAGGAGTCTAAAAACAAAGTATATAAAAGAATAGAAAAAAGCATCATTAAATCCAAACAAAATTAAATCTTGAAATCCTCTCTTCTCTTCACTTTCTTGATTGTTGTTGACTTCAAAAACTCCTTAAAAGTCATGCTAAAAGTTCTTTTTTAAAACAAACCCTAGCAAGGCTTTATATAAGAAGGGATAAAAAAAATAGGTCGGCTGGAAAAAACATGACAAGGGACACAAACCGCATCTTTTGGTCGTGTCCTAGGCTGTGACAGTTGAAAATAAGCTCTAAATTCGCCTAGAAATGACACAGTCGTATCGTTCGGCTATATTGATCTTCAAACATTCATAACTTGCTCGTTTTAGCTTCAATTTGAATGAAATTTGTTTCTATCTTCTCATTTTCTCGCATAGATCGTTTCACTATCTAGAAAATAAAATTTCATTTAATTAATTATCATTATATAAAAAAAAACTCAAATATCAAAGAAAATCATCAAAAACCACTAAATAAAATATATACAATTAGTAACTCATCAAAGATACTCAAGAACACAAAACGCCAAAAACTTACTTAAACCTAGCTAAGCTCTGATACTAAGATGATACTGATCACCGAGGAAGAACACCCATGAAAACCAATATCACATGGATTAAGGGTAAGTTTGAACCATAAAATGGTTCGAAAGGAAGAATGGAAGTCAAAGGTTGAGCACGGATTCTCATGCACTAATCTCTCACATGAGCTCAAGCTACGATTAATATGACACACAAGTGTAACCAAAGGTCACTCATTACTAGTCCATACTAAAATTTCTTAAATAAGAGTATGGAGAGCAAGCAAGAGAACACTTAGCTCAAGAAAGGAAAATTTTTGTATTCAATATCTGGATGATACGGCTAATACAAAATACAAGTATTTATATGGTCTAATTAAGGCAAGTCTTAAGTTATTACAAATTACTAAAAATATTCCTACTAGAAAAGGAAAAGTTCATATCATACAAGGGTAACTCAATAATCAAAACAAAAAGAAATATCCTTCGCAAAGGACAATATAGATGTCAAAGAGGAGATACATGTTGGCCCTCAATTTTGTAGTACAAATAGTTAATGAGTGCCATGCAAACTGAATAGCTCGGCCTCAAGTCGGCAGCTTAGCAAGTTTAGGGCTTGGAAAGCACTTATCTGAAGGTGGGAACTTGGCATCTTAGGTTCGATAGGTTGACTCAAGCATGGACACTTCTCAACTCGGAAGTAGACAAGTATAATGTCCGACTTTGATGGGGTTGACAGCATCAATAGGATCTTCTTCCTCTATTTATGAAATAGTTAATGGATTAGGAAAGCTCAAGAAGTAGACTAGGTCAGCTCGGAGGAACTTCTCTTTTGGGGTTAGATATATTTGGGCAGCTTAGTGGGCTAAAGAGGCAAGTCCTCAGGCTCAAGACCTCATAATCAGTCCTCAGTTCCTATCAATTTCCCCCTGCAATTCCTTATTACACCACCAATTGTTGCTTAGCCATTAAAGGTGATTACTAAGCCATTAAAGGTGATTACTAAGCCATTAGTATTAAGTTAAAACCAATGCAATTTAGGTAGTGTCCAAGTTAGATTATGTTTTTCTTAAAGAAAATTAGCTCTGTTCCTTTTAAGATATGCCTAATGTTCATGTGCAATAGATTTGATAATGTGCATGAGATTGGTTGTGTGGAAGGAGATAAGTTGTGTAATAGATGATTCCTATCAAACCAATGTCTCCATAACATAAATTCCAAAACATATTGATTTAGAGGGTTAGGTCCTATGAGATCATTTTGTTTGATCAAAGTATTTGTTTTAATCTAAGCTATGAAATGTTCCCAACTATTATTACTTGAATAAGGTTCAATTTACAAATGCCTTATGATATATTAAATTATAGGATATTCCATGAGAGCATGTTCTAAGGTTTCCTCAATTTCTCTACATCTTAAGCAATTGCTTGAGCTTATAATGTTTCTCTTCCTCAATTCTTAATATGTAAGTAAAGATGAGTGTAAAATTCTCAGGAGAAACAACTTAACCTTTGGTGGTAAAGGAGAGTTCCATGTCAAGCCCATGAATTTGATTCAACAAATGAGGTATTCATGTTTATGAAGGTCTAATATATGTCCTTTAGTGATAGATGTAATGACAGTTGTAATTTATTGCTTGGATTAGTATCCTTTGATCTTGAGAGTATCTTTCTAATACAATAAGACCAATGTTGGATGCTAATAGGTAAGATACAGGATAACTGACCTTTTCTTCATTCCATTACATTTCAACCATCTAACAATCGACCATAGTTAAATGATTAGCAATTTGAGTTAAGGGACCTTGGATAAAAGATTGCAACATCCTTAAGGCACTCCAATTGTCACTCCAAAAGCTTACCTTCTTGCCATTTTCTATCACCACAAAACTAAATTTTTTTAAAGCAATATTACAATAAAGCAATTCCCTAGCATTAAATGAGAGAGAAGGTAAGTTTTGAGAAAGTATTGTAAGGGATTGATTGAAAGCTTTTTTTTTATTTATTTATGCTTATTGAGCCTCGTCCAAAGGACTTTCCTCTTTTTTAGCTCAAAATATCTTTCAAAGGAGGCGGCCAAGTTCCTTTATTCTAAATTTAGTAATCCCAAGCCCCTTTGTTCCTTTAGTTCTACAACCTCCTTCTAATAGAGCCAGTGGGTTTTCTTAGCTTCCTCTATACCCTTCTAAATAAAATTTCTTATTACTTAGATGAGTCTTTGAATAATTTTCTTTGGAAGTTTAAACATCCACATAAAGTATATGGGAAGTGCTTCTAGTGTTGATTTTGCTAGAAGTAATCCCCCAGCCATGCTTAGCAAATTAACTTTCCATCCTATCAAGTTTTTTTAGTTCCTTTTCCACAATAAAGTTGAAGTCTTGAGCCTTTGGCTTTAGACTTGTGGTTAAAGGAAAATCTAAATATTTTCCAAAAGTATTAATTGATTCAATACCAAGTAAAGAAGCTAGATGAGCTCTTTTGTTTTGGTTGACATTAGAAGAAAAGAGAACACCTGACTAACTCATGTTAATTTGGAGGCTTAAGACATTTTAAAAAAGCATTAGGGTAATTAGAATGGTTTTGAGCATTTTTCTCACCCAGTTGGGCACATAAAACCAAATCATCAACAAAAGCAAGGTATAATAAGGAAAAATTAGACTCTCTAATGCGGAAAGGATTCCAACTACCTCTATTTCTATCAGTCTACTGAGGATTTCTATACATAGAATGAAAAGATAAGGTGACAAGGATCAACCTATCTGATTCCTCTATTGGGTTGGAAAGATGGTAGAAGAGTACCATTTACAATTGTCTCATAAGTATAAGAGGGAACACAACTCATAATCAATTGTATCTACCAATTAGGAAAGTAGAGGCTAGAAATTACCCAGTTGATAAAATCCCACTCTAAAGAGTCAAAAATTTTCTCTAAATCCAGTTTAATAATCATCCATCCTTTACATACTCTTTTCCTATGACAATTATGCAAAACTTCATTCATCAAGAGAATATTGTCCACTGCCTTTCTATTAGGAATGAGGCTTACTTGAATTGGGTGAATGATTAAGTCTGAAAGGGGCCTTAATCTATTGAATACTATATTTGAAACCAATTTGTATAGAGTGTTATAAAGGCCAATGATTCTAAAGTTCTTAATATGATTAGCATGTCCATTTCTAAGAATTAGACAAAGGAGAGTTTGATTTAACTTAATTGGAATTTGTCTGTTCTTAAAAATGTCCAACATCAACTTTTCCACAAAAGGACCTAAAAAGCTCTACCAGGATTTAAAAAATAAGGCATGAAGTTCATTTTTCCTGAAGCTTTTTAGGATCTAATAGAGTTCAAGGCTTCTTTAACTTCTTACTTCATGAAGGGTATCCTAAGCAAAGCTTTCTACTCATGGCTTAGACCTACTTGACAATACTTTAGCATAGGATTAGTTAAAGGGATAGAAGATTTGGCAGTAGAAAAAAAGTTTTATGAAATAAGTATTTATCAACTCTTTAATTTGTGATTGATCATAATGCCACTATCCCTAGTCATTTTGTAATCCTAAGATTTAATTCTTTGATCTTCTAGTTAGAACTGCAACATGATAATATCTAGTGTTTCTTTGTCCTTTCAATATCAAGTTTTATCTAGCCTTCATCCTCTAGAGACTTTCCCCCCTATCAAGAATGCATTCCAAGTCATTTTTTAATTAATTCCTAGTTTTAAGTAATTAGGACATAGGGGATAAAGAGATTTGGTTTTCCACTTCATCTAGTTTAAACAAAATGTGTATGTTTTGGCTTGTGAATGATCCTAAATACCTCTCTATTCCAAATTCTAAATCTTTTTAGGATTTCATCTATGGTTCTTGGAAAATCATGACTAGTTGCTCACCAAATATTTTGAATTAGTAGGAGGCAATATCTATAGGATAACTACATCAGCTGGAATCTATATAACTTATTTCTGAAGAAAGAAGTGTCATAAGGATGAGTTTTCAAGAGTATTGCATTTTGATCAGAAGACCACTTCCTTAGATGAAACAATTTTCTTTTTGGGTATAAGTTTCTCCATGAAACATTACACCAACCTTTACCTAGCCTTTTTTGGATAAGAAAGGGTAAGATTTGGTTGTTTGACAAAGTGTACTTACGTCCTACAAAACCCATGTTGGATAGTCCACAATCAATCATGCATTACATGTATGTAAAAGCACAATTTCTTATAAAATGCCTACCTCCCCATTTTTTCATTAAGACATAATATCATTAAAGTTTCTAATCACGCACCATGGTTGATTATTTACAATTGCACATAAATATCTAATGTTTTGCTGAAACTCAAGCTTCATACTAGGATTTGGTGATCCATACATAGTAATTAAATACCAGAAAATAGAAGAATTTTTTACCTTACAAAGTAGGTAAAAAGTTTGAGGCATCTAATGAACAATATCAATGTCCAGCACTGTAGTATTCCACATGAGTAGGGTTCCACCACTTTGACCTTGAGCTTCCGTTACTACAAAGCTATCAAATTAGGATTTATGATAGAAAGTGTAGGCAGTTAAAGACTCTAATTATGTTTCCATTAAAAGTGAAAGTTCAAGCATATAGGTGTCAATTAAGTCCATGATGTCTTCTTGCTTCCTAAGAGCGTTCATTACTGAAGCTAGCATTTTGTACCACATAAGTTCCCTACGACCCTTCCTGTCCCTTTAACTTCAACATAGAATTTGTTAAGATTGTTCTCCATGTCCAAAATTGTTAAAGGCTATTGTAGGTTTTGAAAGATTAGTTAATGGGGGAATTGCTTCTTTAGAGCCAAAGCTATTAGGATTGGTTGTTTTGGAATTGCTATATTTTATTCTCAAAATTTGCTTCACTAATACCTAGAGCACTCTCTACCATCTTTTCACGAGAAGGTAAGGTTTGATGTTGTTCCTCAAGATTGAAACATTCACATGATCCGAATAGCTTTTCATTATTACTATGGTTATCCCTAAATTGGTCAGGATTGGATGAGTTATTTATGCTGCTACGATAGGAACTAAGTTTGGGTTCACCATTTGCTCATGGAGTCTCCTCACATCTAGGAGTTTCACCATAATTCTATCCATACTATTGTAATCAATTAGGAACATGGTTTGGCTCCTTTCCATGTTCGATATATTTGGGTGTGGTCTTAGTATTCTAATGGTGAAAGTGAGAATTGCCCTTTGATCCATTGGCCTTTTAATTTCTTGTTATCCTTTTTAGTTGAGTCATTCTCTTCCTTTTTGAGGTAAGAGAGTGCATATTTAAAGTAAGAGCTTGAAAAGTAAAGGTAAATACGTTACTATGCTAGGCATTGATTTCCTCTTATATGCTTGTCTTTTCTTTGGTAGGGGTATTATTATTTGTCACTATTTAAACATTTCCAATTTTGAGAGAAGTAGGATTTGGTGTAATCATTGCTAAATTATTTTCTTTTTCTTTCCATTGTTTGGCTTTACCACTTTTTGAGCTTTGTAAAGATTTTGCTATAGTAGTGATCTCCTGTTTTGACTAATCTAAGGGTCAAAGCTTTCATTAGACCCTTTGACCATAAATTAGCGGGTGAACTATTATTACTTGCATTCTTAATATTTGAATTTCTTTTATTTTTATTAATGACCAACATCCATTCACCATATGGACTTTAGGATTATTTGGACCTAGTATTTTGGTCAATGTCCTAATTTGTGGAAGGTGTGCCTTGCACAATTGGGTTGAAAGTCGTATTTTCCTGAGCTTAAGCACTAATGTTTATTTAGGGTTGACTGATTATCACTCTTAGGCTTAACAAATGTGTTTTGCAATCCATTTTAGGATTCATTGACATAGTCCATGTTTGTCTCTATTTCTTCTTCAATTTTCTAAGGGCATCCTTTTGAAGTATAACCAATACATCCACAATGATGACAAATAACTTGATGCTATTGTATTAAAGCTTAAAGATCATATTATCAATCTGAATTGAGTGAAGAAGGGGTTCATAAAAGTTAACTTGGACAAGAAGTGTTGCAAATTTCCCTCTTTTAGCATTGATAGAGTAAGTATCAACTCAAAGGATTGGGCCAATTGCTCTTCTGATTTATTTTAGAGCTTTTAGATTATAAAATTCTAATAAAAGCTCATAGATTTTTACTCAAACTACTACTAAACTAATTACTAAAGTGGAAGGTCTAAAATTAGATTCCCATATTCTTATAATTAGAAAGTGTCCATTGATGAACCAAGGTCCATCTCTAATAATTATGTTTAAATCCTCAAGAGACAACATAAAAACCCGAACTTATCCCTATTAACAGACAATTACTTACAAAATTCCACATTAATTCGAGTTTTTGATAAAGTACCTTGTATCCAAAAGACAAACCAAAGATTTTAATTCTATTGTATGATTCCATCTAACATATAATTGTTTTTCCTGTTGCAAGGAGAAAACAACTATTTTCATACCTGGAGGATTAGAACTTACTCCATAATTTGCAGCTATTTGATTAGAAACATCCGCTACAACTTATTGATTTTCTTAATTTTTGAATTTTCCTCTATTGCATCTTGCTTCATTAGGTCAAAAACCTATAGGCAATCATAGTCTAAATTGATAAGCACAGAATCCCAATAACTCTTCCTTTGGTAGGGGTTACTATCTTCTAGAACCTTCTGAGGAGAGATAGTTTGGGTCTCTTGCACAAGAGGTGAAAAATCTAAGGAAGGTCATTCTTTAAGTCTTTAATGGGCTTAATGCGCTATCTATAAGGTTGAGTGTGATTAGAGGTAAGGGTAAGGTTTCGCGAAGAAGGAGATAGATTCATGAGTTACAGAGAAAACTCTTGAGATGAGACCCTTGTAAGTGGATTTACAATATTTCAATTTGTTGCTATCCTAAGTATATATTTTGACCTTTAATAAGACCTTGGTTCCTTAGTTTAAGTTATAAAAGCATTGTTATTAATTATCATAGTACAATGTGACTAGACTAACAATGTTAGAAACCACTCCTGACTTGGAGATAAAAAATTTTTGTCCAAACAACTTCCTTGCTTTAGAAGTTGTAATGTATTGAGACTTTATTGTAGAAATTTGCCACTATATCTTGTTTTTCCTTTAAATCAACTGTTAAATTTTCTAATTTGATTCAATACAGAAATTTTTAAAATCAAAAAGGAAAAAGAGGCATAGTAAGGCCCTTTATCAATTTAGTTTAATTTATTTACGATTGGAGTTGAACTAGAGCCTACTATTAATGGATGGAATATCTGTTGTACACCGAGTCAGCCCATATCAAATTAAAATAATACTTTATAAATGTTGGACCTCAATATTCAAGCCTAGCCTACTCTTGACTCACTAACCCTAAAGTATCGAAAGCAATGGTACTTGTGTTCAAATTATTCTCTCTCTTCCTCTCCAAATACTTCCAAGATGAGTATCTAAAACCCTAGACTCTCTTCTTTGCTTTTTTGTATCAGATCTAAACTGTAGAAAGATACTAACTTGAATGTTTATTGTGTTTACGTTGTGTAAGTACATCATTTCAAGTGGATATGGACTCTAAGAAGTTCTATTCAAGCTTTGCTCGTAAAGGGATCATACCCCTGATCTCTATTGTCTTTTTCTTTTATGCTATATTACTTTTACAAATATGTTATACTAGTAGTTAGATTTGTTTAAAATCTTGTTGTAAGTTTGTTATTTTGGCTATATCTGTTACATTTACTAACTATTGATTACAAACTATATTCATTACATTGATTATGTATTCTTTGTACAAACTATCATGTCTTAGTGATTTAAGACAAAGTTTATGAACTTGATAACTCTTCGAGTCTTTCTTTGTCCTTCAATCCTAACAATAAATCAAGAGAATGAAACACTCCAATCCAATGGTTCAAAAATATATCTTTAATAAAATTACAAACAATCATGTACTAATGAGGCGATGTGTTCTCTCCACTTAAGATCGTGATTCAACTCCAACAAAGAGGTCGTTCTACATCATCTCCTTTTCCATCACTATAGAGTCACTCTTCACTAATCTCTCTCATGTCTCTTTCTCCTGTAGATATATTATCATTTTAAAGTAAGACCTATCATGTTTTATTTTATAGGTAATGTGATTAACATTACCTGAACTTTGGTTAAAAGTTCAATTTACTATTAAATTTTCAATTTATCAAATTTGATACCTAATTAAAACTTTTCATATCAACTTAGTTTATTTAGTTATCAAAGTGAGACATACGTTGCATGTATCCATAACATATAGTAATAATAATACAAAAAGTTTCGATTGAATACCAAATTTAATTGGTTGAAAATTTAGGTAATAAATTGAAATTTTTACCATAATTTAGGTAGTATTTACAATATTATTCCTTCATTATTCATGATATGGTCAAAATTGGAGAAAAATTCTTTGTGATTCCATGTCCATATTTTCAAGAAGTGAGAAAAAATAAGACTTTCAAAATTTTGTGAAATCACAAATGCAAATAAGAGAGAATTCTATAAATTGAGAATCGAGGATAGTTAACTAATCAATAATGGCTTTTCAACAAATAGGCAAGAAATATTAGACTTTTAGTTTTCAAAATATCATTTTTGATATTTTCATAGTTCAATGGGTTAAAGTGCTCCTTGCAAGACCTTTTGGGCCAACTTTAGCCTAACCTTGCGATAAACTTGGTTTAACTTGATGTTTATTTGAATAATTAATCTAGTTAAGCTTAAGTTTATGATATCTAACTTTACTATCCAGTGAGCCTATTTAAGTTTAAGTCGAGTATAAATATTAGTTGAATTCGAGTTAAATTTAAATATTAATATAATTATAATTAGAAGAAGAAGTTTTCTAAATAAATCAAGTTTGAATGAATTTAATTGAGTCCAATATATGTTTGTAAAATGCTATTTCAAAATTGAGCTAGAGTACAAAATTCTAAACTTGATCAAGTTAAAGTTGAATTTAAATTTGAGTTTTATAAATTTCTAATTGCATTCAAGCTTAAACTTAAGACTCTCATATTTACTCAATTTATTTATATCCCCGTTGTTGATAGTTATTATAATCAAAGACCAAGTGTTCCCATTGTTTTTCGCTATTATATTTAAAAACTAAATGTATTTATAAAATCTTGACATTGCCATAATAATTTAACAATTCTAAAGGCTTGAAGGTCCAAAAGAGATATCCCGTAAACGAAGCGCACTAAAGAACACTTTCCATTTTATTGGACATCTTTTAGCAATGATAATTTTGGTCGCTAGCATGATTCTACGTATTATGTATAGAATGGAGAAAATGTTCATTAGGGGGCTTATTTTGGTTGCTAGCACAATAATATTTATAGTCCACCTATGGGATATTACCTCTTACTAATAATTTTGGTCGCCAGCATGATTCCATATATTTTGTATATTCAATAGTACTAAATACTGAAAATCATTTTAAAATATTTTTTCCTATATGCAAAATAATCTTCGATAATTTCAGGCATCTTCTTTTATACTTAACATAGTTTTGCATGAAAAATATTTTCATCAGAATTTCATTTTTCTGCATGTATTTCCATTAATCATATTGATAGGTTTGGTAGATTGAAAAAAAGTAGCAAAAAAATAATTTTCTATAAAATCTATTTTGTAAGATCAATATATAACATGTAAAATAAAATTGGATAAGGTAAGATTTTACCTTCTGTCGTATAATAAAGCCTCTCCTCCTCCTAGGGATGAGGTTCAAGTGCCTTGCAAGAATCACTTTTTTTTTTTTTAAATGTATATATCCATACACACGTTAATAGAAACTAATTCTAATCTTCCATATTGTTAGATAACTCTTACTAGAACCTTCTAAAATTACGAAGGAAGACAACTACTAATTCTCCAAAAAAAATAAAATGGAAATCGTAGATGGTGAATTTTCTATATATTCTATGTACATGGCTTTTCTTTCCCCTTTTTTATTTCATTTGGAATTTGAAAAGTCTGTATGGTTTCTAAATGAAGAATATATGCTCTATTCTACACCGTGTCCTTTTCTTCAAACCAAAAACGTAATGGGGAACCAAGTATCTCTTTTAGATTAAAGCATGTTGAATATTACTTATGATTTCTCCATATATATAGAGCGCCCGTTTCATTTGACCATAAAAATATATTGCCATTTAACCACTTGTAAATGAGCAATTAAATTGCTTCAATGAACTCTATCGTTTCATTTTTTGAAATAAATAAATCAATTCTAATCTCGAAAATATAATCGACAAAACTTTAGTATCCACTAAAATTTATAGGCAACTTATTCCTATTAACCTTACTATTATGTACAACCTTTTAAGTTTCTATATATGTAAAAGTAATACCTATTCAAAGACGGATTATATAAAAGTAATATCTATTCAAACACGGATTAAGGTAATTATTTGATAGCAATTATTGATCACCTAACGTAATAGAAAGGTTGTGAACCATAAACCATTATGAACTTATTACTACATAATAAATCTCTTCATCAAATAATATCCAGATTAAACTATTGTATATCATGTTATCAATATTTAATCATTTTAGTTAGTCTTTAAAATGAATTGAATCCAATAAAACTTGCTAGGACTACGGATTTACGAGTCACTATTACCTCAATCCAGATACTCTAAATATCAACTTCATACTCTAAGAGAGTAATGAATTCTATCTCAATCCATCGCTATCTTTTCTATATTTCATACCGTATCTAATAATCATATTATTTACAATTTAAATTAAGATTGCATCTAATGGTATTAAGGCATGATATTCTATATATTAGATATTTGGATACATGAAGATCTTGAGTTTATGGATTATTTACACTCGTTTATATAAAGAAGAAACAAATGACATTAAACACTTGATATCCTCTATTAGCGGATTGTGTTTAGTATACCTACTTAACTTTGGACACCCACTTTTATAACTTTGGTATCTTTTTCTCGATTCAGTGAAAGTGACCTTAGTTATACAACATGTTAATCTAAATATCTATATTTCTTCTATATATTAATCCAATAAAGGACAAATTTTAGATAATATAATGTTATGAAACTTATGGCTTATAAACCTTTATTATTATTTCATACATGTTATAATTATTTATAGGATTTTATTATAAAATATATAGAAGCAAAAAAGTATATAATTACAATTAATATTTACTTTTTATAAATAATATTTATAGGTACATTAAAAGTGTTTTGATACATCATCACATCTGTTATGATTGATACTAAATATCAATTTACATATCTTTTCTTACATGGACAGAAGTAAGAATATCATTTAGAGGAAGGAGAAATTCATACATATTCACCTTAAGTGACTCATTCACACGTCTTAAACCGTTATGCTAGATATATACTTCATTTTCTGCCCTCATCTTCAGGGCTAAAGCAAAGAAAGATCATCATTAAGGAGACTAGAGAGCGTTGGCTTTCCCATCTTCAGGATCATTCAGTTCCTCCCAATTGAAAAATGTTCTCCACTCTTCACCATCATCACCGATTAATCCACCACTATTTTCCATCTCTAGATCACCAAAAAACTCGCTTGGAGAGAAGCAGTCCAAATAGCTGAAATCAAATGGAGACGATTCTACCGGGTGCTTTTCCATCTGCATCCATGTAACAGGAAAGCAAAAATAGGGAAAATACAATTAGTTGTCTAGACAGAAAAATTACATTTATGGGAAATTATAGAATAGCAACAAATGTGTTCGTTTCGTGGGAAAACACTTCCGGAAACTCTTTTCAACATTTAGTTGTAATCAAAATTTTTCTGATGTTAAATATTACCAGAGCAAACATAAAACATAATAGGATTCGATAACTGACGACACTTAAAATGGACGAAGGATTGGAGATTAAAGGTAATCACTTAATAGCAGGTAATAATGGTGATTTATTTCTGTTAAAATTGTTAACGAAAAACAAGGAAAATGGTTTTTGTTTTCTATTTTCCCCATTCTGCACTAGCACGCACTTATAGTAGTTGTTCATCACCAGCACAAAATGGCAGCTCAGTCCTATATTCTCTACCAATACCTGCCAATAATTACATGCTTAATTCACAACAATATTTGATAAATATTAAGAATAATTTACATGAAGGCAAAATGAAAAACCTATGGAAAGACTTTTTTCTGTGAAGCAAATATGCCAAATACGACAAAGAAACGTTTGTTTCTTACCTCTTGATCCCCTGGAGTTTCAGCAATTTCAGTTTCAGCAACAGCGTCACAAATATCATGCGATCCGTCTTCAACAACCAAAGCATTGCTTTCTGTAACAACATTATCATGATTGTCCAACGTGCTAATCCGTTCCTCTTCAGCTGCTCCGCTTTCGATAGTAATATTGGATGAGTTCGAGATGCTAATCAAATCATCCACTTGGTTAGATTCCTCTGTACTACGGTTCGCTCCATTCATATCCTTCTTCTTCTTTAGACGGCAACCAATATAGGACAACTGCAGGATCATCACAAAATGCACACATGTATGATGATTGGTATCAGATGCTGGAATTAGTGAAAACAGAACTAAATAAATCTGGGAAAAATTCATCTACCTGGCCTTGTTTGCTATGTTTAGCAAGGTATTTGGGAGTTAGGTGACATTCGTGCATGACCCAGTTGGTTCTTTTACCCTTGGGAACAGGTCCTGTATGGAAGACCAATGTCTTCTTGGTACCTATAATTTTATTCGTATCCTCATTCCTTATCATCCTTTCTTTTCCGGTTACTTTCCAGTAACCAGAACGAGTTGTTCGAGATTGACGCTTGCCATTTTTGTACTTTCCCTTAAACGAACAGATGAAACACCATTCTTTGATCTTCCACTCCCACAATTCTACATGTGAATATAAGAAACATTAACCCCATAGATATGGAGAAAGTGATTACAACAATTGGCCCGATTGGCTAATTATTTGGGTTTCGTTTTAGAAACTTGATGTAAAAATATAGAATAGACACAAAAGCATATATGTGCACAAGTAATATATGCATAAGAACTTGATTTACTTACCATTGACCATGCTGGCCAAATCCCAAGGTTCATCTTGTTCATGGACATCGACACGGGGGATTACACATTCATCGGTTCGGCCTAGTAACTCAAGCTGCAAGTCTTTGATAATTTCTTCATCTGTGGGGTGGAATCCTTTTGGAAACAGTTTCTCAAGTTTTTCCCTGAATCCCATCTCAAATCCTACTGGGTAGAGAACTATATCCAATGCTTGAAGGAGCAATAAAGAAGAATGCAACAAGACAAGATCACTACTCACTAGACTAGAAGGTGTGAAGTTGTTCTGGTGGATAGCTTCCACATTTTCTTATGCTTTGGGGATTTTATATTAAAATGTGTAGTGCTAACCGAAGGTGGTCCAGCTTTCCTAGTCTTCCCTTGATTGGGAAGTGTTGGACGAGCTTGCCTCTCAAGGGCAAGGGTAAGTGGTCCCCACATCTGTAAACTTTCAGCCATTCACACTTACTTTCTAAGTGTTGAATTTGAGTAGGCCATGAATGGTTTCCATGATATTTCCTGCCAGGTTTTAGTATTATCTTCCATTATCTTTGGAATATCATTTTTTACTTTTTGGTTTAATTTTGGGAAGTACTTGGAGTCATACACTAGTAGCTTAATTTCGAATCTTAAAATATAGGTTGATTTTTTTAACATTATACCAAAATATACTATTATCAAAAAAATTAAAAAAAAAATAAATAAAAGTTAATAAGTACCCATCGGTTAATATTCTTATATAAATATCATCATAAGAATAACTTAATATTATAAAAAAAATGTACAAAACATAATATCAAAACCGCGTACTAAGGCTTGTTCCAAGAATTTCCCATTAATCTATGGTCAAATTTGTCCATCCAATTTTGAAGTGGCTATGAAATCATCAAAAATAGCGTACCACTCCTAAGCTTTAAAATTTTTTTGAAATCATCATATTGATAAGGTCTTTTAGACCTAAGCCCGACCCAAACTGCTCAGTCTTATTTCTACAATTAAAGCCTCTCTCAGCCTAAGCCTAGAGTTCAACCTACTAAGTTGAAATAGCTCTCTAATGGCCATAAGTCTTTGAATAAGGCTAAAAGACTAGGTAAACAACTACTTCCTAACTTTTCGGACCACATCAGCTACCTTACACCTAGTCTCCCATATTTACGAAAACAAATTCTGCCTACTAACTACTTTCCAACTACCAACACCATTCCTCTATAAATACAAAGTTATCACCTAATGGTAAAATATTTGATACTTTATATACTCGAGCCCACTTATTGCTCTTAAGCACTTTTACCCTCTGAAACAACTTAATAACTTAAACATCGGAGTAGCTATGCCGAACAACACCCTGCAACCCCTTACAGTCTTCTTTTTTGCAAGCTTATATACGTATGCAAAGCCCAATCTCATCCTGATCCATACCGGTAGAATCTAGAGACAACACTTGATGTCATCTATGGGAATCACAAATTGAATTCCTACTTGAAAAACACAAACACACTAAACACATTCCCCAAACACCATCTTTGGATACCATGTCTCGTGTCAATGAATAAGAGAACTGCCAGTTAGTGAATGACAAACTTACAAAGAACCAACCCCTTAAAAGGGAGATGATAGAAGAGCGCCTAATTAAGGAATTCGTTGCTAAAAATAGGCTGCTCTATACTCACCTCGAAGAAATCGAGAGGTACAACTCACAAACCCACCCTTCTAAAGCCTCTAACGCCTGTATCGGGTAGAATAACCACTACCATCACTAGAAAGATGCAAGGAACCAATGATATGATCCCTTGATGCAGCAGCAGCTAGCAAGGTCTGTGGCTACTCGTGATTGAGCCTTGGCTGGAAATGAGCAAGTGGCCAACTCCTAGGGAGTACTGGCTTACTCTACTGGCCCTTGAGCTCACCCGACAAATGATGTCGATCTAAATGAGCTCCACGCGACGGCAAGAAGGCTCTCCAAGCAGCAAGGGAGCAAGGTAATTGGTGACACTAGGCTAGTCGCTAAGAACAAAACCCTCTTTACCAGGGATGATAAGGACCAATCCAAAAAAAAAAAAAACAGTGAACCTTCGAACAAACAAGAATAGGTATTCAAAAGAAAATGGTCACGAAAAACATGAAGGCTTTTATGGTGAATGTGGATAAATATCACGTGCGAAGATACAAACACAATCAGGGGTTTGAACTCAAAATAGAGTTTGATACAACTCATGAACATCAAATATTGCTTGGGGTTTCTAATGAGAGATTAGATGAGACTCACTAACCAGTTCAAATGAAGGGGTTCACCACAATCTTAGAGTCAAAATTAATAAGAATGCAGGGATGATTAAAGAGTCTAATCAACACTCGATAATCCGGTAAATGCTAATTCAAGTATAGCCTTACCTAAAAGAGGAAAGATTCACTCTATATAGGAATATAATTTCTATATTCTTCTCTATATGTATGTATCTCCCCTTCCTTTGTATGTTTACAAAAGTTGCTATTTATAGTAAGTTCTAAACCCTAATAGTAAAACTGTAAATAATGCACAATGCCTTAAACCCTAAAGAATCGGGCCCATAAATAAAATGAAGGAAAACATATGCAAGAATACAAAACTGTATGTTTTACAGAACTTAACATTGAATCGCTCAGCATGTCCAAGAAGGAGCAAGATCTGAACTGGGCGAGGTCGGTAGTTGGATGTCCGCATCCGAAGGGGAGCTCCTAACATCTCACAATGCTTAGCCGAGACACCAGAGAGGTCGGCCTACAATTGTCAAATTCTGAAGTCAATCATCACTAGTCTATCGGGATAGTGACAAGTGGTTCTTTGGTCTAACATCCTCGGCTATGTGATATCTTCTCGGCAAATGATAGACTTGTTGCCAAGAAGCTCCTTTTCTTCCCCTCGACCTTCTGGCATTTGCTCGACCTTGAACTATTTGGCCTCGAGTTAGAACAAGTCGACATCTTCTTCTAGAGGGTTGGCATTGGCTTCGAACAGGTCAACCTCAGCTTGGATGTAGTCAGAGGTTGATTCCTATCATTACTGCCAATCTAAAAGGAAGTTGTCCTTGACATTAAGTGTTAAGAATAAGCCGGGATGCAGAATAAGCTTCTCTTCCCTTTCTCTTCACCATGGGTGTCGAATGTCTCTGGATTTCCCCAACGCTCATGGAGGTTAAGCAATAGCTCTTCTTATCCTTTCGAGCAGCATAAGTGTTGAGGAAGCTGTCATGGATCACTTTTCAATCATACTTCTAAGGTCGGCCAAGAAGTAAATTCGTAACATTCATAGGGACCACATCGAATTCAACCTCATCCTCATATTATCCTGCCGTGAATGTTATTCAAGCTCTCTTATGCACATAGACCATACCCTTGTCATTAAACCACTTCAATCCATAAGGTCGAGGGTACGAGTAGGTCAACAATTTCATCTTTTCTACCAACTCGGTAGAGACGATGTTGGTGTGGCTTCCTCCATCTACTACTAGGGAATAGGTTTTCCCATTCACTAGGCACCGCATATGAAACAACTTTTCCCTTTGTCCAGGATCTGCCCTCAAGTCAGCTCGTGTGACCGTAACTAGGAGTTTATCTAGGTCCTTGGGATAGATATCTTCTTCTATTAAGTAGTCGTCCAAGCTCTTGTCACTTTGACTCTTGATTTGAGCCTCAGGCCCCTCGCTCTTCAAGACCATAACCCTTTTATTTGGGCATTGGGACGCAATGTGTCCATAGCCTAAGCACTTCACTTCTCGGGCCTTATTGCTAGGTGACTTCTCTTTCTCGGCATGGATAGGTTAACTAAACTCTCCTTTCTCTATCTTCTTTTCTTGCCTTCTCTTGGCATACCTCTCAGGCTCAGGGCTACCTTGTTGAGGTCAGCTACTCAGCCTTTGATGCCTCCTCCTCCTCTGTCGTTCTAATCTTAATGCCAAATTGATTAGCTCATCCATAGAATTAAACGGCTGCAACTCATCTACGTCGGTAATATCGTCTTAGAGTCCACTCAAGAATCTAGTAATGGTGTAGTCTTGTAACTTAGCAATTTCACATCTCATCATCAAGGTTTCAAACTCATGCAAATACTCTTCAATAGTATTTTGATCTTGTCTTAAGTACTAGAAAGCATGGAGCATCTCCTGCTTGAAATAAGTCGGCACAAAGCGTTAGTTCATCAATCTTTTCATGAGCCTCCAAGTTCTAATCGGCTCCTCTCCTTCGGTATCTCACTTAGCAACTAGCTTATCCCATCAAAGACTCCCATATTCTATAAGGGATAATGAAGCCAGCTTAACTTTTTCTCAATCATCGTACTCGTACCACTTGAATAACTTCTCGACTTGGGGAACCCAATTAAGGAACTCTTTAGGTTAGCTACTTCTATAGAAGGTTGGCAGTTTCAACTTAACATTGTCAAGTTTTCAGCTAGGTATTTGGGGTTCATCCCTTACAATTCAATCTAGTAGATTTACTTTGGTTCAACCACCTCTGTTAGAGCTCTGCTCAGCCATGTTCCTTCTCGGCCTCGACTCTCTTCTCTGGGCTTCTTGATTTGTTTTGAAGTTAATACTCCTTTCATTTCTTCCTCTCAGTTTGGGTCTATTTTCTCTCCTTCTCATCTAGATAGCTCTTCTTCGTTATCGATCATCATGATCAGGTTCATTAGAGCCACTTCCACTTGTAAGTGTTCTCTCCCTTCTTTCCTCTTGGCCATCTCATCTATAGCCTCTAACTAATCCAGTAAGTTCCTAGATAGAATCAGTGAGCTCTAAATTTGATATTCTAAGTTGTCAACACGTCGCCTCAAGCTTCCACGAAGACTGTCTCCAGTGTTGTTGACACTATCCTCCGACATTCTTGTTCGTTCAGTAATTTACCAGAAAATTAAACAAATACGGTTTATAAAAAAAAACTGTAGCAACCTAAAAACAACTACTACTCGATTTCTACATCTACCTACAAACAATAAACACTTCCATAGCAACTAAAATCAAACTTTGAAGAATACTATCATGCATGTCTCCCTAAAGCTCTTATATTAATATGACAAGGATCAATCTAGAAATGGCAGCAGACCTTTGAACAAACAGGAATGGGTGTTCAAAAGAAAATGGGTATGAAGAACATAAAGGCTTTGATGGTGAATGTAGATAGATATCACGTACCAAGATACAAACACAATCAAGGGTTTGAGCTTAAAATAAAGTTCGATACGACTTATGAATACTAAATGTTGCTATGGGTTTTAAATGAGAGGTTAGATGTAACTTATTAACCGGTTCAAATGAAGGGGTTTACTACAATCTTAGGGTCAAGATTGATAAGAACACAAAAACAATTAACGAGTCTAATCAACACTCGATAATCCAACAAATGCTAATTTAAGTATTGCCTTACCTGAAGGAGGAAAGATTCACTCTATATGGGAATATAATTTTCGTATTCTTCTCTATATGTCTATATTCCCCCTCCCTCTGTATGTTTACAACAGTTGCTATTTATAGCAAGTTCTAAACTCTAGGAGTAAAACTATAAATAATGCACAAGGCCTTAAACCCTAAAAAATCGAGCCCATAAATAAAATGAAGGAAAACATATACAAGTGCATTTTATAGAACTCGGCATGCAATCACTCGGCATGCAATCACTCAGCATGCAATCACTCAGCATATCCAGGAAGGAGTAGGATCCGAACTAGGCAGGGTCGGCAGTTGGATGTTCGGGTCCAAGGGGAAGCTCCTAACATCTTACAATGCCTGGCCGAGACACCAGAGAGGTCGGCCTACAATTGTCGAGTTCTGAAGTCAGTCGTCATTAGTCTATCAAGATAATGAGAGTGGTTCTTTGGTCCAACATCCATAGCTGTATGATCTTTCGTCTTCTCGACAAACAATAGACATGTTGCTGAGTAGTTCCTTTTCTTCCCCTTAGCCTTTTGTCATTTGCTCGGCTTCGGCAAAAGTTGTTCCACCTCAGGTTAGAATAGGTTGACATCTTCTTCTGGAGGGTTAGTATCGGCTTTGGATAGGTCGGTCTTCGCTTAGACGTAGTCGGAGGTTGATTCCCATCAAGGGAGGTACAGGACGAAGTGTTGGCCCCCCAATAGTAAACTTTTGTCCTTAGACTAATATGACAACACAAGTGATCCAAACAATCGCCTCGTCTACCTCTATACCCTCATGAACCTCTATAATCACAGGGATGCCATCATATGCAATGCTTTTCCAAGCACTTTGAGGAAAGCCACTCGAACATAGTTCAACCACTTACTCGAGAACTCCGTCAACTCCTTTGACCAGCTAGTACGTAAGTTTAACCTCTACTTCAAGGCTAGTAAGCCCCCATCTAAGGACTCTTTGTCCTTGTACCTGATAAAGCAGAGTGAAGGTCAAACTCTGCGTAAGTTTGTGGCTCAATTCACCAATGCCATGATTGACATCCCTTAACTAAACAAGGGGTTTGCCGTGTACTTCGCTCAACTCGACATCCAACCTCTAAGAGATTTTTTCTGATCACTTGCGAAGAGTAAGCTAAAGACCCTAATCAATTTCTAAAGTAAGGCCCAGAAATACATGGACCAAGAGGATAACATTCGCATTAGGCGTGACATCGACCACTCAAGGTTAAGCAAAAACTAGGACAAGGAGAGATTGTCCATAAAAGATCACCTCGGTGGTAAGGCGCTAAATAGATCTAAGGGGGAAGGCTCCAACAGGAAGAAGCACCAAACCGAATGAGATCCACTCCCATCTCCCATATATATACAACATACCCCTCTATATAGACTCATTACCTAGGTCTATTCCGAAATGAAGAATAGGAACCTACTGTAAAGATCCCCTAAGATGAAGGGGAACCTTAGCATTTGAAACTCTGACAAATATTGTCAGTTCGATGACGATCATGGCTATACTACTGACAAATGTTTCTAGCTAAAGAACGCAATCGAATATGCTATTCAGCAAGGCTTCTTTAATAAATATGTAGCTAAATCAAGGAATGATGACTGTTCCGACAACAACAAAGATAGGGCACCACGGAGGCGGCGAACCAAGGATGTTCGAGTAAAGTAATATAATGACCATCGCAATGGTCATGCCCCCATTAGCGTTATTAATATAATTATTAGTAGCTCGGTTAATGTCCCATTCGAGGTATTGGTTGTAAGAGACAAGAGGCAAAAGTTAGACACTTCGATCTCCTTCTTTGACAAAGATTTTGAGGGGGTTGATACCCTTCATTAAGATACCTTAGTCACAAGGGCGAAGATCACAAATTTCGAGGTCCTAAGGATTATATTGGACACCAGTAGTTCCACAAATATCCTCTTCCCCTACACGTACGAAAGGATGAGGACCAAGCTGCCAATAAAAATGAAGCCATACTACCTTAAGTTGATCAGCTTCAATAAAAGTATCGTCTTAGCCAATAGGATCATTACTCTAAACATGGAGCTTAGTGATGATGACCACATAACACGACAGCCAGTGAAGTTCGCCATGATTGACTACCCTTCTCCCTATAACGCTTTCTTAGGAAGACCAAGGCTGAATGCGTTCAGGGTCATTATATCCTCCCTTCACCTGAATGCTAAATTGCTTACCCTAACCAGGGTAAGGATATGTAGGTATAATCAGAAGCTCTCATGAAAGCTATATGTTAAGGTTGTTAGAGGTGACGGAGTTTTTGCTTTGGAGTTCGGGCCGTAAGAGAAGCCAGTTAAGAGTGGCGATCTAGGTGAAAAGACCGAAGAAATCCAAATCGATCGCTCTCGTGACCAAACCAAGAAAGTTAGGATCGAGACTCCTCCCGAAGTGAAGGACAAAATTATTACTCTCCTATAAGCCAACTTAAATAGGTTCGCCTGGTGAGAGTTAGACATGCTCCAGATCTCACTCAACCTAGCAACCCATAGCCGTAACATTGACTCTACCATATGGCCTATCGAGTAGAAGAAGAAGCACTTCACCCTACAAAAGCAAGCCATAATTGAGGAAGAAGTGCAGAAGTTGCTCAAGGTTGATCTTGTGAGAGAAGAGAAGTACCTGGCCTAGCTATCAAACATAATGCTAGTCAAAAAAATGACTGTGAAGTAGCGTATGTGCATCGATTATACCGACCTCAATAAAGCCTACCCTAAAGATTGCTTCCCTCTCCCTAGGATCGACCAACTAATTTACTCCACTTCTGGACACTCCCTATTAAGCTTCATTAACACCTTCTCAGGGTACACTAGATTAAGATAGGCTCGAAAGATAAAATCCATACCTCTTTTGTCATTGACTTCGACACATACTACTATACAATGATGCTCTTTGGTCTCAAAAATGTTGGGGCCACATACCAGTTGATAGTGACAAAATTATTTAAGCCCTATATTGAGCGCAATATGGAGTTGTACGTTAATGACATGATTATCAAGAGAATAAAGCCAGATAATCATGTCAAGCACCTCTAAGAAGCTTTTAACCAGATGTGGACATACAACATAAAGCTAAACTACCAAAAATGCATCTTCAAGGATAACTCTAGTAAATTCCTAAGCTTCTTAGTCACCCAAAGAGGTATTAAGGCCAATCTTAAGAAAACACATGCCATTAAGGAGATGAACCCCCTACCCTTATCCGAGATATACAGAAGCTCACCGGCATAGTAGCCGTGTTTAACAGGTTTATCTTGAAAAGTGCAAATAGATACGCTGAGTTCTTTAAGATCCTAAAAATCTAAAGGGTTTTGAATGGACTTCGAAGTGCCTTACAACCTTTTAGCAACTCTGGAGTGCCCCACAGCCTTCCAGCAATTCTAAGACTTCCCTATGCACCCACTAGTCTTCTCCAAGCCTATCTACAGGGAGGACCTACTCTTGTACCTAGTCGTAAGCAACTAAGCACTCTCTTCTTTGTTGGTCAAAGAAAAAGGATGAGAACACAGGCCTGTATACTATATCAACCATATACTGTATGGCTTGAGGTCAAGTACACTCGAGTAGAGAAGTTCGCCTTAGCTGTCTTCATATCATCACATTAGCTAAGGCCCATTTCCAATTGCATTAGATCACCGTGCTTACATATCAACACCTATACACCATGTTATAGAAGCCGAATGCATTTGGATGGATGGTGAAGTACGTGATGGAGCTAATCACATATGGAATCCAATATCAACCACGAAAGGCCTACAAAGCACAAGTGTTAGCCGATTTTGTAGTCGAATATACCCAAGTAGAGGAAGCACTACTAGGAAACAATACGCTAATGTACTCTCTTTACGTTGATGGATCATCCACTTCGAGGGGTAGAAGTGTGGGTTTCATATTGACTAACCCACACAACATCACAGTATACGATGCCCTCAAATTCGGACTCGACAATAACAACAATGAGTCTAAATATGAGGCCCTAATGCCGATCTCAATTCGGCCAAGGAGATCGACATGAAGCACCTAAACATCTTCTCAGACTCTATGCTAGTTGTCCAACAAGTTTGAAGTGAATATGAGACCAGGGACAATATCATGGTAAGGTAACTAAAGAAGGTAATGGGCCCTCTTACTAAATTCCCTTCATGGACCATCATAACGATCACCTAGCTCGAGAATTTAGTAATGGATCTACATAGAGTACCTTCCAGAGAAGAGTATAGCTTTGGGCTTGGTAGAGGTGATAGAATTGAAAGTGGCAACATTAGAGCCAAGTTGCATAGATCCCATCGAAAGTTATTTAAAGAAGGTCATATGTAAACCTCGTAAATTGTAGTGTAAATCTTAAATTGAATCTAGATAATCTAGATAACTTTATAAGTCAATAAGGTAGTAAAGATTAAAAACTTTATTTAAATTATAAACCCTAAACTACCTTAATAAGAAAACCCTAAAACGTGAATAAAAACCCTAATCGCATGAAAATTGCTAGTAAACGATTAGAGATAACTTCTAAACGCTTATAAAAGTAAAAATACTACATTAATTTATAAAAATTTATAGTATCGTTTTATAATTAATATTAACCTTATATTTATGTAGATAAGTTGGTATTATGTTAATTCAAACATTTATTGCTTATGTAGACAATGTATAATAAATATTAATAACATGATTTAAAAGATCCAGAGAGTTTCACTATTCCTTGTATGCTTAGCAATTTGTTGGTAGATAATGCTTTGGCAGACTTAGGAGCTAGTATAAATTTGATGCCGTATAAATTGTTCAAAAAGCTAGGGTTAGGAGAACCTAAATTAATGGGCATGAGTCTTCAATTAGCCGATAGGTCTATCACAAACCCTAAAAGCATCGTAGAGGATGTTTTAGTACAAGTAGACAAATTCATCTTTCCCATGGATTTTGTTATACTTGATATAGATGAAGATATTGAGGTGCCAATCATTTTAGGTCGACCCTTCCTAGCCACTGCTAAGGCTGTTTTTTATGTTAGTGAGCATAAGTTGATATTATGGGTCAGGGATGATGAAATAGTTTTTAAAACTCTAGAGGCAACGGACAAATTTCTTGACTCAGAGGACATAAATCACAATGTTAATGCCACTAATGTCGTTATATCTACATGTGTGCAGAAAACTCTTGCTAAGGATTCCTCAAGCTATTGCTTGCAAAAGGGAGATGAAAATTTGGTAACTAACCCCAATTGTGCAGAAGTGGTAGCTCAAATAGAAGTTCATGAATCCATTGTGGACGAGAAGAGGATTGATCTACTCCACAAGCCAAAAGATCTTAGGTTAAAATCTTTCAAAGAAAAGTCACCAATTTTGGAACCAAAACTGTCAAGAAATCATTTGGAGCATGTCTCTGCGGTGAAAAGTTCAAAACTTCCAATGACAACTGAATCTAAGCTAAAAGCGGATAAAATGAAGAAGTTTAGCCTACATGAATTTGATAAGTCGCATGATAAGGAGAGAAACTATAGAAGTTATGCACCAATGAAATGGAACTGGTAAGGTCAATGGCCGAAGGGTAAATTTACACTTGTACGGAGAGTTCGAAAGCGAAATACAGGAGAAGTCCTATCTCCACCTGGATGAAGAACTATCATGAGAAGACGTATCCCTTCAAGCTAAAGACGTATCCCGTCGAGCTATCGACGTTAACTATAGCGCTTCTTAGGAGGCAACCCATGTCTAATTTTGCTTACACTTTAGTTCTTTAAGTTTATTTCATTTTATTTTTCTTTTATCTAGCTTTGCCTTACTTCTTTTATTTGTTTCAATTTTAGTCATAGGCTTTTCCCTTTTAATTTCATTTTTATTCTTCTCTTTAGTTTTCTTTTTTATTTTTCTAGTTTAATTACTTTTATTTCTTTAAGTTTCATTTATTTTTAAATTAAATTAATGAATTTAAAAAAAAATAGAACAGAAAGTTACACGGGCATGGGATACGGTCGTGTCCCAACCCGTGTCCATCCAAGACCCTTTATTCTGCCACACCCACAGAAAGTTACACAAGCGTAGGATACGGTCGTGTCCCAGCCCGTGTGCGCCCAGCCTAAATGCCGCACTCACAGAAAGTTACACGAGCATGGGACACGGTCATGTCCCAGCCCGTGTGCACTCAGTGAATTGTCGTCCAAATAGAAAGTTACACGGGCGCAGGACACAGTCGTGTCCCAACCCGTGTGTGCCCAGTATTCCCACTCGACAACAGAGAGTTACATGGGCGTGAGACATGGTCATGTCCCAGCCCGTGTCTACCCAGGTAAGACACTACCAACACAGAAAGTTACACGGGCGTAAGATACAATCGTGTCCCAGCCCTTGTCTACCCAAAACCCACACGATTCAGCACACGCCCTATTTATTCAAAAACACACACTCTCTCTCAAACACTTCCAAACATCAACACATATTCCTTTTCTCTTCTCTTCGTCTTCTCCTCACGTTCCTGATCGAAGTAATCAATGAAAACTCGTGAAAAAGTAGATTGTTCAAAGGAGGTCCAAATCTATTACATCATCTTCCACTCATAAGGGCACTATTGTCGAGCTACTAGCAACTCTTTCTCCACTAAAGTGTTTTATGCTTCAAGGCAGGGAAGTATTAGTTTCTTTTTCAATACATGTATTTCCTTTTTCCCTATGATGTTTTTTCTTGTTTGATATCTTACTATTGTGCTTTCTTAGTCGTACATTGAGGATACTGTACGTTATTAAGTGTGGGGAAGGGATATATATGAATTTGTTACTGTTTAGGATACCAATTATTCTATTTGACCTAATTAATTTTTAAGTTAACTTACAATAGGTGATTAACAATTGTTGAGCCAAATTAACTGTGTCATCTTGATTATTATTGATCATATTATACTTTACTAGAATTGATTAGTCAAATTTTTAGAAGGTAAAGTTACGGGTTACTTAGCCTAGGACTTTAAGACTTGAGATTGGAGCAACATCACTAGTTGAGAGTTAGTCATAGTTATTTTTAAAATTTACTTTTATGTATAACTTTCTCTTAGAAATTTTTAAGAGTCCTATAATTTTTAACAAACAAACAAATGAAATTCTTCTTTTGAAAAACCCTTGAAAAATCACAATGATTGGAAGTTAAAAGTAATAACAAGTGTATGAATAGAAAAAATTGGTAAGGATTCGTCTTGGTCCGTCAAAAGAGCGAGATTGAGTCCCAATGCCAATTCTAATGAAAAAAAAAATGATATGGATCGACCTTGGTTTGTCAAAAGAGCAAGGTTCTTTCCCGCTATCAATATAAGGAATAAGTTGGTATGGATCGATCTTGGTCCGTCAGAAGAGCGAGATTCTTTCCCTCTACCAACACAATTGTGCTTAAATAAGGTAAATTTAAAAGACCTCTCAACAAAAGTATGAACTAGCGGGATGATCAAAGGATGAGTGGATGTAAAATGTGTTTGTTTTAGATTATGGTGCTTGGTGAGATGGAAGAGAGAATTGTATACACTTTAGTCAAATGGACAAAATTTTTATGACTCTTCTTGATTAACGAGATGTTAAATCTAGTTTTTAGTTTAAGAATCCTTGGTTAAATGACTCGGGTAAACTTTGATTTTCATAAATTAACTAGTGAACTCTAGTATTAAGTATTGTTGGAGCATCCAAATATGGTCAGATGAAATTGGTTGACTTTATTATTCCAAGTTAGTTGAGAATGATTTTCTTACTTTTCGACGGGTCAAGTGTATTCGTTCACCAGCTTCCTAAATAGTGATAAATTTTGTTTAGCATTTCTTATCCCGAAAGTTTTGTTTTGATTTATTTGCTTGAGGACAAGCAAATACTCAAGTGTGGGGAAATTTGATAACTCTGATTTTAAACATATTTCACATGGTGATTTTATAGTATTTCCCTTACATTTTTTGTTTCCTTTAAAGAAATTGTTACTTAATTGAGTAAAATTTTGATTTCAAGATTTGAACGCATTCTTGGATTAAAAACGAAGAAAAGGAATCAAGTTTCACTCAATTCGGAATTAAAATGAAGAAGTTTTGAAGTTACACAGTCTGGGACATGACCATATCCGCAGGCTGTGTCCATGCAGGGAAATTTGGTAGGGTCAGAAAATTACACGACCTGGGGACACGGTCATGTCCCAGGCCGTGTCTGGTGACGAAAACGAAAACTTTTTAATATACTATAAAAAGACATATTAGGGTTTCACAAGACATATGAGACATTGGAGAAGAGAAGAGACTTGAGGAGAAGGAGAAGAAAAGGCGAAAGCAACACCAACTTTAAGATCGAAGAGATTTTTCATCAATCAAAAGGGGTTTTCATGTTTTATTTTTATGTTTTTTATGGAATTCGTTTTTAGTTTCATTATGATAGCTTAGAATTCGTGTATTTAGGATTATGGAACCTAGGGTTTCATGTGACTCTTGGGTTGATTTATAATTCTCAATAAAGTTTCTATCTTTACTTGATTTAATTATGTCGTTTAATTGTTAATTGATATTTCTAAAATATCAATATATGATATTATGCATGTTGATTGAGAAATTACATGTATAATTAGATCTTTACATAATTAGAGAAAATTACATGTATACTTAGAGATAAGATACATGTTTCTTCTGCAAAGTTAATTATTTGTATGGGAATTCATTATACATTAATGCAATTCTAAATTATATTACTAAGTGAAGAGATTCCAGTAAATAATTTAGGATTAAGGTTAATATGCTTGAGAAAGGTATTAACTTTAATTGTGAATCTCTCCGGTCAAGAATAATAGAAATTTAATTGAATATATTTTACGCGGTCATATGTTAAATACTAGAGGAAATAATTCCTAAATACGTTATTGCATACTTGAAGTCGTTCTTAGTTCTATTGATTTCTAAATTGCTTAATTAAGTCCCATAATTAGTTTAGTTTATTAATTTCAGTATTTTTAATTCATTCAACTCATCATAATTTTTTGGTTAGATAATAAAGCTAAGGTTAATATTAGTACTCGAAGTCTCTAAGGGATCGATTAGGACTCACATCTGCTATATTAAAACTGATAGGTGCACTTACCTGATATCATGTACATATTCTTTTAAAAATTATGTGTATATGTGAGTGTGTGCTATTGAATATATAAAGATATATATATACTTAATTGTAGAAATATACTATAAGCTTGGTTAGAGTATGTACACATATATGAGTTATACTTAGATACATATGATACCTAATAAGTATAAGTACATGAATGAAAAAGGAAATAAGATAAGGAATACATATAAATCCTTACATAAATGCCCTTACATAGTATAAAATACTTACATATATACATAGGAAATATTGAGAATATATATATGTGTGTATGTGTGTAAAACCAAAAGTATGTATATATATATAGGAATCATTTTGAAATTCTTTTAAAATAATACTTAGAAAATATTAAAAAATATGTATAAATATATACATATAAAAGTACACATAAATTTAGGTATAAATACTTATACATGTATATGTACATATTCATATACATAAATACATATAGTAAAAGTATAACACATTTATAAATACGTATACATATGTATGTCTACATGTATAGATATATGTATGTATACATGTATAGGTACATATACTAAGCATGTTAAGTAGGGGTATAATTATTAATATATTAAGTCTAATAATATAAAAAAGAGTACATATAAGTACATAAGTATTTATATATGTAATTATAGACTTATAATAAGCCGAAACCCATAATACACAATTAAGGCCCATAAGCTATTAATTAAATAAATATAATAATATATAAATATACCTAATAATAATATAAAATTTAAGAAATATATATTAAAAAAAAAAGAAAACTTAATAAAATACCACGTAGACCACTAAAATAACCCCACATTAGCAATTTAATTCTAATTAAATAATTAAACAGAAAACTATAAAATAATTAAAGAATAATAATAAAATTAATTAAGTAAATAATAATAATAATAATAACAGCAATTACAATAAATAGTAAATCAACCTTAAAATAAGAAAATAATGAAAATTACATAAATTAAAATTTAAAAAATAATAAATCATAAAAATATAAAACTTAGCAATTAATTAAGTCATAAAATAATAAAGAAAACTTCAAAATTAATAAATAAAAATATTCGAGTCAAAATAATTAAATTTAAAGCAATTTAATCTTATCTCAAAAAATGTGGATTTTAACGTCCAAAACGGATCCCATTTTATGAATATATGCTCGAAAATAATAAAAATTGAATATAAATTTATAAATAATAGAATTAGAATAAAAAGGTTATATGCAATTGCAAAAAGAACTTGAACTAAGGAAATTTAATAGAAATATAGGTAAATATAATTAAGTACATACATAGTATATTTAGTTTACTTAGATACTCATTATCTTTCTTATTTCCCAATCAATAGGTGATCTCAATATGAACACCAAATTTCTTGAGGATTACTACAATCCTTGACTAGTATCATGGCCAAGTAAGTACTCCCTATGATTCCATACATGTTTATGTTTGTAGTTAGTGAACATTACTTGTTATTAATAATTGGATAATGTATGGGATTGGGTTATGCATGTGAATGATATTACTTGCCAAGTTGTGAAATTGCCTTTAAATATGATAACTTACTATTTGTTGCATAGTAGATTCAGTAGGAATTGATCTGTTTATGAACTTAGTTGGTCATATAATAATTTGATCAAGTATATTAGACTTAAATAAACTAAATCAAATCATGCATTACATAAGAGAGGCCATACAGGGGTAGCGAGAGGCCATACTAGGATTGATAATTTTTTATTATAGTGTTTTAATACGGTGTACGTGTACAATATGACCTTACCTTGGCCTACGAGATTACTAAGTATTGGAGGCTCCAAACGCCTAACTAAGGGTTAAGTCTAGAGGCTTTCATTTAGGAGTAAGTATGGATTACAGTGGCTTAGTTACAATTATACTTAGAACTTGATTTTTGATTGAAACCAACTAATAACCAACTATTTTAAATTAAATATGAAACGTAGAGTTTTGTAGTGAAATAAGTTCAAGTATAATACTCAGATCTAACTAGTACCATGTATACTCTAACCTTAACTTCGAAGGGCATTAATTTTGAGTTTCATACAATACTAGTCAACTGTATGTAATTGACTAGCATACTATGTGAACATGCATACATATATTTGAATTAATAATTGTATATCTTGCTTGTCTGTATGGTTGAGGGGTACCTCACTAAGCTTAATAAGCTTACACCCTTATAGTCTTTTGTTGCAAGAAGACCTGTTCAGTACACCTGATCGAGGCATACCCGCAGTCAATTTAAAGTGTTGAGGTGTGAATATAAGTCGAAAAGAAGAGCGAACTTATGTATAGTATGACTTTTATTGATCTGTGTAATGTAACACAGTAGTTAGTTCAAGAACTTTATCTTATTGTAAAATGTTTACTAGTATTTTGAGATTATAAGCTCTATAATATGATAATAATTGTAATGTATTATAAATCTTATGCTATATAAAGTTATGTTGTGATATTTATCTTTATCTGCATAACCTTGGGTAGATGATCGTAATAGTATCCTTGTACGTCATATAAAAGGTCATCAATTAGGAGGAGAACCAATTTAAAATCTTTTGTGTGATATACAGCACCTGTCACAATCAAACCACCCTCGAATCATGACAACATACTCTCAAAAGACAGGAGAGAGGCAAATAAGCTCAGATATTACGGCACCAACTACAAGTTAGTCGATGGCATCCTTTACCATAGGTACCTCTGAGAAAGATAAGGTTTACTTATTGTGGAAGGGCTACAGGCAGAAATGTATAACAATTACATTCAATCCCAAACTCCCTACATTCGGGTGTTACAACTTGGATACTATTAGTACACTATGAGACAAGACACCAAAGCCATAGCCCAGAAGTGCCCTTACTGCCAAAAGTACGCTCCGAGTTGTAGTCTCCAGCCTTTGGCAAGCCTGTGACCATTTACCTAGTAGGGAATCAACATCCCCGGCCCCTTCCCCAGGGTTTTGGGAGGTCGACAATTCATTATGATCGCCATTGACTACTTCACCAAGTAAGTCAATGCTGAAGCCATGACGAAAATCATGGAGAGGTGTGTTGAGTCCTTTTCCTAAAACAACATCCTCTCCTAATTTGGGTCCCATATGGCCTCATTATGGACAATTGGCATTGGTTTGATAACCCTAAGTGTAAGGAGTTCTGCACTAAGCACTATGTCTTGCTACACTTCACCTCGATCACCCATCCACTATCAAATGGCCAGGAGGAAGCTACCAATCAGGTCGTCTTCGACAACTTGAAGAAGAGAGTCGACTGAGCCTACGACACCTGGCAGACGAAGTGCCTAACATTTTATTGGGGTACATGACTACTCATCGAACTTCTATGAGCGAAACCCCCTTTTTGCTTGGCATTCAGTTTAGATGCGGTCCTCCCCACAAACTTAAGATTCTGAACATCCAAACTTAAAGCTTCAACACTCTTTTCAACAAGCCCCTACTTTAAGCCAGCATTGATATTACAAAGGAAATTAAAGACCTCATGGCTGCTCAGGTAACTGCCTACCAGTACTAAACAACCTGATATTACAATCAAAAGGTCAAACATAAGGAGTTCAAGGTTGATAACCTGGTTTAATGAAGTTAGAGGCCACAAGTTCATGTGAAGGATAAGGCAAGTTGGCCCCCAATTGAGAAGACCCAGTTAAAGTAAGAGAGAGCTTAGGCAATGGAGCATACAAATTGAAAAGGCTTTATGTCAAGCTAATCCCCCCATACATGGAACACCAATAACCTTTGGCTATACTTTGAATAATATATTACTTTGTAAAATTCGTAAAATTTTGAATGAAAAGGCTTCACTTTACATTCGTCTCTCTCTCTCTCACACACACTTGTATTAAGTACTAAACTTCAAAGGGTAAACGGACCCACTTACCAGGCAAGTTGGAACACCACCGACCTGTCCCCTTAAGGTAACCTTTGTAAGAGGAAACACCCTTTAACTAGAGGAACACCCATTTACTAGATAAGTCAAAATGCCATCGACCTATCCCCTTCAAGTAACCTCAATAAGGGGAAACACCCCTTAACTAGAGAAACTGCTACTTATTGGGTAGATCAGAACATACTGACCTAACCCCTTTTGGTAACCGTAATAAAGGGAAACACCCCTTAACTAAAGGAATACTCATTTACTTAGTAAGTAGATAGCCACCGACATGTCCCTCTTAAGTAACCTCAATAAGGGGAAACACCCCTTAACTAGAGGAACTTCCATTTGCTAAGCAGGACAAAACGCCACCAACATAGCTGTAAGACGATATTATGATGGACCAAGCATAAAAAAAAAAAAAAAAAACAAAACAAAACAAAACAAAAAAAGGGAAAGAAAGTTTAGATACAAAATCAATAAATTTCACAAAGTTCAAATATTGAATCGATAAATTTCATTCATGAGGTTAAGTACAAATTTCTTAGGTCGACATCCCAATCAGAGGTGCAAGTAAAAGAAAAAGGAAAACTAATGCCTTAGATCAACACTCTAGTAGCTTCAAAAAATCTAACGCTTCTACTTGCTTGAAGGGCCGATCTATCGATGGTCCCTAGGGGAAAGGTTTTAAGTCGAAGGGGTTGAAGACTGCTAGTTAGGGTCGGTACGAGGATCACCTTGACTTTAATCATCTTGACTCTAATCATCCTAAGAAGTACCTTTAAAGGTGACCTCTAATTGAACTACCGTGATCGAGGTTGATGTAGTTGTTTATTGATCGAACGCAGCAACAGAGGGGGCGCCTTGGACTTGACCAGCCACTGGAGTAAGTTCCCTCTCTCATGTTTTAGCCGCCCTCCTCCTCGTAGTGGTGGGGACATCCAAGAAGTCGAGGAAGCTCAGGTCAAGGTCAAGGTAATGAGAAAGCACCTCCTTCTTGGTGTAACGAACGCTATGGGCAGAAAGGTCCTGGAGCTCATCCAGCCATTCATCCGTTGTCTTATACTCCTTAACGGCCTTCATAGCTGTGGTATCGCTGAGAGCTTCCCTACTTTCCATCTTAGAGATGAGCTCCTCCATTTCCGCAGTCCTGTTCCTAAGCTCCTCGATCTCCCACTCTAACTCTATTGTGTAACTATCCAATTCTACCAAGGCAACTTTTGCACTAATACATTTTGACATCTTCATCACGATCTTGGTCTGTAGCTAAGAGATTGATGCCTTTAACTTAGTGTTCTCTCTCTAGAGGTTAGCCTTAGCCTCCATCTCCTCATCTAGTTTATAGGAGAGAAGGGCTTTGGTCCTTTGTTCTTCCTCAAGTTGACCCCTCAAGTAGCCAACCCTGCAAACTTGATCTTTAATAGCAGACTTCCTTTGCTTCCTGTCCTTTAGCTACCCTTTCAACCCAACCACCTACACATAAAAGCAATGCAAACGTCAGTTAGCTTTGATAAACTTATCCAAATACTTATTTGAAGAGGACTCTGATTCTCTCAGTTCCTTCCCAACCTTATACAATACCTCTTTGTGATCTTTTACCGCTTTCTGGACGACATCGTAGTTACTCAACTAGAGTCGTACCTAGCCATGATACTGCAAAAGAAAGTAAATTAAATTTAGTACGATGACAATAAAGAAAGATGCCAATCGCATACAACAACGACTCACCTGCTGGATGAGCAAGCTTAGGTGACTTACCATCTCTATTAGGTCCCCCCTCCCACCATCAACATCCCCTTGAGGATTGCCCAATAATCAAGGGTATAAGACCCTAGTAAGGCATGATAGCTAAGAGTTCGATGCCGTAACATGATGTCATTGCCCTAGATCTCCCACTTCAACCTCAGGATCTTTCCCTTAATCCTCTTAGTTTCTACTTCAGAGGTGTAGGGGGAGCACTTCATTCCTTAAGACGTATGGGACCTCCTTGAATGAGTTTAGCTCAATCCCCATGTACCTAAATTTATTGAGAAGGTTAAGAAATTCATCCCTAACCTCATCAACACACTTGTAGGGATGAACCGTCAGCTACTCATACAAAGCTGATCGACTCACAAGCATCTTTGATATGGTCTTTTTCTTCTTGGCAGCAGGAGCTGGCTCCCCAGCAATCTTTAAATCCTTCCTCTTCTACCCAGCCACGCTGAATGAATCCCTTTCCTTTACCCTACCCTTGTCCTATTAGGAAAGGGAAGCATCATGACCTCCAGCTCTCCGGTGCCAATAAGTTTAGTCTCCATAGCAATCTGAGCAGTGGTAGAGATGAAGGTAGCGAAGGGAAAAGCCACACTTACAAGCTCGGCAACTAGTGGCCCTACTTGAGGACCAAGAGGAACCCCCCAAGGTAGGGTAGTTGGCTTAACCCTACTTGTCTGCCTAGCTCCTAACTTTGGTCCAACAGCTTTGCCTTTAGGGTCGGAGGCCTTTACCATTTGCTTTGCCTTACCCTAACGACGCCTCATCAGGTCGTCTATAGAAGGATGGGTAGCTGCCCCTAACAATGTCTCCCTTGTAAAAAGAAAAACAAGCAAACAATAAGAAAAAAGAAAGTAAGACAAAGTCAAGAAACAAAACACTACCATTCACTAACTCCACCGTGACTGACATGGATAAAGAAGACCCTTCCCCCATCTTATGAAAAGAGTCATTGAACGAAGCATAACTACATACTAGCACAACTGATGAAGGCATTCGTGAAAAAAATAAACTTATATCTTCAATCCACTTCTTCACCACATCCTTTTTCATGTTAGAGAAGAGCTCAAAGATCGGATGTTGGAAGTATCACTCCACTGTCTTTGCTCATTGTCGCTCTGAAGGGGCATGAAAGCCTGAATCTCCCTTGTGGCTTCAGCATCGCTAGGGCCAAGCTCTTTCTAAGCCTTAGTTTAGACCAGTTCAATCTACCTAGTCTAGAAATCTACCTCCTCAGTCAACTTAACCACTATGTAATCATCTTGTCAGCCCTTCACAAAGTCTATGAGGCCACAAAACAACTTCCTTCCTAAATGAGGTTGGAGATACAGCCACTCGTACCATGTTCTTCTACATATAGAAGTGGTTTAAAAGCTCTGGGTAACCCTGATTACCAAATGCTTGCACAACGCCTGGAAGGCCTTCAATACCCTCCACCCATTGGGAAGGACTTACGCTAGACTATATCGATGAAAGTTGAAGAGTTCCTTCTCGAAGTTGCTTAACAAGAAGCATTGCCCAAACTCTAGACACTTCTCAAACACCGCAAAGCGCCTCCCTGACAATAGGGCTACCCTCTCTTCCTTACTTGGCAACCATACTGTCTACTTAGGGGTTGGCTCAACAACAAAGTTGCCCTAAATCCAATTATGGGCAAAGGCCTTACTCCCACTCACACAACAGCTCAGGCCCTTACCTATCCTAGGCTCATCAAACAAATCCCTAGGATGTGGCAAAGGAGAGTATATGTTCACATCTTTAGGGATGGCGTTGATAAGCCTTGTTCTATCTAAGGCCTCCATCGCCATCTTAATGGAGACATCAAGTTATGCCAATGATGAGACTTTAACCTCTTTCGTAGGGGTAGATCACTCCTCATGGCCTTAGAGTTGGTGAGGTTGAATTTTGATACATTTGAAGGTGTCTCACCAGTACTAGTCAATATGATGATCAAAGATAAAAGAGACAAAAAGCTTCAAAGAGAAGTTTATAGACAGTTTTGAAGAGGAGTTTATGAAGAAGAAGAAACTAGCTGCAGCAAAGAGAATGCAAAAGAGTGGTTTTCTAGAAAAATTATGGTATTTATATACCGAAAGCTTTAGAAAAAGTATCGATGGTTATACGAATTCCTTGGGATGCTACGATGTGGATGCAATGAGTCAGCTATGATCGGAAGGTCACATTTAAAAGACAAAATGTATGTAGTTGCACACCTACCTACTACTACAGGATACCTATTACGTTACATTAAATGTACTAAAAATAGGCGCAATAAACTTATGATTTGAAAAGTCACTTCCACAAGAAGTTTTCCCAAGGTCCTTCCAACTTCCAAGAAGAGACTTGCCCGACACTCTGAACCATTGCTCACAATGTTCTTGCCTCAACTCACTACGTCCACCTCAACTTGTTACCTTAGCTCAGAAGGCCTACATCTTATCCCGACCTAGCGAAAGATACTACTCGGACCTAAAAGGACGAAGCTTTCATGCCTCACCCTAAAACGGTCTCATGCACCTCTACTTGGAGGACAGTCTAATTGGGTCCGGTACACCTATTAGACCCCTCTACCTTAGATTCACTAAAGCTAAGGTATCTTCTCATCAAACTCTTACCTGACTAAATCGGCTACGCACCTGAAAAGCCTATTCTTTCATCTCATCATCGTCGATTTGGCAACAAAACTGCGGGAAGGCAAGTGTTGATAGGGCCCTTTAGACCTAAGTCCAACTCGAAATACTCAAGCTCATTCCTACAACCATGGCCTCTCTTAGCCTAAGCCTAGAGTTTGGCCTGCCTAGTTGAAACAGCTCTCCAACGGCCTGCTCAAGCCAATAACCACTTCCTAACTTTCCAGACCATGTTGGGTACCATACGCTTACTTTCACATACTTACAAAAGTAAATTCTGCCCACTAACTATTCTCCAATTGCCAGCATCACACCTTTATAAATATAAAGTCACCATCCAACGGTAAAATCCTTGTACTTTGCACACTTGAGCCCACTTATTGCTCTTAGGCACTTTTACTCTCTGAAACACCTTATTGACTTAAGCTTCAAAGTGGCCATGCTTAATAACACCCCGGTGACCCCTCACAATCTTCTTTTTTGTAAGCTTATCTACGTATGCAAAGCCCAATCTTATTTTGATCTATACCAGCAGAATCTAGTGACGATACATCCCATAAAATTTAGAAAGAAAATTTTGGTAATATGTAACATTTATGGTTTTTCACTTTCTATGTCCAATCGTATTATCCTATGAGTTAAATTCAAATCCATCAATGATAACCATGATTTCTATAATTTAAAGGATGATGTAACTGTCAAAGAAATTAGTTTTAGAATTTGATTGTGCCCTTAAATTTATTAAATTTGAATAACAATATCTTACTAATATTTAGTTTAATACTAGTCGTTTAGGAAAAGTGGACATACTTAAGGGTAGCAGAGAGGATTTATTTTGAAATAGATGATAAATACATGTATACATGATATGTAACTATAAATCATATTCAAATACGTAATATTGGTAGTAAACAATTTTCATAAGAACTATCAATTTCAAATACAATTAATAGCTACTTATTAATATATAGGGAAAATTACACTTTTATTCCTTGAACTTTACCATTGTTTTTAATTAAGTCCTCAAACATTTATTTTTCTATTTAAATGCTCAAACTTTCCAAAAATTTATAAAAAAAAAATTCCTCCATTAGTGAACCATTAATTTTTCGATTAACAAAGGACTCTTTTGTAAAATTTTGAAAAATTTGAGGACTTAATTAAAAAAAAGTGGTAAATTTTGATGACTAAAAGTATAAAGTATAATTTTCCATTTTTTTTTTCATCCTTTGTTATTTTTTCTAGCAAAAAACATCCGTTACAACTTAATTAATCAAAATAGTAATTATGTTATTAGATAAAATATTTCTAAAAAATTATCTATCTTGTTATAAACATAATCAATATTTATATTTTTCAATTTACAAATATATGATAATATACTAACTAATTTTACGTAATATTATCATTAAATTAAATATGATAATTAATTATAATCAATATTATTTATTTCATTTAATTATAAGAATAAGTATCAAATAAGTTGTACAATTACTTTTCTAATATTATTCTTCCAAATGAATAGATCAGGTTCAAATCACTTCCCACTTAAGTTATTGTGATATATAATATAGTTGGTAGGGAAAAGAAAAACCATTATTATATGTAAATTTGAAAAATACCAAATCAGATCGATGGTTGTTTGAAGTATTTTTTAACCAAAATGAAAAAAGTACATTGAATGAATCAAATTTTTTCTTACGCTTTTCATTTTAGGATTTTATATTTTCATTTTTTCTACATTTCAAGACCTAAATTTCTTTAAAATGAGCAAAACTAGCATTTTCATTTTTCCATATTACAAGTGCTATTAAAAACTATATCCTAAAGGAATAAATATGTATGTATATATATATAAGCATAGGTTGTAAATTAAAAACATATAAATATATAGTTTCTAAAAGGAAAATAAAAAAGGAGAAAATTACACTTTATACTTTTAGTCCTCAAATTTTGTTACTTATTCTGATTAAGTCCTCGAAGTTTTATTTTTTCTATTTCAGTCCTAAAACTCTTTAAAAGCTTGCAAAAGGGTTCTTTGTTAATGGAAAAACTAATAGTTTACTAACAAAGGACTCTTTTGTAAACTTTTGAAGAGTTTCAAGACTGAAATAAAAAAAATAAAAGGTTAATAATTCATTTAGAAAAAATGATAAAATTTGAGGACTAAAAATATATAGAAGATAACAAAGCATGGCTTCATTAATAGTATGTTCACTTCATGGAATAGAATAGACGGGGAATCAAATTGCAATTATGGAGAAATGGAATAGATGTATAATAAGTGATTATTAAATGTTTTGGTGTTTAGTTAAGTGTAATAGAAATGGTATTAAATTGTTTACTTTGTAGAACTTAACGTAAGAATTAGCACAAAATAGAATTATAATACCTAAAATACCCTTTGTTACATGAATATTAAAATATAAATAACAACTTAAAAACAGAAGGAAAAATAAAATGGAACATCGTCTTTCTCTTAAGTTGGGAAATTGAAACCCTAACCCTAATGTGTGAAACTCTCTACCATTTTGAATTATAACATAAGTTGAGAAGAAATCATGGAACACAACTGAAAGGAATTGCCATGCTGATCTAAGCAGAAGCATCTATGGAAGAAATTAGGCATGAAGTTATAATTCGTTTACTATTACTTCTTCATTTCGCGTTTGCAATTGAAAAATTCACTATGAGTAGTTTATACTTTATGCTTAATCGTAGTTTCTCGATACATGTGATATCATCATTGTGAACTAACCTTCTAATATATTAGCGGTTTTGGTAAAAATTCAACTCATATGACCCGACTCAAGAACAATGAGAATATAGGATCAAGGTATACAATTGGTACATTAGCCGATATGCAACAGTGCAATACTCTAACTAAAAAGCTAGCAAGAAGCATCTAATTTTCTTTTTCCATTGTATCTCATTCTTAAGGAACTTTTTAGTTGATTTATAGCTGGAACAAATAAAAATACGCTTACATAACAAGTAAGGACAATAGGAAAACAACTAAAGTAAATCAAAACACTTTCACAAAGCATTGAAAATATCCTCACTAAAGTTGTCATAATATTTCAAAGTTTGTAGACAACAAAATGAATGGAAATTTTTCTTAATGGAACGCCACATAAATGGTATGCACAAGTATCATATAAGTTTAATCTTTTGCAACTACTAGTAGGTAAGAATCATGTTTTCTATGCAATTACTAAAGTCCATTATTAGGCAACTTTGAAGAATTCAATTTGCTTATGGCCTTTCAGTTATTCCACTACTGAATAGAAACTACCAACTCGAAACATTCAAACCTAATAAGATAGCATTAATATAAGTAAATAGTTATTGCAAAGGTATCTCAACCAGTATACAAAAAATTTCAACATCCTACTCATTCCAAAGCACATAAGTTGTTAAGTGACAAAAATACATGAGACAACTCATATATCAATTGAGATAAAGAAAGAAAAAAAGAGCTACGACAGCAATGGCATTGCACCAATAGATGTAACATAAATGACCACCATACATGATAAGATCTACCACTATTAGGTATTGTAGAGATTAATTCATATTATGCTGACTAAGTGTATAATCTAGTTAATGAATGTAAAAAGTAATGAGTGCCTAACAAAAGTTAATTAAGGCAGTTACAACAGAAAACTAAGTGCCTAAGTAGTATAAAAGGATAAAAGGGTGTGAGTAGAATGAAAAAAAAAAAGAAAAAGAAAATGTGAGTACAATAGTGTGTGATTGTGAGTAATCTGATCTAAAGTGAAAGTGAATAAAAGTGCAATAAGTGTTAGTGCAAGTATGATTCATTTTATATATATATGTGCTTGACAATATTATAGTGCTTCTTGATCTTGTGTTTCTCCAACAGTGGTATCAAAGTCATTTCCGATCAAGATTCTTAAAGAGTGAAATGACTTCCGTGATTGGAAATATATTGACTTCACTTCTGATCTTGGATGGGAAAAACTATAAGAAATGGAGCATGATAAGGATCAATCCAGAAACAGTAGTGAACCTTCGAACAAACAGTAATGGGTGTTTAAAGAAAATGGGTATGAAGAACATGAAGGCTTTGATGGTAAATATGGATGAATATCACATACCAAGATACAAACATGATCAGGAGTTTGAGCTCGAATAGAGTTTGATATGACTCATGAACACTAAATGTTGCTAGGGGTTTCAAATGAGAAGTTAGATGTGACTCACTAACCGATTCAAATAAAGGGGTTCACCACAATCTTAAGGTCAAGATTAATAAGAATACAAGGATGATTAAAGAGTCTAATCAACACTCGATAATCCGACAAATACTAATTTAAGTATTGCCTTGCTTGAAAGAGGAAAGATTCACTATATATAAGAATATAATTTCCATATTCTTCTCTATATGTCTATATACCCCCTCCCTCTATATGTTTACAACAGTTGCTATTTATAACAAATCCTAAACCTTAGGGGCAAAACTGTAAATAATGCTCAAAGCCTTAAACCCTAAAGAATCAGGCCCATAAATAAAATGAAGGAAAATATATACAAGAATACAAAACTGTACATTTTACAGAACTCGGCATACAATCATTCGGCATGTCTAGAAAGGAGCAAGATCCGAACTAAATGGGGTTGGCAATTGGATGTCCAAGTCTAAGGGAGAGCTCTTGATGTCTTGTAATGCTTGGCTAAGACACCAGAGAGGTCGACCTATAATTATCGAGTTCTAAAGTCAGTCATCACTAGTCTATCAGGATAGTGACGAATGGTTCTTTGGTCCAATGTCTTTGGCTATGTCTCTTGTCTTCTCAGTAGACAACAGACTTGTTACTGAATGACTCCTCTTCTTCCCCTTAACCTTTTGTCATTTGCTTGGCCTCAACAAAAGTTGTACCGCTTCGACCTTGAACTATTCAGCTTTAGGTTAAAACAGGTCGACATCTTCTTCAAGAGGGTTGGCATCAGCTTTAAACAAGTCAGCCTCGGCTTAGATGTAATTGGAGGTTGATTCCCATCAGAGCATCTAAATGAAGGTGATATTTGGGTTTCAAGATGTACAAGAAGTAGTTGATAGTGGGGTTCAAGATTTACCCAACAATCCCTTTGAGGCTCAGCATACAACACATCAAGACTTGAAGAAAAGAGATTGCAAGGCCTTGCTCTACATACATCAGTGATACAGACCCCCAGATGAACACACGAACCTAATATCATACGAAAAGCTAATGGGTGGGTCCGAGTCCAAGCTTGCAGAAAACTCGAAGAAGTAAATGAAAGTTGATGGTTTAGCAAATCTTGTACACTAACTCTATGAATATGACGCACCGTAGAACCACACATGAACCTAAGACTCGCTAGATGTGATGCATTGATCCAAGTGATAGGGCTGCTCACCACAATCCTTATTAAAGGGATTGATAAGAGCGAGTAGAGGAGCACTTTCCAAAAGAAAAGACTCAAGGGTTTTTCATTACTGTTCTATATCTCCCTAAAACCCTATACAAGTGTTTTATTTATACAAAGGGGTAAAGTTATAAATAAATGAATAAAAGGACGCCCTAGTGGCATTCTAGTAATTACAAATGAAATAAGAACAACAACCAAGGAAATTTAAGAAAAAGGAAATCCAAATAACATAAGTAAAATGGGTAGTTGCATAAGATTTTTAGGTGAAGGGTTCATGTTGGATTTCATGGAGCTATTGGAGACCTTAAAGCCTTGTTCTAAGTAGACTTGAGCTTTTGGATGTTTTGTTTTGTTCGGGGCTGATCTGATATGTCCATAGTCGACCTAATGTTGCCGAGGCCAACCCTGACCCCGAATGGCCAAACCGTCTTGGTATGGTAATAACTACCCTGAAGCCGACTTGACATGATAGTAGCTGACCTGATGTGGTAGTAGTTGAGCTTGCATGGCCAAGCCAATCTGGAGTAGACGATGCCAATTTGTTTAATATGACCTAGTATAGTCGAGTTGGTATGGAATAGCTGAGCAGCTTCGTCATGATTGATCAGATCTTAGCCGAACGAACTTAGTCGAGTAAGTCAATCTCAATAAAGTAAAGCGGGCAAGTAGGATAGGACAATCCTATATGGCAACTTAGAGTACACTTGGTAAAATGAATAGGGTCGACCTCAATAAGGCAGAATCAACTAAGTATAGTAAGGAAGACCTGACAAGGTAAGGTACAAGTAGTAGGTCAAGACAAAACTTGCAGAGCATATTGGGTCTTTCAATATTGCCTCAGTTCATAGATAAGTCTCTTTGAAGGCTCGATCAGGGTAGAGCAAGGCGCATTCAACGTTATAGGGTAGACCCAATAAAGCAAGGCAGGCTGTTCAATATTGACGGAGGTCATAAATAAGTTAACTATTCGAACGGAGCTTATGAACAAGCCTCCCATATAGTTCAAAATAAGGCATATGATTGGATAGGTTCTTAGAATCCTATCGCATCAATATGTCAATCCAACAAATTTTGAAAGAATTGCAAGTGCAACTTTAGCAAAAGAGGCTTAGGAAGCTTTGGAGAAGTATTATAAGGGAATAGATAAACTAAAAAAGGTTAAGCTTCAGATATTAAGACATTAATATGAACTGTTGCAGATGGACAGTAAGGAGACTATGAGTGAATTATATGCCAAAGTGATCACCCTATCCAATCAGATGAAGGCAAATAGAGACATATCTGAAGGAATGCTAGTTGACAAGATCTTACGTTCTTTGTCTCCCAAGTTTAATTACAGTGTCGTAAAGATATAAGAATCGAAATACTTGAGTATGTTGACGTTGGATCAATTGCAAAGATCCCTTAAGGTACATGAACAATGGATGAGTGAAAGAACAATTGACAAATCAACAAAACATGCTTTGCAAGCATGTGTAAAGAGAGCTCTTGGTGACAATATTGGAGGTAAACGAAGAAGTTTTTGAGGAAGGGTAACGAACGAGGAAGAATGTATACATAGCAATCAAGAAATGAAGAACCTAACAATAATCAAACTCATTCTAATGGTGTATTTAAGAGAGGAAGAGAACGAGGAAGAAGGCCTAGGAGACAATTTGATAAAGGTCTACTCAATGTTATAATTGTCAAAAGTTTGGACATTTTGCTGATGAATGTAGGAATGATAAGGGAGGTTCTCAAAAGAATGAAGGAGAGACATCGGGATTTGCATAAGATGAAAGTCATAACTCTAATGATGTTGTATTGTTGATGGTGACATCCCCACCTGAGAACACAAGTTCTAATACGTTGTACTTAGATACCGGATGCTCCAACAATATGTCAGGTAACAAGAATTGGTTTATTGAATTGGATGAAACCATTAAGAGTAGGGTTAGATTTGCTAATAATAGTATGGTAATGGCCAAAGGATTAGGAAAAATCTCAATTAATCAAAGAAATGGGAAACACCCATACATTTCTGATGCTATGTATGCGCCTAGTATGAAGACTAACTTGCTGAGCATGGGCCAATTGTTAGAGAAGGGATATGTAATGAATTGAAAGGATCGATTGCTAATCGTATTTGATTATAAGGGTAGATTAATAATTAAGGCATCACTCTCTCAAAACCGCACATTCAAAATTGATATTGAGTTGGGTAAATATGTAAGTCTTATTGTTGCTGTGAATGATGATACATGGATATGGCATTTGAGGTTTGGACATTTGAACTTCAAAAGCTTAACTCAGCTAAGCAAATTGAATATGGTTTATGGATTGTAGAGCATTCGAGTAATGAGTAAAATATGTAAAGGATGTTAGTTGAGTAAATGGCCAAGAGTATCTTTCAGTGGAAGAATTTTACCAAAAACCTTGAGTTGTTTAAAAGTAGTATACTTAGATGTATGCGAACCTTTTGAAGTAACAACATTAGGTGGGAACCATTGCTTTATAACGTTTGTTGATGATTTTAGTAAAAAAATTTAAGTTTACTTAATTCAAAGGAAATCTGAAGTGTTCGATATTTTTAGAAGATTTGAAGTGCTAATTGAAAAGCAAAGTGATAGTGGCATTAAAATAATTCGTACAGATGGAGGTAGTGAATATACTTCAAATGAATTTGAGAACTTTTGTGAAAATGAAGGGATCATACATGAAGTAACAGCTCCATATACGCCACAGCATAATAAGGTTGCTAAACGAAGAAACCGGACAATATTAAATATGGTAAGAACCATGCTCAAAACCAAGAATATGCCCCAATGATTGTAGGGGGAGGTAGTGGCGATAGCAGTTTATATTTTGAATAGGTGTCCAACAAGATCATTGAAATAAAAGACCTAGAAGAAGTAATGATAGGGAGGAAACCAAGTATATCTCATTTCAGAGTGTTTGGAAGCTTATGCTTTGTACATATACCAGAAAACAGAAGGGGGAAATTGGATGACAAAAGTAAAGAGGCTGTTTTTGTAGGATACCATCCATCTGGAGCTTATAAACTATATAATCCCACTTCAAAATGAATAACAATAAGTAAAGATGTGGTGTTTGATGAAACTAAGGGTTAGAAGTGGTATTTAACAAGTGCCAAGTGGGGAAGTGATGCTAGGTTGATTGTTGAAAGTGAAGAACACGTGATAGAACAACAACCCACAAATGATTGGATGGATAATACAAATCAATCAATACAGGTACCAAGTAATAGATATCAGAGAATATGACAGTTTCCAAGGAGATATGATGCCTATGAGATGTTTCCAGATTACACAGTAACATCAGCAGGAGACTTGGTTCATCTTACCTTGTTTACGAGCTTAAAACAATAAGTGTAGATTAAGCCTTGAGTTATCAGAAGTGGTGTAATGCTATGGTTGGGGGGGGGGGGGGGGGAATTCAATCTATCAAAAGAAATAAGACATGGGAACTTGTTATTTTGCCAAAAGGGAAAATTCCAATTGATGTCAAATGGATATATAAAACAAAACTGAAGCCTGATGGGTCTATGGCTAAGTATAAAGCAAGATAGGTTGCAATGGGTTTCATTCAAAAGCAAGGGTTAGATTATCAAGATGTGTTTTCGCCTGTTGCAAGAATTGAAACAATTAGGTTAATGGTGGCAATTACAATCTCAAAGTCTTGGCTTATTATAGTTAGATGTAAAATCTACTTTTCTTAATGGTCCATTGGATAGGGAAGTGTATGTAACACAGCCACCTGGCTTTGAGATCAAGGGACAAGAGGATAAGGTATATAAATTGTGGAAGGCTTTATATGGCCTAAAACAAGTTCCTTAGGCTTGGAACAAAAGAATTGATTCTTTCTTGATACAATATGGCTTTGAAAAGTGTTTGAATGAGTATGGAGTATATGTAAAGTCTAAGATTAGAAAAGGTACAACTAACTCACACATTATTATAGTATGTCTGTACGTTGATGACCTATTGGTGACTGGTAGTTGTGCTCAAGAGATTGAATACTTTAAGGGGAGTGATGAAACAAGAGTTTGATATGATAGATTTAGGGGGAGTTATCCTACTTTTTGATATGACAGATTTGGGGGTGTTATCCTACTTTCTGGAATTAGAGTTTGTAAAGGTGAAGAATGGTACCTTTATGCATCAAAGGAAGTATGTGACATATGTTCTAAGGATATTTAATATGTTGAATAGTAATCCAACTACAACTCCTATTGATGTTGGAACTACATTGATACAAGATGAGAATGAGAAACTTGTGGATGCGACCTTTTTCAAACAAATAATTGGACCATTAAGATTTTTGTGTAACAACAGACCTGATATATGTTTTGCAATAGGACTTGTAAGTAGATTTATAGACAAACCACGTATATCTCATTTGGTTGTAGCAAAGAGAATTTTGAGGTATCTAAAGGGAACTATGGAGTTTAGGACTCTGTTTCTTAGAAAATCAAGTGCAAAACAAGAAGAGATTATAGGTTGTTCAGATGCTAATTGGTGTAGGGATAAAGTGGATCGTAGAAGCAAGTCTGGACACTTGTTTTAGCTGAACAAGTTGGTGTTTGCGTAGTGTTCAAAGAAGTAATCAATTGTTGCATTGTCTTCATGTGAAGCGAAATATGTAGCTACTTCTTCAAGTGTGTGTCAAGTTGTGTGGCTAGATGCTTTACTGGAACAGATGAAGATTACAGTACAGCATCTATTTGTTGTTTTAGTGGATAACAAGTCGACAATCAATTTGGAAAAAAATCCAATAACGCACGATAGGAGCAAGCATATCGAAACCAAGTTTCATTATCTTCAAAATCAAGTGAATAAGAAAAAGCTGAAATTAAAGTATTGTCAGTCAGAAGATCAGCTTGCTGATATCCTAACAAAACCTTTAAAGATTGATAGATTTCAAAAGTTAAGGATGCTACTTGGTGTTCAATCATTAGATAGCTACAATATGAATTAAAGGGGGTGTGTTGTGGAGATTAATTCATATTGTGCTGACTAAGTATGTGGTTTAGTTAATGAATGTAAAAAGTAGTGAGTGCCTAACAAAAGTTAGTTAAGGCAGTTACAATAGAAAACTAAGTGCCTAAGTAGTATAAAAGGGTGAAAGAGTGTGAGTAGAATGAGAAAAAGAAAATGTGAGTGCAACAATATATGTTTGTGAGTAATCTGATCTAAAGTGAAAGTGAATAAAAGTACAATAAGTGTTAATGCAAGTGTGATTCATTTTTTATATACGTGTGTTTGACATTATTATAGTGCTTCTTGATCTTGTTTTTCTCCAACATTAGGGTGATGCTTTCAACTGCTTTTCTTCTTTTTTAAAAAAAAAAGGAACTTCTTGGATTGCCATATGAGGTGGGGAATATCAGAATACCACAAAGGCAACCAAACAGCAACAATCACATGCAAAATTACTATTTTGAAGCTACAAATGTTCTCATGCCTAACAAAAACCAACAGCTACTTGAATCTGCCATAATCCCATGACATATGTTCTTTGCAGGCAAATGCTAAAGATTAATAGCTCAAGTCTCCATCAAAACATCGGAAATATAACAACCTCAAGAGAAGATAGTAAATAAAAAAGGAAACCATCGAGAATAAGTCACAAATGTGAGAAAAAGGACAAGGGACAACAAACCGAACTTTTTCCTATGGATTCGCAGTGCAAGGAGTATGACATGGTGGTTGTCCCTTCTATCCGAGCTCAATTCCATCAAAGAATAACACAATCACAAGTTGTCGTGATGATTAGGGCTTACGAAGGAGAAGGTGAGGGTACAATGTAATGTTGAGTAACAAATGAGGATTTTGTTTCGATGTTTAAGTGGGATATAGACTATAATTTTTATTTTCCAACGAGGGTATTATGAGGATAAAAAAGGGGATATGAGTTATGAATTGCCATTAATAGGATAGTTTTAGAATCTTTATCATATAAGTCGGGGCAACATAGATTCTTTAAAAATCCTAATTACCAGACCTCTAGATCAATTAAACATTGTAGTGAGACATATGTAAGAAATGGGGTGGGAGTAGACCGTTCTCTGTACCCCTAATTGAACTGGTTGTAAATATTGAGGATAATGACATCGCGCTTCCTGAGGAAGCTCAAGCCCCTTATGCCCGAGTTTCAATGAAATTGACATCCCCTGGCGGCGTGGCCTTACAAACCCTACCTTGTCACTTTCAATCGATGTCATAATCCTATGCTTTGGTAGAATTGTGGTTTTTTCCGTTAGGGATAGCTTTACACGAGACCTCGTAAAGAAATATGGCCCAACGCTTGCGCGCGGAATTTTTAAACCCTCCCTGTTGTACGCATTTCCATCCTACCAATATTATATGGTCATGTGCAAGGACCTGCTAAGTGAATCATACTAAAAATATTCTTGACATATAGCGGTGAGAATTTTTGGAATTACGCGTTTTTGACTTTCTGTACTTTTTTTTTTTTTAAAAATACCACTATGCTTTTTTTATACTGTAATAAAAGTTGTTGCTACCAACTTTTGTACAACTTTTTAATAATAATGTAATATCTGATAGTATTATTAGAAATGAACAAAGTTTTCTTTTTTTTTAAATTCAAATTTATACATCAGAATAACGATTGACCCAAGTATCTCTCATATAATAGGGTAAAAAGTGATCAGCAAATACAAGGACGGAAGCACCATTCAGAAATGGAAAATTAATTTCGTCTTGCCATGCTACTACTGCATGTATACTCAAGTGTGCGGGTCAAGATTCTCAGGTCAACTTCTGCCTGACGTGCATGAACGGACACGCAGGCACATAATAATGCTCGCCAACATCCAGGATATGTGTAGATGTAGTTGGAATTTTTTTGCGGTTTTTTCCCTTTTGTCTTTTTCTTAGAATTTGTTTTACTAATGGAAGTTCCTGTGAGAAATGGAACCACAATTTGGATATCTAAGGTTACTTATTTACAAGTCTCTATCATAAATAATAATTAATGATTGGAATTAAAAGAAATAAGATGATGTTATTATGATATTAAAAAATATTTTGAAATTTTAAATATTTTTATTATTAATTTTATAACTTCAGTTAAAATATTTAAAATGATTCATTTTTCGTTGGGGCTAAAGCTACTTTAATCATTAAAAGACGAGACGTACTTGTCAAATGAAAAGTTTTGAGCTTCTGATCAAAGTTCGGACCGACCTTGCACCTAAAGGGCTGCATATATTTATTCGACCCCACAAAAGCACCTTTCAGTTATATGTCCCTTTTTCATTATGACCGAGAACTATTGCTTCTATTTTTCCATCTTCTGTCGGCTTTCTCACTAATAATCAATTATATTACATCAATTATATTACTTTAGGCTGTAAGCTTACGATGGTTAAAGAAACCAAAATCCTAGAGTTATGAACCCAACTTACTAACAGTAAGTAATTAGCTAGATGATACAAGTGTAAATTTTGGATTCTCAAAACAAAGAAGCCCATAAATGTCGTAAACACATGAAATAGAAGTATAAGTGAACCAAATAAGAGCTAGTCAAGTTAGTCTCTTTATTTATTAAGGCTTAATTAGGTTACTATATCTCTAAGTTTTAATATATTGACTTATGAATGTTGTGAGGTTAGCCATGTTTCAGGCCAGTTTAAATATGCACGGCATTTTATTTGGATAAGAGTCAAGTTATGGTGTCTTTGGTATGAGAATATGTTTAAAAAGAATTACGATTTTATGTTTAAATTCATTCGTAGCAAAATTGTTTTAAAATCACTTGTTATGTTCCAGAATAAGACGATAAAAAGATAACAGTATAAGTAAATACACACCCCTCCAAAAAATTAATACCTAATAATCCTCGTAAAGTTGCACTCATTTACCTAAACTTTTATATAGGTTTGCCTTAAAAAAAAAAAAACAGAGCTAAGTAAAATATCTTTTTTTAATGAATAAAATATATTTTTTAGACCTTTGTCCCTAAAAAATAAATTAATTTTTACTTTTCAACTCTTATTCTTCTGTCGTCATTTTCACCATTATTATGATATGAGATATAAAAGAGATAGTTTATTTAAATATCATGCTTGAAACAAAACATGTAATTATATATTAAATAGTTTTCTAAATGCCAAATATCAAACCAATACATATAACATATATATTTATTTAAATATCAAGCTTGAAACAAAATATATAATTATATATTAGGTAGTTTTCTAAATGCCAAATATCAAATAAATACGAATAACATATATATACATATATATGTAATATATAGATTTAAAAAAAAAAGACAATAAAAAGGTCCTAAAAGTAAAAAATCATGATTCTTAGAAGCAACCGTTCTAGCTTTAAATGGTAGTTTCATTGCATGTCTTACGGGATGGTATCATGATTCAACTCCCCCCTTCACTTATATAAATTTAGCGATTTGACTTTACGTACATGTATATATATATAATAAAAATTGTACTAGTTATACACGATTTAAATTATATCCATTTGTTGCATATGATACCATGAATATATTGTATATTTTATATATAGCAAAATGTTATATTAAAACATGTTTAAATATTAGTATGCAACGTTATATACTTTATCATATTATAATCGTAAGTGTAAAGGTTCAAGTGTAGAGGTCACATGTATGATGCGTGGCAATCATGATATATGTAAATGAGGGAAATGACTTGAGAAGTGTAAATAAGATAACCAAGAGAGAAATATAAGAAGGAGGAGTAAGTAATCTCAATAAGGTTCTAATACATAATGTGATAGGTAGAGGAGTTGAATAAAATCAAACTCCACCATGGGTGATAAATTGAGTGGTGCTCTTTATTGATTCATGTGTTTGATCCATTTGAGTATTGAATCTGGTAGTACAATGATGTTAGTGTTAGATTCTCTTGTCTAAACAAGGGAGAGGAATGGGTATTTATAAGACTTGTCCATTGATCTCATTAGTTATTCATAATGTTGATCAATGGTCAATATCAATTCCTTTGCTAATAGATCCCAAATGGGCTCTTTCTTTAGATTCAAGTGTAGTAAATACCTTATTTTTAGTGTAAATTAAATTAAGAAAGGTAGTGTCCAATAAACCCAGTCTAAGGTTATCATGCCAAATCTTCTTTATCATTTGAATTCATGGACTTAACTCCCTACATCCTATCAACTTAGTTCAAAAAGTCAAACTTAATTAATTATTAGGCTCAAAGCCCATTATTAGATTTAACTCTCTACAATAGCTTAATGTATACATACTTAAGATTGTAACTATTTATTATCTCAATTGCATCATATGGTATATTATAAAATGATATAGATATATATAATATATATATCATTATAATTTTATAATACATACATATGTATAAGTAAATATTATATTGACCATATAAGATTATGTCATATCCTCCATAGTGTCTGTATGTGTAGTAATCCCTTTATGTACAATAAAATGATCTTGAAAACAATATAATATTAAGAGGAAAATGGTAATTTTACTTCAACCTCTTCATATATAAATATTGCTAATCCTATTTGTTTTTATAACAAACTTACAAACATGTAAATGAGAACATAATTTTTTTCTCTATTCCACTACGTGGCACCTACTCTTTTCTTCTTGTATTGTTGCATGAGTTCTCCTACCTACATATTTTGAAGTAAGAAATCTTAATGTAGATTTTATAAGGATAGCCTTCCTTATCATGCTCAACAATTTACCTCTTTAACCCATAAACTTGCTATCCATTTTCTTTGTTAACTCCTCAAAGTCTTTTGCCTTAGGTTGCATTCCTTTATTTATAGGTAAACTTAGGTACTTTCCTATGCTTGTTACTTGCTTAAGCCCTAATATTTGCTTGATTTCATTTATGTGATTGGTTATGGTGTTTTTAGAGAAGATAATTGAGGACTTTTCTAGGTTTACTTTAGATCATGACCATTCCTAGAAGGGTTTAAGAGTATTCTTTACACATTTTGCTAGTTCGTAATTGGCTTTTGAGATTAATAGGATGTCATTTGCAAGTAACAAATGAGCTAACTGCAAGTTCGACTTACATATTTTAAATGGTTTCAACTTTTGCTTGTTAATGTTCACCTCAATGAGCCTATTTAAAATTTCCATTCCTATAATGAATAGGTAGGGAGAGAGTAGATCACCTTGGAAAATTCCCCTCATTGGCTAGAAAGCATCCAGCATTTCACCATTTACTAAGACTTAAATTGAGACCGTTGTGATGCATGATTAAGTGAACTTTACTCACTCATTTGGAACAATTAGGATCCTTAAGGCATTGAGGAGATAATCCCATTTAATGCGATTAAAAACTTTTTCAAGTCCTTTCACCCTTTTTTTCTTTCTAACATTATGGAGTAGTTCATATAATAACATGATACTATTAGAAGCAGATCTTTTAGGAAGGAAGCTTGCTTGTGAATGATATATGAGGTCAAAGAGTAAGATCAAATGAGATTTGGCATGATTTTGGTGATCACTTTATAGATAATGTTATAAAGGCTAATTAGTTAGAATTGATTAATTTGGTTTGTTCCTATATGTTTTTGGATGAGAACTATGAGAGTATCATTTTCATTTTCTCAGGTGGTCTAGTTTTCAAAGGTTTGCTTTAAGAATTGAAAAACTGACTCCCTTACAATGCTTCAATAGTTTTTATAAAACCTTACATGTATGTCGTCCTTAAATGGTGTTTCAGTCAAGCTTATGGAAAAAATAACATGCTTTACCTCTTCAAAGGTAAGTGGCTTTAAGAGATTTTGGGTCTAGTTAAGTTGAGTCCATCTTATGAGGAGGATGGTAAATTGTTTTCTATTTGGACTTGAACTTTAGAGGTGCTGTATAAGCTCTTAAAAAGCTACTTATGTGTTGCTTAAGTGAATTTAGGTTTGTAATCCAATTTCCTACTGAGTCTTTTAGTCCCTAGATTTTGTTTTCTGCTCTTCTTGCAAAGACCAGGACATGGTAATATTTAGAGTTTCTCTCCCTATCTCTTATCCATTTTAGCCTAGATTTCTACTTCCACATGTGTTCTTCATGCTGGAGCAGTTGATCAAGTTAGTGTCTAAGCTGGTGCTCTAAGAACAAATACTCATTTATGGGCTATCTTACAATGTTTGTGAGACCCTGAAAATTTTACAATTAAGATCTTGTACCTAGATGTAGCATAATTATAAGAGTTACCAAGTCAAGTGAATCGTAAATTCTGTACTTTAGTAATCAATTCCCAAGTATTTAGTTTTATGACAATCAGGAAAGTAATCTGGTCAAGCTAATATTCTACTACTTAGCTTATATATAAATATATATTGTGTAATGCCCTATAATTCGGACTTATTGGCCTTCATGTAGTTATACTCCTTGTTAAGGAATACAAATAACGGGGTTTTGACCTTAACAAAAGTTGATAATTACGATGTAATGTGAGATGCACAACTACTAGGAAAAGCATGGTCATAGATTTGAAACTTTTATAGATAGTTATGTTTTGAGGACAAAACTTTTATTAAGGAGTATAGAATGTAGTACCCTATAGTTTACACTAGTAATTTTACGAATATGACAAAAGCATGATGAACTAAACTAGTAAATTCCATATTTCTAGTATGTCATACTACATTCAATAAGGTGTGTAAGATCTCTGTAAAATTTAAGACCAAGGAAAATAATAATAATAATAAAAACAGATGTTTTACTACATATCTATATATATATATATAAACAATAAATAAGCTAAAAACAAAATGAAATACTTATGCAAAGTCAGATTTTAAAAATAAAATGAAATGTAATTAATATTGCTCATAGACTAAAGTTTATCGAGTTGAAACCTAAATCACTCAGCAATCAATATAAGGCAAAAGATGAGCTAAGTACATGTATTAGCTAATAACCTTATGTGTGCATAATATTAATTACAAGTTAAAATAACCCAAAATACAACAAATATCAATAATATGAAGTGGATAAACCTAAGATCCTTCATTTTGGCACAGAACTAATAAGGCAACCATAATGATTAGACAAGTGATGCTATAAACTTTTATTTCCAAAATGGATGAACTAAAATGTTATAAACTTGAGTTTGGTGATATAATCTATTAATTATTGGAAAATCGAAACTCAAGCTAGTTCAACATCTTAAATTTAGACCTACTAACTTAGGAACAATAAAATAAATAAATTATAGGTACTTTCAAATTAGGTGCGATGCCCAACTTTCTTGATAAAAAGTCAATATCATTTAGAAACTTAATAAGATATGTTTTGGATAGTTTAAACTTCGTAACAAGTCATTGAAAATTTAATGGATATAGTGCTAATGATAGTTTATGTGACTATTGTAAGTTACTCAAAAAAAAAAAAAAAAAGAAGAAGTAGAAGATGAAGAAGAAGAAGAGAAGGGGAAACGCTGGAGTCTTAATACTATATATATATATCATTATTTAATTGAATCATAATAACTAGTGAGTTCAAATTTAATATCTTTGTTTAGTAAAGCACGAAACTAGACGAATGGCATGTAGCCATGATTGTTCATCCAATGTGAGGAAACTTAATAACTTAATTACTAAATACATTGATACTAGTAGCAGCAATAAATATATAAACTAAGTAGATTAGTATGGTATATATATAAATAGCATTCATAATTAAAAGGGTACTCAGTGAATACGATGACTAGTTAGCAATAGATAGAGGATTTCTAAATGCATATATACTAATTATTTCCAGGATAAACTGTATTTCTAACATGCTACGCTTAGTAAATATAAACCTATTAAATGTATGATTGAGTAAAGCAAGACAATTTGAAGTGTACAGAGATGGAATAGCGATTAGACACATAATAATCAAGTAATATCAAAAGCTAAAATGTGGCAATTGAATTACATCTTGAGAAAACACCAGGACGATCTCCATGTGTTCATATTATTGGACCGACTGGAGATGCAAGTGGGTGTCGACAACAATTTGAATAGGACAACTAAATAATTAAACAATGATATAATAGTTATGACTAACTAAACATTTATCTAGCTAAATGTTATAGGATATTAGACTCACTTAATGTAGAAGTTGGTTATACTTCTTGGATAATTTATATATATATATATATGTATGTATGTATATAAATATATGTGTATGTATATATATATGTATAAATAATTTATCTATAATCACACGTGATTGCTTGAGATTCTCTAAAAACGTGAATCACACCATGGAATAGTTCATGGGAAGACAAATTGAAAGCTTAACAACGATAAATATAACATTAGGAAAAATAATGGCACAAATTGGATAAGACACATAATCACTACTTACCCCCTAGTAATTGCACCTGACATCAAACTGATTATATCAGGAAATTGTCGACATGATAGATTTATAATAATAATAACAATAATATATGCTATAAATAATAGCAGTAGTAATAATATATGTACAATTAATTATGTATAATAAAGTAATGTAAAGATTGAAATTTTTTTTTTTTTTTAAGTCATCAAACCGCCTTGATTGAGGCGGTTGAAAAAGGCTATAATAGTGGGCTCATTGAAGCCATTTACTAACCAGCTGTGTTGTGTGAAAATTCAAAATCAAAGAGAGAGAGAGAGAGGGGCTCATGTACAGCAAATCAAAAGCAGGTAAGTCCATGTTCCTCACGTCTTTTTCTTTTACTCTTCGGTTGTAACCTAGTTAATTGGTATAGCTGCATACCTCATATACCTATAAAATAGTAATAATAATAGCATATATGTCTATAAATTAATTGCTTAACTTTTGAAACTAAGTTGGAGTCATATAGGTACCTAGTCAGGAATATATATATATATATATATTCTCATATAAATATGCACTATAAACTATATGATACAATTCATTTGTGTAATAATTATATTATAAGCAAAAGACATGTAATTATGTTATTGCTTTATATAGGTACACATAAAAAGTATACTATACACTCAATATTTATCTTTATATAACCTAAGTATATAAAATATGTATATATTATTAAAGATGTTTGACAACAAGGACGATAATCCATAAGCCTAAGTAAATACATATAAACATTAATAAGTTTGTATTTTTATAACTTTACTAAAACTAAATGGGATTTCATTATAAAAAATATAGGTAAATTCAAGCTTTAGAAACAATGCTACCTTGGAATAAAGAGACTAAGACTAGTGCCAAGTAAGTGGATTAATGTTTCATAGTATTTTGGGATATTATTTCAGAATATCTAGAGATTTTTCTATGTATTTGCTTGTAATCTTAGTTAGCTCTTTGTGTGTATGTAGTGCTTATGTTTGAAATTCGGTTTGCAATGATGAAAGCTAAGCTCCATGTTGTGATTATTATGCTTGAATTATTTAAGCTTGATCGATTACCCTAAAAATGAACTAACTCAAACTTGGTATAACATCCAACTTGATATGTATCGCGATCTACTAAGGGTAATGACTATGATTTTCGGGTCAAATACGAACTCTTTTCGATGAAGAGCCGAAATGGTCATTTTCCCACCCTTAGCCAAACTAAATGATAAGAGAAGAGGTCATGACAAGGTTGGGAGTCATGGTTCTAAGGTGGTTATGAGAGAAAAGTGTTCTCTATTTGCATAAGCCCTAGTTTGGTTTCAATTCATAAGTACGTGATGTCAATCTCCTTAACTAGGATTAGAGTAGGCACAATTTCTTTGATCTCATGATAAGTTGGATAATATCATGTAATGGCATTTGCTCTAACCAACTTAGTCGAAAACCTTGCTTATGATGTGTTGGATGCATACTTTTGTCTCTACTCCACTTACTAAGCTAATTGTCACTCACTTCCTTATAGTTTGTTTTGCAGGTTCCGAATGAATTATAAGCACTAACCCAAAACCACAGTACCAGCAAATTGGGACAAAAAGTGAGGTATAACAAAAAATAGTTGGTTATAGTCCTTAGTATCGACTTTCTTAACTTTTAAGAAAAACTACATAGGACTCCTAAAGGGGTTTGATAGTTTTCAATATTTTAGTATGTATATGAAATAACAAGTACCTGTAGGATTTACTGCTACTCTGTTATAAAGTCAAATTATAAGTTTATTTTTAATAAATTATTTCAAAAAATTACTCCATAGATTTATATTAAATAGGTGTCGAATTAGACACTTCAAAAGGGTAGAGTCGACTACGCTTGGTGTGAACTAGGTTTATGATAGGCAATTGTAAAAACAATTTCTATCTTAGGATGGCTCACATAATGGGACTATTACAACTTCACATTTTTAAGGCGTAACAATGTTAAATTCAATTTCTTTTAATTTTTTTAGGAGTTCCTTTTTCTTTTTACCTATTTGGCCAAAAACATTCTTATTATAATCTCTAAGTGTTTCATGAAAGTTCAACATGGTAGGCAAAAGTTTGTTTCCATTTTTTGTCTATATAGATTTGACTAGGCATAGAAAGGTCGATGGGATAGCCATATGGGTTGGAATCGAGATAACCTATTTTCCTCTTGTTTAAGCCAAAAATGATAAGTTTGCAACAATATCGAATAATGGTTTGAAACTCTTTTTTCCATATGTTTTATGATGGTGTTTGGAAACAGGATTTTCTAATTATTGTTTGCCCATCCTCTATCTACTTGAGTTTGTATTAGACTAGATAGATTTTGTCTATTCGACCATGTAAACCTGAGGCCCACAAATCCTACATATAAGAATTCATAATCCGACATATAAGTATAGAAGTGTTTGGATTTCTTAAGTTAAAAGGAGTGCTCCTTCCCTTCCCCCTTATTTTTCATTAGCACTCACAATATCATTAAAATCTCCTAACAAACACCATGGCTTATTTCCTATAGTATCATGATAGTATCTACGTTGCTGCTAGAGTAAGTTACTAATATTATTTGCATAAATTGTAGTAAATTACCAAGGAGTATTTGAAGGCCTAACTTGGACTAAAGTGTAGATTTCTTAGGTAGATTGGTGGATATGAGTTATTGCAAGTGAGTTTTCAAGCTAAAGTAGTAAAAGTTCCCATTTACCTCCTTTGATCTCTAAACAAATCATTCTTACATAAGGAAGTTCATAAGCCAATCTATATGCGGCAATGATATCCATTTTGGTCCCTCATAACAACAACATGTCAAGTCGAATATCATGTACCAATTCCTTATCGCATTGATCTTCCTAAGCAAGTTTACCCCTCTTATGTTCAAGGTAACCACCTTGAAGGGTCTCTAAGCTTCAGGCAGGGATTCTTAGTTTAAAGAGTGGTTACTAGTTGGTATGGTACCACTGAGTCTGGGAGAACAACTCAATTTTCTTTTAGATTTCCTAATGGAATCTAACTAGGTGCGACTTGTAAGTGAGTAGGGTTGAGGCTTCTTCCCTATTGTAAAAGATTAGGGAGTTTGTCTTGCCACATCATCATTAATGTTTTCAGTACCAAGACTAGAGTTGGTTTGAAGTTTTTGTGTTGAAATATCATCTCAATAGCTCAAACGCATGTCAAAACCAATTAATTCGGTATCATGTTAGGAAGTGCTAATAGGTAAAAATTGTGGTTAGAACTATCAACATATATTCCCTAATGGTGATTGGTGAAACTTCGTTTCTCTAGATCTACCTTCCATGTTTCAATGTTACTTGAGGTTTAACCTACGAGACTTATTCCATTGGCAAGATCATATCATTCACATATCTTTGTTCATGTTGATTTATTAGGGTCTGAGTCCATCCGTTTTGGAATGATACATATATCACTCTCATCAGTAGTATCAACCTTAGTAGCTTGGAGTTTAGGTATAGAATCTTAAGACTGATGGTGATTTACACTTGTTTGTCCATGTTAGTTCTTGTAAGTTTCTGCAAAGGTGTTTGCTTTCTTGTTTAGGTATCCGAAGAAGGGGTGATTTGGGTTGATTTAAATGTAATTTAGGGGTTGGGATTACTATTTGGTGATGACGACTCTGGCTCAAGGGTATTAACGGGATAGGATTGAAGTAAAAAAGTAATCGATTCATTTTTCTCAATTAGGGTTTGTGTTTGATTGATTCATTGTTAGAATATAGAAGTTTTTGTTTGTAATCTTGGGTTTTACTTAGGTTTAGGTTTACATTATCCTTCGACTTAATTGTTTTCATTTTGGGTAGACGTGTTTTTGGTTATAAGGGTTCACTTCGAATCTTGGGTTCCTTTGCCGATTTAGTACTCTTGTTCTTTCTCTGTCTAAGGGTCCAATTTCCATAGCTTTCATTTCTAAAAGGAAGAGGATGCATTAAAAGCAATGCAGGGTCCCTATCATTTTTGTATGCCATCTACGCTTTTGCATTAAATGTTTTGTCCCCATCTGCTCCTTTGATTTACTTTTGTATGGTAGGGAAGGATTTTCATTTGAAGTGGACTATTGGAAATCATTATCACCATGATTAGTTTCGAAATGGGTTGCTATAATATAACTCTCCAATTGGTATAGGATCTACAAGAAGTAATAACAAAGGGATCGTGGTTTATCTTTTAGCACTTTCTAATGATTAGGAAGTGGTAACCAAATTTTCAAGCATCTAAAGTGAATTTTAACTTAGTATTAGTTTGGATCCACATTTCAAAATTGCCATTAAAATACTACTTCACAATGGTTTTGAGAAAAATCGGTGAAGTAATGGGCCTTGTGATTCATTTTGATGCAGTTACTATCCTCATTCAAAGAGGCATCTTTATGTGATTATGTGTGTAAATAAATATTAATAAATCACTAATTCATACAATTATCATTGACGGAGTAAGGTTGATAATTCAATACAAAGGTTTAACACACCTATGTTTCAACTATAGGTGTTCACGTCACACAAAGACAAATTACCTTCAATAAGTTTGTTTTTCAAATGAAAAGAGCTTGGGCCTTCTGTCAAAAGCTTACTCTTTAGATTCAATATTGCTTGGAAAAGTATAGAAACTATGTCATAGGGAATAACTTGTTAATAGCACCGAGTTCATTCCCTTCATAGAAGAGTGTAATAAGAGCAAATGCTAGTTTTTTAGAGCATAGCAATATTTAGTTAGGTAATAGTGAAACAATAAACTTCTAGTATGACAAATAGATAGCACCTAAGACTCTTGGAAGCTACATACAAGGCCCATTAAGTCAACATAAGGAGACACTAACGGTTGCCCAAGCATAGAAGAACATCACCACTTGGAAAGATGATTTAATTGGGTTTCAAAATTTTGTAGCAAATTTTTTAAAAACCTGGACCATGTTATATGAGACAACAAGCTGCTAACATGAGAATATGAATGGATTGCTTGCACAAGTTTTGTCTAAAACTATTATTCAAGGACAGGAATCATGAGCTTAAAAACTATAGCTAGATATGGAAATTGCAAAAGCCATATAAATTATAGATTTTTATATAGCGCTTATTCTAAGACGTTGCATATAGCCACCAATTTGGCACAACAAAATATACAAATGCGATACCATGCATGATGCCTAAGCCCAAATGAAAATGTGAACACATGCACTCATCAGCTATCTTGAAATAAACGTTTTTCTATAGCAAAGGGGTATGGATTCAGATCACGATAGCACTTTCAATTAATGGTTAAAGAAACATGCTTTTATAAAAAAGTGATAAGTGTAAAAATCCACAAACATCAATGGAAGTCTTGTTTATCTTTTTCCTATGGCAAGTCTAAAAGTAGCGAAATAAAATTATCTTTGAAAACAATAAGGAAACTAACTTGTCAAAAGCTTATTGGGGCATTAACTATTTCTAAAAGCCAAAATTAAAATAGGTATTCTATAGAGATGTGACTTAGCAAAAACCTCTAGAAGGTTGGTTGAAATTAAATACAAACGCCTCCCTTTCAACTAAAAATAATGAAGCTATAGCAAAAGGGGTTATCAGAAATGATGGAAGACAATAGGTAGTTGGTTTCATATGTAAATTAGGCCAATTTTAAATGTTAAGTTGTGGGGGCTATTTTGCGGATTAAATCTCTATAAAAATGAGAGTGCAAAAGATAGAAGTACAGATGGACTCCAAATTGTCCATTGATATGCTAACAAGCAATATTACTTAAATGGTCTTTAATTCACATGTGCTTTCTTTGTACAGGGAAAAGATTAAGGACTTTTAAGAAGCAAGACTATTTTTTACTCCAAAGGAGACGAATATGGTAGCAAACTACCTTGCCAATAAAGTAATAAAAATGATTGTTAGTTTAGAAATCATATTTGTTCCACTACATGAAGTCCTAAAGCTACTGTAGCTAAATCTCCTACCTTTTGTAACTATAGAAAAGAAAGCTATTGCCCTTGTAAACATTAGAGGCCTTAGCATCTCTTTTGTAAACAATAGGGAAATCCCATGAACATACTTTTGTAATCTTGCTCATATATCAATAATACTATTCTGTTTTATAAATAAAAAGGGTAAGAAATCTTAATTTCAAATAAAGTTAATTCATGCTAGAAGGATTTTCACCCATTCAATGCTTGATAATTTATCTAATAAGATCAAGAAAGAAGGACTGTTGAAATTGCCAAAAGGATTATGGTGGTTTAGAGTTTTGTCTTGAATTGAAAGCACAAATGAATTAATTTGAAAAGACAAGAATAATGTATTCTATATAGAAAATTTTATCATTAGTTTTTTAACAAATGTATCCCATATTGAAAATTGATTCCATTTTTACATCCATGAGACCATTGAAGAGCTTTTCCTTGCATAGCAAAAAAGGATAATTAAATGAAATGTTCTTTTTTGATATGATGAAAGTCAAAAGAAAGTTCAATCTTGAGTATCAATTTAAACGAGTCATCACAAAAAAAAATTGGGATTATCACCGAGTTGTTATGTAGAAAATGGAAAAAAAAAATTTAAACCTATAAGGGATCATGAAAGGTACTATTCAACATCTACTATTGAACCTAGAATTTAGTATTTCTAAAAAGAATTTAGAATCACTCACAACTTTGTTAATAGCCCCTTGTACATAAGCTAACATCGAGAATTGTGTTCTTAAGTTTATGGCATCGAGATAAGATGTTAAAGGTTAGCACTTGTAATTCACAATCCTATTGCGAGTTATGTTGTGGATGTTAGTTTTAAAATATGGTTTCAAGCTAAAAATTTACTTTTTCTTTTTTCTTAATCCGATTTATATTAACCCCAGCCCATTTAATATAAACCTTTTAACTAGATTAAGAAAATGTTTTATTGAAAAATAACTTTTAAAAAAGGAGTCACCACCCAATCGAAATTAGGAAAAAGTGAGAAAATATTTTATTGAAAAATAACTTTTAAAAAAGGAGTCGCCACACAATCGAAATTGGGAAAAAGTGAAATTATGGTCCATGTGTAGATGAATCTTAATTTTAGCTGCAAGCCTACGGGTTTTTCTAAAACAACTTCATCGGGTTTGGATGCTAAATTGTTAAAAAGTGAAGGTTTTCATAAAAGAAATCCATATAATTGCTTATTGGACATTAAATATATTTTCAAATAAATTGGGTTTCTTATTTAAATTTAAAAAAAAAATAACAAAAGGGAAAATAATTTTTTTTTTATTATTTTGGGTTGCTTGAAGTGCTTACATACCCATGAAGTAGGACTAACCTCATGTATTATTCAATTGCTCGTGTAATACTCAATTGATGAAAATTTTAGTTTGTTGGTTTATTTTACTTTTTGAAAAAACTCTTTTCGTTGTAAGTTCATTAAATTTTATTAATTTGGAAAAATAAGCATTTTAGTTTACCTATGAAAAATTTTAGGAAAATCCTAAATTTTGGAAAAGGCCAATTTATTATTTTTTTCTTAAAAAAATTTATTTATGGGAAAATATAAATTTCAAAAAAAGCCCATCTTATTTAAAAACGATTTTATTCAAAACAAAGCCCATAACATGATTAATGACAATTTCATCTAAAGCCATCATACTAAAACCTAACCATAAATAACTTGCTACTTTGTTAATCCAATCCAGAATGCTTATTTATTCAAATTAAAGCTAAATTAACAAATCATTATTCAAAACATACTATTAATTACATCAAATTTAATATGCAAAAGTATGCTAATTAAACTAATATGCTAATTATCAAATTTATTATACCATCAAATTTATCATACTATCATGCTAGAAATCAAAATTATTATGCAAAACTAATTATTAAGATCAAATCAAATTTATTATGCTAACTAGCAAATCATCATGCAATCAAACTCAATACGGTAATTATTAACTTCATTATATTAACTAATAAACTAAAATTAAGATAACTAATCACAAACATATGATTTACATGAAAGCATGAAAACACAAGATCAAAGCATGTTATTATTATTTTTTTATTTTTTAGATTTTTCTTCTTTTTCCCATTTTTTAAAGTAAACAAATCAACATACAAAGGAAGGTGAACTGGTTCTTAATGTACGTCCAATGGCCCTCAACTCTATACACACCAATCTTCAAAAGCCCAACTCAATTTCTAGAAAACTAGTACTCTTACTCTTGAATTTCCCCGGAAAATTCAACCTAGTGAAAGATGAATCATTATAGTTTTTTATTTTTCAAATTGATAAATTTTCCACAAAATTAAATGAAATCAAAGCTTAGGCTTTGTTCATAAACATGAGTAAAATGTTTTCGAGAATTTTCTCAAATTGATTTTCTCTATGGTGAGAGGAATCGAAGAGAGAGACTGGCTTTTCACTTATAAGCACCTAGAGTAAGAAACTAGTATATTATGGATTTATAATTGATTTCTAATGAATATGATGCTTTGAATGCGTAAAGGAGGTGCTTATTTATAATGTTGAGTTGTGATTCCTCCTTAAGAAACTTCTGTTTAGGAGAAAAATTCAATTTTTACTTGTTAATGACACTTGGGTTCATTTTTTAAATTTATTCTTTTTTAGCTCAAATTGATCATGATTTCATGGAAAATTTAGATAAATTAATGTTCCTTTCTCTCATCAAGGATGTGATTTCTAGTTTTATATGGATTTATTTTGAATTATTGTAAGAAAATCACTCAAATTTACTTATTTTGTGTCTCATGTAATAAATGAGTATTTATTTGATATCAAAATTTTTTATTTTTATTTATCCTAATTTCCTTAACAATAATTCACAAATGCACCTTCCTAAAAAAAAGACTTCTCAAGCTTTTGTTTCCATTTTTTTTTTCAAATTTTTTACTTAATAAATAATGCACGAAATTGAGTATAAAAAATCGAGACAATTTCCTAAAATAAAACTAAAACCTATTGTTTACTTTTGTTTTTCGTATGAGAATAAAAAAAGAAGAAGAAGAAGAAGAAGGGCAAGAGAGGGTTAGGTTAACCCTTTGACCCATGAGCACCACTCATCGCTATATGGTGCCACATGTTGGCCATATGTTATGTCACGTAGCAACATGTGTTGCCCTCTCAATGTAACACATGTCCCGTTCTTTTTTTTTTCTTTCCCTTTTTCTCCTACTGTATCAATTCTCTATTCTTTTCATTTTCGATTTTTTACTTTTATTAACATTATTTTACACTTGAAATATGACCTAATTAATTATTTCATTTTAAAAAACATAGCACCCTTTTCGATGGAATATGGAGCCTAATAAATATATGTTTAAAAGATTTTCAAAATTTTTCTAATTTTACGAAATTACGATCTTGGTTTTTACCAATGTTCGGATTTTATTCAAAATTTTCAAATGCCCATAAATACTTAGTTTAACTTCAATTGAGTTGCGGTTTGAAGCCATGACCTCCTAGAAAAGAGCATTTTCAAAATACTCAAGAGTAGCTCAAACGGGGCTAGAAAAATTAGTTTTCAATAAATGTCTATTTTTGTTCGAGATTCTTAATTCGGTTAAATCATATATATTTATTTCAAGTCTAAAAGCAACTTTAGACCTCAAAAAATTATTTGCACCCTAAACCTACTTAAATGAAACACTGCACGATACTTTTTATGATTTTTTAATGTTTTTTATTTGTTTGAAAATTTTCTTCTTTATTTTTTTCATGCCTTTTCTAAAGAAAGATTTCTAAATTAGACATTGATCTAGGGAAGACAAAAATGAGATATCTACATATGATAATGGTAGAATAATGAAAAAGATGAAAGATTGAAGAGAATAAATAAGAATTTATTCTAACTATTTCGAGAGAGTTATTCTTTTAAAAGGCATAAGACCTTACATTCTTAGTTTAAAACTTCTTCCTTTGTATTCCTTGATATTTATATATAAAGATACATCTTATTATCTATTTGTTTGTTGAGGTAAATAATTTTCTCTTCTATTATAACTATTAAAAATGTTAACTTCTATTATTTACTTTTATACCATTGCCATAACATGTTGATACAATTATCGAAAGTTATTATGTAATCTATGCAATGGGTAGTTTTTCATCTTTTTACCTGTAAATGTAGAGACCAAGAAGAAAATATGTGATGTGTTTGGGATAAATTTGAATGTAAGGCTTGGTAAATATCTAGGAATTCTTGTGAAAGAAGAGAGGAGGGGGTGGGGTGGAGTGGAAAGCTTTGTAAGCAAGACTTTGACTTCATCTTAGAAAAAGCAAGAGGAAAATTAGCAGGTTAGAAAGCAAAGATGCCTACTGTAGTTGGATGAAAAGTGTTGACTTCGTTAGTGCTAAAAAGTATATCTAATTTTTACTCTCAAGTGATAGTTTTTTCGAAACACATTGCAGAAGACCTAGAAAAGTTGAATAAGGACTTCTTATGGGGATCTATCAGGGGAAAGAATAAACACCACTAGATTATTGGGAGAAAAGTAAAAAAGCCAAAGAGCTTTAGTGGATTGGGAACGTTTGATATAAAGTGAAGGAATCAAGCACATACATACAAGTTAGGTTAGAAGCTCAAGAAGAAACACCTTTATGGGTAAATTGCTAAGAGCGAAGTATGAGATGAAGGAAGGGTGGAGAGGGTTGTAGAAGGGGTTAAAGCTATACACTACTCTCTAGTTGGCACTAAACTAATAAACTGGATTATGGAAAAAGGGAAGGTGTAAGTGAGCAATGGCATGTCCATGAAGTTTTAGTTTGATAATTAGGCAGATTCCCATCGTGTTGACAACTAGCTCATGGACCTAAGAGTAAATTTGATCACTTGTTGACCTTGAATCAAGTTTGTGATGGAGTAGATCTTTGGAAAGAAGATCTCATAGGATACCCGATTGATGATGTTATCCTTAAGAAATTAGGCCAAATTACATTGGTGAATGATGTAGCAGTTAAAGACTTTTTCATTTAGCCATATGAAATAAATGGAAAATTAACTACAAAGTCAATATATTATAATTTGAGTGTACAAGGGCATCCAACAGAACTTTAGGAAGATTAGGAGTAGGTGTGAAAGACTCATAACAGTGATTCACCTCTCGGTAGAAGCCGATTAAGATGGCCATATCTAGTTTGAACATAAGTGGCGTGAACTGTTATTCTTTGGCATGGTTCCATTATATAACCACCCATTACTCTTACATTTCTAGAATGTACTTGATCATGAGGTCTCTACGTGTCCCAATAACCATGTAACTAACTGTTATTTTAAATACTTGACATTCAAGGCTACTTGTTTCGTCACTCCCTCTTTTATGGCTTTCTTCATAGTAGTTAGTTGAGTACCAGCAACTATAGAGGTTGCTTGTTTGTCGACTTTGGATTTTTTAACTTTAGCTTGCGCTAGTAATTTAGTGGGGTTTACATCGCCATCACTTATGTCTACAATACAAAGTAGATACATTAATAATAAAGTGAGGAATAAAAGACTTATATTTTCCGTGCTGAGTAAGGCTCAAAGGCAACTATTCTTGCCCCAAGTCACGAGAACGGCTTTCCTTTTATAGCAATACTCATCATTGTAATTAGTCAATAGCGTACCTTTCTTCTCAGAGAAAATTAGCTCCTTATTTTCATATTGCCTTATTATCTTATCAACATCCTAGAAAAACATTTTGTTTTTTCTTCTCTCTTAGATCTTCTTTGTTGCGGTAGCATCATTCGGCATCAATTCAATATCCTTAGTGCAGATAGGTTCAGTTCATTAGGTCTAAAAATCTAAGTCTTCATCTGAAATGATAGACGCGAACTTGTCGTGCCACTTATGGATTTGGACTCCAATCTATCCATAAATTTCCACCTATGTCTTGTAGCCGTGAAGAACCAACCATCATGTTGCCTTCTTATTGTAAAGAAATACTTAAATAATTAAGGCGTAACCCTAACTTAGTCTTCTTCATAAATTATCCTAAAAGCTGCAAGAAGCCAATAAGTATTCGGTGAGAACATGCTTGGCGTAACTTGGAAATAATTGAAGAATTATTTAGCAAAAGCCAAAAAGGGAAAATGTAATCCAAAGTCGAGATATTTTAGATAGATGTAAAATTTGCACTCCCTTGGAAAGCATTGGAAAGCATACTCTTTCCTCCTCTCTCGACCTCTGAAGATTCTATACTTTGGGAAGATCTTGCCAATACTTATTGTACTTTGTTAGTAGCACTGGCCACTCCATCAGGCGAATCGCTAAAGTAAATTACATTATTATACAAATACCTTGCCATAGATCTTCCTTCTTTATCTTCTAGATAAGTGTCTATTGTAAGAGAGTTGATTCAAGCAAGTTTGTCCTACCACTATCCCATACTATCGGCTGACCTACTTGAGGAACATACTGTCTCGCTCCTTTCTTAGGGGGGAGAAGTAGCCTTGGTCTCAATTGTATTAGAATCTAAAAGAACAAGTCGACGAATTACGTTTCCAACCGTACTTGATCTTAACTATAATGAATGTCACAGAACTTTTTAGAGGATTTTTGAAGGTGAAGACGAAATACTGAAAGCAAGGGAAAGCTTATGGATGCAGATGAAATGAAATTTGTTTTCAGTATTGAAAAAATTCTTAAATATGAATGATTTACCATCATAACCACAATACATTCATGACAGTAATGATGTACTGATTAGATGATGGAGTGGATTATTAACATGTATTTCGAGAAAGAGATCTAACGGTTATCGAGGCTTTAATAGTTATCAATGCTTGTGGTGTAATTATGGCTAAGGTGACAGCTATCGTGTGTTTTACCACTTAGTCTTCTAACAGGCAGGAAAATTGAAAAGTTATGACCTTTTAGAAGAGATACAATTTGCCCTTCTAAATGGAAATCAAGGAACTTCCCACATTACTCAGCATTTGGGAAATAATTCTTCAATCATCTCCATAAATAATATTAAACTACTTACTTTATCGAGTCTTTGACCATGGGAGTTGGGGGGCAAATGTTGATAGTTAGGTTTCATTTGTTATATTCACTCATCTACTCGACTAATGAGATGCCAAATGATTTACCTCTTGACAGAGGTCGACCAAGATTGATGCGTATCACAAGCAGTGGATCTTGGAAGGAAAATGACACAATCTGGGTTTAAGTGAGAACATAGGGTTTTGAGTGTGAATGTATATGGATATTACGCATTAAGACACAAACACAATCAAGGGTTTGAGCTTGAAATAAGGTTCGATACAACTCACGAACACTAAATGTTACTTTAGGTTCAAATGAGGTTAGATGCAACTCACTAATCGACTCAAATGAGGGTTCGCTATAATCTTAAGGTCAAGATTGATAAGAACATAAGAAAGATTAAAGAGTTTGGCAGATGAGAAACTTGATCTTGGGTGGTTCCTTTTCTTCCTCTTGATCTTTTGGTATTACTATGGCCTTGGCAAAAGTTATTCAACCTCAACCTTAAATCATTCAGCCTTGGGTTAGAACAAGTTGGCATCTGCTTCCGGTGGGTCGACGTCGGATTGGGATAGGTCGGCCTTAGTTGAGAGATAGTTGTAGACTGATTCCTATCATTACCATAGGGCCGAAAAGAAGTCATCCTTGACATTAAACAATGAGCATAGGCCGAGGTGCCGAACAAACTTTTCTTCCCTTTTCTCTTCACCATGGGTGCCGAGTTGCTTTGGATTTCTTCAACACTCATAGGGGTCGAGCAATAGCAGTTCCTATCCTTTCAGATTGTGTAAGTGATAAGGAAGCCATCATAGATCACCTTCTAGTTATACTCCAATAGTTAGCTAAGAAGTAAATTTATGGCACTCATAAGGACCACGTCGAATTCAATCTCATCTTCATACTACCTTGCCATAAATATTATTCAAGCTCTTTTATGTACATATACCATACTCTTGTCATTAAACCACTTCAATCTATAAGATCGGAGATGTAGGTAGGTTGACAATTTCATCTTCTCGACTAACTCGGCAAAGATGACATTGGTGCAACTTCCTCCATCAACAACTAGGGAACAGGTCTTCCCATTTACTAAACATTGAATATGAAATAAATTTTCCCTTTATCCAGGGTTTGCCTTTAGGTTGGCTTGTGTTGCCATGACTAAGAGTTCATCCAGATTTTTGACATAGACATCTTCTTCTATCAACTTGTCTTCCGAACTCTTGTCGCTTTGACTTTCTACTTGAGCATTGGGTCCTTCGCCTTTCAAGACCACGACTCTCTTATTTAGACATTGAGAAGCAATATGCTCGTAGCCTAAACATTTGAAGCACTTTACATCTCGGGCCTTGTTGCCTAATCCCTTTTCTTTCTCGGTAATCTTTTTCTTGGCATAAACTGGTCGGTTGAGCTCTCCTTTCTCCATCTTCCTCTCTAACCCTTTTCTCTTGGCATACCTCTTAGGCTTAGGGTTGCCTTATTGAGGTCAGCTATTCGGCCTGTAATGCCTTCTCTTCCTTTGACGTTCAACTCTTACTGCTAAATTGATTAGCTTGTCTAATGAATTAAATGGCTATAATTCCACTATATTAGCAATATCATCTCAGAGTTCACTCAGGAGCCTAGCAATGGTGCGGTCCTGTATCTCGACAATCTCACATCTTGTCATCAAGGTCTTAAACTCTTGTAAATATTCTTCAACAGTGTTTCAACCTTATCTTAGGTGTTAGAAGGTATGGAGCATCTCTTACTTAAAGCAAGTTGGTACAAAGTGCTGATTCATCAATCACTTCATAAGCCTCTAAGTTCCAATCAGCTCTTCTCTTTTGACACTCTCTTGGCAACCAACTTATCCTACCAAAGGCTTACATATTCAACAAGGGATAGTGAGGCCGACTTAACCTTTGTTCGATCATCACAGTTATAGCACTCGAACAACTTCTCAACTTAAGGAACCCAATTAAGGAATTCTTCAAGTCGGCTACTTCCACTAAAGGTCGGCAATTTAAGCTAGATATTAATAAGTTCTCAACCAGGTGCTCAAGGTTCATCCCTTGCATTCCTAATAGGTCGATTCACTTCAGATTGGCCACTTTTGTTGGAGCTTTGCTTGGCTATGTCCCTTTTTGGCCCCGACTCTCTTTTTCGGGCTCCTTGATTTGCTTTAGAGTCAACACTCATTTCATTTCCTTTTTTCAGTAGAGGTTGGTTTTCTCTCCTTGGCTCAACATCTCTTCTCGGTTGTTGCTCATCGTTATCAAGTTTATTAGAACCACTTTTACTAGTAGGTGTTCGTTCCCTTCTTTCTTCTCGGCCATTACGTCTGTGGTCATTGATTAAACCAGTGAGTTCTTGGATAGAGTTAGTGAGATTTTGAATATGATATTCTAAGTTATCAATACATCGTTTAAAACTTCTGCGAGAACTATTACCACTATTATTGATACTATCTTTCGACATTCTTGTCCGTACATTAATCTCCAGAAAAATTGAACAAACAACAAAACACAATTACAGAAACCTAAAAACAACCATTACTTGACTTCTTGTAGCTACCACTACTAACAAACACTTCCACAACAACTATAATCAACTATTGAAAGCACTGTTACCTAACTCAATAGTAGCCCAATATTATGACTATTAAAAATATGAATACACTACACTACACTACAGAATGATGACGAACAGATGTTTAAATGGCAAAACAAACTTTGAAGAACACTAATACATGTATCTCCCTAAAGCTCTGATACCAATATGATGCGTATCGCGGCCAGCGGATCTCGAAAGGAAAATGACATAATCTGGGTTAAAGTGAGAACGAATAATAGAGAGTGAAAACAAAGGGTTTTAAGTGTAAATGTGTTATAGATATCACGCACCAAGACACAAACACAATCATGGGTTTGAGCTCAAAATAGGGTCTGATACAACTCATGAATACTAAATGTTACTTGAGATTCAAATGAGGGTTAGATGTAACTTATTAACTAACTTAAATGAGAGTTTACTATAATCTTAGGGTTAAGATTGATAAGAACACAAGAAAGATTAAAGAGTTACATAGCAATCAATAATCCGGCAAATGTAAGTTCTAATAGCTCAAGTATAGCCTTACTTAAAAGAGGAAAGTTTCACTCTTAAAATATGATTGTCTTCCCTCGTATGTTTCTCTCCTTCTTTTATGTTATTATAAATATTGCTATTTATAGTAAATCCTAAACCCTAGTAGCAAAACTATAGATAATGTATAAGGCCTTAAACCTTAAAGACTTAGGCCCATAAATAAATTAAAGAAAACACTTATAAGAATACAAAATTGTGCATTTAATAGAAGTCGTCATGCAGCTATTCGGCTAGTCTTGAAAGGAGTATATTCGAACTAAATAGGGTTTGTAATTGGATGTTCGGGTCCAAGGAGTAGTCTTTGCAGTCTCACATTGCTTAGCCGAGACATTAGAAAGGTCGGTCCATAATTGTTGAATTTTAGAATTAGTCGGCATGAGTTTGTTCATATCGTACTGAGTGGATCTTTGGCCTTGAGTCTTCGGTCATGTGATCTCTCGGCTTCTCAATAGACAATAGACTTAATGTCGAGTGGCTCCTTTTCTTCCTCTTGGTCTTCTGGTATTAGCTCGGCTTCAGTAAAAGCTGTACGGCTTCAGCCTTGAATCATTCAGCCTCGGGTTAGAATAGGTCGGCATCTGCTTCTAACGAGTCGGCGTCGGCTTGGGACAGGTTAACCTCGGCTGGGAGATAGTTATAGGCTAATTTCTATCAAAGATGGCCATATTTGGTTTGAACTTAAGTGGCGCAAATGGTTATTTCCTAGCATGGTTCCATCACATAACCGCCTACTACTCTTACATTTCTAGAATGTACTTGATTATGAGGTCTCCACGTGTCTCAATAATCATATCACTAATTGTTGCATTTGCTTATAAATATAAATAAGAAGCATTGTAAGAACTATTTGACAACTCACAACTACTTATCTTATTTTATCTAAAATTCACTTATTAGCTTAGGTATCGAAGTGACCGCATTGGACTAGCCCCAGTACCTTTAGTTCTTTATACTTTGTAGGAAGGAAATCATTTGAAAACCATACAACAATAATACAAAATGCTCATTTTGTTGTAGTAATGAAGAATCCATACTTTATCTTTTCTTCTAGTGCTCGAAGAGCACAGAGTGTTGGAGTAACATGGAAATTAACAATGTAAGTGAAATAGATAGTGCTGAAAAAGTATTTGGGTTGATACGAAAAATGATAGATGGAGGAAGGCGTATTGGAACGAGTGTCAAGCACCTAATAGATAGTTGTTCTATTTGTCCTGCATGGAATTTGGATGGTGCAGAATAGATTGATTTTAATCCTGCCCATTAGTATTTCCAGTAGATACATAAAATACATACTAAGAGCAATGAAGGTAGGGATACAAACAAGAGATCTTGTTAAGCTAGATTAGGAACAAGTGAGGAGAAAAATTGAAAGAAGCCAGAGAGTAGGTAAACAAAAAATAAATTACGATAAGGATTTCAATTATAAAGTCAGGTCTAAAGGTATCAAAGTTATAGTATAAGATGAGTATGGTAAGGTTGTAGCTAGCTTTTGTAAACATTTGATAAAGGCTTCTCCTTTAGAAGTCGAATTATAAGCTATATGCAAGGGTATAAAATGGGCACAAGAGTATCATATTTTGAAGTTAGTAGTTGAATCCGACTCTTCCCTAGTTGTAGATGGAATCTATCAAAGAGAAGTTGACTTATTATCCTATTATCCAACTCTAGCTAGTTGTATTAATTTGATCTCAATATTTAATCATCTCATGATTTGTAGGGTCAACTGTGAGCAGAATAACGTAGCTAACATGTTGGCTAAATGAGGATTGGAAGCTAATGATAGTGTTTCTTTTTCGACTGATGTTCCTAAATTTTTAGTAGATCTTATTTTTAAAGAGTTGTACTTACCAAAAGGAGTTGTCTTTTGATAACTCAAACGCTGTGCGGATAGTTTGTGATTGTTTCTGTTTATGTAGTTAATGAAATGTTTGTGTTAACGAAAAAAAAAGAAAAAGAAAAGAAAAAGGATTGTTTTTCTTACATAAATAATTGTAAAGGAATAAATAACTTTATTTTATCTTTTAATTTATAAATACATTACTGAAAAAAAAGGTAAAAAGAAAACCTAATAAGTCAAACTACGGGCGGGAAAAAGAAAAATCTACTTGTTCTTCAAGTCACTGCGGTATATTTAGTGCCGAGGAAACCCTAGCTAGTAGCTATATGTTTGTCCTCCTCTTCTCGGATGAGGCTGTGGAAGCACAAACAGGATTAAGTATCTGAAGCTTCATTTCTCAATTTCAATATCATCTTTGGGGCACTCGTCATCATTACTTGAAATCCGTATCCGCTTTCCATTTTATTGTGAAGATTCCAAGTGATGATTGACGAGTTCTTCGGAGATTGTATTATATACAGATCTTCAAATGCCAGAACTTTCATTTTTCGTTCTTTCCATCACCAGGTTGCGGGTAAGTATCTTGTGCAATTGTGTCTGCTGAATTTTTTGGATCCCTAATTTAATTCATGTTGTTTTATAATCCATCTGTAATACGTAGTTCTAATTGAGTAATTAGGGAGTATATTGGTAAGCAGTGTACCGGTTAAGTAATGAAATTGTTTCCTTCATATCGAAACAAGACTTGATATAGTGACGAAGGATCTGGGAGTGAGTAGTCGATCGTTATCATGAATTGATTAGATCCTTCCTCACTATGGTTTTTATCAAATAAAAATTCCTCGGATATTTTGATGTATGATTTTATATAATAATGAAGGATTTATGGCTCACTCCTGAAATATAGTGGGGTTGATTTACCTTCTCATTATTTACTTCCTCAGGGATCGTAGTTTTTTACCCAATAGTTTCTTGAAAGGACGACATTCTATATCATCTCGATAGGGATGATGCTAATGTAATGAACCTTTTATAGGTAGTGCTGATGTAATAAGCAAATCAAAAGTCCTCTTTATTTCTAATATGGGGTATCTGGCGGGAAGAAAGATAACTACTTTTAAAAGCTTTGCAGTTGAATCTCTGAAAGATAAGCTAAATATGACCTCAAGAAAAAAACGTGATAATCTGTCTCGGTTGGGCAACAAATAGGGAAATGTTTTGTCAGCTATATTCTGTTTGGAGCAATCTATAAATGTCAGGATACATCACTTACATTGATGATATGACATATGCATTTTATGGTACTTTGGTGTGTAATGCATTGACTTTCCCTCTTTATCCAATTTAGTTAGGGAAGTGGGTTCAATACCTTCATTGACTTGCCATCAATAATCTAGACGTTGGATGTGTTAGAAATAAGGACAGATGATATAATGGAGATGGCTATTGGGAGGGGGTGTGAGCAAATAGTCAACTAAAAATAAACTGTGCAGATGTACTCCTTGATACACCTCAAATGCAAGAGCCGTAGTAAGTGACACTAAGTCCTGCACATAAATGTACTCTCACCTGATACAGTGTGCCATGATAAATATGTTAGGATGTTAGGAGCCAGAGATGGAAGTTCAATGTGGCATCAAGCTATGAAGTGTTTATTTGGACCTAAAGCATGACTTAGTTAAAGTAGTGTTATTTTTTTAGATCTTCCTTGGCCTGTTATGTTGGGTAAAAATCTTATGATAAGTGAATCTATCATTTTGTACATGCAAAGCATACACTTTCTCTTGATGGTGGAGGTCTCCAGTTCTAGTGCGCGAAGTTAGTTGTTTTGTGAAGTTTGAGGAAGACTGACTTAATTATTTTCTTTGGAGTAGGAAAAGATAGGGCTCTATAGCAATCAAACCCTAAAAACATGATGAGATTTTTTAGTGTCAGAGCTATTCATTGTACAATTAGTTTTATCCTTTGAGAGTTTTTATTTTGCCATGTTAAATTACTTAACCATATTATCCTTATCATAAAGTTTGAATGGAAAATTTATGTATAATATGATTTTAAATTAACTTCTAAGTAACAATGTGTGCTGTACTTATTCTCCTCTTTCTTTGAATTGTCCTATCGAGTAAGGATCAATGTTATTTCTCCTTTCCTTTTCTCTTAAAACATGAAGTTGGCCAACCGAAAAAAAAAAAGGCCATTTCATACAAGGCTGATAAGTGATAACTGGTAACTTGACATGAGTGTTCTCTTATTCTTCCATAACTAGTTGATTTCCATCTTATCTTTCTTCTTGCATGTATATGACTAGTGCCCATGTCATATATAATAAGTTCTAGAGGATAAACCGTGGTGAATTTGTCATTGGTGCTGACAAGTGTGTTTTATTCTTTATAAGTTGTAAAAACATTAAGTGGAAGCCTATAGTTCAATGCTGGAATAGGTAGCCATAAGTTACCATTTCATGATCACTTGGAATATGGGAATTGTAGCTTCCAGCATATGCATAATAAGTGGAAGGAAAAGCTGATTCTCTGGCAACATCATAATTAATTGGGTAGGATAAATATCATTGATCTTGCGGTAATTTGGTGGCTGTGAGCTGTAGGTTTCCTCTGATTCCATTGTTTGATCCTGAAAGTGTATATGTTTTATGTTTTAGCTGAATCATGCAACAAAGATAAAAAACAGCGAGCTACTGGAATATATATAGCAATCATCTCACCCCTTGATGATCACTTTGAGTTTTCGAGTCGTAGTTATCCAGATCATTAGCTGTACTAGTTCTGGAGGTGCTTGAATTGCCTTCTTTCTCTATGGGAGCATTGTCACCTTGGTCATGCTTAGTTTTCTTTGTAAATATGTAGCAAAGTTTATAAGGCATATATACAAAAATATAGGCTGAATGGAAAAATACTGCATCCTGAACTGCAAAACTGAAATACACGAAGAAACTGATAAATGGGAACTGCATCAAGATATTAAACTTGACATGTGATTGATGGTCAAGAGAACAATGAGGAAAATGGTTAACTAGTACTAACCTCCTTTGGAGTGTTATCATCATATATGTTGTCAGAAACTGGCCTATATTAGTGCATTTTGTATTCAGTAACTATACCATTCCGCAAACATATCTTGTCTGGTGTTATTTGTGATGCTTTTATTATTATCTTCTTACCTCTGGATTTCCAATATCTTAACTTTGTTGCCTTATTTTCTTCATGAACTCCATGGTACTTGTTGCAAGGAGGACAAAGGAAGTAACACTGGCCATTGCTGTGCCAGCAATTGCTCTATGACTACATCAATGCATGCAGGTATTATGATGATGAAATGGAAAAAAGGTCATGTTATTCTGTTCTTTAGATGAAATGGTTAGTAGTTACCTCTCAATAATTCCTGCAGCTGCCAAGGATCATAGACATATACATGCATTCCTGGAACAATAAAGTGATGAGAAATGACTAACTCATCTTGTACATTTCTTTCTGCTGGTAAGTATCTACAAAGCTTTTGTTTTTAAGTAATGATTGACGAGCTCTTCATCAGATTGTTTGAAAGTGAATCCTGGAGGCAGTATCAGACATTTTCCAAAGCAAAACTACTTGATTTCATTAACTAGCTTACGTACATATGAGGAAGAAAAGGATAGCTAGGTTTGTGTTTTGGATGTAAGTGTGGCTAGGCAGTTGCATTTATAGAAGAGTGAGTGTGTTTGTTGATGAAACTTCCCTGTATCGTTCAATCCCTTCCCTCCCAAGCTAGAACGCAGTTTGTGGACTCACTTTGATTGTGACTCCTTTGACCCTTGCTCTACTTTGACACCATGAGCTAAAGTTAGTTGGAAAGCCATTTTACTGAAAGTTAAAAAGTTGTATTTTCTATCTTAAATGAAAATTAATGTGTTCTGGGAAGTTAGCTTCAACAATTACTCAAGTGGAATACAACTTAAAGGAAACAAGATAATGGAATCTACTGGGCTACTACTCATGAATGGGGTGGATATTGTTTAATTGAAATATCGAGTAAGAGAAACATCATTGGACCAGAGATCGAGAAATTTATCTTTCTATTCTTTGCTACTTATTGAAGCTTTATTTATTTATTTATTGATTTTCTTCCTACTATTATTGTTATGTTTATTTTAATCTCATACAGTTACTATTTACACTGCAAATGTAATAAGGGTTTTTGGATGGTTGTCAATGGATTTTTTCAAATGTGGTCATAGTTGGAGAATATTATATAATAATAATAATAGCAATAATAATAATGTTGTAATTAATTCAGTGTCTTCTATCCTCATCACTACAAGAATTCACGCCTTAAATACGACTTGTTGCTTGTACTAACTACTTAACACCCCTTTTCCACTACAAATCTAATGATAACTATAGCACAATTTTCATCGGGTAGCATAGTTTCTCTCATGCTCCCACCATCTAGAAAAAAGATTGATTGGGTATTATATATTATGAGTTATATATATGAGACCTATGAATATAAAAATCAATAAGATATTGATATATATGATAATTATAAGGATAGTTATCAAATCAATTATTATTTATGATTTGTATTTATTTTATATAATATTTTATTGATATTTATATATTATATATGTATTATACGCAATGTATAAGCACCCGGTAATAATGAAATAAAGAGAATATGTCCTTGGAGGATGGTAGATAAGTGACCTTGAGAACCAAGTAGGACGCCCAATTAAGTTAAGAGTCTATTCCGCGTAGAGTCTATTACTTTGTACGGATACAAGTGAAAGCTAGTCATGTGGCATTTTGTATTTATCACCGGGTCGTAATGAAGAAGGAAGAATACATATTTAATTATTAGTAGATGATGTATGTCTGTTGTATAAAAAAAATAAAAAGAAAGCGATGAATATAGAAAAATATCGATAATATATATAGTTAAAATGAAAATTGTAATAAATTTTTCTAAATAATAAATCTTTATAGTGACAGCAAATGTTAGTCATATAAAAGAATAGTATTTATTGAAGTAAGCCTGATTGAAAATAATAATTATATAGTTGAGAGGTTTCGTATGTAATGAGTGTTGTTTGATAAGTTTGTAGAGTTATTTTAAGCATTTTTAAATAACAGTAATATTGAACAATTAAAATAATAAATATATAAAAAAATAACATTTGTAGAAGTATGATTCAAAATAGTAATCGGATGGTTGAGAGATTTTATATGTAATGGGTGCTAGTTGATAAGTTTGTGGAATTACTTTAAATTTTATTGCTGTGAATCTATTTAATGATTAAACACGGTTCTTTTCTTTATTTCGATGGAGTTAGTTTTACTAATAATTTTATCATTTATTTTCATATTTTCAAATTTGAATAATTGAATTTATAGTTTGTTTAATGGTTTAGATTTAAAGATAATTAAATTAAAGGGGAAATAAGTGTTGGTATTGGTCCTGAAAAAATAGGACAGGACTATAGAAAAACCTATTAGTTATAGTCTTTCTCTTTAATATAATAGATGTTTAAATAGTTTTTTCATTGAAGTCGTTATTTTTTTCTTTATAAATAGATTTTTGAGCACTCAATGTTTACTAATTTTTCCTAAATGAAATTTTTACTAACTTCGTTTAATTTTTTATCCTTTCTTGGTACATGTTAACCTTTAAAATGTGCATGATAATTAATTTATTAATGATACTAAATGTATTCAATACATGATATGATGAATAAATAAAAATGAATGGAAAATGAAAAAATAAAAAGGTTCTACAAATTTACAACCTTTAGCCATATAGTCTTTCCACTCCGTAGTCGGGCGACCGGTTACCACCTGTAAGACGTCGTATGGGATTATCTGCCATTTCTCTTCTCAACGGTAGCCAGTAACTCTAACCTTGAGGCGTGGCCAGTCAAGATGGCTAAGGTTTTGCAATTCTTTACAGCCACAAAATTGATGTGATACATCTTATGTGCATTACATCAATTTCTGGATTATCATCATCTGATCATGTTAGGCTTGTGTGAATTATAGCAATCTGTATGTCTATCAATTTAGTTGAATGATACACCGGTGATCAAGAAGAGGAATGGAAAAAAAAAAAATTGAAAAAGAATCTAGTGTAATATGAGATTGACTTCGAAAATTGAAAATGTATGAAGAGAATTTATATTGCCTAGTCTAACAAACTAACTAACAAATCCTATAGCTAAGCAAACTAATTGATAGATTTTATATGTACAATTGAAAAGTAGTTGGAAATAAATAAAATTACAATATAGTAATATTCTAGCATCTCCCCTTTAAGTTGGGAATTCTTGAAGACCTAACTTGGAGTGAAGAAATAGTAGACGAGCCTTAGGCAATGATTGTGCAAATATCAACCAGTTGAAAGTGAGAAGAAACATGAAGTAGAGCTAACAACTCGGATGTAATGTGATCTCACACAAAGTGTACATTAATATCGATGTGTTTGGTTGAAGCATGATGATAGGGTTTATTGGCAATCAAGATAGTTGACTTGTTATTACACTTTAAGGAAATTAATAAAGAAATTGGAATACAAAGATCACATAAAATGTATGAAGTCCATAACAATTCCTTAGATGTTGTGGCAAAACTTTGGTATTTAGCCTTTATGGATGAGGTAGATACTATATTTTACTTCTTTGTTTTCTACGAAATCAAAGCAATCCTTAAGAAAATGCAATATCCATTGATGGATTGAAAATCCATCAAGTCTCCTGCCCAGTTGGAATTAGAATATGCAATTGAATAATATAAACCTAGTGATAGAGTCCCTTTCAAATATTTGAGTACATGTACAACAATTGGAAAATGAGGTATTCGTAGCTTAGACAAAAATTTGCTGAGGGTATGTACTACAAAACTAATGTCTGGTCTAGTAAGATTAATGTATGACAATCGCCCAACTAATCTTCTATAAGAAGTAGGATTAAGCAAGAGATCTTTGTGGTCATTGTTAAGTTTTAGTCCACTTGGCAATGGGGTTTTAGTTGGTTTTGAAGTAGTAAGACCTGTTTCATCGATTACATCCAATAGAAACTTGCGCTGATTAATTAAGTAGCTTTCCTTAGTTCTATACAGCTTTAAACTAAGGAAATATCTTGCTAAACTTAAATCTTTGATAGTAAAGGCTTTATGCAATTGATCCTTCAATTTAATAATCATATGATCATCTGATTTAGTAATTAAAATGTCATCTACATAAAGCAATAAAGCTACAAAACCAGTTGTTGTTTGCTATACAAATAAAGATGCATCATGCCTAGATTGAATGTAACCTATGGAAAGTAGAAGCTTAGAAATTTCAAGGTTGCATTGACATAAGGCTTGTTTCAATCCATACAGAGATCTCTTTAGCTTGCAAACCTGACTAGAAGTAGCCTTAGTATAACCATGAGGTGGGATCATGTAGATTTCCTTATCTATACTACCTTGTAAAAAAGCATTATTTACATTTATTTGATGTAAGGGCTATGAATAAGCAATAACTACAACAATAAATATGCGTATAGTATTAAGCTTGACTACTAGTGAAAATGTATCATGAAAGTCTTGCCTTTTAACTTGAGTGTACCTCTTAGCTACCAATCTAGCTTTATACCTCTTAATACTTCAATCGGGTTGATATTTGACCTTGAAAATCCATTTACACCTAATTGGCTTTTTTCCAAGAGGAAGAGAACTTAATTCTTAAGTCTCATTGGACTCTAAGGCATTCAATTCACTCTGCATAACCTTAATCCATTCTTTATGTCTAATAGTTTAAGAGTAAGAAGAAGGTTTTGTAGTAGAAAGCACATTAGCTAGAGATACAACAAAGTCATGAGGATAAAATTGGAATGAATCTGGATCAAGTAAAGGAAATGGGGTTTATGTTTAGATTGAAAACTCAGTGATATGCTGGTTGGATTAGACTGATGAAATAAAATTTCAAAGCTAGCTTGGTGGATGAGAAACTCTAGTGTATTTGCGCATAAGAGTAGGAAAACTTGAAGAAGTAGGAACATAAGACTTTGATGAAGTTCGTGTTGTTTGTGAAGAAGTATCAACTGACACGAAGAAGTATCAACTGATACAAAGGGTTTAAATTGAATTTGTTGTGAGTAAGGAAGTGAAGGAACTTGTTGGATTGTTGGCAAAGCACTTTGGTAAGGACGTTGTTCAGTTTCATGCAAATTTTCTTGCTTGAAAGGAAATATGTTTTCAAAGAAGAGAACATCTCGATTGACAACAATTTGTCCAATACTTAGACTATAGACTTTAAACCATTTTCTTTTAGTAACATAGTCGGGAAAGACACATTTAGAAGCTTTAGGATCAAATTTATCTTGTTTAGTACCTAAGGACTTAGCAAAACACAAGCATCTCATGACCTTAAGATCATCATAGTGAGGTGCTTTGTGAAATAGCAGCTTAAAAGGTGATTTCCAACTAAGAAGCTTTGTAGGCATGATGTTAATGAGATGTGTAGTAGTAAGAATGCACTCTTCCCAAAAGTTCTTTGGTAAATTGGCATGCAACCTATGTTGATAGAAATTGGGCTACCGAACCTCTAATCTGCAGCTGAGCTCGAAGACTAGAGAGGTTGACACGACAAATCCTTCTGTTCCAATCAACTCCTGTCGAGGTTGAGTACTTTTTTGCCGAGTTACCTTTCATACCGTACCGTATGACGGTCCATTTTTCTACAATATGTCGAATTGTTAATTATTCTTTAGTTTCAAGTCAACCAATTACTCGGTATCTTTCTTATCAAGAAAGAGAGAGAGTTTGAATTGATTAAGCCATTCTTGTTGGAATAAGTCATTTTAATGACCTTGTCAATGTAGCATCATCTCGTGTGTAGCATCATCTATGACTGATTTTCTTATATATTTATTTTTATCCTTTTATATCTTGTATATTACTTTCTTAGGAAATTCCCTTTTTATCTTTCCCTTTTTTTTTTAGGAAGGTTGCTCTAATTTATGAGTATAAATACTCTTGTACTTGTAATTGTGATATCATTAAATCATTCTTAATATATACTATTTGAGTACTTTTTCTTTCTTATGTAAACATTGTTTATTTACTCTTGGCATTACTCTTATCATTTCCCCTAAGTAAGGTTAGGTAGCGAGTAACCTTACCGAACCAATTTATACGTCATATCGAATTGAGCCATGAGTTTTTGGAAGTTCCATTGGTACACCATAATCTTTAGAGCTGTTGATAAGTTTTGCTTACTGTTTTATTTCTCATTTTTACCCTTTCGCACTTTTTTCTTACTAATCCTTTTCAAGCTTTCTACAAGCTTGAACTCATTCAGCGACTGGCCTTGTTTGTTTTTTGTTACGGTTTGCAACATCTTGGTATTAGAACGGAGGTTTTGTATAAATTACAATAGTTCTTTTTGAAGTTCTGTTATACTTAGTTTTGTGTATGTGAAACACAGCATGTTATTGTGTTCAGTTGACTGCTGTGTTGCTGATTATTAATTTCTTGAAGTGTTGTTTGAACTTTGAATCTATGAGGAAAAATGATGACCTAAGTATGAATGTTGGTGTTGGTCATGACAATGGAGTTGTTCATCATGGATGGCAATCTTAGGGAACTCTTAAAAGCATTGACGAGAGACTTGATGAGGTAGTTAACCTCTTAGTAGATCTGACTTGAGCTGTTCATACACTATCTTATCGACCTACCGAGGTCGTACAAAATACTTCACAAATTGTTCAACCTATTAGAGGTTAGAACCCAACTCGACTCATTTGAGGTGAAGGAGTTGGCGAACGAGTAAGGCGAATGACAGACCTAAGAGAGCTTGACGAAGAAGAAGAGGAGTATTTTGAAGAGGAGCGTATATTAGTATTTGGATTGGGAAGAGAAGGTAGAGCGTGTGTTTGATTACTATCAATATAAGGATTTCGAGAAAGTGAAAATTGCTGCTGTTGAGTTCTCCAACTATATCGTCATGAGGTGGAAGAATTTTCAAGTCATGAGAAGACGAGAGGAGTACCGAGAGATTAACACTTGACCCTAAATGAAGAGAGTGTTTCAGAAACAAGTTTATGCTGGAAACATATATCTAAGATACTTTTATTTGGCTTCAGGAGTTGAGATAGAGAGATTGAACAGTTAACAAGTATGTTCAAAAATTTCAAATGTTTATGATGTGTTGCGAAGTGGAGGAACCATCAGCTCAAATAGTCTTAAGGTTCGTTACCAGCTTGAGGGGAGACATTTGGGACTTTATGGAGCTCTAACGATTTGACACCATGGATGAGGCTGTTAGGATTGTACAGTGAGTAGAGAGGCAAAGAAGGAGCTGAGTATCGGTGAGGATGCTGACTAGCCGACCTGCTGACCTGGACAGATAAGTCATCAAGCTCAGTTGAGTATAGAGCCTAGTAGAAAAACTAACTTAAATGTAAAGTACCAACCCGAACGTATGAGAAGGGACAAGAGTCTGGTAGGAAGATTAGCCGGATTAAGTGCTTTAAGTGCCAAGGGTATAGACATATGGCTGATCAGTGCCTGAATGGACGAATGATGGTCATCAAGGGAGACATCTCGAAGATTCAAGTAGAGAGTATGGATGAAGAACCTAAGGAGGAGAAGATTCCTATCGAGAAAGAGCTGATTAAGGAAGATGTGTTTGTTGAGGACTTGGACTAGTTACTCATGGTTGCTCAATGCACTATGGACATAGAACCCTCACAAGAAGAGGAGCAGAGAGAAAATCTGTTTCATATAACTTGTAAGGTGAATGATCTGGTGTGTGCCCTCATCGTAGATAGTGGAAGCTGTATCAATGTGGCATAAATCGATCTTATTTCAAAACAAAAATTGTCGATTGTTGCACATTTGAAGCCATACAAGTTGTACTAATTAAGTGAGAGGGGAGCATTACACGTCATTCCATAAATACTACTACCGATCACTATTAGGAACTGCTCTGACCAGATTCTCAGTGATGTCCTACCCATGTGTGCTTCTCATGTGTTGCTAGGTAGGCCATAGTAGTTTGATAGGAGGGTCATTCATGATGGCTACAGGAATATATACATGTTCGAGAAGGATGACCGGGAAATTACATTAAACTCGATGCTACTGAGAGAAGTCAATAAGTTGCAAGTGAAACTTGCTCGCGTGTTGAAGAAGGCTCTGGTGATAAGTAGAGCTAAGTTTCGAGAGGCCATCAATGCTCATGAGTTGACCCTCTTGTTAGTTAAGCGACTATTGGAAATGAGGGAGCGGGGTGGGTTACTCTAGGAGATTAAGGAGTTGTTAGATGAATATGCCGACTTGTTTCTAGAATAGTTACTTGAGGGGTTGCTCCCAACTCGAGGCATAAAACACTGTATTGACTTAGTATCTGGCGCTGTATTACCGAATAAGCTAGCTTATCGGATGAATCCCAAGTAAGCTTCTGAACTTTGACGTCAAGTTAATGAGTTGCTGGAGAAAGATTATGTAAGAGAGTTTTAGCCTTTGTGTTGTGCCTGCACTTTTAGTGCGGAAGAAGGATGGAACTTGGCGGATGTGTATAGACAGCGGAGCCATGAACAAAATCATGATCAAATATAGGTATTTGAACATGTTGGATGAATTGGGTGGAGCTAAGATTTTCAGCAAGATTGATCTTAAATCTGGCTACCATCAAATTCGCATGAGATTAGGCGACAAATTGAAGATTGCGCTCAACACTCGATATAGACTTTACTAGTGGATGGTCATGCCCTTCGGCTTGTCAAATGCTCCGAGTGCTTTCATGAGATTAATGAATCGTGTGCTGAGACATTTCATCAGGAAGTGTGTCGTGGTGTACTTTGACGACATCTTGGTTTACAGTGCTAACATGCTAAGTTACTATGAACATCTTAGAGTAGTCTTAGATATCCTCTGTGTCGAGAGATCGTTTAGTAATCTAAAGAAATGTTGCTTTTGCCATGAGGAAGCGATATTCTTGGGTTATGTAGTCAATGGAAGAGGCTTATGAGTTGATTATGAGAACATCTGAGCAATTATTAAGTAGTCGATTTCTACTATTTGTGCCGACATTAGAAATTTCTACGAACTGGCTTTATTTTACAGAAAATTCATTAGGAATTTCAGTATCCTCGTACGCCATTTATTGAATTAATGAAGAAAAACACTAACTTTCAATGGGAAGAAAGGGAGGAGAAGAGCTTTGCTGAGATAAAAGAAAGGTTGACCTTAGCCTTGGTGTTAGTACTACCCAACTTTGATAAAATTTTTACGTTGGAATGCGACGCATCGAGCATTGGAATTAGCGCTGTTTTGATGTAGGAAGGTCGACCAATTACCTTTCATAGTGAGAAGCTCCGGGGACTCCAATTGAATTATTATGTGTATGATAATTAACTTTTAGCACTGATCTAAGCAATACAAGTATGTCAACATTATTTATTGCTGAGAGAATTTGTTATATATATTAACTATGAATTGCTGAGGTACCTTCAGAATTAGACCAAGTGGTCGAGGTGGTAGGTAAGATGGGTTGAATTCTTTGAGAGATTCAATTTTGTGATAAAGTACAAGTAAGGAAAGAGCAATATTATTGCAGATGTTCTTTTGAGGAGATATGCGCTTTTATCATAATTATAGACCAAATTATTTGGGTTTGTAAGTATAAAAAAATAGTACTTTGAAGATTTGCACTTTGGACCCATAATTTGGATGCATTAATGGGAGGACAGTAGATGAATGTCATGTGGAGGATAGCTACTTGTTTTAAGGTAGAAAATTATGTGTGCCGACTTATTCACTAAGGGAGCTACCAGTCAGGGAAGCCTACAGTGGAGGTCTCTCTAGACTTTTTGGGGAAAGGAGGATTTGTGAATTGATAAATGGCCGATTCTTTTGGCCGAAAATGAGGAAAGATGTGTACCGAGTTGTCAAAAGTTGTATCGTATGCAAGAAGGCTAAGTGCTAAGCTAAACAAGGGAAAGCAATGCCCCTATTTGTCTCGATGAGGCCGTGAACTGAATTGAGCATGAACTTAGTTCTCGAACTGCCATGAACCGCTCGAGGCAAAGATTTTGTAATGATTGTCGTGGATTGGTTCAGTAAGATGGCACACTTCGTGCCTTGTACCAAGACTAACGATGCTTCTACTATTGCTTTTACTATTGCTTCTACTATTACTTCTCTTTTCTTACAAGAGATTGTGCGGATACATGGTGTGTCAAGAAGTGTAGTCTCTAACAGATATCCAAAGTTCTTGAGTCATTTCTGGAGAACTCTATGGCGTCGGTTGGGAACTAAGTTACTCTTCAATACCTAATGTTACCCCCAAACTGACAACAAAATAGAAATGATTAATCATACTTTGGGATCACTGCTCCGAGTTGTAGTAGGCAAGAACTTAGTTGATTGGGATGTTTGCTTGCCAGTGGTTGAGTTCACCTATAACCGAATAGTACATGACACCATTAGGTGGTTTGTGGATTCAATCTTGAGTTGTCACTCGATTACGCCCCTGTACTAATACCCGCGAAGAGGATCTTGACGCAACGGCCAGAGCACATTCCTTCAGCACATCTATGATAGGGTCACTCGGCTCATCGACTAAGCACTAGAAGAATGCATGGAAAGACTAAAGGTAGGTCGACTAAACAATTTAAGTCTGGAGACTTGGTGTGACTATATTTCAATAAAGAATGGTTATGGAACAAGAGAAGGAATAAATTATTTGCAAGATCAGAAGGACCTTTCAGAATCTTCTAAAAAATCAATGACAATGCTTATAGGTTGGAATTGCTTGAGGACTATGGGGTTTCTGATGCCTTCAACATTACCGACCTTAGTCCATGTCATCCCAACCGAAGATTGAGCGAACACCATTCGGATTTGATCCCAAATCCAAAACAACCTAGAGGGAATGATGGGAATTAGGCTATCGGACCTTTAACCTATAGCTGAGCTCAAGGACTAGAGGGGTTGGTACGACAAGTCTTTCTGTTCCAACTAACTCTTATTGAGGCTAAGTACTTCCTTGTCGAGTCACCTTTCATGCCATGTCGTATGCTCGCCTATTTTTCTACAGTATGCCAAATTGTTGATTACTCTCTAGTTTTGAGTTGACCAATTACTCGGCATCTTCCTTGTCGAGAAGTTGAGAGAGAGATTCTAGACTGACTAAGCCCTCCTCACTTGGACAAGCCTATCTATTCATACCTTTTATCTGTATTTTCTAACAACCTCACCAATGTAGTATTGTCTTGTGTACAGTATCGTCTTGTGTACAGTATCATGTGTAGAATCCATTGAACCAATGACTGTTTTTTTTGTATATTTATTTTTATCCTTTTATATCTTGTACATTACTTTCTTAGGAAATGCCCTTTTTATCTTTTCCTTTTCTTTTTTAGGAAGGTTGCCTTAATTTATAGGTATAAATATTCTTATACTTATAACTGTGATATCATTAGATCATTTTTAATATATACCATTTGAGTATTTTTTTCTTCCTTGCGTAAACACTATTTGTTTACTCTCGGCATTACTCTTATCCTTTTCCTTAAGCAAGCTTAAGTGGCGAATAATCTCACCGGACTAATTCGTGCATTATATTGAATGAAGCCGTGAGTCCTTGGAAGTTCCATTGGTACATCATAATCTCTAGAGTTGTTCGTAGGTTTTGCTTATTGTTTTATTCCTCATTTTTACCCTTTTGCACTTTTTCCCATTAATATTTTTCGAGATTTCTATAAGCTTGGACTTATTCAGCGATCGTATTTGTCTGTTCTTAATCACATTCACAATATAAGTGCTTTAGATGTCTTTAGTAAGTGTCGATGTTTTCTTTCTACTCTAACATTTTGTTGTGGAGAGTATGGTATGGAAAATTGATGTAAAATCCCAAAGTCATTTAAAATTTCCTTACAGCTTCTTGATGAGAATTCTCCCCCATTGTCTATCTTAAATGTCTTAAGCGTAATTTGAAAATGATTAATAACGTATTTAATCAATTGAGCAAGAACATAACACACTTGTGACCTATGATGTAGTAACTATGTCCAAGTGGCTCCAACGGTTATAAAGTATGTAGCTCCATACAATGAAGGAATATGGTAAGGTCCTTAAACATCAAGATGAACTAATTCAAAACCAAATGAAACCTTACTTGAGTTAACTTGAAAAGGCACCCTACTAAATTTAGCTTGATGACAAGTAAAGCACTTGAAATTCTTGAAATCAAAGCGTTTACAAAATTCTAAATGCTATAATTTTGAAACTAAACTATATCCTAACTTATCATGGAGAAGTTGAACATATTTATTGGTAAAAGTTTTGACTACTGATAGCAAGGAGTCAGTATAATCAAATGGAAAACATTAGTAAACTTCTTTAATTGAGTACTAAGAACATACAATCCATTCAAGACTTAAGCTAAAGCAAGGATTGTATTAGAAGTCGAGTCTTGAAAATAACAAGAACTTAAATTAAAGACAGCTTACAAAGATTAACAGTGTAGCAGTTTTTGAACTGACAATAAGCTATAAGCAAACTTAGGAATATAGAGAACTTGTGACAACACAAATGAAGAAGAAATCCTAACTTTACCTAAAACATCAATAGAAAGTGTATTTCCATTTGGTAGCTTAATGAACATAGGATGAGTCAATTTATGAGGTTCAACTAAAAGCTCATAAAATGGTGTAATATGTTTAGAAGCCCCAGTGTCTACTATCCACATATTTTTTTTATTACTTTTAAGCTTCGAACAAAAAGAATTGATGTAAGAAGTAAGTGAAATACTTGCTGTTTGTACCATATTTATAACAGTAGACTCCTCCTTTTCTTTCATCATACGAAGCATTTCTTGACACATTTCCTGCATGAATTGCTTATCAGAACCTTTGTTATATAATGTAGTACCTGAATTATTAGTTGGAGATTCCTCAAGAGGAGTGTTTGAAACATGATCATATTGAGTTATCTGCTCACGATGAATGTTCACTGAATTCACTTGTCTACCTTTAGTAACAAGTCTTTTTCTTTTAAACTAGTCAAGATATCCAATGAGCTTTAAATATGAATCCACACTGTGTCTTTTAGATTTACAATACTTGCATACAAGACCTCGCTTGAACTTTCTTCTATCAACAACTGGCCTATCAGCAGGAACTATTATTGCAGATGAAGAACTGGACTTATTCATAGTAAAAGCAGAGACATCTTGATTTGAACTAACCATGCCGGAAACTTGTCGTTGCTTCTCTAATTGTCGAACCAGATAGTAAGCTTGATTAATTGAAGGCAGTGTTTCGTAGAAAGAATTGATTTCTAATTACTTCATAGGCTTCATTAAGTGCCATCATGAATTGTAACAACCTATTCTATGATTCAAACTCTATTACCTTCTCCTTCAACGCACAAGTATAGTACTACATTCTATCGCATTCACATACAGGAAAAGAATGTAGGTCTTGTAATTCATGCTAACACTTCTTAAGCTTGTTAAAATAGACACTAACTGATTGATTATTTTGATATAAATTCACTATGTCATGTTGTATCTAGAAAATTAAAGGACCATTTGCTAATCCGTATTGTTCTTTAGGCTTATGAATTGATCCATCAATAAAACTAATTTTGACTCTAGCACCTAACCCTAGCTTTACAGACTTACTCTAGAGGAGATAATTTGTGCCATTAAACAAGATATTGCTTATGTACCTACCAGGACTATCGGAATCGGATACGTAAGAAGGATCATTGATAGCTAACTCCAATTGTTGATTCATAATTGGACAGATGAATACAACCAAGATGGATAAGAATACTGATTAAAAGATTAGGATCGTAATACCTAGAAGATACCGCTCTGATACCATGTGTGAATTATAGTAATTTGTATGTTTATCAACTCAGTTGAATGATACGCCGATGACTAAGAAAAGGAACGAAAAGAAAACTGAAGAAGAATAATCTAGTATAATATGAGAATGACTCTGAAAATGGAAACTCAATTACTATATGAAGAGAATTTATATTGCCTAGTCTAATAAACAAACTAACAAAACAGCTAAGCAAACTAACTAACAGGTCTTATATGTACAGTTGGAAAGTAACTACAATCGGAAATAAATAAAATTACAATATAGTAATATTCTAACAAGGCTGACTACACTTAAGCTAATGGAAGCAAATTGTTATAATTTGAAACCTTACTATCGCCACCCTAGCAAAAAAATATGGGGTTAATTTACAACATAGCCCAATATAAATGGACATTATTAGTGAGTGCAGTGCAAAAACCAATAAAGATGTAATAAAGGACCATATTGATCGGCACATATGTGATTTGGGATCTTCATGTGATTTAAAGTTTATCTAAAAAGTGATTCCTAAATGCCTTCGGTTAGAATTTATATATATATATCTATATATATATATATAATATTATTATATAATGATATCAACTTTGATTTTTAAATTGGGGTTTTTGTCGAAAATTTATTTTGTTAAAAATAATGTGCTTTTCTACTAAAGAAAACTTTTGTCCAAATAAAAATTGAGACATCCAAAGAATCATAAAAATTGAAAAATTCGAAAATCAATAAAAACAAGATAACTACTTAAAAGATGTTGGAAAAGAAATCACGATGCCCCAATCCCTTAAAATGGGTAGGTTGGCATTTAAATATGGAAAGTAGAGAGTGGAAATAAGAATCTTTTTGCCCTTCTTTATTTGGCTTCCTTTTTACTAAGTAATTGGTCTTTCCTTTTTCTTTTCTTAAGTAAATAAGTTTTTTTTTTCTTTTTTAAATGCAATTCAGTCAATCTTTTCACGAGGAAAATCAAACGTCCCCTTTTAGTTAAAGAATCTTTACATGGTAGCCAATACACTTTAAATTTCAACATCTCTAGATCCCAATTCTTGTTCTCTTTTTTCTTTTTCTTTTTTTTTTTTTAAAGTTAATCTATCTAGTTGATTATAATCCTTTTATTTTTCTGAATTTGTTTGGTGGCAACTCCATGTTTTATTAAAAGATAGTTTTTTCAAAAAAAAGTCTTTTCCTTAATTTTCACCAAGCAGTTTATGCTGAATGGATTGGGTTGAGCACGAACTAAAAGTGGAAAAAAAAAAAAAATAACAATAGAGCAACTTTCGAGCTCCACATTGTCTAATTGATTTTATTTTTAGCCTTTTGAGTTTATATGTGGCATGAAACAACTCAAAGTATGGGTTTAGCCTATAAATAAGTTCTATTAAAAAAAATTAAATATATTTTGGGTACAGTTGTTTTTTATCAATGAAAACCTATACTAAAAGAAATTTATATTCTTTTTCATTTATTTTCTATTTTAGGCACAAGCTTTCTTGGTCAAAATTTAGGTTTATTTTTTAATTACCACGAATTATTTTCCGTAGTTAACTATAATTGTAGTTTTTCTAGTAGTAAAATCATATGAAGAATTAAATAGGGTTGAAACAAAAGTCTAATTTGATAAGGTCTCTTTTTATATTTATGACTTCCATTAGACCAAAAAATGATATTTTGGAAGAATCTTTTAGGCCTTCCAATATTAATAGTTGTTTCACATTTGTATCTTACAAAAGGAAAAAAAAAAAAGAAAAAAGATCTACGAGAGCTCTTTCTTGGATCTAAACATGAATACATCGATTATCCTAATAACTAAAATCTAACTGGCGTTTATGATGGTGGAAAGATGGCTTGATAAAAAGAGGAATTCTAGTTATAAGACATAATGAAACTGCCGCTCCTTTCTCCTTTATTTTTTTAAACACACAACACATATGCCTAAACAAATATAATTATACATAATAGTGCAAAACGACATACATAGATTCGATTTGTTTATCTTATTCAAGTGAGGTAACAATAGAAACCTTGGAATCTCAAGCGTAAATAGTCATATTCTTAAAGTCCCAAAATCGTAAATATGAACCTTGAGATACTTGAGTCTAAGAGTCAAATTATCTTATCTAGGGTTCACTAATCATATCAACTACTAGACAATCAATTTGCTATAACCATCCATAGTAGCCTACTAATCTAATATGACCAATTTACAACTTATCTCTAGAAGACTTGTATTAAAGGAACTAGCTGTATCAACAACTTATGCTTGTGGAGGTTTAATTTCTAATCTACTAGTTACTTTATTGCGAATATTTGACTTTCAATAAGTGACTAACACCTAGTCTAGGGACCATCTATTTGATTAATTATTGCATCGACACACTACAACCGGCTAATTAACAATCAAATAATTATTAACTTATTTATCTTAACCTATAAGTACACAAAATATGCAATAGTAACCCAATTAAATTAAGCTCACCATCATACAGATACTTTGAATTAAATATAAACCTTAAGATCACACAAACAAATCAATCAACATCCAGATGATAAAATATCATACTACTAATTATAGAACCTTTAACTCAATCTAGTTGATTAGTAACATAAGTAGCTGATGGAGATCAAATTCCTAGATCCAGCCAATTAATTATGTCTTGCCCTATAATCGCCAGTAATGCGACAGTGTGCCATGTATAACACTTGAGTGTTATATGTTAAGGTGTCTTAATATTACAATAGATTTATATATACTTTTAGATTAATGACAATATTTGGTTAAGTTTTGAAAAATAAATAATTGCCAAATTTTTTCGAAAATTCGATAGATTATTGTCTATAAATTGGACAAACCAAAATTTTACAAAAAGAGAAACCTATTAAGAAAATATCATAGTTACATGTAATATTCATCTTGAATCTTGAGAATCAAAGGCTCTCCAAAACATACTAGGCCAATAAGCCAACCATACACTTGGCCCCCTTAATGGGGGTCCTAAACAAAGTATTAGAGATAAAGTAGCAACAAGTTAATTACAGCCATCCATGAATTGATTTGATTCTAGATCAAAGATAGAAACTTAGTAAAGTCTTAATATAACTGTGTCTTGATTTCTTAACATTATCATACATCTCATAACCTCATAGTAGATCATAATAAGCTTCTAAACTAGGGTTGTACATAAGCTCAATAGAAGTATCTGTATCACCTTGAAGAGAAATAAGGAATGAGTCTTAAAGAAACTTAGCAAAACAACAACTCAAATTGTACTCCACTTGTGACACGAACCTATTCTAATGTAACAAGCAATTCTAATTAAAAGATTTCTTATTTAAGTAAAACATACAACATGAGAGTACTTATAACTCTAAACAACTAGGGGATGGGTTTTGACCTTATTGCATTTGATGTTAGGATCTGTCATTATCATAATAGAAATAAAGGTCATGGGGAGCAATTTTATACTCTGCATGACACCTAAAACCAAGCTATAGTCTTTTCCCTTTATTCTACCGTATGCTCCTAAAGTTACATTGCAATTGTAACCTAGTCTAAGGGTGATATCTTGTTGGACCAAATGATCAAGCACAAGCAGCATACATTAATCTTAATGTTGAGTTTATGCAATAGTTGGTTTAGTTAACTCACTTTCTAGCAAGCAACGCATAAGGTCACTACATGTACGATCTTGAAACTACATGTAATAGTAATCTCCAAATCCGAATATGTAAGGATCCTACTTTCGAGCTCGGTATTGATTATTTTGTCATTAAGAAATATAGTTAGTAGTTAACTATTGTGAATCAATTATTTAGTCTTATATTAGGTTCATTATGGCAAAGCTTATTAAATTTGTTAACCGATAGCTAAGAGTTAGCATATTATTCTTTATGTTATATGACTTCACCTTATTAATTTATGCCTTGGTTATTCATAGTATAGGTCTTATGTTAGTTAAGGTCAATCTAGATTACAAGCCTTAAGAGGTTGATGGGCCTAATTACCTTTGAAGGGAAATGAGGCCCATGTTATTTAGTTAATTTAATTGGTTCAATTAAAAGACTATTGTTAATTGCTAGTCTATCAGTTCATTCGCTATCATTTATTTGTTTAATATACAAGTTTAGCTTGAATTGATCACCTATGTTATTAAGTTAGTGAAGCCACATTAGGGATGTGAATTGAACTGGTTTAGCCTAGAGGTAAACTCTGATCTATCATCTAAATCACCTTGTTATCTATCCTTTTAATTTCATTTTAACTTTAGTTTATCAAGCATATCCTCTTAATTATCCTTCGAGGTTCTAAGTTGGTTTTTTCAATACTAACTTATCCTCTTACCTATCTTCTTATCTATTTGATTCCCTTAGTTCCAAATTTAATAGAGCTCGCATCTTTACATCCTGTTAGATTTTAGTTCATGTAAAATTTGTATCTTTATATCTTTTTAAGTTCAATTTCATATAAAGTTTAAATCCTTATATCTTACTAGGTATAAGTACACATAAAGTTTGCACCTTTTATGCCAAAACCAAATTGTAAGGACTTCATTTAAGACCAATTCAATCTAAAGCATTTCAGAGCTCTAATTTCACACCATTGGCATATAATTTATAAAATCAATCATATAATCAACATATATATGGCGACATATAAGAATTAACCCATCAAATTTTCACTTGTCAAGCCCATAATCAAAGCACTTCTTAAGCCCTTTCTATTACCTATTCTTAGAACCATTAATTGTATCATTAAAGGACCATTTTAATCCAACAATCATTAGCTTTTGTAAATTAGTACATGCTGGAATTTTCTAGTTAATTTACATTAATAGGCCTAAATATCTTCGCAAGCATTTTACATGTCCTACATAACATGAAGGTCAATGTTCATGTATTATTTAGTTATTTAGACACCATGTAACCTAGCACTTATCATCTAAAACATCATATTAACACATTTAAGTACTATATCACAATTTTAAAACAAAGTTACTCATACAAATGGTAAGGGCTATAGTTGCATGGAAGCAAACATGGACAAACCTTGAGTCTAAGCCCTTATCCATCCATTTAGCACTTGGTTGATTATCTAACATCAAAACCAACTTGTCTAAGACTTGATTATCACCTAAATCAACAAGAATCAGTTGTTACTACTTCATGAATCTCATGGTTCCCATGGATTTCTACAACACTTGCTCATTTCAAATTGTTAACTCATATACTGAGTCATCAAATCACTTTGTTTCACCAACATACCATCATTGAATTATCACAAGACCTAAGGTCATTCAACCCTAGCTTATCCTACACTTCACGCCATAACCATGAGAGTTTGGCATCCAAAAATCTTAAGTCTTAACCAAATGTCATACATTAGATTAAGACACTCAATCAAGCTTCTTATGGAACTAATACTCATTAAGGACACTAAAACCCCTAAGAACTTTCACTTACCTCTTGAGATAGCCACTTGAACTTTAAACCATTAAGTTGCTCACCGCCAAATAGCTTCTAGGAAGACTCTTCTTCTACTTTTATCTTAAGTCAATATCACTAGTTAACATCTTTAGTGATTATAGAACCTCTAGTTTTTCAAGTTCATCAAGAAAACATAGAGGAATACTTATCTTCCTCTTTGCAAATCACATCCAGCCATATTCCCTCTTTAATATGTTCTTTAATCTTCACTTCCTAAGTTAAAAATAATAACTGAGTTAGTTTAATGGTTTGATTTAAAAAGAAAAAATCTTAGAGTTTTGATCAAAGGGCTTCGGGTTTTTGGAGGTTTTACCTTAATGATTTTTGTCAAATGAAGGTGGGGGCTATTGAAAAAAAAAAAAAATGAGAGACCGTTTATAATATTTCTTTTTAAGGTCTTAAAAGAGTTTTAAAACTATTGGATGAGGTGCCAAGTCTCAAGCATCCAAGCCTTCTAGGTTTTGGTCTTACCTTCTCATAAACCACCAATTTTAAGATTGTTAATCTACCTAAGAGAAATTCTTTACTCAATCAATGTGTGGTGCACCCAAATTGTAGTTTTACTTGTCCTAACTAAACTTTTGACTTTCCTTTAGAAACTTCGTAAAGGGACAATTTGATCATTTGGAAAATTTTCCTTAAAACTTAGATTTTTCTTACTTATTTGACCTTAACAACTTCGAAATGACTCCATCATTGACTTCTAAATTTTTTGGATCATTTCATTTTGTTCAACAAATCAGTGAAGATTAATTGCTTATACATAGAATCATCTTTGCATGGATGGGATGTTATCACCTTGCATAGATGGGATCTATTCGCCTTTTGTAGCATGGTTCTTTTATGAAAAATTTATTAGTTATTTATCTTATTTATTTAGTTATTAGTCATTAGAGTGCTATAATGGACTTACTCTTATGCCTTTATTCTTATTTATCACTTTGCATTTATGTCCTTAATTGTAACAATGCCGATAGTCTTTTATTAATGGGTTATAATCAAACATTCAGTTCAATTCAGTATTATTGAAACCCTTAGATTTTTTTTTAATTCCTGTTCTTATCAATTCTTATTCAGAATCATGGTATACACCTGTTTAATCTTTTTTGTGAATCATATCAATTGAGTTGACCATAGTTCAATTCTTCTTGGTGTATCATATTTGGATTATATTATGGAATTATTCATATCATCTTGGTATTAAAGCTTAAGTTGATGGCAAAGGAATAGTATACTTATGTGTTATTGGTTGATTCTTAGAGTTGTGTCTTATGGTGTATAAGGATGTATGCGTAGAATAGTATACGCGCGTTGTATGAAAGTAACAAGTGGCAATAGAACCTCTGTATTGGGTACCTACATTGCCATCAGGTGTTGCAATGGTGCATGCGGTGAGTGTGTGCTAATGTTAAGGCATAAGTAAGTATTCATGTGTAGTGACACTTTTGAGTGTAGAGTAGGGCGCTTAAGATTAGGTTGTAGTATGCTTTATGAGCCTATGCATGAATGGTGTGCTTATTGTTTCACAAGTTAGTGTACCACTATGTATGAGAAAAATGGGTAGTAAATGCTCATAAGGAAAGATGGGTATGCATTAAGGCATTCATAGAAGGTATGTATTGGTGTATGTACAATATGTGCGTATGAGGCATAAAATGATGCAAGTAGTGGTGCTATATGGTAGTATGTGAATTGCAGAGATGGTGTTTAGTTATGTTATGTATGCTCATGCTATGTTGTGTGTGCTCTAGTAGAGGCTTCTAGGTTATAACTTATTACGACATGAGCGTTTTTGTGACCGATTCTACATTTCGTCTTCATTCTTCATTATTGAAACTATCTATGGATGATGAAACTACATTAGGAGAGTCAACCAAAAATACCTAATGGGTAGAGTAAGAGGGAGGAGAGTCATTGCTCCTAAGTTATTTTTGGAGTAGTTGATTCATGATTTAGCTTATATGATGTGATATCCCATGTTAAGTGAAGTCTCACATTGATTATGAGAGAAAATTAGTATTGGTTTATAAGGTCATGATAGTGAATATCTTTATCAAAACTAATTGGAAACTTTTGAGCGAAGTGCTTGAAGAAGGTTAATTAGTGTTTATTGGCTTAGTCATTGACTACTTTTGGCTTGAGGCATAATAAATAATATTAGAGTTGACCCCTTACTAGTAGGTAGATGATTTGGTGATTGTTTTGACCCGGTTTAGATAAAAGGTTCTATGAGAGTGAATTGGTACCAACGTGTGAGTCTTGGATATTTTTAGGATGATTTATAAGTTAAGGCGGATAAGAATGAATCAAATCATAAACAAAAGAGAAAAAAGGGAAATAATCGAACCTAATTATTAGGTCTCATGATGAAGCGTTGCATGTTTAGATAGGGAAATGGGAGATTATGATACCCCATGTTAATTGATGTCCTACATGGATTGTAGGAGACAATTGGTATTGGTTTATTAGGTGTTATCAATACTAATTAAAAACTTTTAAGCTAAGGTATTGAAAGATGCCCATCAGTATTTGTTGGTTTGATTATTATTTACTTTTGACTTGGAGCATGACATATGATATGTACATTTATGGTTGAGCAACATAACAGATTAAGAGCCTTAGAGGCTCATATAGTTGGCGCAGAAGGTAATGTACCTAGAGTGGTAGGTTATACTGGTGGTATGTGGTAGTTTGTTACAGCTAATGAGGTTATGGATGATGCCATTGATGAGGGAGATGATAGTATAGATTAGTGGCTCATGAGGAGGCTAATTTAGGTGAATGGATTATAAATTATTAAATTTAAGAATCCTTCATTTGCTAGAACAAACACTCTTGATAATTATTTTGACTAGAAGTGCATGGTTGCAAAATTGTTTAGGTGTTATGACTACAAGGACAAGATGGAGCTAAATATTGCAGCTCTAAAATTTATGGGGTATTCGTTGTTTTGGTGGAAAATGTAATGAATAATAAGAGGCTAGTCGAAAGCGAAATGTAACTTGGTAAGAAACGAAGCAACTTATGCATTGGAAATTTGTTCTCGACTATCATGGCTAAGTATTGTTTATGTAGCACTGGGGTTGTACAAGTGTTGAAGATTATGATAAGCAATTTGAAATGTTAATAGACTTAATGCGATGTATCGTAACCTTGGGAGTAGATTATAGTCCAATTTGTAATTGGGTGAAAATATGAGATTTCTAGTGTTACTAAATCTAAAAATTTGACACATTAGATGAGGCTATCTAGTTAGCCTTCAAAACTAAGCATTAGAGGTGTACAAACCCTTATAGAGTATTTATTCCTTTTTTTCAGATTGTCTAGGTCCACTAGGGTTATGTATACTAATGAGAGGAGAGATGATAGTAGAGTTATGGATAGATGAATTGAGAGAGATGATAGGCCTATTGACAGGAAGGAAGATAAGGGTAAGATAGGGTTATCAGATGTCTCCAAAGAGACTGCCATAAGTTAAATATAAGCAAAAACACAAAAAATAAATAATGAATGTTATTAACAAGCCCCAAAACAAAAAGATCAAGTCATCAGGAGACAGGACATGCTCGGTATGTATTGAGGCCAACATGCTGGTATAAATTAACTGGGATGGAACGTGGACAGCATACCATGAAGTCTCAATCATATGGATTTTTATGTATCAAGACAGCAGCAGGTTCGGAGGAAATTAACATGGTTGTCCTCTCACTCTTGAGATTAATATTATTGGTATCAACTCCAGAAGTTGTCCACTTCACAGCTGATTCCATTAGGGTTTTCTCAGTATCCTGTAAAATAATTACTTGGAGCCATTGGGATATTTGCAAGTGATCCCCCAAAATCCTATAGTATCAAAATACAATAATTTTTTATTTTAAAAAACGTCGAATATGAATGAAACCACACCATATCTACAGGCCTGATGTTTTGAGTTCACCCAAAAACTTCTTACACACGAGGAATGACCATGCATTTTTAGATGGTTGGGTCGTTGGTTCGATGGATGTAGTAGTAGCGAAGCTGACTGGTTCGTTGTCAAATTCACTTTCGGTGGTGTTAGGCCGAGTGTTATTTGTGTTGATTGTCTGATTATCTTGATGAAATGAAGAACATGCCTTAGTTCCTTTCTTATCCCTTCTGTACTTCATTCGACAAACAACGAAAGGCATCTGTACTTTCATGACGTTGGTAGATTTAAGTATGTTGTATTAATAGAACAATTGCATACTTGAAACCAAAGAATAATGGTAAATTATATACAAGGAGAAAATAAAAAAAATAGAAAAGAAATACATGGCAATTAACTTAACAAGAAAACAAAGTATTATGAGGTTGTATGTAAGTGTGCATTCTAAATTTTTATGCTAAAATGCCATTCCTTCAGTGAATTTTGCGGTAAGTAACATCCGAGATTTACGAACTCTTAGAAATTTCTTGCAACCGATCCATTATACTATCATGATGCAAGACTAGAAAAAAATGTTCATACTGGCAATACACAAATGAAAAGGGTAAATATTTAAGATTGGTGCACTTAGGATACCTGTGCAAAGTCAAGAAAAACAGAAAGAGTGTTTCCGCGTTTTCACGTCGTATTTAATTTGCTTTTTTAATTGTATGTGCAAATATTGGACAAAACTAAAATAAGAACCTACTAGAAAAATTCAGTGAAGGAAAATTTTAAATGATTGAACATTCAAATAGCATACATGTAACATTATGGATGCATATATATCCAACTACCCATGATAAGTGCATGCACATTACGTCAACATTATTAATGCAAACGTACCCAACTACCCATGATAAATGCATACTAAAAGATTTTATAATTTCAATTGCCAATTAACATGGGAATATGAAATAAACTACATTGCAAGGTTACTTACCGAGCCTTTTTGAGTGGAGCCACCAAGAAAATCTGCATTTATGCGATACTCGCACATGACCCAACCGGTTCTAACGCCACCACGCGTCCTTGATAAAAGACCAATGTTTGCTTGAACCCCATAAGCCCATTATCATCACTTTTGATGTCCCTTTTCTTGCCAGTTAGTTTCCAGTAATCTGAACCAGTTGTTTGATCGCAGCGTTCGCTATTGTTATACTTGCTCATTTGACGATTGAAGCAGTACCACTCCCTACTATTGGACTTGTATTTTATCCTTTCTACATTTCAAGAACATGCGAAGCATTCACTCTAAATGTAAATAGAAAATTCCCGTATGCATTCATACATTTCAAGAACATGCAAAGCATCCACTCTAAAAAGTTGATAATAGTTAATACTTTCCCATCTTATTTATTAGTTTACTTTGTTTTGATTAATTTCCCGTATGTATTCATACTTCACATAGATTTGATATACAAATACGTAGATTGATGATCTTTATGAATTAAAATAAAATTAAATATTTTTATTGTGAATGAGGCCTGTTAACTCCTATGGTTTGCATTAGAGGTGCACATTGGGCCGGTTCGGCTCATGGTTTGATGATTAGTTGAACCAGGTTGAGCCCTTAAAGCTATGGGCTAGGGTTGGTTTATGTAAATTGGTGGTTCAAGGATCGATTCGAAAGCTTTTGAATGATGTCTTTTTTATTAATTTTTTAAAATTTAATTTTCTACCTTTCCTTAAATTACTATTAATAATTTGTTGTATCCTCACGTATTTCTTCTTTTTTTATTTCCTCTTAAATAATTCTAATACTTTATGTGAATATATAGTGATGCATGAATGATTTACTTTTATTTTCAGTTGAATTTTTTTTTCATTTTAAAATAATTAATTTGCATTGTATTAGCGTAGTGGTATTTGTTTTATTTTATTTTTAAAATTAAAATTTGGACAAGCCCGAATTGATGAGTGAACCACTGGTTTAACTGGCGGGTAAGCCTACTGGTTTAAGGGCTTGCTAAATTGACGATTTTTTAAGGTTGAATCGTCAAGGCTCTTAGGGCTTAATGATTCATTGATTGATTCAGATCCGTTTTTGTTTGAATTGAAAAAGGATTCTATTGATAGAAGATATAGAAAGAAGTGGATGAGATAAGATAGAAAGGCCACCAGAGTGGCATAGGGTAAGGGACTCCTTCTAAAGAAGGAAACTAGCCTAAGGAAAACCAGTGGGGAGGAGCTCAAACGCTTTTTAACTCCTTACTCGACTACAATTGCACAATTTATATAGAATGCTCTTAGCTCTATTCAAAGCCATGAAGAAGATCTTTGGGAAATTTACTCTGCACCATTGGATGTCGAAGTAGAGGTTCAAATTGTGGATGTCGAAGAAGATCAAGGTGTTTGTGGTAACCTGAGCTAGGCTTCCAAATGTAAGCCCTTGAATAGCCCTCAGTGGTTGCTCACCGACCGAAAGAGAACCTCAAGAGGGCTAAGATAAGGGCGTCCCTCAACTCTACCCCTTGCGATGCACTTGTAGAATAACGAGATGGAACCTTAAATCTACATTAGATCAATCTAAAAAAAAAATAAAATAAAATATGGATATAGTTGAATGGTAACTTTGAGATTCATCTTACTCCTTTCAAGAAACATGTTAGATTTAGGGCATTCTGATTCGATTAAATGGGATGACAATTTCTCATTTTGAATATGTAAAATCAGAATTTTGATCATATCATGCATTGTAATATACTAGGTCTTCTAATTCTTTAAGAGTTTTATCTAAAAGGTTTATGATATAACTAGGAAGATGTTCTAAGAAGAATTTGATTCTTTTTATGAACTTAAATTAATATTAGTAAATTTTTGCGTTGATATCACTATCGATAGTAAAAAAAATACTATCTTAATTAATCTCTAATTGTATTGTTTTTATTTAGCACATCTTAGACTAATCTTTGAATAGGAAAAAGAGTCGATCTACATGACATCTCCCCCCATTCCCCCAATATAGATAAAAGTAGATAAACGCCAAATTATAAGCTTGTGATAAAAAACAAGCAGTTTGAAATAGATATAATAAATAGGATTTTTAAATTCGAATCTAACAATTACGTCTCTATCTACAAAAACAATTAAAAACGTTTTGATTTTAACTCTCTCACTTCAATCATTGCTTTTCTTTTTGTTACTTTATAAGTAGCCGTTTAACTTTAACCACTCGAATATTCGATATTCTTTTTTTATAAGATGCATGCTGCCACTCGGATTTGAACTGGTTTTTGGGCAAGTTTAGTTCGTAATCGCAGACATTGAATGGGAATATGTCATTCCCTTAAAGGCACGCATGAGCTCCTCGTTTGTCGGGTGGTACCTAAAACCCGGAACCGACTCTATAAATTTGGCTATATGATCATCCATTTTAGTTGTTGGTCACTATGGGGCCTAACAGAAGAGGAATATTTCATGGCTGTGGATAAAATTCTATGAAAGTAATCTGAATTTTGGTATGGAATTGGGGTTGGGTACTTATACTCCGTCGTGACAGTGGTACTTTTGTCAAATCCTTGGTTTTCTCGAAATCTTCTCTAACGTAACAAGGGTTTGTGGATCCCACACTGGACCAAACGCGCAACAATCGTGGAACTTTCACACTACGTTCGACTGAAGTAAAAAAAAAGGAGGGGAATTTCCATACTTGAAAAAGAGGGTAGCGAGGATGGAGACCGTTATAGAAAACAAAAATTTCTTTCAACTCATGAATAACAAGCCTTTCCAACTTAGGGAGAGTTAATAAGGTATTCTCCCAACCTCATATTTGGTAGAAAAAAAAAAAAAACATATTTCAAGTAAAAGGACTTTTATGTTATTTTGACAAAATAACAAATCTTTTTACTAAGTTTTCCTCTCTTTTCTTTTTCTTTTTCTTGTTAATCAAGTAAGGAAATTTATAATACTTTATTTTGTTTTCTTTTTTCTCTAATTCATTGCTCTTATATCACATTTGGTATACACGAGTGCTTTACAATATAATGAAAAGAAATTGATTGAAATAGAATAAAATGCAATGAGGAGTAAAATGATAAATTCTTTTATGTATTTGAAAATATCCATAGAAAGAAATATAATTTACTGTATAGTAGTAGCAATTATAAAAGATATATTTAATTATTGAATATCATAATTAAATTAAATATTAAATAAGTAATTTGATTATTAATAATAAAAGCAGTGGGGATGGAATCATAATTTTCCCTATTAAAGGAAAAATTGAATTCCTTTTTGATGCTAGAATGACGATTCCATGTATAATTTTAACTCCTAAATATGTTTACAAATACGGTAAAGGGGAATAGAAATCAGAGTCACATTTTCACTCTAATTTACTCTTGCATACTAAATATAATATTACTTTTTTTTTCTTTCCTAACTCCTTCCCTCTTTTCAAACATAGTGTTAGAGTTACACATGAGACCAAATTTGGATTTCATCATTTGAATTGACTCTTTTCTCAATTTCCTTTAGTTTGCATATTAATAGTTAAATAATTTTTTTGAGTACCGTATGATATTATCATGGTACTATTATCTTTCTTATAATCTTAACTTTTGATTACACATATCAAAATTTCAAAAGAACAAATTACAAAAAAATGTTAAAATGATCTATTTTTAATAAATTTTGAAGAGGGACTATTGTTATTTTAATCAACGGAAATGCATCAATCGTAAACTGATGGGCCTTCGATACATTAACTAAAAAGTCGTAAAGGATGTGGATACATCTATACATAACCGGTTCAATCCGCTTAATTGAATTGTTTTACTCTTGTTAATGTCTTTTTGATTTGTAGCTCGCATGATATCTTCTTCCGCTTCATCCCTCTATACTTAGATGTAACAGGTTCCTGGTAATATCAATGTCATGTAGCATATATATATTTTGACTTGCATGTGTTAAGCATATAGCTTGTCTTTCTTGAGGATAAGTTTTGATGTTTCTTGATATTCCTTTGAATAACGAGTAGGTAGTTCGATCCTTTTCATTTTCTAGGGCGAACGAATG